>CM073773.1:113171540-113819620 GCA_037158775.1 Hetaerina titia | reverse complement strand
CAATCCGATACATAGGACAGATGCGAGGGCTGGACACAAAGTAACCTCCGTTTACTTGTGGCGTACAGAGTAGTGGGGGGTGCAGTGGGATGTTTGCTGCATTGACAAACACAGGCACAGTATTGAGGCAGTATTGTACGCCTCGAACTGCAGTGTTTGGTGGGACGCCGTGCCGCTTGTCGTCTGTTTAAAACAACGAGTCCAAATGAACTATACAATTGGAAATCCTGGCGAAAGTAAAATCTGCTTATTGTTAAGGTTTTTATTGATTAAAAAACGCTGCAAATCTGCTTAGACATTCATCATCCGGCAATTTGTGCTCTGTATGGACCAAATGTGATGAGAGACAGTGAGAGTTGTGTGCCAGTGGTTTTGTTAGTTTACAAGTGAACGTACAAATGCCCATGATGTCCAAAAACTATCCATCTGTCACTGCGGTGTCTTTCGTGTTGAACATTGGCGCTGTGGCCATTTTTAAACTGAATGCACCACTGCCTCACTTCACCGTCACTCATTACTCCGTCTTGTATACTTCACAAACTTCCCATATGAATTTCCATTGGCTTGTGTTAATGTTTTTGCCAGTAAAAACCTAATCACAGATCGCACTTCACATATCTCGCATTGCGATTTTCTAATTGCAGCGCATTCCATTTCAACAGTTCGCAGAGTGAAAAAAGTATAGAGGGAAACACAGTCTGCCAGCACACTGCCACAGCAGGAGGCGTACTAAGAGTGAGTGCATGCCGCCGCGCCGTAATTCCGACCACGTGGTCTGCCTTAAGGGGGGGGGGGGAGGCCCGCCTCCCCACCCTAATCGTGCCCTCGACGCCGTGTTTCCATTCTGTGGCGACCCAAACCCTGTCAAAGGTGCACGACTGATTGCCACCACTTCAGAGGACACACTAAAGCACGGACCAGGTTACGCGGCGGTCACAGGGGAATCAGGAAAACAGAACTAGACAGATAATGAAGACCCCTAGAGAGGGCGTGTGGCTGATTTTAGGGCCCATTTTACACATACGACGGGAACTTCAATCGCAAAGGTCGGGGAGTTCGAAATACGGCAATGCGAGCTTGATAGAAAAACGTTTAAACGAATCCTTCGAAACGTCGAACAGTCGACTTTAGATTGTTGCGCAAGCGTGAGTGTTTATAGTATGTTGTGCGTTTTGGTCGACCACATTGTTGATCGCACAATTGTTTCCGGCGCATAACAGGCAAGTGTTGTCTTTCCAGCTCAACTATGACTGGAAGTTAGATTCGATAATTGGATGGGAAACAAATGCCGTCCTTATTTATGTTTATTATTCAATTAAGTTTGGTACCCTAAAAGCCACCGCGATTAGATGCGCAGCAAGAGGTGACTGTATTACATACGTGCGGCATCGGAATTAAGATTTTTAATAATTTTTTCAGGTACATTTAATAAACATAGAAATATTCAAATGATATCGAACATCATAACTACAGGCACATGCACTAAGGTATATAAGGGTATCTATCTAAGATATACCGCCCTACGTATACGATGAGCGATGATAGAAACAAGATTGGCTACGACTGAAGTTAAATGAATGAATGACAGCGTATTGGACTGAAAAAAAAAGAAAAAATATTTTCATCTATGAAGCGTTCGGAATACGCTTCTAATCGGACGAAGGATTCTATTCCCTTACCGTCCGTGGGAAAAATATCATCGTAAATTGGTTCTACACGTACGCATCCACATCTGGGTGTGTGTGTATATATATAAATATATATTAAATAACTAATTAGGTAATCTACCGGTTAAGGTAGGTTTTTGGATGGACACCACTATCAAATAAACATTTTGTAACTCCAAACAAAACCCATTCCAGCAACCTACTCTACATCAGGTCCCTCTTCATCTCTGTGTACTTCTTTCCTCCCTTCATCCCGTCCAACATCCCTATCCTGTTCCTCCCCTTTCCTCGCTTGCCCAACATTCTCCCCTCTATTACCTTCTTCAACATCCCACTACCGCTCAATACGCCTTTCATCCATTTTTCCTGCCTCCATAGGATTTCTCTCAACAAACCCCTCTCCTCATCCGCCATCTCTAGAACGTCCTCATTTATTTTCCTTTGGGTCACTTTCTCCTTCTCCATTCTTCTCCACACCCACATTTCAAAAGCCTCCAATCTACGTCTATCCTACTGCTTCAGCGACCACCCACACCAGCGCCGTACATAGCTACGCTCCATATCAGAGTTTTTACGAGTCTTGTCTTAACATCCCTACTCAACGTCCCCGTCATCAACTCCCTCCTCCTTGAGAAAGCCTCCTTTCCTAGCGCAATTCTTCTCCTTACGACCCTACCACTTTGACCGTAATTGGTCCAAAACACTTCCGAGATATGTAAACTGCTCTACCTGCTCTATTCTTTCCCCGCCTATTTTAATATTTAGCTTAGCCTTTTTCTTTCTGGAAAATCGAATAACCTTTGTTTTATTAATATTGATTCTCATCCCATATTTATCGCACTGAACCTCCAATTCACTCAACAATGCTTGCAACCCCTTGGCCGACTGAGCCACTAATGCTTGGTCATCAGCAAACCTAACCGATTTTACGAATTCCCCTCCGACTTTCATTCCTACCTCCAGTTCTTTCCGTAACTCTTTAATCATTTCCTCCACATATTCGTTGAACAGCACCGGTGACAATGTACAACCCTGCCTTACACCTCTTCCTAACACTGCCCATCCGGACTCTCCGTTACCCACTCGCACCGGAGTAGTTTGAGGCATATATAGGTTGCAGATCAGTCTCCTGTCCCTCCAATTCATTCCTATTTTCTGCAATACACGCATTAATTATTCTCAATTCACTCTATCAAACGCTTTTTCGAAATCTACAAAACAGGCAAAACGTCCTGATTGTATTCTATATTCTTCTCGATTAGTGATCTTATTACTGCAATGGCATCACGCGTACCTCTTCCTTTCCTAAACGCAAACTGATCATCCTCTAAGTAATCGTTTGCCTGTTGATGATCCTGAGAATAACTTTAGCTCTTCAGGTCAGACTCAGAGTCTGACCTGAAGAAGGCCTCGGAGTAGGCCGAAAGCTTAAAACATCTACAGTGTGAGTGTCCTTTTACGTGTTATCTGTTTTATTCTGTGTTCTATTGTGCCGTCCAAAAGTTATATATATATATATATATATATATATATATATATATATATATATATATATATATATAACCATAAACACAGTAATCAACTTGAAGGTCGGTTTAGTAGGTGATGGTAGAATTCGCCCAGTACTAAGCCCTATACGGCCATGAAATTCACACATCAGGGTAGGTGGGGTCAGTAGCTTTCCCTGTGCCGGTTAAGGTTTCCCAGGATGATCCACGAAAATCACAATACTTGGGTTGAGTTTTAGCTGAATGACTTCATTTCATTCAATGTATTCGCATTGAATTGCTGGATCGTTTTGCGCCGCGGACAGAGCCTGTATGCTATGGAGTACCTAGAGGCATACGTATATCCTTCGCCTTGATTGGCTTAAATTCCCCTCCCCTTCCGTGTGCATCGCCTCGCTCTTATCTTTTGAGTAGCAGCTGCCTGGAGCCGCGCTTTCGGAGGCGTGGAAATTGACGGGGGGTTAACCTTCGCTCTTCCTAGTTCAATTCCCGGTCTCATCGCAATGTCTTTACGCGGGACTGCACTCGGCGATACCTCCCGCCCGAACTGACTTGAATGGATGGGATTCCGTTGGGCCAATTTCCTCGGGAAGGGAAAGTTGGTTGAGCCCCGGAAAGGTGGAGGTAGAAATTTTAGGCCCTTATCTGGCGCCCCTAAGCCACTCTGAAGGACCACATTGGTCCCAACAGGATAATATTCGACGATTTTCCTATTCGCCGTCAGAGGCCATATACGAAATTGGATGAGTCTCTCTTAGTTTTCCCTTCCTATTCTTGAGAAAGGTGGTTTGGACCACCAAAAATTCGATGCCTAGTGAGTTTCTCTTTTTTTGTGTCTCTATGTTTTTTCTTTGTCTAATAGTGCTAATTCTTTGAATGAATATCTGTTTTGTATATATATACAATTTATATATGTATATATAATATATATATATATATATATATATATATATATATATATATATATATATATATATATATATATATATATATATATATATATATATATATATATATATTCATTCAAACATAGAAATAGGTATAAGGAAAAGGGGATAGGAAAACACATTAAAGGGGAACACAGGACGTGGGGAAGGCGGTTTTTGAGCAGATCACGAAAGTAAAAATGTTTCCTTGACCGGGATTTGAACACCGGATCTTCCACTTTCCGGGCGGATGTGCTACCATTACACCACCGAGGAAACTTAATTTACCTTGAGATCTGCGATGTTTTTAAAACGCCCAAGTGCTCCGAATCATTTGCCAAAGGAAGGCTTTAGGGAGCTGTTCCACCCACCAAAGGAGAAATAGACAATACACAAGAGCGTTGGACTGCTGACCGGAGGGTCCCGGGTTCGATTCCCGGGCAAGGCACTTTGGGCACCTGCAGCTCCACCCAAGCTAGTTGATTTTTCGGGTACCAGATCTTCCTGGGAAACCATAACTGGCACAGGGAAAGGAACTGGCCCCCCTACCCCTGATGTGTGAATATTCACACGCCGTATAGGGCTTGGTACATGGGTGAGCTCTACCATCACCTACTAAACCGACCTTCGGGTTGATTACTGTGTTAAATATATATATATATATATATATATACGTACAATATATTTTGTTTATATATATATATATACACACACATTCGTGTATGTGTATGTGTGAATATATATATGTATGTACATTAATACATATATCTATGTATAATTATGTATGTACATATAAGTATATGTGTATATATATAATATATATATATATATATATATATATATATATATATATATATATATATATATATATATATATATATATATATATATATTATTTATATATATATATATAACCATAAACACAGTAATCAACCCGAAGGTCGGTTTAGTAGGTGATGGTAGAGCTCACCCATGTACCAAGCCCGACGGCGTGTGAATATTCACACATCAGGGTAGGGGGGCCAGTTCCTTTCCCTGTGCCGGTTATGGTTTCCCAGGAAGACCTGGTACCCGAAAAATCAACTAGCTCGGGTGGAGCTGCAGGTGCCCAGAGTGCCTTGCCCGGGAATCGAACCCGGGACCCTCCGGTCAGTAGTCCAACGCTCTACCCACTAGACCACCGCGACCCGCATATATATATATATATATATATATACCTGTATATACACACACACAAGAGAGGTGTGTTAAAAAATTAACGGGAATTTTTTCATTTCCCGGGCTTGGAGAGTCCGATTGTCAAACTTTTTTTTGTTATGTTGATATACATGCCCCCGATGTATGATATGTCTTTCAGCTGTTTTCATTGTGGACTTTGTCTGTGACAGCCACTAAGGTTGGACGTATTTTATGAGCTCGGCGATTTTCGTTTGTTAGATGAAATGGATCAACGAATTTGTATCAACTTTTGCGTAAAAATGAAATAAAGTGTATCAAAATGTGTCAAATGTTAACAAAGGACTATGGTGAGTCTGCTATGAGTGGTATAAGCGTTTCCAAGAAGGCCGTGAAGACCTTGAAGATGACGAACGCCCTGGACGCCCCAGCACATCAACAATCGATGAAAACGTGGAAAAAGTGAAAGAAATGGAAATGAACGATCGCCGAATCACATTTAGAGAGGTCGCGGATAATGTTGGCATATCGATTGGATTATTTCATGACATTTTTACCAATGTACCACCCACGCGGCTTTTCACCTCCCCTCCCTCTTCCCACCATTTTCCACTACCCTCCCCTTACTTGCTTCTCAGCATATATAATAGACACTGAGTTATGACTGTTACCGGAAGATGATGCAGTTGCATCGAAACCCGTCGTATTAATAAAAAAAATAATTTTGTGGAATTTTTTTTTTAACTTTTAACTTTTTAACAATTTTCATTAACCATGATATTCCACCATATCACGCCTGAAACATCACTTTTTACTCACTGTGTTCTTCGATTTTAATGGAATAGTGCATCATGAATTCCTGCCGCCATGCCAAACGGTTAACAAGAAGTACTACTTACAAGTTCAACGCCGTTTGCGTGAAGCAATCCGAATAAACGCCCGGATCTGTGGAAAAATAATTCATGGCTTTTGCACCACGATAATGCACCAGCTCACACTTCATTGCTTGTTCGTAAATATTTGGGCAAAAACAATACTGTAACGATGCTCCAGCCTCCATATTCACCGTGTGACCTTTTCCTATTTCCAAAAATTAAGAGAACCTTGAAGGGCCGTCGTTTAACAGCCGTAGATGACATTAAAAGCGCATCGCAGAGAGAACTAAAGGATATCTCAAAGATCGAGTTAGAGAAGTGTTTCGGGGATTGGAAGAAGCGCTGGCACAAGTGCATAATCTCCAATGGGGACTACTTTGAAGGTGACAACATCAATGTATGAGAATAAATAAATATTATTATCCGAAAAATTAAAATTCCCGTTAATTTTTGAACACACGTCGTATATATATGATTGCAATAGAGTGAGATAGTAAGATAGCGGTAGCGAATTTTCGGTGGTCAAACAAACCTCCATTGCTTTTTAATATATATATAGATATATATATATATATATATATACGTGTATATATATTAAAATATGTATTTTTATAATTTTTTTAAAGAGAAACACGTACTCATTAAACTCACACGTATTCCGAATTTTCAGTGACCAAACCACTTTCCTCTGTTGGAAGAAGGATGATTAGAGCTATCTCGCTTTTCCGTTAAATATAAATGTGTATATTGAAATACATACAATATATATATATATATTGTATATATATATATTTTATTTATTTATTGTATTTTAATATTTTATGGTTGCCCATTGTCACCGGTGCTGTTCAACGTATATGTAGAGGAAATGATTAAAGAGGCATTATGGGAAGAACTGGAGGTAGGAATGAAAGTCGGAGGGGAATTTGTAAAATCGGTTAGGTTTGCTGATGACCAAGCATTAGTTGCTCAGTCAGCCAAGGGGTTGCAAGCATTGTTGAGTGAATTGGAGGTTCAGTGCGATAAATATGGGATGAGAATAAATATTAATAAAACAAAGGTTATGCGATTTTCCAGAAAGAAAAAGGCTAAGGTAAACATTAAAATAGGCGGGGAAAAAATAGAGCAGGTAGAGCAGTATACCTATCTCGGAAGTGTTTTGGACCAATACGGTCAAAGTGGTAGGGACGTTAGGAGAAGAATTGCGCTAGGCAAGGAGGAGGGAGTTGGGTAGGTAGGTAGGAGACGGGGACGTTGAGTAGGGATGTTAAGACAAGACTCGTAAAAACTCTGAAATTGACCTATGTGGGTCGCGGAAACGTGGTCGTTTAAGCATGAGGATAGACGTAGATTGGAGGCTTTTGAAATGTGGGTGTGGAGAAGAATGGAGGAGGTGAAATGGACCGAAAGAAAAACAAATGAGGAAGTACTGGAGATGATGGGTGAGGAGAGGGGTTTGTTGGGAGAAATCCTATGGAGGCAGGAAAAATGGATGAAGGGCGTATTGAGCGGTAGTGGGATGTTGAAGAAGGTAATAGAGGGGAGAATGTTGGGCAAGCGAGGAAAGGGCGGGAACAGGATAGGGATGTTGGACGGGATGAAGGGAGGAAAGAAGTACACCGAGATGAAGAGGGACCTGATGTAGATTAGTTTGCTAGGTGGGGAGTCACAAAATGTTTATTTGATAGTTGTGTCCATCCAAAAACCTACGTCAACCGGTAGATTACCTTATAATAAAAAATATATATATATTTTATATATATCCACATAGATATATGTATATCATTTTATTACATTATTACGTCTCTTGGTGTTCTTAAGTAGGCCTTACCATTCCTTCATCGTTATTTTCTTGATAAGTTGCGTATAATTTATTTGGCTCTAGTCTCCTATTTCCTCACGGGATGTCTCCAAGTAGCTCTCCCCACATTCAAACAAACATGCTCTTTTGCAATGGTGCCAACAGTAAGCCGCTATTCCTAAGAAATGAAGTTACTTTCTCTCATTAGGGTTAACCTCCCTATTAATAACAGATCCATAAAAGGACGTCACCATAAAATAATATGGGCGAGTTATATAAGTTGGATCATCTGAGGTGAAAACGGAATCATTGGAATACATTTTGCATATTCTTCAAAAAAAGATATCCGTGTTTTTTATTCCGAGAGGGAAAAATAGCGGCAATTTTCATGTAAAACTTGAATTGACTTGTCGCACTCGTATGGAATATTTGAAAATCGTCAATCTTTCATTAATTCCGAACTTCTTTGAAATTGTGGCTTAAGAGGCGAGTCAAATGCTTAATGCTGATATTTAGATTTGGATATTTGGATCCAACATTTGATATAAACATCTTCTCAACTCTTTCAGTAGGTTACGGTCAGGGTAAAGGAACTATGTAGTTTATTCTTAGAATCAAAATTACAACTGCTGTTGCTGACGCAATACAAGAGTCACATCTATGACAATGTTTCCAAATATAAATCACGTATTAATTATAAATATAAAACAAAATGAAAAATGTGGCAACTTAATCAGGCGATTGAAAAATATCCTTTTTTGAAGAGCTCTCGTAGATGGCAGCATTGTTCTATGGCCAAACTGAAATTACCCCGTTGTCCATGATGTCAAAAAACAATCACTGCTGCCAATATTAATGGGAAGGAATTCCTTTCCGTAGGGGGACGCTACCAACTTTAATAGAAACACCAAATCTTTGCTACAGTGACTTATCACGTGCCGAAAACCATTTGGGATACCCTTGCATACACTAATACTACTTTGAACAAAAAGTTCCCGGAATAACCACCGTGTGGCGCTCCCATCGTTCTGATTTGAGTTCTGTTTTTTTGTTAAATTGGTGCATCTGTTGTTGATATTCCCTTTAAATCTTAGTGTCTTAACTTGACATTTGCAAAAGTTACGTAGCCAAGAGGACATCTATCTCTGTGTGTGTCGGCGATTTTTTACAATTGCAGAAATGGATTTAAATTTGCAACAACGAACTTGTATTAAATTTTGCGTAAAAAACGGATTTAGTGGCGCACGGACGCTGGAAATGTTGGAAAAGTGTTTCGGCAACGATTCTAAAAAAAACGGTCGTTTACCAGTGGCACGAGCGGTTCAGAAGTGGTCGTGAGTCAATCGAAGATGATGAACGCAGTGGCAGGCCATCGACATCGAAAGTCGGTGAAAAAATTGATAAAGTAAAAGAAATGTTGGTCAATAACCGCAAATTAACCATCAGAGAAATAGCGGAGGACTTGAACATTGCCTATGGATCCGCCCAAGACATTGTGGTTAATGATTTGGGTTTCCGTCGTGTAGCAGCAAAGTTGGTGCCAAAAGACCTCAATTTCATGCAAAAAAGAGACCGTGTTGACGTCGCAAAAGACATGATTTGCGAGGCTGAATCCGATCCCACATTCATCAAAAGGATCATTACTGGAGACGAGACGTGGGTTTAAGAGTACGACACGCAATCCAGACATCAGGCAAGTGAATGCCGTTCACCAAATGAGCCGAGACCAAAAAAACCACGTCGTTTTCAGTCAAAAAAGAAGACAATGCTGACGGTTTTCATGGATTACAACGGTGTAGTGCATCATGAAATTTTGCCAGAAGGCCAGAAAGTAAACAAAGAGTATTATTTGGGCGTTATGAGACGTTTGCGTGAAGCAATTCGCGGAAAGAGTCCAGAAATCGTCGCACAGTGCGTCGAGACCGTCGCACAGTGCTATCATTATTCGTAATTTTTTGACGAAAAATGCAACAAATACCATCCAACAGCCAGCGAATTCACCTGATTTGGCTCCCTGTGACTTCTTTCTGTTGAATCGAGTTAAAAAAACCATTACGGGGGAACGCGTTTTAGCAGCCGAGAGGAAGTAATGGAAAAATCGCAGGAAGCACTGATGGACATACCGAAAACCGAATATAAAAAATGTTTTGAGGATTGGATCAAGCGCTGGCATAAGTGTGTTGCAGTCGATGGGGATTACTTTGAAGGGGACAATATAGATTTAGATGAATAAACTTGTATTTTTAATTTTCTGAATAAATTCCGGGAACTCTTTGATCAAGGTAGTACATGGCACCAAGCTAATCACCGCTGGGGTGAGTGGCATGGGGTGATTGCACACCTTACATGCCAGACGAAGTTCCTTGAAAAGCCAGCCAAAGTTTTGTATATTGTTAGCTACATAAAAATATATATACATATACATTTTTTTAATATGGTTACATTATATATATCGATGATGCGGAAGCACTCACGAGAGCAATATAACTTTTGGACGGCACAATAGAACACAGAATAAAACAGATAACACGTAAAAGGACACTCACATTGTAGATTATTTGAACTTTCGGCCTACTCCGAGGCCGAAAGGGGCCTACTTCGGCCTCTTTCGGCCTACTATATATATATACATATATATCCCCGGGTTCGATTCCGGGCAAGGCACTTTGGGCACCCGCAGCTCCACCCAAACTATTTGATTTTTCGGGTACCAGATCTTCCTGGGAAATCATAACCGGCACAGGGAAACTGGCCCACCTACCCCTGATCAGTGAAGTTCATCACATTATAGGCTTACAGTACTGAATTAACTCTATCATCACCTACCAAACCGACCTTAGGCTCGATTACTGTGTTTATGCTTTTCTTATATGTCGAATGATAATAATGTTAATTAAATTCATGGCAAAATTTTTTCCAAGAGCAAAAATGTTTGACTTTGAGAAAAAAAACTTTATTTAGAAAAAACTGTTACGAATGAAAATCGTGTCCATATGGGGAGAATTCGCTGACGTGATTTCCATTGATCGTATGAGTGAATTATTATTTCATCAAATCCCGTTATTTCGATTGCATTTAAGTATGCGCACAGTGCGTTCGAGATGTTTTCTGTTTTTTTAATCACCCAATCGACGGCCAGATGGCAGATGAGAAGTCTGGAACAAAGGCCACAGTCGTTCGCAGCGAGATGAAAAGTGCTTGTCACCTTAAATCGCATCCCCCTCCCTCCAGTCCTTTCTCCCCCTCCTTCCCCCTCTCGCAACAATAGCAGCCCCTCGCGCCCTGAATCACTGGCCAGCGCGCGCCTTCGTTCTGACGGGACCGGAAAAACCCCAAAGGAAACGGAGACGGGTCGGTCAAAATGCCGCTTTATCACGGAATCAGGAAAGGAAAATGCCACCTGTCACTCCGCCTACAATGCTCTCCGGGAGAAAGTGAGGTCCAATTGTTGTCAAACGTCAGCCACATCGAGGGTCTGGATTATTGATTGGATATGTATTTGGTGTCCTGAAAGCTACCGCTAGGGTGTGTTGTGTTCGATGATCAAACACTAGGTCACTTTTGACACCAACTGCTTCCCCCTCCCACCTACCGCGGCCGGACAATGTTATTCTGATCCCTTATCCTTCGTGTGGAAAAAATGACATATCCAAATCTATCTGTTCTAGTGCACTTGAGCTCCCGCTGATTTTATTGACATGACCTCTCATATCATAGCACGATAGGGCTAATAATACATTTTTCAACATCACTGCCAAAGAGACTCCCTTCCAATTCATACGCAACAGATTCAATCTGTAATTTAACCTTCTCTTCATTGAGTGACTCCCAGCTCAGTTGCTTTTAATATTTTAGATACGCTACTAAGTTTATCACAACAAGTTCTACAAATCTAGCTTCTATCTACGCTGCACCCGAACCAATTCGGCAATTAATCCAACTTCGTGGGGATCCCATATGACTGCTGCATATTCTATTGATGAGGCCTAACCAGAGTAAGATAACATTTCTCTTTGGCCTTTTCAGCACATTTACTAAACTTCTAATAAATCCTAATTTTTTGTAACTATTCACATCCACATATTCCCCCTAGTTTGTGTATCACCCAGGAGAGATCGTGAGTGAGGGCAACGCCTAGGCATTTAATTGAGTCTAACACATTCAATTTCGGTGTTCCCGATGCAGTAGGCGTTCGGGAGGAAATTACTCTAAAACAAAAATTCATCACTACGCACTTCTTTAAGTTAAATTCTCTTTGCCAACTTATGATGCAGCGTGACGCAAGCATGGACTCTGCTTCATACTTTACAAACGACAGAAATCAATAATAAACCTCCTCAATAACAGCGATCTCTCATCCCAATGAGCAGATACAGAATGACAATTCGTCCACCTTTGCCAAATTTCTCACCTGATTTGTTTAGTTTTTGACAGGTAAATGGGGCATCAATAGACTCCAGTCGTACTAAATAATAAACCTTTTCCTGACGATTAGACATGAGTTTTTTTAGATAGAAATTACCACTTAATTCTTCTTTGAAGACACATACTTACCGTTGAATGCCAAGCAGGACATTTTCTCCCATTTTGACAAAAAACTGGCCAATGTTGTTACATGCCTGGATACCTCAGCGGTGAACAAAAAAAACTAATTTAACATATCACCATTCTTCAAAAATGTCATCGTTTCACAATTTTACCAATTAAAATATGCATTACACTCGAAAAGGAAACATAGATAGGTTAAGTAGGTCTCAATGATATTGCACAGGTCAGTTTACAACTGTGTAATGCTTACGAATCACAGGAGAACCATGGAATCCGATCCCCGTACTTCCCTCCTCTGCAGTAACACCAGGTGGAAACGATTGCATTGACATCAGGATTATCCAGAAAGCGGCGAACCTTTCCCAACATTTGCTGCAGGGACTTCACTTCCGAATGACGCGCCATAGCCATTCCTTTGTGAATCTATTTAATTCGTCATTGTCCGCTCACATCGGGAAACAACAGCCTCATGAACTCGCACTTGAATGCGATCGAATCACTTTACGCAACTGAATGTGTTACGTCAGTCCTCGGACGTGTTCATGGATGACCGTAATACGAGCGCGCGTATTAATTTGTTTAGAAAGTTAATGGTAACCAAGACTCAATCGACAAAGCTTTAAAAAAGAAAACGTTTCTCCACCACGGAACCCAACACCATGTCATTTCCGTGACTGAAACTAATTGTTGGAGCTCATTCGCACCGTTTTCGACGGTGGAAGTGACAACAATCGCCTCGTGACCACAACGCTGATTATTGCGGCCGAAGAGGCATCGTTACGCACCCACGTGACCGATCGGTGACGCAACAGGCAAAGTCTCGATCATCTATCTCCTTGATTTAAGACACGTGGCGATTCGGCCCCTGCGGGTGACCATTTCCGAAAGCGCCGACGTCAATGAGTTGCCGCGAAACATTTAATGTGGGGAACAAATGAAGGAAAAGGGTATTTGCGACTCACGCGGTCAGGGTTTCTTCGTCAGAGCTGGTCCCGGGGTCCGTTCCTTCGGTCTTGACTGAGAAAACATGGCCTGGACTGCACTGCGCGAGAGCAGGCGACTGTTTAAACGCCGGGGAAGGCAGCTGTTGCCTCAGGCCTACTTCTCTCTATTTCTATATCTTTCCCTCCGTTCACCCTATTGCCGCAACCCACCCCCGCTCTTCATCCAACCCCCCTCCCCACCCCCACAACTTCATCTCTCCTCCCTGCGCTCCGGTTTCATTTAGTTGGTGCCACTTGCCTCCCTTCGCCTTTCCCCCCTCCAGTGACCCGCCCCCCCCCTCCACTGCACATGCCCATACAGCGCGCCCTCGGCCAAGGTTGCTGAATGCACACCCTCCCTACCTTCACGGCACACTATTCGCACACCTCCTCCTCTTCCTCCGCCGCCGCTGCATCGGAGTACCCCGTAGGAAAGGGCCAGAGGACTTTTCAGGTGTTGGTTGCGAATCGAATACTCTCAAAATATGTCAAAAGGTTCGAGATGCTCGATCGACGCAACTTCGATCGCCGTAACGTTGAGAAATGTCGACGTCATCGTTCGCTCGTTCACGCGCTTTCACATTCAGGAGGGATTCAAGTTTCTTCGCGATCGAATGCTGTCGAAATCTATTTCGATTCAATTCGACCTATATGTAAATCCATTTGATCACATTCGACCTTTATTGACTCTATAGGATTAGATTATATCTCTATAGAAATTCACGGAATTCGAAATCATGTCTATCGAAATCAATGGCATTTGATTCGATTGCTTTAAAATTCCCGTGTTTGTTTCGATTCCTATCTAAATTGCAGGGATTTTGATAGTAATCCTAATGGATAATGGTAATCAACCGCATGCATTTGGAGACCTTTGAGAGGTCAATAAACATATGTTGTAGTCACCAAGGTAACCAATTCAATTAATTTTTGGATTTTTAAAACATTTTCAAAAACCTTTCAATCCACCGCTAGAGTATGTGGCAGGGGGTGAATAACATCCATCAGACTAATTTAGTTCACGTGATGTGTTTATTTTATTCTGTCTCTCATACAATTAATTTATATTTTTTGTGATCATGCTCTTTTTTCACTTAAAACATGGTGGGAAAAACTTTGGTTATTAGTACTGCGGATTGACTACGTTTCTAAGTAAATTGATTTTGTAAAGTTTTTATTTGTTGAAAATTGCGAATTATTTACGCGTGAGTTTAAGCTGATTATAAAATCAAAGAAATATCAATGAAATAAGTCTCAAAATGCACGCAATGTGATACAAATAGCGACATTATAAACTGAAGGAGGATATTTTGAAAGGCAAATAGGAAGGGGAATTGTTTTCTTTTAACCTGTTTAATGATCTAAAAAGATAATAAAGAAATTTTCCCCAGCATCACGATCTGTTTGGTGACGTGATTTGAGTCAATTATGGTTTGGTAACGCTCCTGAAATCTGCTCAACACTGTACAGTTGGACAGCCTGTGTAAACAAGGATGTGCACAGTGATTTCTCGATCGCATTTATAGAGGTGACCTTCGTCGCCAATTGGCCTCCAAGCGACCGCATCCGTTTATGTTCGATGTCGAATCTTATCATCTTCCTTCACAATGTCGGGGGAACTAAAATGGGATTTTAGGTCCATACGTTCGTCTGCTTCCGTTGATTTGAACACTTTCTTAAGAACGCTGTCGAGGAAACATCTTAAAGGAGGTCCGACTGAGAAGATCATTTCCATTCAAGACATTCTACCCATTTCTAAGGGTGGCATTGGACGGATCGTCACGACTATTCGTCGCTCAGCAACGTCAGAATGTCCTCTTTCATTGCCTTATTATATTTCTCCTTTATTTCTTCTCCTCCTTCTGCTCACGTTCACTAATCATAAAGAAAGACTTCTCTAACACTATTTACCAACGTTCTCCCTTCTACATGGTTTGTACCAAAGATATCGGGAATGTTTCAGGGAAAAATAGATTTATTTCAAATATTGATACAAATTCGGCACCCCCTGCCCATCCCTTGAGAGCATCGACACTCAATTTTGCCCTTGGGGCTCTTCCAAGCCACTTCGAAGGCTCCCTGATGGGCGCTAGGTCCTCCTTCAGGGTGCAAGCGAGGCAACTTCTTCTCTTAGGGTTCCATTATGGCGGTGTCCTTTGAGGGAGGATTTCACTTTTATAGGGAATAGGAAATACTAGTCTGCTGATGCCAAGTGAAGGGGTTGGGAAAACGTCCCGATGCCATTGCAGAAGGCCTTCGCAAGCAGTCGCACTCAACAATGCTTGCAACCCCTTGCCTGACTCGTAAAACTAAAGCTTGGTCATCAGCAAACCTAACGGATTTTACGAATACTTCTCCGACTTTCATTCCCACCTCCAGTTCTTCCCTTAATGCCTCTTTAATCATTTCCTCCACGCATGCGTTGAAGGGCACCGGCGATAATGGAGACATATTGATATATAATTGGAGACAGGAGGCGAGAGAGGCATGCGAAAATCAATTTTTTTTAAGGAGAAAGTCTGAGTAATAACTACTACCGGGTCGTATGCAAGAAATTATTAAAATTCTTTCTTCAGCATATTTTCCATTATAGTCGAAGAAGCCCATCAAGAATGTCCGCGGGGTCTTTGAGATTTATCGACGCCAAAATAAGATGAGTGGGTATTCGCTTGGGTTCACTTATAATTTGCTGGGCGAATGTTGACGAACTTATTTTCTCTCTGATTGATCTCACGATCACGCACTCTCCCACTTTCACCCAGCGTTCTCTCTCTTTATATATGAATTATCCAATGTAAGTCTATCGTACCCCCTCACTGAGTGATTGGATTCTAAGAGTTATGGCCAAAAAGATACCTTTATGCTTCCACTTATATATTGATATATATTTTATATGTATCTGTATAGTTTACCCATAAAGAGATTGGCGTATGCAGGAGCCATACGCGTGTCCATTGCAGTACCTTTTATTTGCAAATAAATTAGATTACAATAGAAATCTTTATCAATCTCCTCCTAACAAAGATTTCCGATAAAAAATTCATAGATTCCCTGAAGCCACCAGATAACCTTTCTCCCCCTGAGAGACAAGCTCTCAGACGTTTAGCGTCTAACAAAAATATAATTATCACGACGGCGGACAAAGGGTCATCCGTTGTCGTGCTAAACAAGAAAGACTACGAAACTGAGGCATTGCGACAATTAAATGACCTTTCTTGCCTTAAATGACCCCCCCTGCCCCAAGATCCTAATCCTTCATACCAAAAGGATATTCTATCTTTTCTATCCAATTTCGGTCCCAGAGAAGGTCTCTCTCGCAAAGATATATCCATTCCTTCTCCACCTAACCCTAAGACCCCACATTTTTATTTGCTACCCAAAATTCACAAAACCAATAACCTCGGACGCCCCATTGTCTCCAGCATCAACTCCCCCACTGAGCGAATCTCCGCGTTTATAGACCACCACCTTCAACCCATAGCCACTTCACTCCCTTCTTACATCAAAGATTCGTACCACTTCCTGGAACGTCTACACTCAATCCCAATTCCTCACAGCACGGCCATTCTCATGGTCACAATAGACGTTACATCTCTGTACACCTCCATTCCCCACAAAGAAGGCTTAGAAGCCCTGAAATATTACCTCTCTCTACGACCGACACCACACACTCCATCTACAGATTTTCTTCTCGAACTGAGCCAACTCGTCCTCACCAAAAATGCCTTCCAATTCAATGAAAAAAATTATTTGCAAATAAAAGGTACTGCAATGGGCACGCGTATGGCTCCTGCATACGCCAATCTATTTATGGGTAAACTTGAAGAAAAATTTCTCCAGCAACAAACCCTTAAACCACTCTTCTGGGCCCGTTATATTGATGATATTTTCCTCCTTTGGTCCCACGGACGCGAAAACTTGTCATCCTTCATTTCCTCTCTCAACTCCTCCTCCTCGGTTTCTTTCACTTCCTCTATATCAGACTCAAATCTCACCTTTCTAGACATTGACATTCATCTCCAGAACAATAAGTTTTACACCTCAGTCCACATTAAACCGACCAACACCCAACAATATCTCCATTTCAATAGCTGTCACCCATCGCACACAAAACGCTCCATCCCCTTCTCACTCTCAGTCCGCGGCCTCCGTCTCTGCAACAACACCCCCTCCAAACAGAAATACATTGACCAGTAACACGTTTCTCTCAGAGAATGTGGGTACCCTGAAACACTGCTCAACAGGAAAATTCTCAAACCTTCAACCCAATACACTCCTCTCCCCAAACCAAACCGCCCAAAATGCCCTAACCTTATCACCACTTTCTTCCCCGGAACCCACAAAATTAAACAGATAATCCGTGAACTCTTCCCAATTGTTAGCAATAGTCAATCCACATCACCTTTATTCCCACATTGTCCCTCCGTTTCATTTAAACGCCCATCAAACCTGCGTGATATCTTTAAGTCTATAAAACCACCGACGAGCACCCCTGTCTCTTCCCCACTCCTGTCCGCACCATGCAACCGCCCACGCTGTAAATGCTGCCATCTCCTAAGACCTTCCACGTCCCTTATTACCAACTCCCAACCCATAGCCACCTGCACCTGTAAAAACATTATATATCGCCTCTCCTGTAACTTCTGCCCTGTCTTTTACGTGGGTGAATGCACGACCACCCTTTCCCTCCGAATGAATAACCACCGCTATTCCACCAAATATCCCGCCTTCCTTAATTATCCCATCCCTACTCACACTGCTTCCCACAAACAGTCTTTTGATGACTGCTTCTCCGTTTCAGTGATTGAAATCCTTCCCAATTCCGCTAGTAACATAGAGGTGAGAACGCGCGAGATGGCACATATCTGGGTGCTCCAGTCCTTTAAACCCCCCGGGCTGAACCAAGCCCACTGATTTTATCCAATGCTGCCTACATGTCCCCTCCCCCACCTTGTCCGCTTCCTATTGGCCCCTTACCTCTCCTACTCCTTATATATATATATATATATATATATATATATATATATATATATATATATATATATATATATATATATATATATATATATGTGTGTGTGTGTGTGTGTGTGTAAAAAGTATGTGTATATATATAAAAACCATAAACAAAGTAATCAACCCGAAGGTCGGTTTAGTAGGTGATGGTAGAGCTCACCCATGTACCAAGCCCGACGGCGTGTGAATATTCACACATCAGGGTAGGGGGGCCAGTTCCTTTCCCTGTGCCGGTTATGGTTTCCCAGGAAGACCTGGTACCCGAAAAATCAACTAGCTTGGGTGGAGCTGCAGGTGCCCAAAGTGCCTTGCCTGGGAATCGAACCCGGGACCCTCCGGTCAGTAGCCCAATGCTCTACCCACTAGACCACTGCGACCCGCGTATGTATATATATATATATATATATAAGGATTTTCCTTATATATATTCGCAGTGATTCGATCCAAGGCTGCCTAGAACCGCTTCACTCTTCTGAGCGAATCGGTCACCGAGTCCCCCGCTAAAGGCCCGGCCGCTCCACGAGCGGGTCCTTCCAGCTCTTCCCCTACCGCGGCAACTCTACCGCCCCCTCCCATTTCCCCCTCCCCCACCTTGTCCGCTTCCCATTGGCCCCTTACCTCTCCTCCCAATACCCTTCTCCTGCACATGCCCTCTCCGCTCTTCCCCGACAACGGCATTCTGATGACGACGGCCGTGCCGTCAAAACGTATCTACTGTAAGTGTCCTTCTTTTATGTTTCTGTCTGTGTAATATTTATTATCTTAGTGTTTGTGTGTTTATATATATGTATATATTTTCATTAACATAGAAAATAGAGATATGGAAATGGGAAAGGAACACACATAAAGGACGAACACAAGAGAGGTGGGGAAGCCGGATTCATGCAGACCGCTAATGTAAAAATATTTATTATCTATTATATATATATATATATATATATATATATATATATATATATATATATATATATATATATATATTATATTTTCGCCATATGGCGGGATTTCCTGTTAGAATGTGTATTTAGCTCCATGTTTAACATTAATACTACTTATTTAGGACTTGTTTTTTACGTGTTGTCATAGTACGTGTAATCAATATTTTTGATATGATCAGAAATGCAATACTTTCTCAAATATTCTCTGGCACATTTTGGTTTCTATGGTTGACTATCAAATAAATACGGGATTGTATGAAGGGGAGATTAGATTCCCTCGAAGCCTTCGAAGGGCACACAGTTCAACGATACCATATCGAAATAAATGAGTATTTTATGTTTAAAAGAGGAACATTCAAAAATCTTATGGAAATAATGTGAAAAAAGAGAATCCAGTAGGAGAGCACTGCGTTCAACTGGAGGAAGCTTGTTGACAGCCAGCGGAATATCAAATTGGAAAATGATCATTGGTGGTAGCAGCATGCATCGCATCGAAATGAAGAATTGTTGCCAATTATGACCTCCTTCCCACATTACATGACCTAATGGAAAGGCAACGTCGTCAGGTCGGGAGGTCGATTAAACTGTGATTATGGGATAATTAATGCCATTAGGGAGAAAAGGCTGATTAGAATCTGAAAGCCTTTCGCATCTATTCACACTGATGAGATGTAAGCCTGAAAGGTGTAAGTTTGAAATAAGTGTTCTTCTCAGGTACGTATGTTCCGACAAAATGGAGGAGGGTTCATTGAACAAATTTGAGGGGAACGTCTGATGTGAGTAAAACTTGGAAGACTTTTTAACTTGGTATTGGAGTGGCTCAACGTTCACGGAATAACGTTGCTCTTAATTTAGATTAATTTTGTTTTTCAACGCAGACAAAAACCTTGCTTCACTAAAAACGGTGTCTTCATTCAACGATAGCCCGCAGGCGACTGAGGTTGCTGTCGGTTTGTTGCTAAGAACCCCCTCCACCTTACCCTGCCAGGCAGACCCCCCTCCACCGCTCCGGTCGCGCCAGAGAAAATCAGTCCTACCACTTTTGGGTGGGATCCTGTATCCTAATCAATCCACGATACCTCAATGTGTGTCCAATCCATCTATTTCTTCTTTGTTGTAGTGTTCTCCATATGGTCCTTTCCTCTTCTGCTCTTCTATATACTTCCTCACTTTGTCTGTCCATTTAATCTTCAGCATTCTGTTTCCTCCAGCACCATGTTTCAAAGGCTTCTATTCTTCGCTGGTCCACTTTTCCAATGTTTCAAGTCTCGGAACCATAGAGTGACATGCTCCACACAAAAATCTTGACGAATTGTTTCCTTGCTTCCAGCCTTAGGTTCTTTCAACATGGTATTGCCTCTTCTTCATGGATGTGTTCTTAGCTTGGGCTATTCTTCACTTGATGTCAGTCGAACATCTAATGTTGTGCTGATGCCCAGGTAGATGAAGGATTCCACTTGTTCTAGTTTCACCCCTCGAATTGTCATATCTGCATTCAGCTTCTCTTATCCGCACACTAGGATTTTAGTTTTCTTCTTGTTGATGTTTATATTATATTCCCCCAGCAGTTGATCCTTAGCACTTGAGAGTTGCTTGCAGATCCTCTCGCGTTTCCGCCACTACAGCAATGTCATCTACAAACCGGAGCATGTTGATTTCTTCTCCATTTACCTTGACTCCTTTGATACCCAATTCTTGTGTTTCTCTTATTGCCTCTCCCAGGTATACGTTGAATATTGCTGGCGAGAGGTTGCATCCTTGTCTTACTCCTTTGTTTATCTTGGCTTCTAATATATATATATATCATATATACATTTTCAACATCACTGCTTAACAGACCTCCTTCCAATTCATATGCAAAAAGAGCTTCAATCTGTGTGATTTAACCTTCGCTCCATTGAGTGATTCCTAGCCTAGCTGCTCTAATATTTTGGATACACTACTAAGTTTATCATAACAACGTTTTACAAATCTAGAGCTCCTTTACGCTGCACGCGATCCAGTTTGGCGATCAATCCAACTTCGTGAGGATCCCATAAAATACTTGCAGCATATTCTCATTGGAAATGTTATAAAATAACCCGACGATCTGTTTCCATTAACTGTCTATCGTTGTTTACACTTATAATTTAATGCAGGGTTGCCTTGTTTTCCTGGATTTTAACATTTAAATTACACCTTTCGGACATTCAAGCAGGTTAGTCTTCGTTCTTCGAGTGACATCCATCTTAGATATTCTGGAATATGCTGTGCCACGTGAAGGTCACGTTTCCGCACGACCCGCAAGTGTGAAATTGAATGGAATTCATTTAGGCCTCCTCCTAGGAAAGTTTCAAGGCCTATGATTTAGGGCAAATCATTCTCCTCCTTCAAGTTTTCGTGCAATCGCCAAACAAGCAGCAGCGCGCGCGGTGTGAAGGCCTGATTGTTGATAACAAATGAACGACGCCGCGCGGAGTGCAAACAAATGACAATGGCACAAAGGGATAATGGCTGAGCTGAGGAAATGTGAATCTCTTAAGAAGGAAAAAGGAGGAGAGAGAATATGTGGGTTTGCCTTTGACAGAGCGGAGTTAGGCACGACGTTACACGACGAAGCCATTCCCAATTCGATTTTGGTCGAAGACCGCATGAGGGCGCATGTGATTTTGTTTGCAATTCTATAGTGTTATGGGACGCTGGGATATAAGTAGCAAATGAGTTCATCGTGCTATGTTTTCTCGGACCAAATGCTGTTCGGGGAACTTTGATCTTTTTTTGGCGGTCGATGGATACTGTGGTTTGTTCGGTGAATTGTTCTTTGGTGAACTATCGCCTTATCTCTGCCCATATTTCGTTTAAATCGCGAATTGAAACTTTTCTTTTCATGATGTCAAATGCGGACACAATGATGGACCAGATGCTTTCGGCACACCTGAAGATGTAATTGATTAATAATTAATTTTCATTTAGAATATGCTGCAAGTATATTATGGGATCCTCACGAAGTTGGATTGATTTCCGAATTGAATCGCGTGCAGCCTAGATTGGAGCTAGATTTGTAAAACAGTGTTGTTATAAACTTAGTAGCGTATCCAAAATATTAGAGCAGCTAGGCTAGGAATCACTCAATGGAGCGAAGGTTAAATCACACAGATTGAAGCTCTTTTTGCATATGAATTAGAACGACGTCTCTTTAGCAGTGATTTGAAAAGGTGTTATATTACCCCCATCGTACTACGGTCGTCATGTCAATTAAAATCAGAAAGCTCAAGTGCACTAGAATAGATAGATTTAAGATGTTTTCATTTTTTCCACACGAAGGATAAGGGATCATAATAACATTGCTTGACCGAAGTATGGTCATTTTCGGGTCAAAATTATTCTTGTTTATATTCAGCCCCTGCCACAAACCCTGGCGGTGGCTCTCAAGCCTAAAATAAAAAATAAATAAATAATTTTTTATCTTACAAAAATTGAGGTAGCATGTAAGGTGACACGAGAAACCGTATTGGACACGAAACGAAGAAGGAAGGGCATAGGTAAAAATAAATTTCAATTTTAAGTCTAAAATAATAATGAAGCTGGTTATTTTAGAATTAACATTATTATTAGGTAATCCACCGGTTAAGGTAGGTTTTTGGATGGACACAACTATCAAATAAACATTTTGTGACTCCCCACCTAGCAAACTAATCTACATCAGGTCCCTCTTCATCTCTGTGTACTTCTTTCCTCCCTTCATCCCGTCCAACATCCCTATCCTGTTCCTCCCCTTTCCTCGCTTGCCCAACATTCTCCCCTCTATTACCTTCTTCAACATCCCACTACCGCTCAATACGCCTTTCATCCATTTTTCCTGCCTCCATAGGATTTCTCTCAACAAACCCCTCTCCTCCCCCACCATTTCTAGTACTTCCTCATTTGTTTTCCTTTCGGTCCATTTCACCTTCTCCATTCTTCTCCACACCCACATTTCAAAAGCCTCCAATCTACGTTAAAAGAATTAACATAATGAATGAAAAATTAGATGGCACCAACACGCATCCTTGTGTCACGATAACACCGGAGGCCACTTTCACAAAATTGCAAATCCATTCTCTTCGAGTTTTTTTGACTTTCTTACGCCTAATCACTTTCCTCGCGCTTTCACTCGGAAGTGATTTCGCCTTTCGCTTGTTTTGTTTCCGCATGAAGTCCCACGGTTGGCGCTATTAAAAGGCCGGGAGTGTAAACATAAACAACAGGTACCGTTTTCAAGTATGGCAAGAATGCGGAAATGAATTAAGGAATTTTTTTGAGGCACACCACGATTGCGTCATTTAAGGAGAAAACCAAGGCAAGGTGTTCAAAGTGTTCATCTCTAATTGTGACGGAGGGGATTTAAATCCGAGGACTAGCCCGAAATTTTGACCGCTAGCAGGTTTAAACGGAGGATAAATGTCGGAAGGGGAACAAGTTCGACCATCAATGGACTCCCAGCGTTCGCGGGCAGGAATAACACCTCTCAACCGGAATTAAAAATGCCTGCACGTATCTCACAGCGCACAACAGATCTTCGGCGGGCCGTTCAGTACGGCCTCAAATACGTGGTTCCGCGACAAAACTTAGGTTGCGACGTCGCATCTTCTTGCGTGATTCGGAAGGAAGTTTCTTTAGCGATGATGTTGAAACTATGTAATTAGCCCCATCGTACTATAGTGGGAGAGATGCCAATGAAGTTAGAGTTTTCTAATAGAACAGTTAGATGAAAGAGTTCATGTTTCCCACTAACGATGAAGGATAAGAAAATCTGATCGCGCCAGAAGGGAAAAAGTATTTTTCATCCTAAATAGTCTAGTATGTTGTCATTATCCCATGTAACCTTGGTTACTGTCCATCTTATAAACAACAGCTCCGATCGTATGCATAGAGAATTTTATTTTGCTTAGCTTCCACCTTGGTTCGAATGTATATAAGAAACGTATATCATGATTACTACAGAAACATACACTACGGTATATAAGCGAGCCATACGTTTCTACTCAGATATTTAGTTAACGAGAATGACAATAACTAGGGCTAAGCTGAAATAATTACCACATGCTAAGTTACTTAGAATGAAGCATTTTTTTTTCTTTTGTGATACGCATTGTGATAAAAAAATTAAACCAAAAATATCAGAAAGATATTGACTTGGAGGCAAAAATTTTTAACCAGTTATTTGTCATTGATGTATTTAGGGTGTATGTGCTTAGTAGTGCACGAGTGTTTTTCCAACATCGCCTTTCTTAGGGGAATAATGCTGGGAGCCACTTGAGATACGAAGAGAACAAGCGAGACTTGAGACATTTAGGAAGGTTCAGAACAAACAAGTTTATAGCGATGAGACCAAAGGAATTATTATGATGGCCCCGGACTATACTAAAGGTAGATCAGACCACAAAGATAATAAAATAAGGGAGGAGGTAGATTCCATTGAACAGATAGAAGATAAATTTGCTCATTCTATCCCAGAACAATCAGGAAACATAATAGCAGTAGGAAACCGAATCCACTTAAGAAATAGTATTAACGTGTAATTTACAACTTGGAAACAAAATTAAGCATAGTACAGAAATCATGCATCTTTGTAGGTGCATGTGTATGTTAGTTGGTTGTTCGAGTGTTTGCACATGTGTAGGTTGCAGGGGTTTTTGCATGGATGTATGCCATGTTTTTCTTGTAGATTGTATAAATTTGTAGCTTTTGCATGCGGTTTTGTTTTCTTAATTATGGGTGGTGACCTAACACCCCCCGCCACACGCCCTTGCGGCGGCTTGCGGGGTATTAAATGTAGATCGTCTTCATCTTAAGTATTCAAGTCCGAGGATTGGTTTTCCCCTGCTGCCCTCCATCCTTCTCTGTTTTCTGTCAACCCCCTGAATGAAGTTTAGTTTTCGTGCACGAGCTCTTCGGTACGCATATATTTAAATGAATAAACATAGACTAATAGTTCTGCCTTCAACACCCCCCGCCACACGCTCTCGCGGCTTACTGTAGATGTAACTGTGGATATGTCCCCCGGCGGATGCTCAAGGCTTCACCACCGTTTTGAGGAGACTGCGTCGAGGACTTTCGCAATCGTCATTGGATCCGCACGGACGACTAATATTGCCCTCCGGAGGGTTGTGGCAGGCGGTCATCAGCCCACCCTATCGCCTAGGCAACGGATAGCGCCGTCTGTCGCGACGCAAATGAATTGCAACAATCCGCACTGCTCTCCAAGCTCGTCACGCAGTAGCGTTGTTCATAAACATGTCGCCCTGCGTCGTTGGGCGAAGTGGGCCGGCCACGCGTGTCCTCGCCTTCGGGTTCCTCGTCCTCTCTCCTGACGGGAAGCAGCGCTCCCATTTGCGGACTCGTCGCGTTAATGACTCAGCGCGATTATGCAGGAGAGAGAGAGAGAGGGTGAGGGAACTGCTTTGGCAGACGCAAGGTCACTTGAAGGTCGGAAAGCGGAGCGGTGCTTGTGTGTCAATGTTTTGACGGCGAACAAGTGAACGGCGGTTGCGCGCAGGCGTGTTTTTCCGAGAGAATCGAGATGCAGGCGTTGCGAATTAACGGCAAGCTTCTCATTAGATTAATTAAATTTTTCCTCATTTAAACCAGTAATTGAGCGATGGTGAATGATTTTGAGAGGGGAGGGAGTCGGTTGTCTAATAAATAGGCCGTGGATGTCGAACGTGGACGAATGGAGTCGCCACCAAACTAGCGAAACTGTGCCTTCGTTGGGACCTTGGTCTGGGGCTCCAGTTGATGTAAGGGTAATTGCAGATTTACTCAAATGCCCACTGCAATTATGCAGGTTGTGCCTTTGCAAATCCTGCTTTTTTTTCTGACCGCGACGATATTCCGATAGGCATCAATTTTTTCACTCTCAGGTTAGTTATTCATGTAAACCGTGGCCTGGAGATGAATGCCGAGTCTACGAAATACATTTTTGGAAACGTTTTAAGAGCTCTGAAATTTTCAACCTTAACCCGTGCCAAGGAAAATTCAGTTTTTTACTTGTTCTTTAACTCATCGTTTCAGTGTTTCATTCTTTAAATTGTACAATTAACTTGAACGATGTCCTCCGAAACAGGAACTGTTTCCTACAGTCATTTAACTCTCGCTTAAGCCTGATTGAGAAGGGACTAATCCATTTTTCCACCTCTTCCCAAACATCTCAAAAAGCATGCCAATCTAACTTCCCCTCGGTTTTCACTTGGAGACTTGGTATTGGTTGTCTGTGGACGTGGTCTTGGGGATGAATATGATATCTTTCTATTGTTCTTTTGCTTACTGCTGCGCCGGATAAAAACCTAATCGCGTTTTTAGGCCATTCGTAAAATAAACTATTTAAGGATGGGATCGGGAAATCACGTCTTGAATCGAACCAATATATTTCATTTTAGCCCCGATTTTACGTGAGTGATCTGATCTATCACAGTGAGTAAAGGCCTTTAATATGTCCTTACCATCCTCACATAAGTAACCTGCCTCAAATTTACCGAGTAAATTTAACCTTGGATTTAGGGGATCATAGTAATAACATTGTCCGACCGCGGTAGGGTCACGTTCGGGTAAAAATCAGCCTGGTGTGTATTCACCCCCTGCCACACACCCAAGCGGTGGCTTGCAGAGTACATAAATAAATTTTTTAAATGTGGATTTTGTAAAAACGAGGAATGTATGTAGAGAGCTTCAGGAGCAGATGTGTGAGGAACGTTTTGATGAATGTAATGGAGGCGAACGAGGTATGCGCGCGTTTTGCACAGATTAGGGTAAATTATGTAAAGGGAAGTGAGTTTTTTTCTGAAATGTCGCAAAATGAGCCCTTTTATTGCCTTTGCCTATCGTAACGGAGTGAAGGCATATACTACACACGCCAAGTATCCCGTTAATGACATACACGATGTAAATAACACATTTAATCCAACTGCATGTAATAAGCTTCTTAACCTAAGCTTCTACTTATGTCCAGCTGTAATTTGATCGTCTTGGTCCAAAATACCTCCCGATCTGGGCTAATAGTTCAAACTTCTCTTGTTTTTGGCCCTCCTTTTTTATGTTCAACTTCACTTATGTCTTTCTCGAAAAATTCATAGTCTCCCTTTTGTGACAGGGAGGACCCCAGCAATTACAGACCCATTTCTCTCACTTCTATATGTTGCAAAATTTTAGAGCACATAATTGTCAGTTCCATAATGAGACATCTTGATAACATTAACTTTTTAATTGACAATCAACACGGATTCAGAAAAATCCGCTCATGCGAGACCCAAATAGGATTGTTCACACATGACTTAATTTTATCGGGTGAAAGTGGTAGGCAAGTGGATGCGATCTTTTTAGACATTCAAAAGGCATTTGATAAGGTTCCGCATGGTAAACTCATCCATAAATTAAAGGGCGCAGGTATACACAAGGGGGCAATAAATTGGGTTGAAGACGTCCTTTCAGACCGGGAACAGAGGGAAGTCCTTGACGGCGCTAGTTCTACCAGCGTACGAGTAACCTCAGGGGTTCCTCAGGGAAGTGTTATCGGACCGTTACTATTCTTGATTTTTGTTAACGATCTGAACCGCGAAGTGAAAAGTAAGATAAGGATGTTCGCGGATGACACAGTGATTTATCGGGAGATATCTGGGGATGATGATCGTTTAATTCTAGCTCGTGATTTAAATAGCATTAATGAATGGTGTTCAAAATGGGGATTGCCTTTAAATCTTAATAAATGTTCGGTGGTAAATTTCTTTAAAAGATCCACGGAATTAGTTTACAAATTAGCTGGAGTTGACCTTGAAGTAGTTGATACGGTGAAATACCTAGGAGTTACATTCACCAAAGAGTTAACTTGGGGGACCCATATACGTAAAGTCTGCGGGCAAGCATATAAAAAATTAGGATTTATTAGACGCATTGACGGCAGAAGTGACTCCAAGGTCAAGGAACGTTGTTATCACGCTCTTGTAAGGCCCCATTTAGAATATGCATGTAGCGTATGGGATCCGTGTGAAAAAGGCCTCATTCGGGAAATTGAGAAGGTCCAACGCCGGGCAGCTCGTTTCGTGGCAAACTGTTACGATAAAACGAAAAGCGTCACTGAAATGCTTATGGAGTTGGGATGGGAATCATTGGAAGAAAGACGACTCAATGCTAGGTTAAACCTACTAAATAAATTCAGATCCGCATGTTTCAGCACCGAGGTCTCGAAAATTATTCGCGCTCCAACATACATCTACATCTACATAAGTACCCTGCGAGCCACCAAAAAGGTGTGTGGCAGGGGGTGTAGCACCATGAGGGAAGGGTACATTGGTCGCTTGGATCATGTGTACAAAATGCACTGAATGGTTGAGGCCTTAACTTTGTAGAATTCCATTATTAACTTAGGAGAAAAATTATATCTTTGCTTTCTACAGAATAGACTTTATTCGTCGACTAGTTTCGTTTACACTGTAACATCATCAGGACTAGTGGTACAATATACATTTTTCTGAGTTATATACTAATTTCGGGTGGCGGATGGGAAGTGAAAGGGAAGGGAAGGGAGGGATGGGAAGTGAGGGAGTGTAATTAAGGAAAGGGTAGGTATGAGGGGGGGGGGGAAGGGTTGGTAAGGGAGCGTGGGTCTGCGTCATGGGGATTTTTTGGGGTGTAGAATAGGAATGTCCAGGAGGGGTGAGTGGAAAGGGAAGAGGTGGTCATTGGTTATCCTTTCCTTCCTCTTAACCATTTTTACAATTTCTAACTGCTCCCGGATATCCAGCTGCGTCCCTTTCTTCACTCCGTGTAGTAATTGGGGGGTGAAATCCGCTTAATAATTAATAGTTAATTTTCTTAGACTCATCAATTCATTAAGTTCAAGAATTAAATTCACCATGGAGGTCCAAGAGGGTTATAGCTTGAATTTCCTGGATCTCAATATTTCCATTAAAGAGGGAAAACACAAATTTTCAATTTTCCGCAAGCCTACTTGTACAGACCAGGTCATCCATGCATCCTCGAAACATGCATTTCACCATAAACTTGCAGCCTTTCACAGCATGCTACACAGGGCATTAGCTATCCCTTTAGACCCCTCAGCCTTCACAATGGAAATAACCAATATTAAAAAAATTGCTCTGGCCAATGGATACACAGAGAAATTGATTGATGATTTGCTAGATAACAAAAAGAAAAAACTTTTATTCAGAGAAATTTACTGTCCCCCACCCAGAGACCTAGCTTCGTGGCGACGCATCAAATATGTAGGAAAACCCTCCATTAAAATAGGCGGTGTACTAAAGGATTTGAACATTAAACCTGCCTTTTACAATAACAAAAACCTAAGGAGTTTGCTACCTGCAGTCAAAGACCCCATGAAACCAACTCTCCAGAGCGGGGTTTACCAATTACAATGTGGCGACTGTGACGCTAAGTACATTGGTCAGACAGGAAGGAGCATAAAGGTTCGAGCGGAAGAACACCGGAGGGATTTCATGAAGAACACTGGAATGTCCCAATTCGCAACCCATCTCTCGAAGGAAGGCCACCCAGCGGATTTCACCCCCCAATTACTGCACGGAGTGAAGAAAGGGACGCAGCTGGATATCCGGGAGCAGTTAGAAATTGTAAAAATGGTTAAGAGGAAGGAAAGGATAACCAATGACCACCTCTTCCCTTTCCACTCACCCCTCCTGGACATTCCTATTCTACACCCCAAAAAATCCCCATGACGCAGACCCACGCTCCCTTACCAACCCTTCCTTAATTACACTCCCTCACTTCCCATCCCTCCCTTCCCTTCCCTTTCACTTCCCATCCGCCACCCGAAATTAGTATATAACTCAGAAAAATGTATATTGTACCACTAGTCCTGATGATGTTACAGTGTAAACGAAACTAGTCGACGAATAAAGTCTATTCTGTAGAAAGCAAAGATATAATTTTTCTCCTAAGTTATTTGTACAAAACTCGGGAAATAGATGCCAGAACTAGCAGACTCAAGGACTCCTTCTTCCCACGGACAATACGGGATAACAACTGTAGGGTCACACTCGGAGATAACAAAAATGCCACTTGCCACCCTCGGCGTCTAGGTAACAATTAGTTAAACTCAATTGCATGCACTTTCACTAACCTCCTGTGTGTTGTGTCAAAACTCTTCCCGCATGCCATTAAGTAATGTATTGCCGTTTACAGTATTGTTTTCTCTTCTTTTGCTGCCCTAAATTTCCACTTCCATCCCTTGTCCCTCTCCGTGGGTGTGCCCTCCTCCCACCTGCAGCGTTGGGCCAAATTCCTCGTCTTGAGTAGGAGAGATTTTTATGCGGAACGTTCTTGTGGTGGTGGTGTTTCGCCTGGCTACTTGCTAGAAACTAGCTTGCACGTTCGTGATTAATTTCTTGCTGCATCCTGGGGTAAAATTATTTGTTGTAGTTAAGCGTATGTACTTGCATGCTTGTGGAGTGAAGGGAGGTAGATGTGTGTTTGCATGCGCGTCGAATGATGGGATGTTACGATGAATGTGTGCACTGCTGTGGATTGGGGTTTGCATGTGTGTATTGGTTTTGAATGCGGTATTTCTTTTTTACTTTTTTGGGTGGTGACCTAACACCCCCCGCCACACGCCCTTCCGGCGGCTTGCGGGGTATTATGTAGATGTAGATGTTTTGTTGGCGTGGCTTCTCATTCCAAGAAACTGCAGGAGATAGCTCCGACAGTAACTTTTAACGGAGTCATCCGCTTAATGTGTATTGTTACAATGCAACGATTTCAGAATTTAATAATCTTTCGCCTTGACCAGGATAACCTCGTAAAAGAGGACTCCTCGGTAGCTTAACTGGCTAAAACACTCGACCGGGCATCGAGGGATCCTGGTTCGTATCCCGGTCAAGGCGAATGTTTGCTACACTTTGAAATTGTTACATTGTAATGGATTCTCATAACAAACCCATCACACGGATTTTATAATCGAGGTCAAAGAATTATTTTTTTGTCGTCTGTGTTGTCGTCTCGAGTTACGCACAAGACCACACAGCTGTGAGGAATTGTGCGAGGGTGAGGCTGAAAACTACATCTACATCTACATCTACATAATACCCCGCAAGCCGCCGCAAGGGCGTGTGGCGGGGGGTGTTAGGCCACCACCCAAAAAAAGGAAAAAAGAAAAAGGAAAAAAGAAACACCGCATTCAAAACCAACACACACATGCAAACCCCAATCCACAACAGTGCACACATTCATTGCAACACCCCATCATTCGACGCGCATGCAACCACACATCTACCTATCCTCACTCCAAAAGCATGCAAGTACATACGCTTACCTACAACAAATAATTCCACCCTAGGATGCAGCAAGAAACCTATCACGAACGTGCCAGCTAGTTTATAGCAAGTAGCCAGGCGAAACACCACCACCACAAGAGCGTTCCATACAAAACTCTCTCCCACCCAAGGTGAGGAATCTGGCCCAACGCTGCAGGTGGGAGGAGGGCACACCCGCGGAGAGGGACAAGGGATGGAAGGGTGGAGCATGAAGTTCGTAAAGACGCTCGGGCATGCGGGAAGGGTTCTGACACAACACACAGGAGGCTAGTGAAAGTGCATGCAATTGAGTTCAACTAATTGTTACCTAGACGCGGAGGGTGGCAAGTGGCATTTTTGTTATCTCCGAGTGTAACCCTAGAGTTGTTATCCCGTATTGTCCGTGGGAAGAAGGAGTCCTTGAGTCTGCTAGTCCTGGCATCTATTTCCCGAATTTTGTACACATGATCCAAGCGACCTATATATGTTGGAGAGCGAATAATTTTCGAGACCTCGGTGCTGAAACATGCGGATCCGAATTTATTTAGTAAGTTTAACCTAGCATTGAGTCGTCTTTCTTCCAATGATTCCCATCCCAACTCCATAAGCATTTCAGTGACGCTTTTCGTTTTATCGTAACAGTTTTCCACGAAACGAGCTGCCCGGCGTTGGACCTTCTCAATTTCCCGAATGAGGCCTTTTTCACACGGATCCCATACGCTACATGCATATTCTAAATGGGGCCTTACAAGAGCGTGATAACAACGTTCCTTGACCTTGGAGTCACTTCTACCGACAATGCGTCTAATAAATCCTAATTTTTTATATGCTTGCCCGCAGACTTTACGTATATGGGTCCCCCAAGTTAAGTCTTTAGTGAATGTAACACCTAGGTATTTCACCGAATCAACTACTTTAAGGTCAACTCCAGCTAATTTGTAAACTAATCCCGTGGATCTTTTAAAGAAATTTACCACCGAACATTTATTAAGATTTAAAGGCAATCCCCATTTTGAACACCATTCATTAATGCTATTTAAATCACGTGCTAGAATTAAACGATCCTCATCCCCAGATATCTCCCGATAAATCACTGTGTCATCCGCGAACATCCTTATCTTACTTTTCACTTTGCGGTTCAGATCGTTAACAAAAATCAAGAATAGTAACGGTCCGATAACACTTCCCTGAGGAACCCCCGAGGTGACTCTTACGCTGGTAGAACTAGCGCCGTCAAGGACTACCCTCTGTTCCCGGTCTGAAAGGAAGTCTTCAACCCAATTTATTGCCCCCTTGTGTATACCTGCGCCCTTTAATTTATGGATGAGTTTACCATGCGGAACCTTATCAAATGCCTTTTGAAAGTCTAAAAAGATCGCATCCACTTGCCTACCACTTTCAGCCGATAAAAGTAAGTCGTGTGTGAACAATCCTAATTGGGTCTCGCATGAGCGGGTTTTTCTGAATCCGTGTTGATTGTCACTTAAAAAGTTAATGTTATCAAGATGTCTCATTATGGAACTGACAATTATGTGCTCTAAACTTTTGCAACTTATTGAAGTGAGAGAAATGGGTCTGTAATTGCTGGGGTCCTCCCTGTCACCACTTTTAAAAATAGGCGTTATTTGCGCGGTTTTCCAATTCTTAGGGACTTTGCACTCAGTGAGTGATTTGTTAAATATAAATTCGAGATACGGGGCGATGTTAGGAGCTAAGTGTTTTAGCACACGAGCTGGTATATTTTCGGGACCCGGGGATTTGTTTGGTTTGATGTCTTTGAGCAATTTGGCAATTCCTTGCTCGTCCACTGTTATTTTTGTCATGGGTTCAGTATATATTGTTTCTTGGAGATACGCGGTGGCTACATCGTTCGTGAAGACGCTCTGGAAGAATTCGTTTAGAATGTTGGCTTTAGCTTCACTGTCAGTATGAATGATATTGTTAAATAATGCACACATGCTTTCGTAGACCACAAAAAATGACCTTCAGAAGCCCTCCTGGAGGTATGAGGAAGTAAAATTTCTCCTTAACACACATACGCAAGTTTGAGGTTGTGTTACATTCATCCAGTGTACTTCGAGAAGCGGAAGTATGGAGACGCGCTCTAGTGCTTTTTGTCATCGTGAGTTAAGCAGCGTGTGCTGTTTTCGAATTTTTAACTGCTGAAAAAGTGACTCATACTGAGAGTCATCATTCTTTAAAGGTTTTTTATGATAACCATGATTTTGAGAGGTCTACTGCAAATCAATGGGGAGTAAAAAATCGTGGTTCATCATCTGCAGCTCTACAGCCTTGGCTTCCTCTATGATATGCCTCCATTCAGTTCTTGCTTTTTCCTTCCATCTTGTAACTCCCATTGCCTTCAAGTCATCCTCCACATCCTGTAGCCATCTCTTCCTTGGTCTACCTCTTCTTCTGACTCCTTCCATCTTGCTATTAAGTATCAGTTTGGGCATCCTGTCATTTTCCATCCTTTCTACATGCCCCAACCAAGCCAACCGCAGTGACTTGGCAAATCTGACTATGTCCTTCCCTTCTAATAATTCATTTATCTCCATGTTCATTCTAATTCTCCATCTCTCTCCTTCTCTAATTGGGCCATAGATTCTCCTTAACATTTTTCTTTCGAATTTTCCAAGTGTTTCCTCATCCTGACTTGTTAATGTCCATGTTTCAGCTCCATAAGTTACCACGGGTCTAATAAGCCTTTTATAGATCTTCATTTTTGTGTTCCTTGATAGTAACATTGATTTGAGGATTATTACATTTGCAAAGTATGCCCTATTACCTTCCATTTCCCTTTGGTTGATCTCCGTGGATATCTTATTTTCATTGTTAAGTCTTACTCCTAGATAGGTAAATTTCTTGACACCCTCACACTCATAATTCCCAATTATTATGTTTTGTAGGTGCCGCTTGTTCTGATGAACTGACATTTTCAAGTATTTGATTTCAAATTTCGTTGTTGCGAACCTGAAAAGGCCATAATTGTAGTTGAAACGCGCATCGGACGTCCGATCACTGCCACAGACGATAAACATAGCACACTCGTCGAAGATTTGATTGAAAATGATCGGCGAATCACTCAAAAGCGTATCCCAAATCATATTGGTCGATTTTGTCGTGTCAAAGGCAGCCCGGCGCCAATAATCTTGCAACATGACAATGCTCATCCTCACACCTCGCGCGCAACTGGAGAGGCTCTGCGAAACCTGAAATTTGAACCGATTCCACACCCTCCTTATTCCCCCGACCTTGCGCCTTGCGATTTCTGCCTTCTTCCTCAACTCAAGAGACACCCCAATGGTAGTCATTACATCTCGGACGATGAAGTGAAGGCAGCTGTCAAGTCTTGGATTCGAGAAAAGTAGCGTTTACATAGCACTGGAACACGTCTCCATACTTCCGCTTCTCAAAATACACTGGGTGAATATAAGGCCCAAAAACGTACGCATGTGTTGAGGGGGAATGTTACTTCCACATGCCACCAGAAGTGCTTCTAAAGTTCAGTTTGCTTGTGGCCTACAAGCATATGTGCACTAGCTTTCAGCCTTCCCGCGTAATTTAGGGCCAATTTGGTAACAATTGCTCTAGCAACAATTATGCAATTGCTGCCCCATGGAATAAGTAGATAATAAAACTCGACTGCTAAGATCTAACAGTGAAAGCTAAATTATTACGGGCTGTGGAGCGGAAAATTCCGAATTGTTGTGATTTCCGGAGACGTTCCCTGCGTTGTGGCTTGCAGGCCGCTTCTAACGGCGATGCGCTCTTCAGGAAGTTACTTCTTTACGGTAAATTGTTTCTGTGTGTATTCCTCCCCAACTTATTAAGAAAATTCAAAACTAGCAACCCTTTCGCATGTCTCCGATCTTGTTTTTCGAAAGGGAAGACATTCAAGGAAAGGCTAATTTATCTCCATGCCTTAAAGGGTTTCTCCTTAAAGGGTCATCGACACACCATCTCAAGAGGAGATAAGCACTTTTTTATGGTTTCGTGGAATAAACTCAAAAGAACGACAATGGAAATTATTTGTCGTTGCTATAGCGGTAGACGTGTGTTTTACGTACTGTTAAATACCTGCCGTAAAACCCTTTTGGGCGAATGTCGGAAGTCGCTCATTGCGAAATAAATGTGATGTCTTTACGCATGATCCGATGTCACGGTCTAATGTTTAAGAGATGTATATCTTAAGGCCATGTCTTGATTTAAGGGTTGATTCAAAAGTTATCATTGCATTTTTGAAGTCCTTACGACTGAATATGTGAATTCAGCGCTCGTTTCTGCTCAAATAACCCATGCACAAGTCGAATCCAAAAAAATGATGAGCCTGAGCATATTTCTATGCATCGACTGCTTGACGGACCACAACGAGTAAGTTGTCGCCTCACGTCGGCATGTGTGGAAAGTGAAGCACCGCCTTGCTCATTACCCTTTCTCGAATTGTCTCCGCACAACGGCGCTTCTTGTCTAAACTTGCACACACGTGCTGTAAAAAATTCTCGTGCCGGTGAGAATGAAACTCTTGGGTGTATGCATTGAATTTTGTATTAACCCCGGGAACAAGTGCAACTGACTCATAATCATGAGACATTCGGCGATTAATGTGTGAGTCGGTCAGAGAGTTGGGGAAGGGGGGTGGAATGGAAGGGGCCGCCGCCTTCTCCATGACCCAAAAAAAAATCGGATGTCGCGATCGAAGTTGCAGGTGGTGATGCTGATCCATTTCTTCCATTGGGAAGGGTTAATTTTATTATGAATATGGCCCAAAGGACACATAGCGAATGGGCAGCATATGGGCATGTGGAGGTTATGAGCGCGTTAAGAGACACCATGTTACGGAAGAGACCACAAATGAGGGAAAACAAGTCTTGGTGCTATCATCACGACAATCACCGGCACACACGTCATTGATTGTTTCCGAGTTTTTGGCCAAAAACAGCACACCGGTGATCCCGCAACCACTCCACTCTCCGGATCTTGCTCCAGTGGACTGTGTCCTCTTCCCTAATTTGAAATCCACTTTGAAAGGACGCCAATTCGAAACTATTGAAGAGGTGCAACAAAACTGTAATTAAAGGGCAATCCCGAAAGAAGAGTTCCAGGCGGCATTCGAAAGCCGGAAAAAACGTTGGGAACGTTGTATTGGCGGCCTAGGGATGTATTTTGAAGGCGATATGATGACGGGGTCATTGAGTAGGGAGGTTAAGAAAAGACTCGTTGGAAAACTTTGATATGAAGCGTAGCTATGTACGGCTCGGAAACGTGGTCGCTGAAGCAGGAGGATAGACGTAGATTGGAGGCTTTTGAAATGTGGGAGTGGAGAAGGATGGAGAAGGTGAAATGGACCGAAAGGAAAACAAATGAGGAAGTACTAGAGACGGTGGGTGAGGAGAGGGGTTTGTTGAGAGAAATCCTATGGAGGCAGGAAAAATGGATGAAAGGTGTATTGGGCGGCAGTGGGATGTTGAAGAGGGTAATAGAGGGGAGAATGTTGGACAAGCGAGGTAAGGGTAGGAACAGGATAGGGATGTTGGACGGGATGAAGGGAGGAAAGAAGTACGCAGAGATGAAAAGGGACCTGATGTAGATCCGACCCCTAAATCGCTCCGGGGTCCATTATACTGCCGTGGCATCACAGTGTGTAGCGCGTAGGTTACACGAACATGTTTCTAGGGTTTAGCATAGTTGGAAGGCAAGAGCGCAGGTCATATATTGGGATAAATAAAGTAGAATCCAGCGCTTTTTGTCACTTGAGATCAGGTTACGCCTCACAGATCCCAAAAATAACAGAACAAACACAAACTTGTTTTAATACAACATACAACCGACATGTAAAAGTAACCGACAACCCTGGCATTGACGTAGAAAGACATTTGACATGCACTTCTCCACAAACGTGTCGTAAATTACGGTCAGACACAAACAAGGGCGTGATTCAAGAGAAAAACAATCTAAATATACTTGTATTAAATTGCAGAAGCCTCAAAAATAAAATAGCGGATCTCGAGCACATAATCCAATGTCATTCGGCTGATATAATATTAGGCACAGAGAGTTGGCTTTGTAATGACATCAATGACCAAGAAATTTTCCCAATAAACTTTACAGTTTACCGACATGATAGATGTACAAGACCCGGAGGCGGAGTTTTCGTGGCTGTGAAAAGTAATCTTGAAAGCAGACAACTTGCATTTGAAAATAATAACATAGAAAGTGTTTGGTGCACCATACTGCGATCCAATCACCCCAACATTAACTTATGCTCTTTCTACAGACCCCCAGACTCAGATTTTCAAACACTTAATACCCTCAATGAACAAATAAATAGATTTACACGCAAAAATAATAAATGCATCAATATAATTGGTGGTGACTTCAACCTCCCTGGTATCGACTGGGATAGCAATAGCGTTAAATCTCGGACCCGTGATCGCGAATCTTGCAATTCCTTACTAAAATTGGTTCAAAGAAACTCGCTTCATCAAGCAGTACGCACTCCCACCCGTGGAAAGAACATATTGGACTTATTTCTTACGAACACACCGGAACGCATTAATAGTGTATCAACCGACGAGGGTATAAGTGACCATAAATCTGTTATTATCAACTTGAACGTAGAAATAAAAAAGAATGTCAAGCCAAAAAGAAAAATTTATAATTATCACAAAGCAGATTTTGAAACTTTTGCCAGCCATTTAAACTCTTCACTACACGATTTCAAAACGCGCTTAAGTCTTGCCACCGTGGAAGAAACTTGGACAAAGTTTGTCCAAATTATGCAAAAAGGAATAACAGATTTCATCCCTGTAAAATACGTTAAAGCAAATCGCGACCCAAGGTGGTACAACAAAGGCGTTAAAAAAGCCCTTCGAAAGCAAAGAATGTTACACTCTAGGGTAAAGAAAGCAGGTCTGAACTCATCACCCTTGGACAATAAACAGCTTTTGGACAAGTATAGATCCTCTAAAATTGAAACTAAAACACAATTACGTAGCGCTTTGCAAGATTTTAAACGTAAAGTACTCTGCGAGTATTTGAACACTGACCCCAAAGCTTTCTGGTCATATGTTAGGGAAATAAATGGGGGTCAACAAACCGTGGCTTGCTTAAGGGACTGCAACAATATCATTCATACTGACAGTGAAGCTAAAGCCAACATTCTAAACGAATTCTTCCAGAGCGTCTTCACGAACGATGTAGCCACCGCGTATCTCCAAGAAACAATATATACTGAACCCATGACAAAAATAACAGTGGACGAGCAAGGAATTGCCAAATTGCTCAAAGACATCAAACCAAACAAATCCCCGGGTCCCGAAAATATACCAGCTCGTGTGCTAAAACACTTAGCTCCTAACATCGCCCCGTATCTCGAATTTATATTTAACAAATCACTCACTGAGTGCAAAGTCCCTAAGAATTGGAAAACCGCGCAAATAACGCCTATTTTTAAAAGTGGTGACAGGGAGGACCCCAGCAATTACAGACCCATTTCTCTCACTTCAATAAGTTGCAAAAGTTTAGAGCACATAATTGTCAGTTCCATAATGAGACATCTTGATAACATTAACTTTTTAAGTGACAATCAACACGGATTCAGAAAAACCCGCTCATGCGAGACCCAATTAGGATTGTTCACACACGACTTACTTTTATCGGCTGAAAGTGGTAGGCAAGTGGATGCGATCTTTTTAGACTTTCAAAAGGCATTTGATAAGGTTCCGCATGGTAAACTCATCCATAAATTAAAGGGCGCAGGTATACACAAGGGGGCAATAAATTGGGTTGAAGACTTCCTTTCAGACCGGGAACAGAGGGTAGTCCTTGACGGCGCTAGTTCTACCAGCGTAAGAGTCACCTCGGGGGTTCCTCAGGGAAGTGTTATCGGACCGTTACTATTCTTGATTTTTGTTAACGATCTGAACCGCAAAGTGAAAAGTAAGATAAGGATGTTCGCGGATGACACAGTGATTTATCGGGAGATATCTGGGGATGAGGATCGTTTAATTCTAGCACGTGATTTAAATAGCATTAATGAATGGTGTTCAAAATGGGGATTGCCTTTAAATCTTAATAAATGTTCGGTGGTAAATTTCTTTAAAAGATCCACGGGATTAGTTTACAAATTAGCTGGAGTTGACCTTAAAGTAGTTGATTCGGTGAAATACCTAGGTGTTACATTCACTAAAGACTTAACTTGGGGGACCCATATACGTAAAGTCTGCGGGCAAGCATATAAAAAATTAGGATTTATTAGACGCATTGTCGGTAGAAGTGACTCCAAGGTCAAGGAACGTTGTTATCACGCTCTTGTAAGGCCCCATTTAGAATATGCATGTAGCGTATGGGATCCGTGTGAAAAAGGCCTCATTCGGGAAATTGAGAAGGTCCAACGCCGGGCAGCTCGTTTCGTGGAAAACTGTTACGATAAAACGAAAAGCGTCACTGAAATGCTTATGGAGTTGGGATGGGAATCATTGGAAGAAAGACGACTCAATGCTAGGTTAAACTTACTAAATAAATTCGGATCCGCATGTTTCAGCACCGAGGTCTCGAAAATTATTCGCTCTCCAACATATATAGGTCGCTTGGATCATGTGTACAAAATTCGGGAAATAGATGCCAGGACTAGCAGACTCAAGGACTCCTTCTTCCCACGGACAATACGGGATAACAACTCTAGGGTTACACTCGGAGATAACAAAAATGCCACTTGCCACCCTCCGCGTCTAGGTAACAATTAGTTGAACTCAATTGCATGCACTTTCACTAGCCTCCTGTGTGTTGTGTCAGAACCCTTCCCGCATGCCCGAGCGTCTTTACGAACTTCATGCTCCACCCTTCCATCCCTTGTCCCTCTCCGCGGGTGTGCCCTCCTCCCACCTGCAGCGTTGGGCCAGATTCCTCACCTTGGGTGGGAGAGAGTTTTGTATGGAACGCTCTTGTGGTGGTGGTGTTTCGCCTGGCTACTTGCTATAAACTAGCTGGCACGTTCGTGATAGGTTTCTTGCTGCATCCTAGGGTGGAATTATTTGTTGTAGGTAAGCGTATGTACTTGCATGCTTTTGGAGTGAGGATAGGTAGATGTGTGGTTGCATGCGCGTCGAATGATGGGGTGTTGCAATGAATGTGTGCACTGTTGTGGATTGGGGTTTGCATGTGTGTGTTGGTTTTGAATGCGGTGTTTCTTTTTTCCTTTTTCTTTTTTCCTTTTTTTGGGTGGTGGCCTAACACCCCCCGCCACACGCCCTTGCGGCGGCTTGCGGGGTATTATGTAGATGTAGATGTAGATGTAGATTAGGTTGCTGGATTGGGTTTTGTTAGGAGTTACAAAATGTTTATTTGATAGTTGTGTCCATCTAAAAAAAACCCACCTTAACCGGTAGATTACCTCATAAGAACGGGTAACCAATACCGTAAAATACTATTTCAAACAGGCTCATTATTTTTCGGAACAGACCTTGGAATTGGCTTATTTTAATCCTAAAATTTAGCAACTTAAATAGGGTTTGATTTCCGGTCGGCAACATCTTTCTTCGTCTACATGCTTGACACAGCAACCCGTAAGCTGCGGCAAGGTTTATAGGGGGCAGTGTTGGGACACTCATCCTCTTTCCTAAAAATCCCTCCTTCTAATTTATGCAAGAGCTTCAATCTGTGTAATTCAGTCTTCGTTCCATTGAGTGATTCCCAGCCTTTCTGCTCTAATATTTTGGATACGTTACTAAGTTTATCATAACAACGACGTTTTAAAAATCTAGAGCTCCTTTACGCTGCTCGCGATCCAATTCAGCAATCAATCCAACTTCGTGAGAATGTCATAATTTATTAGCGGCATATTCTATAAATGAGACCTAACCAAGGAAAGAATTTCAACGGATTTCCCGAGTATCAGAGATGTAACAGCTTTGAATACCGTGAGCGCGATGAACGGAAATGACAGAGTAAGTAGATGATCGAATTAAAAAGGAATTGAGGTGTTTTTAGTCACACACGAAGTACTGCAAATAATGGTGAAAACCTTTTTGATTTTGATGAATATTCACATTGAATGGACCGCATAATTGATAATTTCGAATGCTCGGAGGACGAAAGTCAAAAGTATTTTTTGGGAAAAAATACTTTCGACTTTGAATATTAGATCAATGGGATAGGTCTGGATTTTGAATTTTAATAAAAGCAGAAATATTCCGCAAGTTTGATACTTGTGTCCCCCTGCGAATCCCCCACCTCGTGGGGATCCAGCGTGCTCGAGCAAATTAAAACAGAGCAAAGATTTCCAGCCAACCCTCCGTGCCTCCCCCTCGGGGTGATTTGGCTCGACGTGAGGGAAGTAGGAGGGGTGGGTGGGAGGGTGAAGGGTGCTTAGGAGGCATTGGAACGCCGGAACACATTCGGACACCCCCGGAAATAGAAGCGATGCCATGCCAGGGATCCCACGTGTACACTCAAGAACACAATAGCCCAAGGGGGGAAGGGGGTGGTTCATTAACGACCCCTCGGGCGTTCGCGTTGGGGGAGGGGGGAGAAGGCTGGACGTCACCATTCTGGAACACATGTCGTCGCCCTCTTCCATTGTAAAGAGCTCCCTGTCAAAGGAACAGAGCGAGATTTCATCGAAATTGATTGCCTTCCTTTTTTAAACATTTAAAACTATCTCCTATCTCAGCTACAGGGAAGAACAGGGTCTCCGTTAGCTCAGCCTCGCGTTAGCACAGAGTATAAAATGGTCCCCTGCCCTGTCTTTGTTTTAAGGAAGGCCAAATTTCAATGTAGGAATATTCATTATCGCGAACTGATTGTTACCTCATTTTTTTTCCTGGGCTAACTACGATAATCATGTTTCAAACTACAGTGGTTGTCCTTGACGTAATAATGGAATTCAATCTCTTGTACCATACACACATTGCGTAATCTGCCCAATAAATACGCGAACTATTGATATCTGGCCACCATGACGCGGACTATAATCCAGTCCACTAGTGGCGCTAGTTGCCTGAGACCCAATGAGCAAGCCGTCTGTACATGGTGGGTCGTCCAGCTGTGCGTATGGTGCCATTTACTGTATGTTAGTATCTGCAGTCCTTTCTTTACTGTTCGTCGACAATGCCAGTTGACGAAATCGCGGAGCAACGATTCAACACACTGTGTTGATTCGTTGCATACTACTATTGTAAGCGAACATGATGGATGGATCCTTCACCATGACGATGAACCTACACATTCAGCATAGATTGTTCGTCAGTTTCTGGCAAATCATTCAATCACGTTGATCCTTCATCATCCTCCATATTTACCAGATCTCGCCCCCTTCGACGACTTTTTCCTGTTCCCAAAATGCAAAAATGTGACGAGGGGACATATCACTGGGAAGATGTGGAAGACACAATAAAACAAGAAACGATGAGAAAACTAAATAGCTCAACTGCCGAGAGGGCTTCCAAAGAGTGCTTTATAAGCAATGGGAAAGAAGATGGAATAAGAAGGCATAGCCTACGAATGGAGAGTACTTTGAAGAAGGGGACGAATTCGATGTAGACTAAATTTTGCTAAATAAAATTTTTAATGGCCTCAGTTCGCGTATTTATTGGACATACATCGTATGTACTATTATGATTGTTAGGTAATCTACCGGTTAACGTAGGTTTTTGGATGGACACAACTATCAAATAAACATTTTGTGACTCCAAACAAAACCCAATCCAGCAACCTCATCTACATCAGGTCCCTCTTCATCTCTGTGTACTTCTTTCCTCCCTTCATCCCGTCCAACATCCCTATCCTGTTCCTGCCCTTTCCTCGCTTGCCCAGATTCTCCCCTCTATTACCCTCTTCAACATTCCACTACCGCTCAATACGCCTTTCATCCATTTTTCCTGCCTCCATAGGATTTCTCTCAACAATATTACTATATGGTATTCCACCGTTTAAGATAGGTTAAGCGGTTGTCCATAACTAAATATATCTAAATCCCTTAGCCTCACTTGACAAGACACAGTATGACACCATAAGATAGCTGAAGATGTTTTTCGATTCAGTATGCATTCTAATTCCTTTCATTCCGACCAACTGTTTCTCCTCTCAATATGTTATAGTCTTCAACACGCCTTTGCCAAAAAATGTTCTTCATCCACCTTTCCCTTCCCCCCTTTGGATTTCTCCCAACAATCCCCTCCTCCCCCCTTTCACCGTGCCTACTGCTTCCCAGTCTCATTCCTTTCCGTCTATTTGACTTTTTTCATCCTTCACGCACATCTCCCGAAAGCCTTAAAATCTTCAGCCATCACCTTTCTTCAACTACCAAGTTTCCGAGCCTTAAAAATTAACGCTCTTTTCCAAAGTTTTCAATGATCTTTCCTTAACATCCTTATTAAACATCCTTGTCATCAATTCACTGCTCCTTGAGAATTCTACTTTGAAAAACGCAATCCTTCTTCTTATGTCCCCACTACTTTTACCGATTTTTGATCTAGATATATGCATATAAAATGAAGATTACGCATGTTTAATTACTTATCGCGTACAAGAGGATCTAGTGGTCAGTTGAAAACACTAAACCTACACCATTACATCCACCTGCTCATGCAATTCCTCAAAGAGGCGTGATAGTCCAGGGTTACCAGTCTGAGGTTCGATTCCTGGCGGCGTCTCTGATTACACTCTTAGTCTTTCTCACAAGCCGTGCGTGTTTTGAGGAATCTCTCCTTGCTTCTGAGAAGACAGATGAAATATGAACTAAAGGAATGTAATGCGCTCCAATCCTGTTCATCTGTGAATTAGAAGTGAACTGTAGCCTCATCTTTCAACCCAACCTTTCGGATTTTGACATACGGTTTGAGTGAATAAGTTACTTATGTGAAATTTTATACAAAAGGACGACCCCTAAGGTCTGAAATTATCATTGTAGTGGAAGAATACATGATATTCCTCATTTATTTTGATATGAATATCGAAATTTGTCACGAAAGTAACAGTACCCTAAGTATCAAAAGAAAACATTTAGAACGGAGACGAAACGAAAGTTCCACCCAAGCTAGTTGATTTTTCGGATACCAGATCTTCCTGGGAAACCATAACCGGCACAGGGAAAGGAACTGGCCCCCATACCCTGATGTGTGACCATTCACACGCCGTCGGGCTTAGTAAATGGTTGAACTCTACCATCACCTACCAAACCGACCTTCGGGTTGATTACTGTATTTTATATATTCCATATATTCGTGTATATGTAAGGATAAATCTATATGGTACATAGTGACAGTTGGTTACATAGGAAATGTCATGGTGCGTTTCACATATGAATTATATCAATGTTGGCAAATAACCGAACCCCCTCTCCTCCATATCTCTCTCTCTCTGCCGTATCGCTCCATTCATCCCATCTAATTTCCATGGCGTCGCTTGCACAACGTTTTAAAACGCGGAAGAGCCTAATTATACGCCTCTCCCTCCTCCGCCATATTAGGCGAACATACGTTTTCTCCTCTCCCACTCATCTCACAAGCATCTTCTTACCCATCGTATATTTTTTAATGTTTTTGCGCAAGTCTTACGCTTTCAGGAGCGGCGAAAATGTCACAGGTTTTTCTCTCCAAAAGACACGGGCTCATTTGGGAAATTAGCGGGACTGTTTTTTACGTCTCCCCGTCCCCCTCGCCCCCACTCCTTCCCGTGCCTAAATTGGGCGAATCTTATGTCTCGAGAGATGAGGTCCCTGCCGTATTTCGGTTTGTTATCTCGAGCCTCCAATATATTCACGAGAAGTTATCGAGATGCCGTTTGAAGAACACGGAATATTTATGGTTGGGGCGAAACGCGCTCCACTACGCCGCGGGCAGCAGGAAAGAGTCTGGGCGCCGACGTGGTGAAGTGAATAATTATGCAGATTGATTTGAATTTGGCAAAGCATTATGTGGTACCGTACGATAAACTGATCTTCAAATCTCTGTGTACTTTCTTCATTCCGTCCAACATCCCTATCCTGTTCCTGCCCTTTCCTCGTTTGCCTAATATTCTCCCCTCTACTACAGTCTTCAACCTCCCACTGCCGATAAATACGCCCTTCATCATTTGTCATGCCCCCTTCGGGTTTCTCCCAACAAAACCCTCTCCTTGCCCACCATCCCTAGTACTATTTGCCTGGTGCAATTCTTCTCCTTACGTCACTACTACTGTGACCGTGTTGGTCCAAAACACTTCCGAGATACGTATACTGTTCTACCTGCTCTATTCTATCCCCTCAACCGGCTCTAGTTTTTTTCCTCTCCTATTTTAACATTTAGCTTAGCCTTTTTCTTTCTGGAAAATCGCATAACCTTTGTTTTATTAATATTGATTCTCATCCCATATTTATCGCACTGAACTTCCAATTCACTCAACAATGCTTGCAACCCCTTGGCTGACTGAGCAACTAATGCTTGGTCATCAGCAAACCTAACCGATTTTACGAATTCCCCTCCGACTTTCATTCCTACCTCCAGTTCTTCCCATGCCTCTTTAATCATTTCCTCCACATATACGTTGAACAGCAATGGTGACAATGGGCAACCCTGCCTTACACCTCTTCCTAACACTGCCCATCCGGACTCTCCGGTCCCCACCTGCATCTTTTCCTTTATTAAGATCAGCTGTCTTCACGGCTGTACATCTTTTGAGCACTATCTTCTTCCTCACCATAACCTTGGGAGGAGGCTTTGACCCATTCTCTCTATATTATGAATTCCGGGTACAGGAATTACGGCTGGCTATCATCATTGCGACGCTATAATGACGCGTTGTTAGTAAACATGCCCCTCCGTAGTTACGCGAGGGGAATCTCGTCGGGCCGCGATATAACACGATGTAGCACTTCGTAACTTTGTTTTCTCGTCTCTGACCGCCTTCCAAGAAAGATACAATTTATTACTTTTTAGACAAGAAGATGAAAGCGTCTTTGTCGTAACTTTAATAAATGATTAGCGAAGACGATGGCATAGGAAACCGTTTATCGGTTCTAATTTTATAATTGAAGCAATGTGAGGATTGGAAATATGCGATTTAGTAGCGTAGGGAAGGGACGATGCGTAGGGAAATTCTCATTTGATGGAGATAGTTTTAAATACGAGGATTATCAAAAAATCAGGGATGAGGGAGACTAAATATTCACGTAAATGTTCTTACGAAATGATACCAAAATGGCTCGCTCGGTGCAATTCGAAGAAATTTTTCTCATAATTTTCCAGAAAATAATTTGGTAAATGAGGGAAAAAATGCCCGTCTAAAAGCGGATAACTATTGGTTGGTTACACGTGACGTCAGGTCATAAAATAAATTCAAGAGCAGTCGAATTTACGGTGATACTAATGACTTAGGTATTTGCTTATATTGTCTTTTATGGCAATAACTTGAACTGCTTATATGGATGTAATTACAAAAAATTGAATTAAGCTTTGTTGCTTCTTTAATTCCTTCACTACGTAGAAAGAGTTTAATTAGTTGTGTACTGACACCGATGGAAGTTGTCTCACAAGCCGTTAGCAATATCAACATTATGGATTTTTGTATTTTTATTTTTCCTAATTATCTTAATCCGAATAGAAATTAGAATAGAGAAAAGGCCACTAGCAAATTATGATCAATGATCATTCTAGTTTTAATGAAGGGAGACGAGAGTTTGTAAACATTACTGGAGAGGTACAGGATACGCAAGTGCTTTTCATTTGTTACCGTGCTTATTTTCCAGTGCACTGCGGTTCACTGCACTTATTTCTTTGCGATATTCACTTTTGTCGACGTCCGATGTCGATTTAAAATATACAAAATGTGTTCAAAAATTAACGGGAATTTTAAATCTTCGGACAATAATATTTATTCATTCTTATATATTGTGATGTTGTCACCTTCAAAGTAGTCCCCATTGGAGATTATGCACTTGTGCCAGTGCTTCTTTCAATACCCGAAACACTTCTCAAACTCGATCTTTGAGATTGCCTTTAGTTCTTTCAGCGATGCGCTTTTAATGTCATCTACGGCTGCGAAACGACGGTCCTTCAAGGTTCTCTTAATTTTTGGAAATAGAAATAAGTCACACGGAGCCACATCCGGCGAATATGGAGGCTGGGGCATCGTTACAGTATTGTTTTTGGCCAAAAATTCACGAACAAGCAATGAAGTGTGAGCTGGTGCATTATCGTGGTGCAAAAGCCATGAATTGTTTTTCCACAGATTCGGGCGTGTTTTTCGGATCGCTTCACGCAAACGGCGTTAGGAGGGAAAGGTGTTTTGGTGCCACACGCCCTGTTGGTGGCTCGCAGGGTGCTCCGTAATATGTAAACTCTTGCTAAATATATTTGCATAGGTTCCTCACTGAACTTCTGGTGAGATTTTGTTTCCTTTTGGAGTTTGATTTTGAAACACGCGAGAGAAAGTGAGGGAGCTCCTGGTGTAAGAACTCGAAATCGCTGCCCTTTGATAATGACGGGGCTTGCACGTAACCCCCTCCCCCCTCCTACTAATTTTTGTATGCTCGGCAGTCAGGGGTTACCGAGGCCTTTGACGTAACAGGTCACGTGGTCGTCGTGGAACGAAAATCGGAGTCCTCCAGTGATTGTCCGCCCGAAACGGATCGTTTGTGGGAAACCATGCGAATGTCGTCCACGCTGAGGAGAGTACACTCTTTAGGGTGCTCTCTTAAGGTGGACTGTGTTTGCGAAAGCAGTGGAGTAAGTGGTTTACATCTAAAGTAACGGGGAAAATGTCGTAAAAATAGATTTATTTCAGGTATAGCCAATTACAACGCCTCAAAAATATTTCAAGTACATCCCTTGAGAGCATCAACTCACACTTTTGCTCTTGGGGAATTTCCACAACTCTAAGGTTCCCAGAGGGTGGGAAGGTTACAAGCGTACCCTTGGCGGCGGTCATTAAGGGTACAAGCGCAACCTTAGCGGCGGTCATTAAGGGTACAAGCGTACTAGCTTATTTGACGGCTTGACCTAGTGTCCCATGATGGTGGTGTCCTTTGAGGAAGGATTTAATTTTTTAAGGGAATAGTCTGCTGGTGGCAAGTTGGGAATGTAAGGGGATTGGGGAATCGTCGCGATGCCTTATGCAGAAGGTCTTTGCAAGCAGACAGACACCCTCGACTCTGCTCTTTTGGTCGTCCATCCAAAGATCATTGAGAGAACGAGTTTGGCGCAGATCTTTCGAATTCTTAATGATTTTCAGTGATATAATGGTGTGTGCACTGTCATTTCTTATCAATGCTAAATACAGTATGCCAATGGCAATAATAATCTGCAATCGTGCGCACACTTCAATTGCGCCCGGTCTGAATTCAGCACTTCACGTACACGTAAGGAAAAAATAGCTATCGATATTTTTTTAAACAAACCTTATAAATGCAATTTTGGCTGGTGACCTATTACCCCCTGCCACACGTCCGCGAAGACTTTGAGATCAGATATATATGGATAAGTAAAGTGAACAGAGTCATGGCTAGGAGTTTGCACTTAAAACGAGAGTAAAGGCCAGATGTCAAAAAGATAGGAGGTTATTACAATCCTTGAGCGTCTGGGTGTGAGTGAGGGAAATGCATTTTGTGTCATGATTAGCGATAGTTGTACGTCTAAATGCTATCACGTGGTCGTGAGATGGTGTGTGTGGTAACTGAATGTCCATTCGATTTACGCATTCCACTCTTCATCTTTTTCCTCTGTGGTTCGAGATTGAGCTCGGATAAAAATGTGCGTTGGTAGAATACTCTGCTTCCACTCGTTCCTTGCTTTTCCAGTCTCATCTGGAAAAGTAAAAAATGGGATGGGAAATAATGGCTCACCGACCATGAGAAATTAATGGGCATCTGGAGAGCGTACTCACTTCCTGTGAATGCGCTCCGTTTGGCATAAGCGACTGACCATGACACGAACTGTTAGGGCAAATATGATTACCGGGGTGTATTAAAGTCCTGAGGATTCCCAAATGTACAACGGTAGGCTGAAAACTAATACACATATGCTGGTAGAAAACAATCAAAATGACCTTCAGAAGCACTCCTGGTGGGATGCAGAAGTAACATTCCCCTCAATACGCATGCGCAGGTTTGAGGTCGCTACATTCATCCAGTATATTTTGAGAATCCCGCCATTATATTATGGCGGCATGTCGTGTTTGAATGTGTATTTGGCCCAATGCGCAATCAAATGTGGCTCGTCTCTTTTTTTCTGGCTATGTGTGCCACGAAACGCACTGCTCCTATCCTTTATGATGTTGTATGATTACTAACCTACTGTCCTTTCCTCTTGTGTGTTGTCTATTTCTCCTTTGGTGGGTGAAACAGCTCCCTAACGCCATCTGTAGGCCAAAGAATCGGGGCACTTGGTTGCATAAAGACCTGTAGATCTCAGTGTGAATTACGTTTCCTCTTTCCGCCCGGCAAGTCGAAAGATCCAATGTTCAAGTCCCGGTCGAGAAAATATTTTCACATTAGTGGTCTGCTTGATTCCGCCTTCCCCACCTCTCCTGTGTTCGTCCATTATGTGTGTTCCTATCCCCTTTCCTTATATATTTACCGATATTATTATGTCGAGATCAAACCGGAGAAATTATAATATTAAACGTACTAATTGGACGACGTCGTGCAGCCCTGTTCAATACCCCCCCTGGTGTTGTAGTCTTAAAAAACGCGCTCTCGGTGCCAGGAAGCACAACTTTAGCACTTCGCCTTCCTAAGTTCATTATTTTGAACGGATTAAAAAATGTTTTTTCCGTGCGTGGAATTAAAGCTTGTTAGAAGATTTTTTTGTCGTAAATGTAATTTTTTTCCTACGGTTGGCATGCCAATTTTTTTCACAATTTTTTCAGCGTCGGAAGAAAAAATAAAGTGCAGAACGAGTCCGTAACTCGTATCTATAAATCGAAATGTTCGATTATTTTCTCACTCCTTGAAGAAGGTGTGGAAGTATACTTCCTCTACATTTGGATTGATTAGAAAGTCGAATGACAAAAAAAGAAACCCTCTTTTCCCGACGCCATTCGAACGCGGTTTCCTCATAAGAAAAAATCGCCGTCATACGACAAAACTCGATTTTCTGTTGATTGGAAAAAAACTGAAGGCCAGAAAATATTGTCACCATTCAGCGAATGGAGCGATTGACGGCATTTAATTAATTTTTCGCCTTGGGAATGTCGATGGTGGTGTCGAGAATTCTTCTGAGTGCATGTCGTTCATCGTGACTTGCTTCCCGACGATAAAGAGGGAGATGGAGAGAACCGGATATTTGTACCCCGAGGCCTAACTCTCAGCCACGGGCGTTTTCAATGCATTTCATTGATCACAAAATCAAGAACACAAGCTTTGGACCGGGTCTCTCAATAGAGATATCAAAGGTATTCTTTCGATTCGGAAGGAATCCAATGCAAAGAATATTGAAAGCATCCAGCCAATCCTCTTCCCTGTATCTTACGCCAACTCCTTTCGGTGCCGTAATAAACCTCTTTCTCCCAAAACGACATTTTTTGCGTGGTGCATTCTTATCTTTGGCCATAGGGTTAAATGTCCCTCTGTTAAATGTGCCTATTACACAATCTACTATGCTTCAATGGTCGACTACTGATCGGATGATCCGGGTTTAATTTCACTCTCTCCTCCCTGTCTCCTCTTTTAAATACAAGTATTGCATTAGTCGTTTTCTGGTCACTGGGAAACTTGTCTATCTACAAGTGACTTCTTAAGTACCTTGCAATTTACGACGCTGGCTCCTTAAATATACGAGCTAGTGGTTGATCGCGCCAAGAAGGTTTTTTTATGGTTCATGTTTTGCAGCATACCCTCTATTCCGTTATATGTATGATATTTCAATTTTGGGCATCGGTTGACGGAAATGAAATCGTAAGCTATCGCAGGCATTAGGTGAGATATTGGTGAAGATGCCTTTAAAGATGGAATTTAATAAGTCAGCCTTTTGCAAATCACTGGTAACTATTTCGCCTTTATCATTTTTGAGTGAATTAACCGTTGAATTATTTCAATGAAACTCTCTGACGTAACACCAAAATTCTTTCGGATTCTCTTTCAAATTTTCCGCTAATCGTTTACTTTTGAATTCCCTTAACGCAATCGATAATTTCTCCTTGGCATTCGCCCTAGCCACGTGTATAATTGCAAATGACATCATTCCGTTTGTCAATAGAGCTGTCTTCTTTTAGTATAAATTTCATCTTGGCGTGACATAGCCTTTGACGTCGCTATGCTTTTCCGCACTTTCCCATAATATCATCTAAGCTCCGTGTTTTCTTTTAAAAATTTACTTGGAATAAAACTGTCGACTACTGAGCGACTGATATCAAGGTAATGATTCCACTTATTCTCAGTATTTCGGTGATTACTATCTTTCTTAAAAATTGCAAATTGTTTTGGAAAACTTAGCATTCACTGCTCTGTTGTCATTAATTTCTTTTAAAGTGTTTTTTTAGTTAAGATGTTTTCGGAAATACGAGGGTCATCCGGAAAGTAGTACCCGTTCGTGCCGCATGAAGTGCTGACGACGCGAGTAGCCGCTGGACGAGGTCAGATAGCTTCAGTGGCTTGTCTGCCTTCTCTGAGCCAAGTTGCGTGACGCTAGCATTGCCTGTGTTGTTTCTGTGATTGTTTACAATGTTTAAAAAAATTGAGAACGCCGCCAGTTGTGAAGTGAGGGCAGTGATTAAATTCCTCAATGCAAGAAACGTTCGCCCATGTGATATTCATCGCCAATTAAAGGAGGTGTATGGAGACAATGTAATGGACGAGTCGTCTGTTCGGCGGTGGTGTCGCAACTTCAACATGGGGAGGGGGAACACACACGACGATGAGCGTTCGGGGAGACCGTCTGTCATTACAGACCAACTGGTGAGCTCAGTTGACGAATTCGTGAGGAACGATCGGCGCGTCACAATTGATGACATCTGTGAGCATTTTCCCAATGTTTCTCGAACAATTGTTCATGAAATTGTTAAACACCATCTGCATAATGCAAAAATTTGTGCAAGATGGGTCCCTCGCATGCTTACAGATGAGCACAAAACCAAGCGTATGGCTGCAGCACTGACGTTTTTGGGACGTTATTCTGATGAAGGAGACTCTTTCTTGACTCGCATAATTACTGGTGACGAAACATGGGTTTGTTATGCATCACCTGAGAGTAAACGACAGTCAATGGAGTGGCATCATGCTCATTCACCAAACAAACCAAAAAAATTCAAGACAGTTCTGTCCACCAGGAAACTCATGGCAACCATTTTCTGGGATCGACGAGGTGTATTGCTTATTGATTTTATGGCCCGTGGAGACACTATTAATGCCAATGCGTATTGTGAAACATTAAAGAAATTACGGCGGGCAATACAAAATCGGCGGCGAGGTCTATTGTCTACTGGTGTCATTCTCGTTCATGACAATGCCAGGCCTCATGCAGCTGGGATAACACAAAAACTTTTGCAGCAATTCAAATGGGAAACTTTCGACCATCCACCGTATAGCCCGGACTTGGCCCCTTCAGATTTTCATCTCTTTACAAAGCTTAAAGACTTTTTGGCAGGAAAAAGATTTGACAGCGATGAAGAACTTAAAGAAGGAGTGACCCTGTATCTCAATGAGCTGGCGGCGAAGGACTATGCAGCAGGAATACAGAAACTTGTCACACGTTATGACAAATGCCTTAATTTGCTTGGAGATTATGTTGAGAAGTAGTTTAAAGTATCCTCTTTCAAATAAAATTTTTTATGTTTGTTAATATTTACTTTTGTGTCTTTATTTCACGAACGGGTACTACTTTCCGGATGACCCTCGTATATGTAACTAACAAATCAAGAATGTTATCGCTCCTAGTTGGTGAAGTAAAAAGTTGACGCAATGAGTTCAACGTAAAAGAATTCAATGGCGATTCGCAAATATCTTTGTCTTTACCGCCCGTTTTAAAACTATATGTGCTCCAGTCAACAGATGGGATAGTGAAATTTCCACCGATTATGACGTCGCGATCATTGAAATGGGATAATAAAGTTTTGATTTGATGATCTAATTCTACGATCTAATTCTCGTGGTATTGAGTTCTCCCTGCCGTCCGGCGTTCTAGTATTGAATTGTCTCCGTCGATTTGCGGGCTGTAAAATGCGAATACATAAATTATTTTTGATTAAGAACTTTTAATTTAGCACCAAACGCTTTCCAAACCATTACCCGGAATGACCTCAGTCCTGCTGACGCAAGCATTTTCAACCGCAACAAAGACACCGCCCCCCGATTCTATTTGTTCTATGATTTCTGAAAATGGAAAAGGGTTTTTGGAAAATTTCACCGTCGGCGTTATCAGTGAATAACCAGCTTTCTGTCCCAATAATTATTTCTGCGCCTGTGCTTGACTGCCTGTGGAATTATTTACCAATACAGATAATGTTGCCTTAAAATTACGGTTTTCTGACTTTCCAACGTGGATCGTTTTCTTATTTTTATTATTTAATCTCTTTTAAATATTCCGTGCGATGCTGACTAAATTAGTGTATTGCATACATCTTTAGTACTGGGCATCACTGTATTTAAAGAGTTTAAGATTATATATTTGTCAATGTTTACTCTAGAGGCCTACTATTTGACGTCTATGCCTTCCCACATTCTGATCTAAAAAACACTACTATGCTCTAATATTTTATCCGCCACACAACCTCATGTGAAAAAATGGACATCAGAGCGGTTCGGACGACCATCTACGACTGCTCTTTGCACCAGATCATTCAAAATGTCCATTATATCATAAAGAATGCCCGCGGATTTCTTGTCCAACCACTTCTCGTTATGATAAAATTAGTAGCGCTTGGAAAATATAAGAGACTGGGAATCACTCAATGGAGCAAAGGCTAAATTACAGATTGAAGATCTTGCATAAATCGGAAGGACGTCTCTTTAGCAGTGATGTTGAAAATGTATTATTACCCCAGGGGGTAGGTAGGGGAGATCATGTTAACAAAATAAGAGGTAGTAAGTGTACTAGAGCAGATAGATTAGGATGTGTCATTTTTCCCCACGAACGATACATGTTTTCAAAATAACATTTTTCGACCGCGGTAGGGTCATATTTGAGTTAGTCTGGTGTGTATTCACCCCCTGCCACACACCTTTTCAGGAGTTGTCAATGAAAATAGTGCTGACAGGCAGACATACTTGTTATCGTTTCAATCAGATCCGATCCCTCGAGTAAGTCTAATCCTCCTGGGTGACTTACAAAGGATGAAGGGGTAATAACCCATTCAGTTGCGTTCCGTGGTTGACTTTTTCAGAAACAAGAGGGATTTCCGTAAACAGCTGACGCTGTGCGCAAATGCGAGACAAAAATGATTTCCGAAAGGTGAGCAAATTATCACAATTTTCCCTTTTAAAAAATTATCAGCTTGATTTGATGAAAAGGGCAAAAATGACTGACATACAAATGGGGACTATGGCGGGAATCGATTTTTCCGCGAGCGATGAGGGATCAGAGTAACATTGTCCGACCGCAGTCGGGGTAGTAACATTCGGTTAAAAAATTAATCTGGTGTGTATCCACCCCCTGCCACACACCCTAGTGGTGACTTCCAGGGTACTTAAGTATCTGAAATATCTAAAAATATCTTGAATTTCTAGAAAGTTGAATTTTAAACTCAACACTGATACTTTCGAGGGGATATTGGAAGTATCGATGCGCGATTGTATCAAATATCGCCCAACTTGGGTGATAAGGTCTTCTAGCGGTCCATCGATTCGTTTCGGAACCGATATGCACGCTTGGGTCCCCGCTCCTCTTGAATCCCCCCCACCCCTCGCCGGGGCTCTTTCTCTGCCTGGTCGCCTCTCGTCTCAGGTGAAAGTGAGCGAAAACTGTCCCCCTCCCCCTTGCGCCAACCTCCTCTCGGCCTCGACTTTCTTACGCTTCTATCGATAGTGGGTCGAGAAAATAAAAGTGGACGGGGGTGGCATTAGAAAGGGGGTGAACCCCCTTCCACCCCCAACAACAAAGTTTTGCAGGTCATCCCTCCACGTAATCTATCACGTTTATCCCAAAAGGTTTTGCCGCGTGAGATTTGCAGTATTTGCCTGGCTGGTAACTAATATAGAAACCTCAGCGGGAATTCGCGTAAAATATCGCAGTTTCCCTTTATACAATCCGCAAACAAGCTTGTTTTCAATACAGACCATTGGGATAAAGGCAATTTCTGGCGAATTTCAATATAAAATCCAGAAGGAATCCTTTCAGGATGAATGTTTCACAGGAGAGGCTTTAAAAGAAGGGCGAGGTCGTTTGAGAAGTTCATAAGATGGTTGGGTAATATTAAAGGGACAGTAGACCACCGGGGAGGAGTGGATGGAGAGAGAAACCCCGCGGTCTGAATCAGCCTACCCTATTGACGAAAGGTGCCAAGAGATCACAAGTTCGACGTCCCAAACGATGGACTTCTCTTTCACCTCTTGGTACCCTAACTGTGGCACATTCACAACTGAAGGACTTGGCCTAAAATTAAAGACGAAATCTCAACTCCCACAAATGGCAATATTGGGCAATGGCAACCTGCGGGAAAATCGGGTTTAACACACACATAGTGCCAAGGGTTAATAGTTTACTTCAATACTACAGCTGATATCTACTATGCATACTGCATTACCGTTATCGACCGAAAATCCAATCGTTAAAATATTTTTCCTCCTTATTTTGCTCTATTTCTTGTCGATTCTCTGTTAAACCTTTACCATTATGATATCCTAAATTTAAAATTACTATTAGTAATTACTGCTGGCTATTTTAAAGTAATTAATTAGCCAGATGGTAGTTTATTGATCCCAAATTTTAACTTTTCGTCCTATTTTAACTAATCGTTCTCTTCAATATCAGAAAGAATAATTTTGTCTATTACCAACCAGATCCGCTGTACCCAAGACTTGTTCGGTGAATGAGATAGGCACATCGACAGGGGTCTGATTCTCTCCTGTGAGACAGAATTCGGTTTCCCAGAAAGAACAAGGTTACTGAGAAATTGCATTCCTTTTAGATGAGGACTGTGTTTTCCAAACGACCGAACGCCTGGGCTGACCTAGGTATTAGTACTATGACGAACCATCTGTTACGTGACCACGGCACGCGTTGCGAATCAATTACGGCTAAAGTACGAGGGTAGGCTCAAAAGTATTGCACACATGCTTGTAGAGCGCGAACAAAAACAAATAGCAAGACGGGGAAAAAAGTACATTAAAGTACAATTCTTAAGTTTCAAAATCATATCTTATTTATTTTCCAACATAGTCACCCTTAAGGCTAACACGTTTCTCCCAACGTGTAACAAGTTTTTTTAAAATTCCGTAATAGAAAAACGACGAACGTTGTAATGTTGGAAGATTATTGGCGCCAGGTTGCCTTTAATACGACAGACTCGACGTCGGAGGTGTTTTAGAGTCCGTGTATTTATTTATTTGATGATATTCGTTGAAATTAGGAAATTGTCCTCGTGGCAACGGTCACATCACATACATACAATATTCTTAATAAGTACAATAGTATAGTAATAATCACTAATCAATGACGTTTGTCACCCAGTGGCTGCTCTACACTTATTCTTAAAACTCCTACAATTGGATATGGAAAGGGCTCAAACAAACCTCCAGGCAACTGGTTCCATTCAACAATAGTTCTGTTTAAAAAAGAGTATTTTTTCTTATTTGTTTTTTGCGTTCTTATTTTTATTTTAAAACTGTTATCGTATTTCCCCTTAAAGTATGGTTTTTCTATCTCTTTCCACAAATCTTCCCACGCTTCGTCATTTTTAACAATTCTGTGCATCGCGCCTAACCTACTTCTTTTTCTTCTATTTTTTTTGAACTTTCCCTTTTCAGTATACTACCTTGATCAAAACGTTCCCGGAATAACCACCGTGTGGCGCTCCCATCGTTCCGATTTGAGTTCTGTTTTTTTTGTTAAATTGGTACATCTGTTGTTAATATTCCCTTTAAATCTTAGTGTCATAACTTGACATTTGCAAAAGTTACGTAGCCAAGAGTACATCTATCTCTGTGTGTGTTGGCGATTTTTTACAATTGCAGAAATGGATTTAAATTTGCAACAAAGAACTTGTATTAAATTTTGGAAATGTTGGAAAAGTGTTTCGGCAACGATTCTCTAAAAAAAACGGTCGTTTACCAGTGGCACGAGCGGTTCAGAAGTGGTCGTGAGTCAATCGAAGATGATGAACGCAGTGGCAGACCCTCGACATCGAAAGTCGGTGAAAAAATTGATAAAGTAAAAGAAATGTTGGTCAATAACCGCAAATTAACCATCAGAGAAATAGCGGAGGACTTGAACATTGCCTATGGATCCGCCCAAGACATTGTGGTTAATGATTTGGGTTTCCGTCGTGTAGCAGCAAAGTTGGTGCCAAAAGACCTCAATTTCATGCAAAAAAGAGACCGTGTTGACGTCGCAAAAGACATGATTTGCGAGGCTGAATCCGATCCCACATTCATCAAAAGGATCATTACTGGAGACGAGACGTGGGTTTATGAGTACGACACGCAATCCAGACATCAGGCAAGTGAATGGCGTTCACCAAATGAGCCGAGACCAAAAAAACCACGTCGTTTTCAGTCAAAAAAGAAGGCAATGCTGACGGTTTTCATGGATTACAACGGTGTAGTGCATCATGAATTTTTGCCAGAAGGCCAGACAGTAAACAAAGAGTATTATTTGGGCGTTATGAGACGTTTGCGTGAAGCAATTCGCCGAAAGAGACCAGAAATCGTCGCACAGTGCGTCGAGACCGTCGCACAGTGCTATCATTATTCGTAATTTTTTGACGAAAAATGCAACAAATACCATCCAACAGCCACCGAATTCACCTGATTTGGCTCCCTGTGACTTCTTTCTGTTCAATCGAGTTAAAAAACCATTACGGGGAACGCGTTTTAGCAGCCGAGAGGAAGTAATGGAAAAATCGCAGGAAGCACTGATGGACATACCGAAAACCGAATATAAAAAATGTTTCGAGGATTGGATCAAGCGCTGGCATAAGTGTGTTGCAGTCGATGGGGATTACTTTGAAGGGGACAATATAGATTTAGATGAATAAACTTGTATTTTTAATTTTCTGAATAAATTCCGGGAACTTTTTGATCAAGGTAGTATTCAACATTTCCCAGACACTATCTATTCTTTTGTACCTTCCGTACACCTATCTTGCTGCCTTTCTTTGTACTTTTTCTCTTTTTAATATGTCCCTCCTCATATGGATTCCATACTATGGACGAGTACTCTAGGATAGGTCTAACCAGTACCTTATATGCTTTTTCTTTAGTGGCTACGTTACTTCCTTTTAAGTTCCGCATAACCCAATTAAGTACTTTAAATGCTTTCCTCGACACATTATCTACTTGGAAACCCCACCCAAGATCCCCAGTTAAGTAAATGCCTAAATATATTCTATGATTGCTAAATGGAATTCTTTCTTCAAAGAGGGTGTAAATATCCTTTTGTGCATTCTTTCTATTTGAGAAATGTATATGCTTACTCTTACTGACATTAATCGGTTACTTACATTTATTACTTATTACGATTATTACTCGGTCATTTACATGCTCTACCTGTCTGTTTATAATGCAATCATCAGCAAAGAGTCTTATTTGGGAATCTATATTGTTTGGTATATCGTTTACATAAACCAGGAAGAGCAACGGCCCCAGAACAATGCCCTGTGGAATCCCTGCTATAACATTCGCCTCTTTTGAAAATGCATCCCCTATTTATAATTTTTGAGTTCTGCCTGTAAGAAAATTTTGTATCCGTTTTGTTTTACCCTCAGATCTAATGGTAACGACTCCAACTTTAACAAAAATTTATCGTGAGGAACTCGGTCGAATGCTGCCAAAAAATCAATGATAACTGCATCAACGTCCTTTCCTTCATCTATTGCGTCGCCGATATATTGGCTTAATCCCAACAGCTGCGTTTCACACGAGCATCCCGTTCTAAACCCATGTTGGTGTTTGAATAACCATTTATCTCTTGCCCACCATTCCAGAATATAGTCAGCGATTCTTTTTTCCATAATTTTGCAAACAACTGATTTTGTGCTTACCAGTCTATAATTGTTGGCTATTGCTTTGTCCCCTTTTTTGTAAATTGGGGTAGTGTTTGCTTTCTTCCAATCATTAGGCAAGGCATCATTGTTTAAAGTTACTTTGAATAGATGGCTCAGGTACGGAGCTATTGCGGTATCACCAAGCTTCAGAATGTCAATCGATATATTGTCCGGTCCGACTGCCTTATTTTTCCTCATCTTCCTTATTTTTTTTACAAATACAATGCCTCCACGATAATAGCATTTGGTGAGGGAAGTGAGCTGTTTTGTGCTGTTACCCTGATGATGTTCTCTGTCACTTCTGAGCTATTTAGGCAAGCCTTTTTGTTTTTTATTTCCCGAAAAACATGCGTAAAGCAGGAGTTGAAAGTATTTCTATTCCTACAGTGTCGGTTATAATGTCATTATCCTTAGCTTTTCATGTGCTCACACGTTCCCTGTTGTCTTTCCTCGTTCTCATATAACTATAGAATTTTGCTGCATTGTCTTTCGAAATTGCATTAATAAGAAATTTTTCCCGAGAAGAACTTGCCGCTGCCCCTCGTTCTAGAAAATCGGTCACATAAACTCGGTGAGCATCCCAAAACGCATTCAAAAGAAGTTTCATGAACAATTGTGACTTTCCCAGGCTCGCAACCTCGAAATTTTACTACCCACAAATTTAAATTAGACCCATCAACAGTATCACCACCATAAACAGGCTTTAAGTGACGATGAATAAAATAAAATAAAGGAGTCACTTCTTTCATCAGTTCAGAAATCGATAACAGCACACGCTGTTTAACTCGCGTTGGCATAGCACTAGAACACGCCTCCATACTTCCGCTTCGCAAAATACACTGGATGAATGTAATGAGCTCAAACCTGCGCATGCGTGTTGAGGGGGAATGTTACTTCCACATGCCACCAGGAGTGCTTCTGAAGGTCATTTTGTTGTTGGTCTACAAGCATGTAAGCATTAGTTTTCAGCCTACCATCGTATTTGTCAATGTGTACCAATCAACGTGGCTGTCCAGTATTTGGTTTTAAGAAGCTTGGTGTGACCTTTGTGTGATAATGCAGAGCGCGGAAGACCATTGTTACGTCATCCCGGGAGGGGAAATCAAGAGTGGGAGCTCGGGAGCCATCGAGCCCCGACGATGACATCAGAAAAGCCGCCGATTCCCGAATATGATGGACAATAATTGTTGATCGTCATGGCGCCGATGCCTGCCAGGCCGTTGAACGAAACTTTCGAAATCTAGGTTCAGTCCACTGCTCTCCCCCCTCCACTCCACTCAGGATGTCACGCCATTATTGCGTCACCTTGGACCACGAGAAGAATAGCGATGTCAATCTTTCCTTTGATGGCCCATTCTTAAAGATACTTTTCAATTTTTTCAGTCGGTTTCTTACCAAACCCAAGACTTTCCACCTGCTTTGAAAAGGAAAACAAGGTATTGTGACGTCAGATCGATTTCAATGCAGTAATCTGCATCTCATTGATAGCTGATGTGATTATTTTCCTTTGTGTCCGTTGATGAATGCCCATCGACGTAACAAAACGATTGGTTTATTGCTTCGTTCGAAAGAGAAATTAACCATTCCTGGGGGCATTAATGCATGGCCTGAACTTATATTTCGTTCTTGCTGTTGTATTTCGTGACATTGCATCATAATGCATGCATTATTTTTTATTACATTGGGAGCACTGGGTGCGCCGGTGAAGAAGGCACCAGCACGCACCTACCACGAGAAGGAGTAAAATAGATTTGATAAAAAATTGCTCGCGAAACATTATAACCTACGATAAAGTGTGTGCGAATAAGGTAATAAAAGGCATATTCATTTGAAAAAAATCATTAAAAAACTATTACGATTGCAATTACAATTAGGGAAGTAGTTATGATGATACCGTAAACATACATTTTTTCTTAAAAGTGTTAGACTTGTTTTTTATCGCCTAAAATTAGTCTTAGGTTTCACCTAATGTTTTATACGCAGTTGTGTATTTCTGTAAAAATAAATCCGAGGAATTTTTTAAACACTTAATCTGAAAGTGTCTGATTTTTGTCGCGAAAACTGTGTCCAAGTTCTTATTAAACAATTACGAAACTATGTTAACGTCAACACGAAAGTTTTCATGGTAACTTGAGGGTTCAAGGAGAAATATTCCCAAGGTGTTCCTCAATATTTTGAGCTAAAATTGGCCACATTCGTCGCAAAAATTTCCCAAGTTGCTGTTAAAAAAATTGAGGAAATCAGCCAACGGAAGAAAGATTCTGTCGTAACTCAAGCGGGATCTCAGTGGAGTTCACTGTCGAAGAATTAGGGCACTTTGATGGCAATTGTTTGAAATGTCATCAGCATCATCGTGGGCTATTCGTCTAGAGAAATGGTAAATCGCCTTTTGAATTTCTAAATCTACATAATACCCCGCAAGCTCCCCCAAAGACGTGTAGCGGGGGGTGTTAGGGCACCACCTATAAAAGGGAACGAAACAAATGCTCGTGTGTTTCGCTTTCAAATCCATTCTTTTCCACACGGCCGCATTGGAATGCCATTGATTAATGTGCTGCTCTTAACAGTATTGCTTGCTCTGTTTTTAAGTTTCCCCTTCCATGCCTCGTCTCTCTCTCCGTGGGGGGAACCTCCTGCTACCTGCAGCGTTGGGTCACATTCCCTACCTCTGTCCTTGGGGAGGAGACCGTTGTATGTCCATGTGGTGGTGGAATTTTGCCTTCCTACTTATCAAATTCTAGCTTGCACGTCATTGGATAAATTTCTCACTGCATCCAGAGGTGCAATTATTTGTTAGATGATAGTGTGTGTATTTGCATGCATGTAGACTATTGCATGCATGCATGTAGGACTTTTGCATAAATGTATGCGCCACTGTGGGTATGGATTTGCATGGGTGTGCTGCTTTTGCATGTGGTTTTGTTCCTTTTACGGGTGGTGAACTAATACCCCCTGCCACACGCCCTTACGGCGGCTTGCGGGATATTATATAGATGACCCGCAAAACAAAACAAGAGCATGCCAATTTACACCTACAGAGAAGTATATTCATGCAAAAACATTTACTGGAAAATAACACCCTTGTACTAGATTCCTACGTAGCGTTTAATCTGATCCTGATTTGGTAATACGAACGTATTTGCTATTTCTATTTTGACTTTGGTGTATTACTACTATGATTCCTGATCGTCCGGAGAAAAAAAGGAGTACGAGTATTTGTATGCATCTGTAATGCAATCTATCACCCTCATCTTTTTATCTCCGTGGGCTGACTAACTACCTATAGTACAGTATAATAATTCACTTTGTGTCATTGTTAAACTCGTGCCTTCCAAAACTTGCGAAACGTCTTTTGATATCCCATCAAAAATTAGTTTTTTTTAGGGTTTCCCTTGATGCCAGGGGACAGATGGGGCTTTTACCGAAGGAGTCGTCCAGGTTTTCAACCGCTGGGCGTCTTTTGAGTTCAGTAGCCGAATGTTTTATCCAATAGGCTACCTCGCGGCCGGTGCAATTACGGGTCTGTGAGATGCAAATTCAACATGGAATTGAAGAATTGAGTTCGTTTACGGAAAGATGTTGCAACCAGGGGAACTCCATATCAATCCTTGTTGTATTTCGGTCGTGATGCCTCGAAATTTCTGGAAAGAATTGCTTCTATCGAGAGACGTAACATGTAAAAATATGTGGTGATATTTCAAGCGGAGAGATTTGGATTGGAGTCTCTCTTGTGTCGAGATCGCCTGATTATGTGATCCGTTTGCGAAAACGACACCATGTTACTAGTCCTGTGGACTTTTGAATATTTTTTTGGATTTGACTGACGGAGAGAGTTGTTAAAGAATCTGGGAGGAAGTGGATTTGTTCTTTTTTCTAAATACGAGGTATATTTATAAATTAAGAGCCGTTTGCTTATATTTAAATATTGGCGCTTCAGAACACAGTTTTACTCCTGCAACGCAATCTACTGATTCAGTGAAAGCTATAGCAGCATTTGTTTTGTTTCAGAAGTCGTTTGCTTGTCCGTGCATGCAAACAACAATGTCCGCGACAATCGTTGATCCCGCCAGCTGTGAAGTGCGTTCTGTCTTACGATTCTTGTATGCAAAAGGGTTGTCGGCTGCTGAAATTCACCGGGAGTTATGTCTAGCTTATGGACCTACAGTTATGAGTGACGGAAAGGTTAGACAATGGTGCCGTGATTTTAAAAATGGACAAATATATGTCCATGACGAAGAGCGAAGTGACAGGCCCAGTATTCTGAACGATGAACTTGTTTCGCAAGTGGAACAAAAACTGCGATGTGATCGTCGATTGACGATTAATGGCCTGGCTGAACGTTTTTCTCAACTTGGACGCACTACTGTCTACAATTATTACTAGGTAATCTACCGTTTAAGGTAGGTTTTTGGATGGACAGAACTATCAAAAAAATATTTTGTAACTCCAAACAAAACACAATCCAGCACCTATTCTATATCAAGCCCCTCTTCATCTCAGTGTACTTCCTTCCTCCCGTCCAACATCCTTATCCTGTTCCTGCCCTTTCCTCTTTTGCCTAACATTCTCCCCTCTATTACCTTCTTCAACATCCCACGGCCACTCAATACGCCTTTCATCCATTTTTCCTGCCTCCATAGGATTTCTCTCAAGAAACTCCTACCCTCATCCATCATATCCAGTACTTCCTCATTTGCTTTCCTTTCGGTCCATTACACCTTCTCCATTCTTCTCCACACCCACATTTCAAAAGCCTCCTGTCTACGTCTATCCTCCTGCGTCTACTCCGTCTTCTTCGGAAGATTAGTTAGGACTCATATATATATATATATATATATATATATATACGTATATATACGTAAAAGGACACTCACACTGTAGATGATTTGAGCTTTCGGCCTACTCCGAGGCCTTCTTCAGTTCTGACCTGAAGAAGGCCTCTGACACACATACAAGGTCCTCTGTGAAAGTAGTTCATTTATTGATCGTGCTGGTACAACTTCTTCCTCTTTCTTCAACTTATTTGGATTTCTTCCAACATTCTCCTCTCATCTAGTCTTCACCAGTGTCAAAACACTGCGATATGCGTACTACAACGTTTCCGCACCGCGCAATCACGGTACGTTTCAAAAGTAATATATTTAAATTTATCGCGCCGCTCCTATTGGTCGGAGGGAATCGAACCATTTTGAGTAGGTGGGGGGGACGCCAAGGTTTGCCCTGAAATTAGCCTCAGTGCTCTCCAAGCTGTAGATGCTGCAGAACGTCAGTTATTGCAAACCTCTGCGCGCTGACCGTGTCACGAAAGACCAACCGAGGGGAAATTTCAACTGAACTTTTGAAACGTTTTGAAAATTAACCTATTTCTTTGAACTACTTCATGACTGGTGATGAAACCTGGGTTTTTTACTACGACCCAGTGACAAAACGCCAAAGCTCTGAGTGGCGAACCGACCAGTACTCCAAGCTCAAAAATGCAAGAAACAGCAAATAAAAAGTGAAAACAATGCTCATTGTCTTTTTCGGCAGCATTGGTGCTGTCCATTAGAAGTTTGTTCCTCAAGGACAGACATTAACGCTTTCCTACAACGTGGATGTTCTGGAAAGATTCCGAAAAAGAGTCATCAGGACGAGAAAAGACATCTCCGCCACCTAGAAACTCCATCACGACAACGTGCTACGAGTAAGCGAGTTCCTGGCCAAACTTTAGGTGACAACGCAGCCCCACACCCCTTATAGTCCTGACGTCACCCCAGCACACTTCTTTTTGCTCCCTCGGATAACGGCAGCCCTGAAAGGAAACCGTTTTTCGTGCATAGAAGAGATCCAATCAGCCGTGACGAAGGTCTCTGCGAGAGGTCCCCTATCTTCCAGGGCGCTTACCGATCATGGCAGAGTCCTGTGAAAAATGCGCACAGACCCAAGAACAGTACTTTGAAGAATATAAAATGTTTGTGAAAATCTGTTCAATGTATTACTGTAAAAGTTACTGCATTACTTTTGGGACGCTCGTTAACTACGCTCCGTTCCAAAGTTTTGACGAAGGTTTTCTTAACATCCTTACTCAGCGTCCCTGTCATTAACTCCATCCTCCAAATCTGAAAGCCTGTTTGTCTAGTGCAATTATTCTACTTGCGTCCCTACTCCTTCGATCGGATTGGTCCAAAACACTTCGGATAAGTTAACTGCTCCTTCTGCTCTATATTCCAAACCACCCCCTAAGTCCCAAAATGTGCACTTAATTCCCCTAGTAACCCACCCCTAACCCCTCTCCTACCGCATCAATCTTGTTTCCTCGTACACCCTTTTCTTTCGCCGAAAAAGGACGGGAGGGTAACCGCAACCCTTCAAACGGACTCTTGATTCCCATTTAGTCCTGTATTTCAGCTTCTCCTGGGCACATTACTCCATTCTCCATCATCGCCGCGCGGTCGGCACAAAACCCTCCCGTCCCCCGCTCCGCCTCGCCGTTAGCATCAGCATGCGTCAAAAGTTCAAATGGTGCGTGAAGCATTAATTAAAACACGTAATCGGATGCTCTTGAAATCGGAGCGAGCCAGGTCGATGTGCACATCGTCGCTTCGAACCGCTTTCGGCGATTGCACCACCCGATTGGTTAGACACCTATCGACCTCCGCGACTCTGGGCGGACGGACATTGCCAAACTGCTGGGGCCACCTTCATTCCGAAAGGGTCATTTCGCAGAGGTCAATTCTCCATTATGGCCCAATGTTTTAGGAAGGGAGGACACTGAACTGACCACCGCGACGACGCCGTTTTCACCATTGTCTCGAGATTAGAAACTCCTTGGCGGCGATTCTGATCGTCCTATATATATATATATATATATATATATATATATATATATATATATATATATATATATATATACACAGGTCAGACTGATGAAGGCCTCGGAGTAGGCCGAAAGCTTAAATAATCTACAGTGTGAGTGTCCTTTTACGTGTTATCTGTTTTATTCTGTGCTCTATTGTGCCGTCCAAAAGTTATATTGCTCTCGTGAGTACTTCCGCATCATCTATATATATATATATATATATATATATATATATATATATATATATATATATACCTATATATATATATATATATATATATGATTTCTTTGAAGTAACACAAGATTTTATTGTGAGTGTTCTATTTATGTGTTCTCGTGCTGTGTGTTGCTGTATATGTTTTATAATGTATATATATGAGTTCTGTTCCTAATTCCTTTTGAGAAAGGTGGTTGCACCACCAAAAATTCGAGAGCTAGTGCGTCCCCCAGTTTCTGTGTTTGTGTCGACTAGTTAGTCCATTTACATTATTGTGCACGTTCGTGGGATTTTCAAGAAACTTCAAGAAAAGGTTTTCAAGTGACTATATATATATATAGTCATATATATATATTATTAGGTAATCTACCGTTTAAGGTAGGTTTTTGGATGGACATAACTATCAAATAAACATTTTGTGACTCCCCACCTAGCAAAGTAATCTATATCAGGTCCCTCTTCATCTCCGTGTACCTTCTTCCTCCCTACATCCCGTCCAACATCCCTATCATGTTCCTGCCCTTACCTCGCCTGCCCAACATTCTCCCCTCTATTACCTTCTTCAACATTCCACTACCGCTCAATACGCTTTTCATCCATTTTTCCTGCCTCCATAGGATTTCTCTCAGCAAACCCCTCTCCTCACCCACCATCTCTAGTACTTCCTCATTTGTTTTCCTTTCGGTCCATTTCACCATCTCCATTCTTCTCCACACCCACATTTCAAAAGCCTCCAATCTACGTCTATCTTCAGCGACCACGTTTCCGCGCCGTACATAGCTACGCTCCATATCAGAGTTTTTACGAGTCTTGTCTTAACATCCTTATTCAACGTCCCCGTCATCAACTCCCTCCTCCTTGAGAAAACCTCCTTGCCTGGCGCAATTCTTCTCCTTACGTCCCTACCACTTTGACCGTATTGGTCCAAAACACTTCCGAGATATGTAAATTGCTCTACCTGCTCCATTTTTTCCCCGCCTATTTTAATATTTAGCTTAGCCTTTTTCTTTCTGGAAAATCGCATACCCTTTGTTTTATTAATATTGATTCTCATCCCATATTTATCGCACTGAACCTCCAATTCACTCAGCAATGCTTGCAACCCCTTGGATGACTGAGCAACTAATGCTTGGTCATCAGCAAACCTAACCGATTTTACGAATTCCCCTCCGACATTCGTTTCCTACCTCCAGTTCTTCCCATGCCTCTTTAATCATTTCCTCCACATATATACGTTGAACAGTACCGGTGACAATGGGCAACCCTACCTTACACCTCTTCCTAACACTGCCCATCCGGCCTCTCCGTTCCCCACTCGCACATGAGCAGTCTGAGACATGTACAGGTTGCGGATCAGTCTCCTGTCCCTCCTATCCATTCCTATTTTCTGCAATACACGCATTAATTTTTCCCAATTCACTCTATCTAACGCTTTTTCGAAATCTACGAAACAGGCAAAAACGTCCTGATTGTATTCTATATTCCTCTCGACTAGTGATCTCATTACTGAAATGGCATCACGCGTACCTCTTCCTTTCCTGAACCCAAACTGATCATCCCCTAAGTAATCATTTGCCTTACTCTCTATCCTTTTGTTGACGATCCTGAGAATAACTTTAGCTGCGTGGGATATCAAACTTATTGTTCTGTAATCCTCACATGACGAAGCCTTTGCCTTTTTTGGAATAGGAACTAACACCGATCTCACAAAATCTTCCGGCCAGATTCCTTCCTCATAGATACTACGAATCAGTCCATATATGGCCTTCTTCCCACCTTTCCCTAACCATTTCAACATTTCTACAGGAATATTGTCCACCCCCACAGCCTTATTTGCTTTCATCTCCTTTAATGCCAATTCTATTTCAACGTCGAGTATGCCTGGACCTAAGCTATCTTCTTCTACGTCATGCTTTTCTATGTCTAACCTTGTCGGCCTAAGTTCTTTGCCATACAGTATTTCTATATATTCCTTCCATATATATATATATATATATATATATATATATATATATATATATATATATATATATATATATATATATATATATATATATATATAATTCACTAAATAGACATAGCAAACACAGAAACTAAAACATATAAAAGGGGGACTCACTAGTTCTGTTCCTAATTCCTCTTGAGAAAGGTGGTTGACCACCGAAAATTCGAGAACTAGTGATTCCCTCTTTTATATGTTTTAGTTTCTGTTTTTGCTATGACTATTTAGTGAATTCTATTGTGTACGTTCGTGGCTTTTCCAAGAAAGTGGTTATATATATATATATATATATATATATATATATATATATATATATATATATATATATATATATATATGCATGTGTGTGCGTGTATATACATTAATGGGACAAGTACCAGTACAAGTAAGCAGTACGTATTTACCCGAAATTAAAATGGTTCTGGTATTAAAATTGATGCAGTTGATTTTTGATTTGTTGTATATTGCAGCGCTTATGAGGTTTTTTAGAGTGTTTACGATTTCAGCATATTTTAATTGATTATATACAATTTTTCCTCCTAATCATTTTCAAATTCAGCTTAGAGCAGCATTACACCAATGACATATCGGTTTTGAATATAGTTCGTGTAAGTAAGTGTAAGTTAGAGTGAATGAAAACATTCGCAATTATCCGTCAAGCAATTCATTATGAAGGTATGTGATATCTTGGTTCACAGACGAAGTTTCTCATCCCTTCATGTACCTCTGCTCTTCTCTTACTCTTATAGCAACTAGCTCGACTGAGAATCTTATACTGGCAATCAACAAAATATTGAATTGGAGTCAAAATTTGAAATTATGAATTAATGTCTTTATCTGGAGAATAACGTAATTCCTAGGTAGATTGAAAGGACTGTTGTTCTTGGAGTAACTTGATGGCTTGGTTATATTAACAACAATGTAATACTGTTATTTTTATTTTATTGATGTATATCCTGCAAGCCACCGCCAGGGTGTGTGGCAGGGAGTTAATTTACACCAGAATAATTTTGATCCGAACATGGCCCTACTACGGTCGAACAGTCAAATAAAAGATTCAATCTGTGTGATATAACCTTCGCTCCGATGAGTGATTCCCAGCCTAGAAGCTCTAATATTTTGGATACGCTACTAAGTTTATCCAAACAATGTTTTACAAATCTAGCTCCAATCTACGCTGCACGCGACACAATTCGGCAATTGATCCTATTTCCTGAGGATCCCATTTCAGCATATTCTAAATGAGACAGATAACATTTCTCTTTGACGCTTTTATCACATTTACCAAGTACTCTTCTAATAAATCCTAATTTTTTGTTATCTTGTGTACATATTCTCCGAATGTGCTTCACCCAGGAATGAACGTGATTGAGGGCAACGCCTAGGTATATAATTGAGTCTACATTTCGGTGTTCCCATTGCAGTAGGCGTTCGGGAGAGAAGTGCTCTTTTGCAAACAATTAATGCCTACGCACTTTTTTAAGTTTAATTCTAATTGCCAAGTGTCGCACCAGCGTTGCCTAGCATTTAGATCATCTGCTAAAGAAAATTTATTCTTTCTAAGGATCAGGGATATATCGGTAAACCACTGCATCGGCGGCAAATAAATGTATCTTACTTGTGACTACGGAGTCATTGTTGTTAACGTAAAGTATAAATAAAAAAGGTCCGATGACACTTCCCTGGGGAACACCTGAAGTAACTTCTACTGTTTCTTCAATAAATTGGAGGTCCCATCCAGAGACTGTCTAAACTCAATTCGGAAGCGATAGAAATATTATGGCCTGTGGCTCCTTCTCTTTCGATACTATCGATATATGTGTATTGTTGGATTCAATTTAAATTGAAATTAATGGCCCATTCGTGCGCTTCGTTGCCATCCCGTGTTAAGAGTCATAAATCGCTAAAGCCTGTTAACGTATGCGAATATGTTTCTTGCTGAAGGCATCATTTTTTCATACTCTACTCATCAGTCTGAACACAATGGGCATCCCTATTGCATAGCTATGATACAGCAGACAGGAATGTTACACAACAGACATTTTTTATTGTACATTTTTTACGTTTTACAAAACAGCGTTAACATAATTTAAATGACCCTATTAATTTCTTTCCATTTCTAACTGCTAAGCGCAAAGAATATATTGTGCAACATCAAGGATGTGGGACAAAAAAAGGAAAGCGAATACGTCGGAGAGAAAAACGGGAGATTAGTTGGAAGGTTGAAGGTATAAGATGACGGACATGAGAGAGAGAGAAAACATTCCTAGTATATAGTAGTATTGTTGGGGAGGCGACCGACAGCTCAGGTCATTTGCGCCATTAGGGATGGATGGGAAAGGATGAAGGGTGGAGAGAAACCCGGCGTCGGCATTAGCCTGCTCTGAATGAAAGGCGCCAAGGGGTCCGCAGCTTAACGTCCCATCCGACGGACGGCGTACTCACTCAAAGTGCCCTACACAAAGCACCTCAAGTAGGGATCGGGATAACACTGAAAAATATCTGTCGCCGCCGGGATTCGAACCCGGGCCCTCTCGGTGGGAAGCCCGTACGTTAGATACCGCACTATTCCGATCCCCGAAAATATTCCTGAATCTGAAATGGAACCACGGACGATCGCATTACTGGACCCAATTCTCGAACCACTAAACGGCTCAGAATTACTCATTGATTGTGCAACCAACTTAAACGGATTATTTGGTCAAGAGATGGCATTAGGGCGTTTTATACCGACGGGTAGTGAAATGGCAAACTCACAGAGTAGTCATGATAGGACATCCGAATATACGACGATAAAAAAATGGTATATTGTACTTCGATTGCGAATCCTTTGGCTAAAGTGAAACTCGAGTTTTACGGTTTCGATTTTGCGAGATTGAGATTTTATTCAGGATACGGTTCATCTTAAAAAAATATAGCCAGAATTATTCTGTGATATGGTCATCATTTGGTACATTTCCGGTCAAAAAAAATAACCAAATGACCAGCTGCGTTTGATTAAATGCCGTCGTAATATGTCGATGGCGGAACAATACTGGCTTATAATTGAATAAACTCCAATAACATTTGTCAGAATTCTACTAATGTTTCTGAGAAACCTGATTATGTACGGATAATCAGTATTGCTCGAAATTTCTCTTGTGTGGAACAGTTTTCCAAAAACGAGATGGTAAGCTAAGGCGCGCTTAAAAACTGAGAAATGATGGCTCTTAGAGATGCTTTCAAACAGTACCAGGTACTGATCTCCTCGAAATGTATGAACGGATTTGTTGGTAACGCAATAGAAGGGAAAATTGAAATGAAGATCCCACAAAAGAAGTAAAAGAATACCTAATAAATTGGACAAATTGAGAGGGGCGGGAAACAAAGGGGTAATATTAGGGTATGAGTGAATTATTATTATTAGTAATCTACCGGTTAAGGTAGGCTTTGAATGGAAACAACTACCAAATAGATATTTTATGACTCCTAGCAAAATAAATCCAGCAACGTACTCTACGTCATGTCCCTCTTCATCTCTGTGTACTTCCTTCCTCCCTTCATCCCGCCGCCGTTCAATACGTCTTTTATCCATTTCTCCTGCCTCCATAGGATATCTCCCAACAAACCCCTCTCCTCACCCAACATCACCAGTACTTCCTCATTTGTTTTCCTTTCGGTCCATTTCACCTTATCCATTCTTCTTCACACCCACATTTCAAAAGCCTCCAATCTATGTCTATCCTCCTGCTTCAGCGACCACGTTTCTTCTTCTTACGTCCCTACCACTTTAATCGTGTTGGTTCAAAAAACTTCCGAGATACGTAAACTGATCTACCTGTTCTATTCTTTCCCCTCCTATTTTAATATAAAGCTTAGCCTTTTTCTTTCTAGAAAATCGCATAACCTTTGTTTTATTAATATTGATTCTCATCCCATATCTATCGCACTGAACCTCCAATTCACTCAGCAATGCTTGCAACCTCTTGGCCGACTGACAAACTGTAGCTTGGTCATCAGCAAACCTAACCGATTTTATCAATTCCCCTCCGACATTCGTTTCCTACCTCCAGTTCTTCCCATGCCTCTTTAATCATTTCCTCCACATATACGTTGAACAGCACCGGTGACAATGGGCAACCCTGCCTTACACCTCTTCCTAACACTGCCCATCCGGTCTCTCCGTTCCTCGCTCGCACCTGAGCAGTCTGATACATGTACAGGTTGCGCATCAGTCTCCTGTCCCTCCAATCCATTCCTATTTTCTGCAATATACGCATTAGTTTTTCCCAATTCACTCTATCAAACGCTTTTTCGAAATACACGAAACAGGCAAAAACGTCCTGATTGTATTCTATAGTCCTCTCGATTAGTGATCTCATTGCTGCAATGGCATCACGCGTACCTCTTCCCTTCCTAAGTCCAACTAAGAATTAATGAAAATTAAACTGATAAGACTGGAGGGATGTAGTAAAACAAGCTTTAGAATTGAAACACTGACGAAAGAACCATAAGTTTGAGTACATTACGAATTATATGGCGAACATTTTCAGTTTTATTAATTCGGCATACAAACGTCCATAATAATTTAAAAAATCTTTATTAAAAGAATACCTGTTCTGTCGGAGCCGAAGCTTCTGGTAAGAGCACCTCCTCCTATTCTCCTGTTTGTCTTTCTCTGCCGTGGAAGACATCGCCTCAACAGATCACTGGACACTCTTTGTCACTGGGAAGACTTATTCCTCCCGTTAGTATATATATATATATATGCGTATTTATGTATCCATATGTACACATAGATAGATAAACGTCATCACTCGTGCATTGCATGTATACTCGCTTGATTGGCACTTAAAGACAGTTCCGGAGGACTTAATTTCACAGCACTCCCCCTGTATTCCCGATCATCTCCTTCCGCACGTGTTGTCGGCGCGATGCATAAAACCAAGTGGAATACGCCGAAATATACTCAAGACTTTCTTCTCTTCTTTTGACGCGTGCAGTTCACGGAATACCCCCTTCAATTGTTCCCTCCCTCCACGCCAACCTAGTTCTCTCTCCGGACGAATAACGCTGAAAAAATGCATTTATAAGACAATGGGAGTTCTTTCTTTTTTTAGCCACGGGAAGTTGGGGAGGGAGAGAGTAGGGGGTGGGGGTTGTGTGTGGATATTGAGGGATTTTTGCGAGGGTGGTTTTGCGGTGAAGAGAAAGGAGGATTGTGGAAGGGGTGGGTGGGTGCATAGTGAATGGGAGTTATTCAGCTGACCGTTTGTACACGGTCGGTGAGGTCATGAAAGGGAACTCGTCAAATAATCTTCGGTGCTTCGGTTTTTCGGTTCCAAAAGGCGTGGAGGTCAACGGTTATGAATAATTCACGGAGCGAGGGGAATTATTGGGAGGCGAAATTTGTTCTGGATTATTTTACGGGGACGGACCAGGCGAGATTTCGTATAAAGCGAACGCTTTCCTCATTTCGCGCGCAATAAAATCCACACTCCCATTGTTCCGGGCCTGCAGAGAAACAGTTTTATGGCCGTACCGGGCGTGCGAACGCCTTTGCGCGTGAATGCATAAAAATACTTGAGCGTATCGCTTGGGTTTTGGAAAACTTTTATGAAATGCTTTATTTCTAAAAACTTATCCCTTTGTATGAACAAAGCAAAAAAGAAATGTATCCTACCCACCTCATTTGACGGTTAGCAAAGACGCAAGCGGTATTGCCCATGAGGGTGCTTCCGAGAAAGTTAGAACCTAATAAAAATCTTGTCTCTAAAAATCTAAAAATGTGGGGCTCTTAAAAATTAAAGCCTATTAATGTCTAGCAGAAATCATAATGTGGCAAGTCATAGCCGCCGCCTCAATGGGTAAGAGTGCCAGACATTCAAGTAAACAGATTGCTTAAATATAAACAAAAAGTGACTGGATTACCTACGGCGAACAGTATTCAATGAAGAAGGGTTACATATTTTTATATGCATAATTTTGTATAATTGAATCGTTACCTAATGTCACGTTTTTGGCTTAATGTGTATGGATTGTTGTCCATTGTTTTCAATGCAGTGTTGCGTCAGTTTGAATCCTCGGAGCCAGTTTTTTCTAATGAGTTAAAGACAACCATTCTACAAAAGCCTTCTTGGCGGCCATGAAACAATGACTTCGACGTCGTGAAAAGTATTTCGATCTTGCAAGGAAATTATGGAGAGGTGTGAAAGAAATTTCAAACTGGTTTACTTTTGAGTAATCAATCAAAAAACATTTGGAAACTTTTAGTAATTCAACGTACTCCGTTTGCACAAGATGCAAACTCCTTTGCCACAAAGAAGTGCGAAATGCTTTCGTGTGGACATGTAGAAAAATTACATTTTTACAATAAACTCACCTGTGGGCGTATATCTCTACAAATATCAATTGGAAGCTAGCGTTGCGAAACTTTTAATGGTGTTATTAGCTCCTCAATCGTTGCCGCATCACACAAACATACCGGAAGTGTCCACAAACGAATTACGGCGGCGCTATTAGTCACACGAAGAGAGCGGGAAACGAAAAAATAATTGAGACGCGATGCAAGTAATTATTTTCCACGCTCGAAGAACTCCCAGGACATTGACTGCGAGTCTATCGCCCCTTAAAGCATTTTATTTCCGAGAGCAGCCTTTGGATTAGAACCATTGGAGGTATGTCCAATAAATACGCGAACTAAGGGCATAAAAACTTTATTTTTCAGAATTTAGTGTACATCGGTTTGTCCCTTCGAATTTCTCTCCGTTCATTGCTATGCACTCAAATTTGGTGGCACACGACGCACGCTATCTCTCAAACGGTTGAAAACTGTAAGGTAGAACTTGCAATTTACGCTAAGAACAAGGGACCACACACGATCAATGTTGTCGACAACACAGGAGGTTCAAAGTCGTCCCGGTCTTACATCATCCGTGGCGTCTTGCCGGCCATCTTTAAAACGCTTCATCCACTTGAAGACGGATGTTTTCCTCAGAGCATTACCACCGTACTCTGCTATCAACTTTTCAGTAATTCCTTGATAACTTTTACCGCACTTCACCAAAAAACTCTATGTCGATTCGTTGCTCCGTGATTTCGTCAATTTCTATTTTTGACAAAGAGCAAAAACAAGGACAACGGAAAATAACATAACTGGCACCATGCGCACACCTCGACGATCCGCTAAACACAGACGGCTCATTATTGGGTCTCAGGCAACTAGCGCCGCTGTTTGGCGGGGCTACAGTCCGCGTCATGGCCGCCAGATTGCACTAGTTTGCGTGTTTAACGCACGTTCTACTTAAATACATGATGTAGTGTTTCCAAGAAAATGTTTTTTTGACTGGCGCAGTTGAATGGGGGACATGCGTAAAATTCGTCTAAAACGGGCATGCGATGAATGCGATAGAAGATTTTGTCGCAAATTCAAGTATTCATATGCGTCATTGTTGTGGCAAGACATCAGTTGAATCTATTGACGGAAATTAAAACTGACATTGATGTCGGCGGAAGTCATGTTACCTAATTTTCATCGTGCGTGATCCTCATTTGTTTAATCGTATCGACAAGTATTCTTCTCGTGTTAAAATGAGTTAATGTGCGTACGTATTTCCCCGCCACACGCCCTTGCGATACAAGGAAAAGGGATAGGAACACGTTTAAGGACGAACACAGGAGATGTGGGGAAGACGGAATCAGGCAGAATCACGGGCGCAAAAATATTTCTTTTACCGGGACTCGAACATCAGATCTTTGGACTTGCCGGACCGATGCTCAAACCACCTGAGCTATTGAGGAAATATAATTTGCAATGAGGTCTGTGATCTTTTCAAGCGACCAAGCGCCGCGATTCATTGGCCAAGAGATGGCGTTAGGGAGCTGTTTCACCCACTTAAGGCGAAATAGACGACACAAATAAGAGGAAAGGACAGTAGGTAAGCAACCATACAACATAAAGCAAAAGGGAACGTACTACGGCCGAATGAAAGCAATGAAGACAAATTACCCAAAGCCGTAATCTTGGGGGCACTAGTTAGGGGACACGGGGGAGGGTGCAAAGAATAAGGATAACAAAACTGCACACACTCTCTCACCCCGGTATATGCAGTACAAATTGACCGTCGCAAGTCGCAAACACACACGCACTCAGGGTTTACGGGGGAAAAAACGAGGGGTTTTTTCCCCCGTAAAAAGTAGAGCAGGTAGAACAGTTTACATATCTCGGAAGTGTTTTGGACCAATACGGTCAAAGTGGTAGGGACGTAACGAGAAGAATTGCGCTAGGCAAGGAGGCTTTCTCAAGGAGGAGGGAGTTGATGACGGGGACGTTGAGTAGAGATGTTAAGACAAGACTCGTAAAAACTCTGATATGGAGCGTAGCTATGTATGGTGCGGAAACGTGGTCACTGAAGCAGGAGGATAGACGTAGATTGGAGGCTTTTGAAATGTGGGTGTGGAGAAAGATGGAGAAGGTGAAATGAACCGAAAGGAAAACAAATGAGGAAGTACTGGAGATGGTGGGTGAGGAGAGGGGTTTGTTGAGAGAAATCCTATGGCGGCAGGAAAAATGGATGAAAGGCGTATTGAGCGGTAGTGGAATGTTGAAGAAGGTAATAGAGGGGAGAATGTTGGGCAAGCGAGGAAAGGGTAGGAACAGGATAGGGATGTTGGATGGGATGAAGGGAGGAAAGAAGTACACAGATATGAAGAGGGACCTGATGTAGTTTAGGTTGCTGGATTAGGTTTTGTTTGGAGTTACAAAATATTTATTTGATAGTTGTGTCCATCCAAAAACCTACCTTAACCGGTAGATTACCTAATTATATATATATATATATATATATATATATATATGTCCCTCCCATGGACTACAACCTTGTCGTGGTGGAAGGGCTTGTGTATTCCGATGACCTCTAGAGCTGTGCTGGCGGGAGTAATCATAATTGCTCCTGGTAGGATTACCCATGCCAGATAGGTCGAAGGTTAGGAGCCAGACAAAAGGTAGTCCACGCAGCGTCTGTTCCTCAGTGAGGCGGCTGCAAAGGCGTCTGACCCCAGTGGGGCGGCCATTAAGTGATGATGTCACGTTAAAAACACTATTGAGGAAGGCAACGGGAAACCACCTCAATTATCATTCCCAAGAAAATAACGATGGACGCAAAACAGAAATTGAGTCCTGGCAACTGCGGGACTCGGCCCAAGGGGCCATGTGTCGTGCCCGGCAGCGGGGGAGGCAAGCCTTCCGCGGTCGTCATCCCACGAAATCCTTGCGGGGGAGAAATAACAGCAGCAGGACAGAAGACGCAGAAGAAGAGGAAAGTAGTTAGAATAGGAACATGGAACGTCAGGACAATGTTGAGGACAGGAAAATTAGAAAATATTAAGCGAGAGATGGAAAGAGGTAATATAGATGTTTTAGGTCTCTGCGAAGTGAGATGGAAGGATAGCGGGGATTACTGGAGTGACAATTATAGAGTGATATACAGCGGCGGGGACGAGAGCCAACGAGGGGTTGCCATAATATTAAATAAAGGGGTAGGAAGAAGCGTAGTCAACATAGAGCAAGCGACAGATAGAATTTTACTCGTAGAGATTAAAGCAGAGCCGACGAACTTGGTCATTGTTCAGGTATACATGCCACCGAGCAACCACAAGGAGGAAGAGGTCGATTGGATGTACGATAAGTTAGAGGATAAAATCGCGTGTGTTCCTGCAGGGAAACATTTGATAGTGATGGGGGATTGGAATGCGACGGTAGGCGAAGGAAGAGAGGGGGGTGAGGTTGGGGACTATGGGTTAGGCACGAGGAATGAACGCGGGGAGAAAGCGATTGAATTCTGCAAGAGACAGGGGTTAGTCATCACCAACACATGGTTTAGACATCACAAAAGGCGTAGGTATACATGGAAAATGCCAGGGGACTCAGAAAGGTATCAGTTAGATTATATTATGGTTAGGCACAGGTTTAGGAACAGTGTGATAAATTCGCAGTTTCCCAGGAGTGGATGCGGACTCTGACCACAATATAGTTGTTATGAAATGTAACGTCCGTTTCAAGAAGATAAGGCAATGGCGGAGGGTTAGGAAATGGAACGTAGAAGCATTAAATGGATTAACGAGGAAGGAGTATCAGCAGGCTGTAGAGAAAATAATGGATGACGGTAAAGAACTGAGTACAATCGCAGAAAAATGGGAATTTATCAAGCAAGGGAGTTGATGACGGGGACGTTGAGTAGGGATGTTAAGACAAGACTCGTAAAAACTCTGATATGGAGCGTAGCTATGTACCGTTGCACCTTTCCGCTAACTACATGGTATCCACTCCAGGCCCTTTTCAATGCGTTCCCTACATTATTTCCTGCTCCTTGTCCTTCATATAATTCCTGCCAGTGTCCCGAGTTATAAGAAAACTCCATTCTCTCCCCTCCTTACACTCGGAAATCAAGCATTCTACCTCCAACATTCAAGTGCCTCTCATCCTCTATCCAGTATAACGGACATTTTCCTTGTAGACGCATTGCTATGGGGCACGTCTTCTTCGAAAGATAGCCTAAGTCTTTGACATCACAATCTAAACTTCACTGTCCCGTTTTCCATTGTGTTAGACTGATCTAGGAGATTGTTTTACTACTTTCTCACCAAAACAATGGCGATGACAAATGAAGGTCAGTGTGATGTTAAACAACACGTGCGCCGACTTTGACACCGATATGAAACGTATTTTTAAGAATTTCGTTCCTGGAGAGCCAGCGGAAAGCTTTTCCTTAATCCTTTTCGTGATTAAAAACAAGAAAAACTAATTTTCCGTTATAGTCTAGTTAATACGGATGACGAAATGATAAAAAAACAAACGGAAAAGGTAAAATTAAGAGGAGGTAAGGATAAAATGCGAATAAAAGCGAAGAGTGTACACAGGTACGTAACGAAAAAAAAAGAAAATCGTCACGCCGTTAGGTTCCGGATTTGGAGCAGAAGGAATCTGTGAAAGTGAACTCGAGAATGCGGTAGTCCAAAACGAAAAGAAAATTTGCTTTTTGCGCATGCGCCATCACGTCACATTCGTTCGTGTATTAAAAAGATGTGGTTCTCCAATAAGTGACATCTTGATCATCTGGAATAACAAATAACGTTGTTGCCGTGGATACAACCGTGAAAAACTGTAACAGATTCAATATAAGTTTTTATTTGGAGAAACGAAATCTCTAAATACGGCCAAGACGAGAAGCCATCTTTAACAATAGAATTACATGAAAAAAAGGTACTAAATTATTAGAAAACATTCTAATATGGTGCCATTTAAAATGATTATCACTATAGTTACCTCGTCTACGGTTGACGAAGGAAGACATGGTGATGAGGTTACCACGCGTACATGGTTATGAGGTTGTTGAGGACCTTGGATTAGGCACGAGGAATGAACGCGGGGAGAAAGCAACTGAGTTCTGCAGGAGACAGGGGCTAGTCATCACCAACACATGGTTTAGACTCCACAAAAGGCGTACGGATTAATGGAAAATGCCAGGTGATTAAGAAAGGTATCGTTAGATTATATTATGGTCCCTGCACTTCCTTGAGGAAGTATCAGTCTAGTGAGTAGAGAGCTCATTCCTACCGACTGGAGGACTCGGGTTCGATTCCCTTAGGAAACCTCTCATTGCATCTTCAGCTCTCTACCCCATGCTGTTTAGTTTTTCGGGCACTAGATTTACTGGAAAACAATGGGGAATAATGGAGGGAATAAGAAATTGACCCTCTAATTACCCTGCTAATGCGTGATTTTTGCAATTCCAAACCAATAAATTTGTGAAAAATTGTAGCCAAAGTAACGATACTTGGGCCAATGCAATTTTAGCTTAATAAGTAGATTCAAATTACCGGTCAAATGTCTGAGACAATTTGGAGGCAGGTTTCTGAAGCGATGAGGTTGAAAAGTATTATTAACCCGAGTGCGCGAGTTTCGCGTTGTTTGCTCGTACTGCGTTAGGGGAGCTCTTGTACATAAAATAAGACTAATTTGATGGCGTATAGATATAAGATTTTCATGTCTAAGTACAAGTCGTGTCGGTCGGAGCTAGGGAGGATGAATTATATTTGCCTTTGCTATGTCTTCTCTAGTATGTCAATGTCAATGTTTGGCTATCCTATATTTTGAAAAAGTGCCGATTTCGAGTAATTGTAGTATTACAGTTTGCGTGTAAGTTTCTTCTCTCGATTCACCAGTCAATGACTTGCATTGTTTGCTTGCTATTATTAGTTGAGAGGTCTTTTTTTCATTTATGTCATTGCGTTGCGAAAATAGATTGTAGGTATTTTTCGGCCGGAAATACGATTATTATATGTAATCAAATAAAAAACATCGCCATGCCGTATGACGTTTTCCAATGATTCACTTACAAGGTTAAAAAAATAATTAATTAATTGTATTTACAAAAAGATGACCATTTACTCCAAAAACCGCCCTTATGACGGGAGAATATGGCTTGATGAACAAGAATAAGCCAAGCATAGATTGAAACGTCAATCCAGGGCCTATGGTGGCAAGGTTGGAACTGTACTTTTTTAATAGGAAAACCATAAACACAGTATTCGAACCGAAGGTCGGTTTGGTAGGTGATGGCAGAGTCCACCCATGTACCAGAGTACCATATACGGCGTGTGAAATTCACACATCAGGGTAGGGGGGCCAGTTCCTTTACCTGTGCCGGTTATGGTTTCCCTGGATGGTACCCGAAAAATCACACAGCTTGGGTGGAACTGCAGGTGCCCAGAGTGCCTTGCCCGGGAATCGAACCCGGGTTCTCCGGTCAGCAGTCCAACGCTCACTTTTAGAATACTTAAGTGAAATTAATTTCAATTCAATCAAATTTGCTACAGTAATTATTAGGTAATCTACCGGTTAAGGTAGGTTTTTGGATGGACACAACTATCAAATAAACATTTTGTGACTCCCCACCTAGCAAACTAATCTATATCAGGTCCCTCTTCATCTCGGTGTACTTCTTTCCTCCCTTCATCCCGTCCAACATCCCTATCCTGTTCCTACCCTTACCTCGCTTGCCCAACATTCTCCCCTCTATTACCCTCTTCAGCATTCCACTACCGCTCAATACGCCTTTCATCCATTTTTCCTGCCTCCATAGGATTTCTCTCAACAAACCCCTCTCCTCACCCACCATTTCCAGTACTTCCTCATTTGTTTTCCTTTCGGTCCATTTCACCTTCTCCATTCTTCTCCACACCCACATTTCAAAAGCCTCCAATCTACGTCTATCCTCCTGCTTCAGCGACCACGTTTCCGCGCCGTACATAGCTACGCTCCATATAAGAGTTTTTACGAGTCTTGTCTTAACATCCCTACTCAACGTCCCCGTCATCAACTCCCTCCTCCTTGAGAAAGCCTCCTTGCCTAGCGCAATTCTTCTCCTTACGTCCCTACCACTTTGACCGTATTGGTCCAAAACACTTCCGAGATATGTAAACTGCTCTACCTGCTCTATTCTTTCCCCGCCTATTTTAATATTTAGCTTAGCCTTTTTCTTTCTGGAAAATCGCATAACCTTTGTTTTATTAATATTGATTCTCATCCCATATTTATTGCACTGAACCTCCAATTCACTCAACAATGCTTGCAACCCCTTGGCTGACTGAGCAACTAATGCTTTGCTACAGTAAATAAATGTCATAATGTCAGCAGTAAATTAATGAATAAAAAAACGAAGAATTAAGTTGATAATTATATAAATGCTATGCATTCATCAACAACGCAACGGGTTGCTTAGGGGACGATATTGAAATAGAATAGCGTTAACCAACTTTCTAGGATATGATGTAATACTTTTAACACATTACCCTAATTATTTCGAGGGAAAAGCAACAAAATTTGTCGAACAAAATTAAAAGTTGATTAAGTTCCACGTCCATATGAAATTTCCCTCGAGTTGCTAACCGAGAGCTTAAGACTGCAGTGTGACAAAAAGTTCACCTGAACATGTCTTTCATTTTGGAAATTGATTTGACTTATCTGGAATCGAACCTGAGGCTTTAGGTATTTAAAACATTGTCCATTGTAAACGTAATGGCGTCTCACGTACGTAGAGTCGAGCATCTGGGATGCGAGGTTAGGGTAAGCGAATATCCGGAGCAGCGAAAACCCTTAGCCTCCTAAGGGCAAGTCGAACGGCCGGGAATACTTAGAAACGGGGTCGATGGGAAGGGCAGCGGAGGGTACTCTCCGCTTCTGGGTGAAAAGGGTCACCGCACTCGTAGTTGAGAACTTTCCCTCATTAGCTCTAGTTTGACATGTCTTGGGGAGTACCGGAACGACTGGGCGAATTTGAGCCGTGGTTCGTGGCACGCTTGGATTCGGGAGGGAAGCATTTACTGCAGCGCCGTGGACAAGAGAACAGTTTAGAGGAAAAGTAATGAGTAACCGCTGTCAGCCGTGGATATGTTGGAGTGGAAGGGTGTTTCGAAATTTCACTATGCAATAATAGACCAAATATTTACTACACTCCGTGGAGCTTGAAGTTATAATGACCCGAATATCGATTCGCACCTTCATATTCTGGAAAAATATAAGAAAGCTCTCTACCATTTAGTCTTTCGGCATAATTATGCAGGGTAACATTAACTAACGGTCTCGTACACATATATATATAAATTCACTGATAGTCATAACAAACACAGAAACCAAAACACACAAAAGAGGGACTCACTGGTTCTCGAATTTTCGGTGGTCCAACCACCTTTCTCAAGAGGAATTAGGAACAGAACTGAGGCAGAGTAGGGCCCGAAAGCAGTGGTAAGAAGGAGAAGGGGTAAAATGGTGGAAAAGAGGGGAAAAGAGGGGAAAAGAAAGGAAAAGGGGGGAAAAAAGGAGGGGAAGGCATTCGAGGTGAGGAGTTTGGAAGGGTAGTGTATGGCGCGGGAATTTTAAAAAAAGGTGGGGATGATATGGAAGTTGTTGGGGGCGGAGGGGGATGAAATTATATGCATAAAGGGGGCAATTAATGTCTAATATTAATACCTGGGCGATTCCAGGAATCCAAGAGCCAGATGAAAGCTAGCTCTAATGTTTTGAGTTTCAGTGGAGGGTCTGAGTGTGGGAGGGATGCTAAGACGGATACTTTAAAACATTGGTCAAAGGCAGTGTTGTGTTCGGAGGCATGTTTGGGGATTGGGAGCATACCAGTAAGGGAGGAATTGTTGCATGAGGCTCTATGATTATTGATTCTAATATTGAGGGGTGTGGTACACTGTCCAATGTAAAAGGCAGGGCAAAGTTGGCACTTGAGTAGGTAGACAACATTGCTGGAGGTACACGAGGAGTAGGGAATTGGTGGGAGAGAGTTAAAGAGCGGGTGGGAGAGGGATTAGATTCTGGTTAGGAAAATAGGACATGTTTTGCATCTAGGTTTATTGCAGGGTCTGGGAGTGATTTTGGAACGGGGCGAGGATTTAAGAAGTGGATTGGTAGATTTTAGAAGATCTGATAGATTGGCGGGGCGTTTGAAAGTGACAGAGGGGCATTTGGGGAAAAGGTTGGTGGTGGAATTGTGGTTTTTGAGGATAGGATAGAGGTCCTTTAGGATAGAACGCAGAGATTCTAGGCCAGGGAGAAACGTGGTACAAATTGAAAGAGGGTGGTTTTTCGCGGTGGTGGAAGGTCTGGGAGCGTAAGTATGTCCACGGATCCTCTTATTCAGGAGGGATTCAGGATAACCTCGTTTGAGGAGGGAATGGTGTAAATTTATGAGGAAATTGTCTAGGGAGTCAGGGTCATTGCAAATTCTGTGACCCCTTATGGAAAGGGAATAAGGAATGGAACGTTTGGTGTGGTATGGGTGACAGCTGCTAAAATGTAAGTACTGTTGTTTATTTGTGGGTTTTATATGTACGGATGTGTGAAATTTAAACTACCCCTCCAAACTCCTCACCTCGAATGCCTTCCCCCCCTTTTCCTTTCTTTTCCCCTCTTTTCCCCTCTTTTCCCCCATTTCCCCTTCTCCTTCCTACCACTGCTTTCGGGCCCTCCTCTGCCTCAGTTCTGTTCCTAATTCCTCTTGAGAAAGGTGGTGGGACCACCGAAAATTCGAGAACCAGTGAGTTTTTCCTCTTTTATGTTTTGGTTTCTGTGTTTGTTATGACTTATCAGTGAATTTATATATATATATATATATATATATATATATATCGATGATGCGGAAGTACTCACGGGAGCAATATAACTTTTGGACGGCACAATAGAACACATAATAAAACAGATAACACGTAAAAGGACACTCACACTGTAGATGATTTAAGCTTTCGGCCTAGTTCGAAGCCTTCTTGAGGTCAGACTGAGACGTTTAGAGGGAAGAGGGCCTGGGGGGGGGGGAGGGGGTGCGGAAGGTTTAGCGACTGTTGGGAAGGAAATTAAAGATGGCGGTTAAGGGTGGGAATTTTAAAGGATCGGAAATATAGGATGTATGCGGATTCGCGAGTTCTCACCTCAATGTTGGTGGCTGAATCGGGTAGGGATTCTAGGGCTGTTAGGGAAAAGCATTCGTCAAATGATAGGTTGTGTGAACTTGCGTGTAAACGGATAGGAAGAGAAGAGAGTGAAGCAGAATTACATGAGTAGCGGTGATTGTTCATTCGGATGGATAAGGGGGTAAAGCATTCGCCTATGTAGAATGAAGTGCATTGTTTGCACGACAAAAGATAGATAATATTTTTTGAGAGGCAATTAGCGTGGGAACGGTGTGAAGGGACAATGAGTGGATGTAGGAAGAGGGGAGCAGATCTGATTAGCAGACGTGTTTTACATCGGGGGCGATTCAGGTAGGGGAAATATGTGGAAATTTGTCAGGGTGGGGTGTCAAAGGGTTTGTGTATCTAAGAAGGTTTCTGAGATTGGCTGGTCGTCTGTAAGCGACAGAGGGGCATTTGGGCAGTAAGGATGTGGTCGCGTCATTGTCATGTAATATAGGATAAAGTTCTTTGAGAATGGTTTTCAGTCTGTGGGATCCGGGGAAATAGGTTGTGCAAAGGTTGAGTCCAGCGTCAGATGTGGGGTTGTTATTCTCTGGTGTGTGTGGTCGGGTGGAGCGGTAGATTTTATCCTGTAGGAGCTTTTCTGGGTAACCGCGTTTGTGGAGTGCATGGTGTAGATTGTGGAGGTATTTGTTGAGGGTAGCTGTGGTGTTGCAAATCCGATTTCCGCGGATAGAGAGACATTTAGGAATTGAGCGTTTGGTGTGAGAAGGATGACTACTAGTATAGTGTAAATATTGTTGATGATTATTGGCTTTGATGTGTACTGAAGTGGTGAATTTGTTATTGTGAATTGAGATGTCTGTGTCAAGAAAGGTGATGGTGGAGTCTGAAATGGAAGAAGTGAATTTAACAGTGAAAGAATAATTTAAGGCCGATAAGAAATTGTCAAGAGAATCAGAGCCGTGTGTCCAGAGAATAAAAATGTCGTCAATGTAGCGGACCCAGAAAGGAGGTTGGAAGGGTTGCTGTGAAAGGAAATTCTCTTCGAGGTGGCCCATGACGAGATTGGCGTACGATGGCGGCATCCTCGTTCCTTTCGTTTGGAGATAGAAACAGTTTTGGAAAGAGAATCCATTTTTGGTCAGGACGACAGTCGCGAGATATAGGAGAAATTCGGTCGAGGGGCACTGAGGTGGGGGGCGTAGAGAAAGATAGTGTCGGAGGGAGGATAGGCCTTCTGCATGGGGAATAGAAGTATAGAGGGAGGTGACGTCGATGGTGGCCATAAGCAGGTTGGAGGTGGAGGGAATGGAGACAGAGTTTAAACGGTGGAGGAAGTGATACGTGTCTTTCGTGAAGGAGGGCAATGAGAGTACGATAGGTTGTAGGTGGTGATCAAGGAATGCGGAGATTCTTTCGGTGGGAGAGTTGAAACTAGAAACTATAGGGGGACAGGGGATGTTGGGTTTGTGTATTTTTGGGAGGTGATAAAACTGGGGTGTTCTGGGGTTTGGTGATGAGAGTAGGGATATGACTTGGGAGGTGAGGCCTTCTTCTGGTCCAAATTGGAGGAGAAGAGACCGAATTTCCTTTTGGAAGGTTGGAGTAGGGTTGTCGGTGAGAGTGGTATAGGTGGATGTGTCGTTGAGGTGACTGAGGGCTTTGGAAATATAGTCTTGGGTGTTGAAAATTACGACTGATGAGCCTTTATCGGCGGTAGTGACCACGATGTTGGGATTGGCCTGTAGGGTTTTAAGGGCATGACGTTCGTTTGTGGAAAGGTTATTTCTTGGTTTTAGAGATTGTGTGAAGGATTTATTAGAGACTTTTTGGAGAAAGAGGCGTATGAATATTTCCACGGGATGATTACTAGGTAGGGGTTTTGGCTCATGAGTGGAGGCCGGGCGGAATTTGTTGAGTGCGGGATTGGTTTCAATTTGACTCGAAGAGTTACTTTGCGATTTCCAAAATGCGCGCTAACGAAGGTTTCGGCAGAAATTGAGTGTGTCGGAGAGTAGATTGATTTGGTTGATTTTTGGTGTGGGAGAGAAGGATAGGCCTTTACTTAGTACGGAAATTTCGTTCTCAGACAGGCTGGTGTTGGAAAGGTTCACAATGTCATGAGAATTGTCGAAGGGGGGGAAGTGTTTGAACCCTTCGGTGGTGGTTGGCACCTGGGGAAAACCGGAGGACCTTTGGGAGGAGGGGGGAGTTTGTAAATGCTTTGGAGGTCGGGTTTGTATTGAAAGAGTGGGTGTGGTTTGGGAGGAGGAGGCGGGAAAGAGTAAGAGTGCGGAAGTTTGAAACCCACTTGGAAGAATGAAATGCATAGATATGACAATTTTGTAAGGAGACGATGCCGTTTCTGTTGGAGGGAACGTAGGGCAGATGAAGCTATGGCGTTGAGTTTTGGACTTAGGTGAGGAGCAGTCATGGAAATTATTTTGAAGAGAGAAAATAGGTTTGATATGTGTTGTTCACGAATTTGTTGGTACTGGGTAAGGATAAGATGGGCATATTCTAAAGATTTTAGGTAAATGAATGCATTAAGTTATGGGTGGATTTCAGGAGGGGCAGCAGATAAAGGTAGGGAAATGACCGTTGGGAACGATTCCTAAGGACAGGCATGAGGTGAGGAACTAGGTGTGGCTGGTGTATTTGCGAATGCATTACCCCCTTATCCATCCGAATGAACAATCACCGTTACTCATGTAATTCTGCTTCACTCTCTTCTCTTCCTATCCCTTTACACGCAAGTGCACACAGCCTATCATTTGACGAATGCTTTTCCCTAACAGTTCTAGAATCCCTACCCGATTCAGCCACCAACATTGAGGTGAGAACTCGCGAATCCGCATACATCCTATATTTCCGATCCTTTAAAATTCCCACCCTTAACCGCCATCTTTAATTTCCTTCCCAACAGTCCCTAAACCTTCCACCCCCCCTCCCCTCCCCAGGCACTCTTCCCTCAAAACCTCTCAGTCTGACCTGAAGAAGGCCTCGGAGTAGGCCGAAAACTTAAATCATCTACAGTGTGAGTGTCCTTTTACGTGTTATCTGTTTTATTCTGTGTTCTATTGTGCCGTCCAAAAGTTATATTGCCCTGGTGAGTACTTCCGCATCATATATATATATATATATATATATATATTCAAACTTGAAAATCCCGCCATAGGGCGCACAAATATTCATTCAAACAGAAATAGGTATAAGGAAAGGGGATAAGGGGATAGGAAAACACATAAAAGGCGAACACAGGACATGTGGGGAAGGCGGTTTTTGAGCAGATCACGAAAGTAAAAATACTTCCTTATCCGGGATTTGAACCGCGGACCTTCCACTTTCCGGTCATATATATATATATATATATATGTGTGTGTGTGTGTGTGTGTGTGTGTGTGTGTGTGTGTGTGTGTGTGTGGTGGAAGGGCTTGTGCGTTCCCATGACCCCTAGAGCTGTGCTGGCGGGAGTAATAATAATTGCTCCTGGTAGGGTCACCCATGCCAGATAGGTCGAAGGTTAGGAGCCAGACGAAAGGTAGTCCACGCAGCGTCTGTTCCTCAATGAGGTGGCTGCAAAGGCGTTACACCCCAGTGGAGCGGCCATTAAGTGATGGTGTCACGTTAAAAAAACTATTGTTGAAGGCAACGGGAAACCTCGTCTATTATTATTCCCATGAAAAATGATAGACCCAAGACAGAAATTGAGTCCTGGCAACTGTGGGACTCGGCCCAAGTGGCCGTGTGTCGTGCCCGGCAGCAGGGGAAGCAAGACATCGGCGGTCGTCATCACACGAAACCCTTGCAGGGGAAAAATAACAGCAGTAAAACAGAAAACACATAAGAAAATGAAAGTAGTTAGAATAGGAACATGGAATGTCAGGACTATGTTGAGGACAGGGAAATTAGAGAATATTAAGCGAGAGATGGAAAGAGGTAATATAGATGTTTTAGGTCTATGCGAGGTGAGATAGAAGGATAGCGGGGATTACTGGAGTGATGATTATAGAGTGATATACAGCAGCGGGGACGAGAGCCAACGACGGGTTGCCATAATATTAAATAAAGCGGTAGGAAGAAGCTTAGTCAACATAGAGCAAGCAACAGATAGAATTTTACTCGTAGAGATTAAAGCAGAACCGACGCACTTGGTCATTGTTCAGGTATACATTCCACCGATTAACCACAAGGAGGAAGAGGTCGATGGGATGTACGATGAGTTAGAGGATATAATCGCGAGTGTTCCTGCAGGGAAACATTTGATAGTGATGGGGGATTGGAATGCGACGGTAGGCGAAGGAAGAGAGGGTGGTGAGGTAGAGAACTATGGATTAGGCACGAGGAATGAACGCGGGGAGAAAGCAATTGAGTTCTGAAGGAGAGAGGTGATAGTCATCACCAACACATGGTTTAGACACCACAAGAGGCGTACGTATACATGGAAAATTCCAGGTGACTCAGGAAGGTATCAGTTAGATTATATTATGGTTAGGCACAGGTTTAGGAACAGTGTGATGAATTCGCAGTTTCCCAGGAGCGACACTTAACACAATTTGTTGTTATGAAATGTAACGTCCGTTTGAAAAAGATAAGGCAGGGGCGGCAGGTTAGGAAATGGAACGTAGAAGCATTAAATGGATTGACAAGGAAGGAGTATACACTATAGGAACGGTTAATGGCAAAACGGCAAGAAAACCATGGATTTAAGATGAGATAATTTGAAAGATGGATGAGAGAAGAAGATGGAAGAATGTAAACACAGAGTTAGACAAAATGAAGTACAAAGTGTTGAACAATAAATTGAGAAGGGCCTCAAATAAAGCAAATGAAGAATGGTTGAAAACGCAATGCGAGGATATGGAAATTTTACAGAAGAAGGGTGAAATTGGTGCTCTATACAGCAAGGTTAAGTTATTATCGGGAAGTAAGAAGGCAAGATCTGTGCTAACAGTTAAAGATAAGGGGAGTAAGATAATAGTTGAACCAGGAAAAATCCAAGAAAGATTGTATGGTAAAGAACTTGGGCCGATAAGGTTACACATAGAAAAGGAACATGACGTAGAAGAAGATAGCTTAGGTCCAGGCATACTCGACGATGAAATAGAAAGGGCATTAAAGGAGATGAAACCAAATATGGCCGTGGAGGTGGACAACATTCCTGTGGAACTGTTGAAATGTTTAGGAAAATGTGGGAAGAAGGCCCTATATGGACTTATTCGCAGTATCTATGAGGAAGGAATCTGGTTGGAAGGTTTTGTGAGATCAGTGTTAGTTCCTATTCCGAAAAAAAAGCAAAGAATATTAGTTTGATATCCCACGTAGTTTTAGTTATTCTCAGGATCATCAACAAATGGATAGAGATTAAGGCAAATGATCACTGAGGGGATGATCAGTTTGGGTTTAGGAAGGGAAGAGGTACGCGTGATGCCATTGCAGTAATGAGATCACTAATCGAGAGGAATATAAAATACAACCAGGACGTCTTTGCCTGTTTTGTAGATTTCGAAAAAGCGTTTGATAGAGTGAATTGGGGAAAATTAATGCGTGCATTGCAGAAAATAGGAATGGATTTGATGGACAGGAGACTGATCCGCAACCTGTACATGTCTCAGACTGCTCAGGTGCGAGTGGGGAACGGAGAGTCCGGATGGACATTGTTAGGAAGAGGTGTAAGGCAGGGTTCCCCATTGTCACCCTTGCTGTTCAACGTATATGTAGAGGAAATGATTAAAGAGGCATGGGAAGAACTGGAGGTGGGAATGAAACTCGGCAAGGAGTTCGGAAAGTCACAAGGGGTTAAAGCATTGCTGAGTGAATTGAACATTCAGTGCGATACATGTGGGATGAGAAATTAATCTTATTAAAACAGAGGCTTTGCGATTTTACAGAAAAAAATCCGTGGTCGCTGAAGCAGGAGGATAGACGTAGATTGGAGGCTACTGTAGATATGTGGGTGTGGAGAAGAATGGATAAGTTTAAATGGACCGAAAAAAACAAATGAGGAAGTTCTGGAGATGGTGGATGAGGAGAGGGGTTTGTTGAGAGAAATCCTATGGAGGCAGGAAAACTGGATGAACGGCGTATTGAGCGGCCGTGGGATGTTGAAGAAGGTAATAGAGGGCAGAATGTTGGGCAGACGAGGAAAGGGCAGAAAAACGATAGGGATGTTGGACGGGATGAAGGGAGGAAGGAAGTACACGGAGATGATATGGGGCCTGATGTAGATTAGGTTGCTGGATTAGGATTTGTTTGGTGCTACAACATATTTATTTGATAGTTGTGTTCATCCATAAACCTCTTTTAATCGGTAGATTACATTAAAAATACATTATATGAAGATATAGACATAAAGGTTAATCCATTGTAATTTGTTTCCCAGTTTGTTTAAATCAAGTAATCGTTCGGTAGTCAAGGTGTATGGCGTCCCATTTTTACATTTTCATCTCAAAATCTACTGTTAATTTTAATAAATACTAGAGAACGTTTATAAGTTGTAAAATAAAAAAAATAAATAGAAATGAGAGGTGGTGAAGGAATTTCCCCAATCACATCTTTCCTTTTCTTTATTGCAGTAGCAAAGACAAAAAGAAATACCATATAAAAATTTTATAGCATGATATAGTATGTTGAGGGGGTTCCTGCTCACGCTTAATCCCGCTTTAGTATTCTGATGTAATTAACATCAATTACACAACATGAGAAAGAAATATCAAATAAGATGACACAATAGAATTGAATTACAAAAGTGATGCTGGACTCGAATTTAGTACAATTAGAGATAGTAATTTGTATAAGGAATAAATATATTATTTTATGAACACACTTCAATTTACCAAGTCATACAGGAGTTTTGATCGCACATTAGGAAAAAATATTACGCGTTAACTCAAAATAGCAATTACATACAATTTACTTAAACAATAAAACATGCAATACAATAACAAATTCTATCAAACCTTATTGTACCATTATCAGATATTATTGTACCATTTTAAATAATTGGTTGCAGTTATGCTTAAGGCAAAATAGCACAATCTCACGCATATCGCTTTTCTTACAAGTCATGCTCTGCCAAATTTCATGCCTGGGTTTTGCATGCTGTAGACACTGCTCTATTCTATGCTTAGCGGTGTCTTCTGTTAGGCAGGTACTACATAGATTAGTCCTTGACATTCCTATTTTTTTGAGGTAATGTTCAAAATTTCCGTGGCCTGATGGGAGTTGTGTCGCTTTTTTAATTAGCTTAAATTTTATCTTTAGCCTTCAATGACGTCTGGGAACATTTCTCTAGTGTGAATACTTTTATCGGAATTCTGCCAGTCTTTGTTCCACCGATGAATTGTTTGTTCACTGAGTATTTCTTTTAATTGTGTTTTGTTTAGGGCGTGATTTTTTTCGATCTCGGAGTTGAAGTATTTTGTGCCTCGGCCCGATTTGACTTCGATTATGCTAATTCTCTCCATGACCTCGTATTTTAGAGGTGGTTGTCCGGTAATTAAACATAGTGCGCCCGTGCTGATTGTCGAGTAACCTTTGCTAATTGCTAAGAGGCAGGGTCTTTGTGCTTTTCTAAGTTTTCTTTCGATTCTGGCGTAGTTAACCTCATGACCCCAAATGGATCGACCGGAGGGAACGATGGGTATTGCTACAGCTTTGTATATCAATTTAAGGGAGTCCGTTCTAAAATTAGTGTTGCAATACCTGCGGCCAGCTTGAAAATTTTTTTGGTTTTGCTGACTATGGGCTTGATAAATTAATTTTTCGTCTAACACGACTCCCAAATACTTAAAAGATGAAGTGCGTCGGATATTGCTGTTGTAGATTTTAACAGTGGGATTCCTAGACATTTTATTTCCAAAGACCATGTATTTTGCCTTGGTTGTTGACATTATCAGTTCATTAACTATTGCCCATTGTTCTGTTTGTTCAATACAATTTTTTGTCAGCTGCTCCATTTTAGCTCTTGAGTTAGCTTCAATAGACAAAGCCATATCATCGGCAAAAGCTATTAAGCTACATCCCATGGGGAATTCTTTCCTTAAGACTTGGTTAGTAATAAGGTTCCACATTAACGGGCCCAAAACAGAACCTTGCGGGCAGCCCCTGGTGAGGATTTTCTTAGTTGAAGTGGCTTGCATTTTGTATACGACCTGCCTATTTGTAAAGTAATTTGAAAAGAGTCTAATTAGGTTTGACGGAATTTGAAGTGTTTTAAATTCCTAAAGGACAGAAGGCCACCAAGCAGAGTCAAATGCACCTTTTATATCAATGAAAACCACTAATGTATATTTACTTTGATTATTTAAGAGGGCTTTGATTGCATCTGATGTATTTCGGTTTTTCCTGAAACCATATTGATTAGGAAGATATAATGTGTCCTCGCGAATTATTTGTATTCTCTCTTTAATTAATCTTTCAAATATTTTCCCTAGGTCAGGGAGGAGGGTGATTGGACGAAAAGAGCTGGGATCTACATGGTATTTTTCTTTTGATTTTAAAATTGCATGAAGGGTTCCTGATTTCCAAGTAACGGGGAAGTATGAAAACCGCAGACGGTCGTAAATATTTGCTAGAAAATTTGCTATGGTCGTTACAAGTTTTTTTATAACAAGACCGTGGATTTGGTCATGTCCAGGTGCTTTTTTCGGTTTAATCTGGCCAATTGCTTGGAGAACTTCCTCTTTGGTAGCTTCATTTTTTCCGAGAATAATTTATAAATGGCATTCGCTTCTAGGTTTCGGGACCTAAACTTCTCCCATGATTTTTGTTTAGCCTCTTTCACTTTAAGTTTGTATTCCTTTAGTTTGACCTCGTATCTACTTCCTCTTAGGATATTTCTGCCCTCCGTTATACCTTTCTGGTATTCGGAAAGAATTTTATTGACCTTCGCTTTCTAGTGATCTAGTTTCACGGACCACCAGGGGTGTTGGTTTTCTGTTTTAGTGTATTTTGGTATGCTTTCGTTCATGGTTTCTTTTATTGCTGTAATTAACCTGTCTATGCGGAGGTCAATACGCTCAGTTGTTGGGGTCCAGAGTAAATCTCTATCGATTATGGATAATTTATTTTGGAAGTTTCCGTTGAATTTTTCCCAATTTGTGCTACCAAAGTTGAATCTAGTCCGTGGGAGTGGTTTGTCTTTCATGTTCATAATATTAAAGGAGATTAGTCGATGATCACTTGTGATCTGGTCTCCTCTGCCCTTCCATGCTCTGACCTTTCCTAGTAATGATGCACTGATCAGAGTTAAGTCCATGTTAGAGGATCCGTTTAAGCTATGAAATGTCTGCGGTTTGCTGGGTTCATTTAATATAAATAAGATGGATGATGAAATTAGGTCTTCAAGTTGGTTTCCTCTGGAGTCTGTTGTTGAGTTGAACCAAGGTTCGCTCTTCGCGTTTGAGTCCATGGATACAATAATTTGTTTGTGCTTAAATTTTTCAACTATGGCTTGGAGTTGGGTTAGGAATGGTAGGATATCTTGGCTTGGTGGGAAATAGGCACTTAATAGGATAAAGGATTCTGAGGTTGATCTTAATTCTGCTACCGCTAAGTGCTTGTCAGTGAAACTACTTATTTCCAAAAGATCCAGGTCCTCGTTGTACACAATTATTGCGGCAAAGGCTCTTGATACGGGTCTTGTAGGGATGATCCTCGTCTTCAGTCTTTGTCCTGGAAGGATCCGGTGGTTCTTGGCTGGTTTCACATGTACGGTTCTTGGACCAGGAATATGTCAACGGCTAGTTGCTCCCTAATCATTCTGATTTCATCAGTTGGTGTTTTGTTTAGCCCGTTGAAGATTTATTTGAGCTATATTCAAGCATTAATTAAAATTAGCAATTTTCCACAAAAATGAAATTTATTAACACGACCGGTTTCAATGCAACTATATCATCTTCTGGTAACAGTCATATTCTCGTTGTGTACTATGTATGCTGAAAAGCAAGTAAGGGGAGGGTAGTGGAAAAAGTGGGGGGAAAGAGGGAAGGGAGAAGGAACGTGGGTGACAATGTGATGTACCCATTTATTGAGTAATACAACGTGATGTCTCGTTGAGGGTGGACTCTCAGTGCGGCGTCAAGCTCCTAGGGCCGTGGAGAAAGGGGGGACCGGGGTTCCCCCCCCCCGGCCGCGAAGATAGCCATGCACAAAAAAGTGTGCGAAAAGGAGTAAAGATTGGGATCACTGTCTATATGGTTCCAATGGGGGGCAGGCGGCGTGAAGGAGAGCCCTCGCTAGGGATTAGGAAGGGGTGGAGTAGGGAATTCACTTGTAAATGTCGGCGAGAGAGTGGGAAGGTTGGGGTGGGAGGAAGGAAGGGGGAGAAAGGAGTGGGGACACAAAGCTTCCCGCCTTCTTTGGGATAACATGGTCAGGGGGTGCACCGAGGGATGGGGGGGGGGAATTCCAAGAGTTTAGGAGAGGGTATCACTGGTCACACGTGCGTTGAGGGAAGGTGATGGAGAGGAGGGGGGAGGGTGAAGATGAGAATTGGACTTCGTTGATGAGGTCCAAGTCCTTCCGATGTAATATTTCCAGCTGTTCCATGGCGTCTAATTTCTTTCCTTTGGTCAGGTTGTGAAGCACTTTAAAATTGAAATTACAAAAATGGTTGAAATCAAGAAGGTGTTTGACAAAAATAGTATTGGTGAGACCTGTGATGAAACCTTTCCGATGCTCGCTGATGCGAGTCGAAAAACTCCTGCCTGTCTGGCCAATGTACGTAGCACCACACTCACGCTGAATTTCGTATACACCACTTTGGTTATTACAATGTATGGGGTCTTTATTGGGGCATAAGGCTTTGAACAGATTCTTTGGGGTATAAAATGAAATACGGAATTGATCTCTGGGAAACCTGTTGGCGATTTTGAATGACACGGAGTTATGGAATGGGAGTTTGCACCACTTACGCTCTGAAGTAGTGGTGACTGCGAGGGAAACGTTTAACTTCAGGGCCTGTTTTTTAAGTTTTTCTTTAGTAAATTATCTACTAGGTTGACCTGGTAACCGTTTTTAAGGGCCATGTGTTTTATGGTTTTGACCTCTTTTCAAAGTTGGGTTTGGTCAAGGGGATACTGATTAGTCTGTGGATCATGCAATTGAAGCTGGCTAGTTTGTGGGTGATGGGGTGGCGGGAGTCTGATAGTATCACTTGATCGGTGTAAGTGGGTTTTCTGTATATTGCAAAAGTATGTGTGTTATCTATGATTTCGATAGTGAGATCCCCGGAAGTTGATTTTATTGCCGACTCCCGATTCCATGGTGAAAATTATAGATGGATGAAAGGAGTTGATGAATTTTAAGAAAATATCTAACTGTGTATCACTGCCTGTCCAACAGCATAAGATGTCGTCCACACATCTATACCAATATACACGTAAAATGTTGTTGGTGAATTTGTAATCACTTAGGATCTGACATCACATTGTATTACTCAATAAATGAGTACACCACATTGTCACCCACGTTGCCCACGTTCCTTCTCCCCTCCCTCTTTTTCCCCCCCTTTTTCCACCACCCTCCCCTTACTTGCTTTTCAGCATATATAGTAGACAACGAGAATATGACTGTTACCAGAAGATGATGTAGTTGCATTGAAACCGGTCGTATTAATAAAATTTTATTTTTATGGAAAATTGCTAATTTTAATTAATCATGTTATTCCACCATATCACGCCTGAAAGGCCTCTTTTTATATTCAGTTGTTAGTCGGTTCCATAGTCGATTGTCCCAATTAGGTTCCGAAGCCGTCTCTGGTAGACACTACATGTACATGTATGGTCGTTTGCTTTGTGGGATCTATCTTCTATTTTCGCCAATTGGCAATTGGCACAAGATGGGGTGTTATCTAAATGTGTGCAGTCCTTGGAACTATGGTCTCCTGAGCAGTGTTGGCATACTGAGGTAGAGGCACTACAAGCTTACGAAATATGACCAAACTTTTGGCATTTGTAACATTGTCTGATCCTAATATAATCACTGATCCTATGTGAGCTGTAGCCGATATATATTCGTTTAAGGTTGTTTCAAATTTTCCTAGAAATGTGATCAACTTCTATGGCACAGCTCTTTCTCTCACTTTCACGTTTTCCACACTTAAAAAGTGTTTTAACACGAGCAGTCTCGGTGAGGTCATTTTGTTTTCTGATACAGTTGATTAGTTCTTCATCGGTAACAGTTGTTTTGACGCCCGTTACACACATTCTAGGTTTGTTCTTTTCCTCTTTCTGTATTTTAGCTCGTTTTCCTTAATACAAGGGTATTCTTGTAACTTTTTTCCAGGTCAGGATTCTCAGATTCAAGTCTTATCCCTTTATCTTTAATCCTACTGATTTTTGTAATTTTTATTCCTGAAATACTGGGGTCTATTAACTTCATGACCTCCTTCTTAGTATCCTCACTAGTTTCTAAGGTTATGTTGCCTTCGGGTGGGTAGATCATAACCGCTGTGCGGTACTGTGTGCTGATTTTTTTCCCGCCTTGTAATGTAACTTTATTGTTTTTCTCTCTCTTCTGGGTGGCTACAATGCTGGCAAATGACTGGGTTCCTACCGATTTAGGCAGGCTTAGTTCTAATTCCTCTCTAATAATTTCCCTAATTAAGTCACAATTATTTTTGGTGCATTTCTCATTGGCTTCATGTTTACCTAACGCCCTCTGATTTGTGTCCATTAATTTCCTAAACCAATTTACGAGCTTTTCAAGTTCATAAATTTCGTAAGTTCATCCGTAATTTCACCTTTTTTAATGAACTAATTTTCTCGTTACCAATTATGCGGCGAACGGTGTCACTTACAGAACTAAATTCGTCACCTATGCGCGAAAGTTCCGCCTCCCCAGATGGGGAGAGTGGCTCGTCAATCATGGCTGAAGGTATCGGTTACAATGTGCATAGAGAAATTCACACAAAATGTACACAAAGTATCTAGGAACAATCGTTAAAATTATCGACTTAATCCATGGCAGCGCAGCCGAGGAAACGGGTACTTCCGGTTGGAATCTTGCGTTCCGATTATCGAAAGTAAATCTCTGATTGGCACCAAATTCACACACATCCAACATAATACTTCTATCCTGGCACCAAACCCGGAGATATTCCCCAATTCAGGGGTGGCGCCATCAAGACATCGAGCACTTCCTGCTTCCGCCAAATTTTGCTATCTTCGGAAGTTCTGCACTGATCTGGTAGAAAATCGCTGTGGACACAATTATTTACAACACAAATTCTATACCCTTCAAAACTCCAGTACGATATAACTGCCCGTTTTTTAGTAATTCCCGGAAAACCGGATTTTCAATGCACTTTTTTACAACTCTACCGAGCCTTGCGATAATAAATGGAGGCACTTCAATAGCACAAAGCAGCAGCGGGACACCTTCACAAATACGCACAGATCACTTCTTTACATTCCAGCGAATAACTTAACTGCAATTGAAGTTTTAGCTTCACGAATCGCTACTGATGACATTGGCGATTTTTGTTATAATAACCTTCGTATCGCCGTCAAATGAGGATTCATCGACAGTGGATAAGTTGTAAAGTCGCACGCATACCGACCGTAGTTGGAACACACAGCCGCTATTCCACATCTCGTGTGCGGTGGATGCAACGCAACAATATTTTATGCTGCGTTGTGACGCGATCACACGCTTTGACTCTTTAATTAATTTTTGACGCAATAATATGGTGGTGTAGAAATAACACATAGGCAGTTCAGGATTTTTTTACTAACGTAATTGGTTGTCTAAAAGATACTTTCACAGTCATATTCAATGTTCAGAATTACTGAATACGACTAATGTGAATGACTGCTATAGTCAGAGGTTGTGTTATGTTGCACACCTTGACGAATTGCGCCAACTTCTACCTGAAAATGACGTTCATACAATTTCCATCGCTGAGGCTTGGCTTAAGCATCATATTGCCTACCACGTCTGTCGACATCCCTGGGTACAACTTCTATCGACGTGATCGTATCGGTAAGGGTGGCGGAGGCGTAGGTGTCTGTCTACGTGAGAAAAGATCTCTCGTTCAAAATTATATAAAAAAATTCTTCCATTTACTGCAAAAGACCTGAGATTGCATTCTTAGAGATAACCTTCAACCTACAAAAAATTCTTTTAGGCATCGTTTAGCGCCCGCCCAAGGTGGGTTCTTTTTCCGATTTGGAAGAAGCCTTATCTTCCCATATTCCCAACTATGACCATGTTATTATTACCGGTGATTTCAATGCCAACTTTCTCTGCTCAACATATGACTCTAAAACATTTACTAACTCCATGTCAACCCTTGGACTTAGCATACCTCCCCTAGAACCTACTCATCATACATCTTCATCAGCCACATGGCTTGATGCAATAATTACAGCAAACCCTGAAAAAATCACAACATACGGGCAACTTTCTGCCCCAGGAATATCCAAGCATGATTTATTATTTTTAAGATGCTCAGTTAGATGCCCTAAATTTAAGCAGAAATTTATTCATACTCGCGATTGTAAGTCCATAGACTACAAAGACCTAGTATCCGATGCTGCTACCATTCCATGGCAGTCTATTGAATTCATCGATGACACAGATAAAAAAGTAGAACTATTTAATTCGTTCTTAAATGACCTAAGAGACAAACGTGCAACGTTAAGAAAAATCCGACTGACGAAACCACGCTCCCTATGGATAACAGATGAAATAAAAGCCTTGATGTGCAAGCGTGACGCAGCCTATAGCCTATTTAAAAAAACATAAAAATATTAATTTATTCGATATCTAAAAAAAAACTTCATAGCAAAACTAAGCAAGTAATCAGAAATTCCAAGATCAGATATGCCTCCCAAATATCTGGAGAGCCCCCGTCACAAATCTGGAAAAGCTTGAAGCACCTTGGTGTCGGCAAAATTAAAAATCAATACTCCCCACCTACTGAAATTTCTCCAGATGATCTAAACCGCTTATTCACAACCCTGCCGACGGAAATTGACCTTGATGCAAAAAATGAACACTTATACAATTTGTATAATTCTGGACCAACTTCAGTTTCTGCTGCTAGCTCATTCAAAATTTCTCCCGTTACACAAATGCAAGTCCTATAGGCCCTTAAAAAAAAGCAAGTCCTCCTCAGATGGAGCTGACGGAATTTCAGCTATTCTCTTGCACAAACTACTTCCCATTGTTCTTCCTGTTATAACTCATATCTTTAATTGACCTATCCTAACTGGAACATATCCCTCGCTCTGGAGACACGCCCTCGTACGTTCCATTCCAAAAATAACCTCACCCACTAACGTCACCGAATACAGACCAATCAGCATTTTGCCTTCCTTATCAAAAGCATTCGAGAGACTCATTCATGAACAAATCTCAAAATTTCTCAATGAAAATAACTTACTTGATCCTGTACAATCAGGCTTTCGGCCTTCCCACAGAACTGCTACCGTTCTCCTTAAAATAACAGGTGACATCCGACTATCCATGGATCGCAAAGAAGTAACAATAATGACTCTCGTAAACTTTACCAAAGCCTTCGACTCTATTGACAAAGATATTCTCTTAGCAAAACTTCGAATCCTGAACTTTTCCTCCTCGTCTTTACAATGGATTCGCTCTTACCTAAGTAACCGATTTCAAAGAGTCATCACACCAAATTCAACCTCCAACTGGCTTCAAATACACAAGGGTGTTCCACAAGGATCCATTCTTGGACCCTTGCTTATTTCTCTGGAAAATAAATGATATTAGTAAATGTATTTCTAATTGCAAACATCACCTTTTCGCCGATGATTTTCAAATATGTCACCATTCCCGCCTTCATGACCTTCCTAGAATAATCAACGAAATTAATTCAGATCTCGCTGCTTTGTCACTATGGGGTATAAAACATTTACTGAAAATTAGGCCAATAAAAAGTCAGTCCATCATGATCGGTTACCATAAACTACATGCTAAATCAAATATTGATAAACTACCACCTCTAACATTGCAAGGATGTATTATACCATACCTAAAGACAGTAAATAATTTAGGCGTAACCATTAATAAAACGTTATCTTGAACTGATCACGTAATTGCTATCTGCAGAAAAATAAACTCATCCCTGCATTCTCTGAAAAGGTTAAAGCACATTGCTCCCCCCTCCTTAAAGACGCTTCTGGTATCCTCTCTTCTTATACCCCACTTTGATTACTGTGATGTAGTATACCAAGACCTTTCAGGAGGACGGAAAGCCAAACTTCAGAGGACCCATAATTCCCGTGTGCGGTTCATATGTGATCTTAGAAAATACGATCATATCTCCGACTCATTTACAAGAATATCCTGGTTAAAGCTAGAAGGCCGCAGGAATTTACATATTCTTTCAACTTCCTACAGGATATTCTCTGACCACACACCTAAATATTTATACAAACATTTCCTTCCCATCACCTCAATCCGCAACAGGAATACTAGCGGTAACAATAAACTTCTTATCCCGCACCATCACACGGAAATCTATCACAAATCTTTTCATGTTACAGCATGTCGTCTGTGGAACTCTCTCCCAGATGACATAAAAAACTCTCCATCCACAATAACATTTGAGAGAGCACTTTCACAAGTTCATTTTCCTCAGGTACACAATTTAATCGGTCTATCCTCCCTCATTTCACTCAGCCTCTGCATAGATCACTGTTTCTGCTCTTTTTTTTGTTTTGTCATCTCAAGCAGTGGAATCTTCTTCATCATTTTTATATAATACAGTGTTTCTCATTACTGGTAATGCTTGTCAATATGATTAGTTTCACCATTTCAGCTTCAGTATTTTAAAAATATGTATACCATATAAAAATGATTGCTACAATTTATATGTATCTTTCCTAATAATATGGTTTTCACGGGTTTTTCACGCCCCCCTTCTCTTCGTGGATGCTTTCCTGCGTGGGTTTTTACATTAGGTGAGCAATGCCACGTTCACCCTAGCTTTTCCCTCAAACCGCATTCTTTACTTACACTTTCCTTATTCTAATGTTTCTCTCTAATCACTGTCTTTTACTTTGTGTTTTGTAGGTGTATATATATATATATATATATATATGTTTTTTTATTTTCTTTTCCTCTACTTTTCGATGTGAAAATTTGTACAAAATGAATTTGTGTATATCTATTAGTAATAATGTGTATTATTCGGTAATCTTCCGGTTAAGGTAGGTTTTTGGATGGACAAAACTATCAAATGAATACCTTGCGACTCCAAACAGAACACAATCGAGCAACATAATCTACATCAGGTCCCTCTTCATCTCTGTGTCCTTTCTTCCTCCATTCATCCCTTCCAATATCCCTATCCTGTTCCTGCCCCTTCCTCGTTTGCCTAACATTCTCCCCTCTATTACCTTCTTTAACATCCCACAACTGCTCAATACGACTTTCATCCATTTTTCCTGCCTCCATAGGATTTCTCTCAACAAACCCCTCTCCTCACCCACCATCTCCAGTACCTCCTCATTTGTTTTCCTTTCCGTCCATTTCACCATCTCCATTCATCTCCACACCCACGTTTCAAAAGCCTCCAATCTACGTCTATCCTCCTGCTTCAGCGACCACGTTTCCGCGCCGTACATAGCTACGCTCCATATCAGAGTTTTTACGAGTCTTGTCTTAACATCCCTACTCAACGTCCCCGTCATCAACTCCCTCCTCCTTGAAAAAGCCTCCTTTCCTAGCGCAATTCTTCTCCTTACGCCCCTACCACTCTGACCGTTTTGGTCCAAAACACTTCCGAGATATGTAAACTGTTCTACCTGCTCTATTTTTTCCCCGCCTATTTTAATATTTAGCTTAGCCTTTTTCTTTCTGGAAAATCGCATAACCTTTGTTTTATTAATATTGATTCTCATCCCATATTTATCGCACTGAACCTCCAATTCACTCAACAATGCTTGCAAACCCTTGGCTGACTGAGCAACTAATGCTTGGTCATCAGCAAACCTAACCGATTTTACGAATTCCCCTCCGACTTTCATTCCTACCTCCAGTTCTTCCCATGCCTCTTTAATCATTTCCTCTACATATACGTTGAACAGTACCGGTGACAATGGGCAACCCTGCCTTACACCTCTTCCTATCGCTGCCCATCCGGACTCTCCGTTCCCCACTCGCACCTGAGCAGTCTGAGACATGTACAGGTTGCGGATCAGTCTCCTGTCCCTCCAATCCAGTCCTATTTTCTGCTATACACGCATTAATTTTTCCCAATTCACTCTATCAGACGCTTTTCGGAATCTACGAATCAGGCAAAAACGTCTTGATTGTATTCTATATTCCTCTCGATTAGTGATCTCATTACTGCAATGGCATCACGCGCACCTCTTCCTTTCCTAAACCCAAACTGATCATCCCTTAAGTAATCATTTGCCTTACTCTCTATCCTTTTGTTGATGATCCTGAGAATAACTTTAGCTGCGTGGGATATCAAACTTATTGTTCTGTAGGCCTCACATGATGTAACCTTTACCTTTTTCGTAATAGGAAGTAACACTGATCTCACAAAATCTTCCGGCCAGATTCCTTCCTCATAAAAACTACGATTAAATCCACATAGAGTCTCCTCATATTTTCCTAAACATCTCAACAATCCACAGTAATGTTGTCCACCCCCGCGGCCTTATTTGGTTTCATCTCCCCTTTTCTATCTCGTCGTCGAGTATGCCTGGATCTAAGCTATCTTCTTTTACGTCATGTTCCTGTTCTATATCTAACCTTGTTGGCCTGTATTCTCTACCATACAGTGTTTAAATGTATTCCCTCCATCTCTCTTGGATTTTTCCTGGTTCAGCTATTATCTTTTGCCACTTATCTTTAACTGTTAGCACAGATCTTACCTCCTTACCTCCCGATAATAACTTAACCTCGCTGTATAGTGCACCAATTTCACCCTTCCTCTGTAATCTTTCCATTTCTTCGCATTGCGTTTTCCACCATTCTTCTTTTGCTTTATTTGTGGCCCTTCTCAAATTATTTCTTAACTATTTGTACTTCATTTTGCCTAACTTTTTGTTTGCATTCTTCCATCTTCTTCTCTCGTACATCTTTGCAAACATCTCATCCCTAACCCATGGCTTCCTTATCCTTTTCCCTTTAACGGCTCCTACAGTGCCTTTTGCGGCTTTCGTTATTTTTTTCTTGATATATTCCCATTTTTCTTATTTTATATATTTTAATCCTTATATAATATGCATATGAACATGGTTTAAATGGAAGAACGGACCATTAGGTCTCAATTTCGCTCAAATAACGTCCTCTATCTTTGTTGGGCTGAGGAAGGCGGGTCAAGGATGGTGGCGGATTCGCTTAGAAGGTTGGCAAACAGGAATTTGGCGATTGCTTCAGGACTGTTTAACGTTTAATTAAAAGCTTTTTGAGTTGAAGTCAAACTCTCGCAGTCTTCAAAGCATCAGAATGCATAATTGCTACCCGGCAAGTGGAAGGATGGCAACGACGAATTGTTTGCTATTCACAAGAACGATTTGTTCATGTAATTACGAAAGGGATATTCGTCACCTCTTTCCCCACGCTCGGCTTTTTAAGGTTGTCGCGAAGTCGTAAATTCAGGAGTAATAAAAGAGGCCACCAATAACTGCGTCCTTTCCTCCTACGAGTGGCTTGGAAATTACTTTTTTCACCGCATTGAAGCAACGGAGTCACTCTTGCGAAAGTCAATCTCTTTTTCCTTTTAAATGCCCCATATTCAGTTTCTTTCTTGTGAAATTTCCCAAAATGTTTCCCTAGGAAAATGGTGAAGTATTCCATAAATATTGAATTTTACTTCACCATAAAAGTATAACGAAAAGAGTCTTGAGAATAAATTACTTCTTAGAGGCGATTACATTGTAGTGACTTGTATTTCTTCCCCTTTCTTCAGTTACACCAGATGTGTCTTTAGTGATTATGTTGCAAATTTATTATTATCCTCATCGTGCTCTTGTGGTGTGAGTGATCTTTTCAATAAAATTAGAGGCATTAATAACTGAACAGATAGATTTAAGATGTCATTTTTTTTACGAACGACAAGGGATTAGAATAACGTTGTCCGACCACGCCAGGAGGGATGGTTGTTAGGGTCAAAAGTAGTCTGTTATGTTATCACCACCTGCCACATGCCCTAGCGATGGCTTGAAGGTTACTATTTAATGATGTTTAATTTAATATATGATGCTTAAAGTCATAAATATTTCTTCATAATTGCCCAGTTAGTTTTAATTTTCATCTAGGTCTTCCATAGCAACGCACCCTCGCGGTGGTTCGCAGGATACTAAAAACAAAACTGAAAACTAAGACAAAATTGGTTGGGAATGAAGTCCTCCTTCACTCTGTTGCTCAAACGAAAGATAAATCTTTTCACTTAAGTTATTCCCGATAAATTACTCTGAATTTTTTGCATATTATGTATGCACCAAGTTTCCCTCCCTGGCAAACAGTGGCTTTGCCGGTGTTGACACAGTGACCGTCCGTCTCGTGTGTTTTATAAAATATTTGCCCCGAAAAATATTAGTCAAATATAACCCTTTTCTTTAATAGAAGTTCAAATAATTCATGCCTATAATTAAATAGACGATCAGCGATACTGTGACTTAACTATTAGGTTTGAATCCAAACACTTTTGTCATTCATGGAGTTGCTGACAGTGTCTAGCCATGGTTTCGTTTTCCAAGTCAACGTCAATCCAATTTCAATTGTTGAATAAAGTATGAGAAAAAATATGTTTTCCCCAAAACTACGAAATAATTTTAAAAATCATTGAAAATAATTTAAAAAATAATGAAAATATTAATTGAAAACATAATTCAAATTTTAACATTTGATTTCACCAAATAACTTCATTGCTATTTCAAGTAACTGTAACAGTAACTATTAACGGAGTCACCCGCTATGTGTGTATTATAATGCAACCATTTCAGAGAGTAAAAATCATTTAAAGTTACTGTTACACTTTCTTGAAATTTGTCTAAGGTATGAACAGCCTAAGTGTTTGAAATTGGCTTTATTAACATCGTGGACTGTGGCGCGTCGCGCACGACTACGAATGCCTGGGACATTGTATGTACGGTATTTCGTCACAACATCTTGTTCCTTTAAAGCCCCCCAAATTTCAGAGTGTAAGAAGACGTCTCGGTAGCTTAATTGGTTAAAGCACTCGGCCGGATATCGAGGGATCCGGGTTCGAATCCCGGTCAAGGCGAATGATTTTACTCTCTGAAATGGTTGCATTATTTCATTGCTATTGTCAAATCGCCACAAATCCTCTCCTTCCCCAGTCAAAACAGCTCTCTATATTAACCCATGTTCAAAACTTATGAAGTACGTCAAACTTGTGCAATCTGGCTGCTATGACGCGGACTATAGCCCACTAGCGGCGCTAGTCGCCCGAGACCCAATGAGCAAGCCGTCTGTGCTTGGCGGATCGTCGAGCTGTGACTATTGTGCCAGTTATGTTAGTTTCCGTTGTCCCTGTTTTTCACTGTTTGTCGAAAATGGAAATTGACGAAATCACGGAGCATCGAATCAACACCAAGTTTTTCGGCGAAGTACGATAAAAGTTATCAAGAAATTACTGAAACGTCGACAGTTGTTTACGGTGATAATGCTCTGGAGGAAACATCCCCTTTCAGACGGATCAAGCGTTTTGAAGATGGCCGACATGACGCCACGGTATATCACGGCGTCGCATCAACATCCCGCTCTACTAATATCTCCTCCATCCTATCCTACCTACTAATATTTCCTCCATCCAAACTTTTCTACCTTCTTCGTATTCACCCCAGCAAACTTCCTTTTTCTACACCACGATGTAAAACCTAGGCATGTGCCTGCCTCACTCTGCGCGACTTATTTGATCCATTATTCGCCACACATCTCAAAAGTCTCCTAATCTGTCCATTTCCTCTCTGTTGCCTCAAAGACAAAGTTTCCGATCCATGCGGACCTGCGCCCCATATTGACTTTAAACATGGTAATATTTTCATTACACGAGGGTAGGCCGAAAACTAATGCAAAAATGCTTGTAGACCACACACAAAATGACATTCAGAAGCACCCCATGCATCAGCACACATGGTGGCATGTGGAAGTAACATTCCCCCTCATGCGCAGGTTTGAGTTCGTTACATTCATCCGGTGTATTTTGAGATGCAGATTTTGGGAAGGCAGCTGTCAAGTCCTAGATTTGAGAAAAGTCGGAAGAAATTTTCATTGTCGGAATGAAAAAACTTGTTACACGTTGGGAAAAATGTATGACAGCCTTGTGAATTAGCCTTAACGGTGACTGTGTTGAAAAATATATACATGAATTTGAAACTTAAGAATTGTACCTTAATGTACTTTTTACCCGATCTTGCTATTTGTATTTGTTCGCGCTTTAACATGCATGTGTTCGTCATTACCTTTCAGCCTTCTCTCGAACATTAATTACTCAGTGTACCCGTCATCCATTCTATTTTTCTTTGTTTTATGTTTATTTCGCTGAAGCAATTTTTCTTCTCTTAATGTCCCCAATCATAATTCTCATTTCCTTCTCAAAACACTGCCAAGGTGCCAAACAACTGCTCTAGTTTACTATTGTCATTTATTTAAGTGTTTCACCTCGTACTTATGCCCTGATTCTCAATAATATCAATGCTGTTTTCAAAGGTAAAAATATATAGTAATTATGAATAAGGTTTTGTGGCGAATGCCCTTCTTATTTTCACAATTACATCAGCATCCGCGGTTCCAAAACTGCCTTTTGGATGGAACACCTGCACATGCCGGATAAACAGCGCCGTCACCCTCGAATCGTCCCTTCGGCGGGCTTTCTCTATTCCATATGCTAAGGGGATCCACCGGATAGCGGGCGCGTGGTTCAGAAAGCACGGGATTCCAAGTTTTAACGAATCTTTCCTTCAGATATTCGCGTCGTGTTTGTCTTCCGGAGACGTAACATCGCGAGGCGCTCCTTTTCCCTTCAATTAGCACGAGAGGAGAGTCTTGGAGGAGGGGGAGGGGGGACGGAGGGAAAGTGGAGAGGGGAGGGAGAGAATGAAACTGTAGCAAGTTTGATCTTGACCCAGATAGCGACGCAGGTCCCGTCATCTCTGGCGCCTCTCTTACTGCGGGACTCGCCGTCATCGCGAGGATTTCGGCGGAAGGAGGGGAAGGGGAGGGAGGGGGAGAGGGGTAGGGGATGAAAGAGTGGGGCGGAAGTAAAAAAAAAGGAAATAATAAAATGAGACGAAAGTAGGACCTGTTTTTTAAACGTCTTTATGATATTCATTGGCACTTCATGCCACGAGCGGGGAGGGGATAATTGCCTCAAGATGGCCGCCACCCTTCCCGGGTACCTCCGTCGCCTTTGGCCGAAACATAGACGATCTTAAACAAGTCAATTCATGTTTTCATTCACTTCACGGTCATGAGTAAACTTTTCTCCTCGCCAAAAATTGCACTCCGTTTTCATAATTTGATCGAGCGTTTCAAATTCCAGAATGATTTTTGAACCGCTTATCGACAAGATTATAAATTATTAATGTCGTATCGTCGTAATTTATTTCATATAAAAATATTAGTAGCACAAAAAAACAACTAGAATAGAAATGAATTTTTTATGTCAAATACGGCTGAATGAAGAGCTATAATTACAGCGGTATTACTAAAATGTGTAGGAAATGGCGGAATGGAACACTTTTTATGGACTAATTCGTAACATTTATGAGAGCATATTGACAGGACGGTTTCTGCCGAGTGTTGGTTCCTATTTCAAAAACATTGATACGTCACAGCAGGTTCGCGTCCGACTGGCGCGATTTAAATTAGAAATGGAATATCACAGATTAGTTTGTATTCCCCGTCAATCACTTGAGTGTATGTATTCGTGTATTTGTAAGCACGTATATATATATATATATATATATATATACACTTTTTTGGAAAACCCACAAACGTGTAATGTAAATTCACTGATAGTCATAACAAACACAGAAACCAAAACACAAAAGAGGAAAAACTCACTGGTTCTCGAATTTTCGGTGGTCCAACCACCTTTCTCAAGAGGAATTCCTCTTGAGAAAGGTGGTTGGACCACCGAAAATTCGAGAACCAGTGAGTTTTTCCTCTTTTGTGTTTTGGTTTCTGTGTTTGTTATGACTATCAGTGAATTTATATATATATATACATATACATATATATATATATATATATACATATATGTATGTATATATATATGTGTGTGTGTGTGTGTAACACTGTATGGTAAAGAACTTAGGCCGACAAGGTTAGACATAGAAAAGGAACATGACGTAGAAGAAGATAGCTTAGGTCCAGGCATATTCGACGATGAAATAGAAAGGGCATTAAAGGAGATGAAAGCAAATAAGGCTGTGGGGGTGGACAAACCTCCTGTAGAACTGTTGAAATGGTTAGGGAAAGGTGGGAAGAAGGCCATATATGGGCTGATTCGTAGTATCTATGAGGAAGGAATCTGGCCGGAAGATTTTGTGAGATCGGTGTTAGTTCCTATTCCAAAAAAGGCAAAGGCTTCGTCATGTGAGGATTACAGAACAATAAGTTTGATATCCCACGCAGCTAAAGTTATTCTCAGGATCATCAACAAAAGGATAGAGAGTAAGGCAAATGATTACTTAGGGGATGATCAGTTTGGGTTCAGGAAAGGAAGAGTTACGCGTGATGCCATTTCAGTAATGAGATCACTAGTCGAGAGGAATATAGAATACAATCAGGACGTTTTTGCCTGTTTTGTAGATTTCGAAAAAGCGTTTGATAGAGTGAATTGGGAAAAATTAATGCGTGTATTGCAGAAAATAGGAATGGATTGGAGGGACAGGAGACTGATCCGCAACCTGTACATGTCTCAGACTGCTCAGGTGCGAGTGGGGAACGGAGAGTCCGGATGGGCAGTGTTAGGAAGAGGTGTAAGGCAGGGTTGCCCATTGTCACCGGTACTGTTCAGCGTATATGTAGAGGAAATGATTAAAGGGGCATGGGAAGAACTGGAGGTAGGAATGAAAGTCGGAGGGGATTTCGTAAAATCGGTTAGGTTTGCTGATGACCAAGCATTAGTTGCTCAGTCAGCCAAGGGGTTGCAAGCATTGCTGAGTGAATTGGAGGTTCAGTGCGATAAATATGGGATGAGAATCAATATTAGTAAAACAAAGGTTATGCGATTTTCCAGAAAGAAAAAGGCTAAGCTAAATATTAAAATAGGCGGGGAAAAAATAGAGCAGGTAGAACAGTTTACATATCTCGGAAGTGTTTTGGACCAACACGGTCAAAGTGGTAGGGACGTAAGGAGAAGAATTGCGCTAGGCAAGGAGGCTTTCTCAAGGAGGAGGGAGTTGATGACGGGGACGTTGAGTAGGGATGTTAAGACTCGTAAAAACTCTGATATGGAGCGTAGCTATGTACGGCGCGGAAACGTGGTCGCTGAAGCAGGAGGATAGACGTAGATTGGAGGCTTTTGAAATGTGGGTGTGGAGAAGAATGGAGAAGGTGAAATGGACCGAAAGGAAAACAAATGAGGAAGTACTGGAAATGGTGGGTGACGAGAGGGGTTTGTTGAGAGAAATCCTATGGAGGCAGGAAAAATGGATGAAAGGCGTATTGAGCGGTAGTGGAATGTTGAAGAGGGTAATAGAGGGGAGAATGTTGGGCAAGCGAGGTAAGGGTAGGAACAGGATAGGGATGTTGGACGGGATGAAGGGAGGAAAGAAGTACACCGAGATGAAGAGGGACCTGATATAGATTAGTTTGCTAGGTGGGGAGTCACAAAATGTTTATTTGATAGTTGTGTCCATCCAAAAACCTACCTTAACCGGTAGATTACCTAATAATAATAATATGTGTGTGTGTGTGTATATAGATAATTATTGTAAGGTAATATACCGGTGAATGTAGGCTTTGGATGGACAAAACTGTCAAATATATATTTTGTAACTCCAAACAAAACCCAATCCAGCAACCTACTCTACATCAGGTCCCTCTTCATCTCTGTGTACCTCCTTCCTCCCTTCATCCCGTCCAACATCACTATCCTTTTCCTGCCCTTCCTCCCTTGCCCCCTGCCCTTTCCTCGTTTGCCTAACATTCTCCCCTCTATTACCCTCTTCAACATTCCACTACCGCTCAATACGCCTTTCATCCATTTTTCCTGCCTCCATAGAATTTCTCTCAACAAACCCCTCTCCTCCCCCACCATTTCTAGTACTTCCTCATTTGTTTTCCTTTCGGTCCATTTCACCTTCTCCATTCTTCTCCACACCCACATTTCAAAAGCCTCAAATATACGTCTATCCTCCTGCTTCAGCGACCACGTTTCCGCGCCGTACATAGCTACGCTACATATGAAAGTTTTAACGAGTCTTTTCTTAACATTCCTACTCAACGTCCCCGTCATCAACTCCCTCCTCCTTGAGAAAGCCTCCTTGCCTAGTGCAATTCTTCTCCTTACGTCTCTACTACTTTGACAGTATTGGTCCAAAACACTTCCGAGATATGTAAACTGTTCTACCTGCTCTATTTTTTCCCCGCCTATTTTAATATTTAGCTTAGCCTTTTTCTTTCTGGAAAATCGCATAACCTTTGTTTTAATAATATTGATTCTTATCCCATATTTATCGCACTGAACCTCCAATTCACTCAACAATGCTTGCAACCCCTTGGCTGACTGAGCAACTAATGCTTGGTCATCAGCAAACCTAACCGATTTTACGAATTCCCCTCCGACTTTCATTCCTACCTCCAGTTCTTCCCATGCCTCTTTAATCATTTCCTCTACATATACGTTGAACAGTACCGGTGACAATGGGCAACCCTGCTTCTTCCTAACACTGCCCATCCGGACTCTCCGTTCGTGTTTATATAGTATATAATTTGTTTTAATTTAAACTAGTAAAACACGAGTGATTTTTGGGTTTAAAAGTAAAACACATATATTTGAAGTTATTATTAGGATTTTGTGTATATAGGTTAAATTAAGAGAAAACCCTTGTCAACATCGCACTTTGATGACTGAAGAGAGCACTAAGGTGCCCTTTCATTTGGTTTTACGGTGTTTAAGTTGTCAATCTTTCGTTTTTTTCTTTACAATAAATTACTGGCCCATGTAACATTTTTATATGTTCTTTTTGCTTTTATTTTAGAACAAATAATTCCCGTTTTATGAGTGCCAACATTTGGCAAACACCGCATCGTTAAATTGCCAGGCACCGCATGCCAAGAAAACCATCCCGGTATGGTCCGTGGTCGTTCTACGTATACGTAATAAATGGCATCCTCTTCTTTAACTTGAAATATTTCCAACCACATATAGATATAAAAATATGGATCGTTTAAATGATCAAAAAATACTTCGCGATCGTCATAGACCGTAGTTGTGGTGACAAATGTGTACTTTCTTGCACCGTAATTGAAATTATCCATCATCGATATCCAGGTCGAATATTCGAAAATATCATTAGAAGTGAAGCAAAGGCAACCTTGGCCGAGTGCTGTGCTTTACTTCTCATTTTCCGTACATGGAAATATCTTTCGGCAATGCCGCCACATTTGTCACTTTATGGACGTGTATACGTCACTTTCGAGTGTCCAATCCCAAATAAGAATCCAGCCGAGTGTGCAGATTTTACCATCTTACCCCCGGCTAAAGCCTTAGGCCTTTTTCGAACTTAAGTATCGTCGTCAAAATGTCGGTGACCCACGAAATATTGTGACAGCATTCGATATCTGAAAACTTGCTCAATTATTCTGTGTCAAATATGGGGTAGGTGGTGATCGGGCGTGCATTTAAGGTAAGTTCCCTCCCTCTTCAACTCCCTCTTCTTTTAAAAATTGCCCCTTTTTCGATGTTCGATGAATGCTGGAAACTCTCGTTTCTAACATTGTTTTAAAGGAGTTAGGGAAATATTTAAGTGCGCGAGTATTTATGCTGAGTTTGCAATCTTTTCTTGGATGTCAAATGCTATCACTAATATATATATTTTGTAAGGTGGAAAAACTGGATATTCCGACGGGATATCTAGATTATTGTGGCATTTCATGTCATTAGTATTCGGTAGGACCAAAATAAGATTCGGAATTAAATGTTTTGGCTATTTTGCCGAAAATCCTCCAACATTAGATTTTTATAGAACGCGTTTGGAAGAAAAATCACGCCAATGAATGGTAAAATACATAAATATGAGATAAAATTAAAGCTCTAGGAGGCTCTGATATTTAACCATTGTATCAGGGCTTTCAACCAGATCGTCAATTTTCAATATTTTCTAAGATGCTGTATGGTTTTGATTATATGCGCGAACCCTCTGAACACTAATGCTGGGATGATTTACAGTGCTTTCCAGTATAGTGCAGTATAGTGGTTTAATGGCAAACTCTAAAGAGAGTAAGATTTTAGAAAGCAATTATTCGATCTCTTTATATTTTTATTATTCCTATTAGAATAAACAATCTGTAATGTCTCGAGCCGATTCCAACATTGAAAAATTTTAAATATAGCATGTTTTTTTAAATGCAAGAGACAGTACAGTGTTGGAGAACATCCGTAGAGTAAACACGGAGGTCAATTAAAGACTTAGGAAAAAAATAGGAATTGAATAAATTAAAACGAGGAAAATCTGTGGTGTTATGCACGTATTATTAGCCTCACCTGACAAAGAATAGACTGACACCCTACACCACAATAAACCTATCTTCATCTCCGTATACTTCCTTCCTGCCTTCATTCCCTCCAGCATCCCTCTGCTATTCCTGCCCCTTCCTCGTTTTCCTAATATTCTCCCCTCTATCTCAGTCTTCAACACCCCACTGCCATTAAATGAAGAACACAATGAATATATCCGCTGTTCTTTATTCACGTACTACTAGTTTCAACGCTTAGGCGTCATCGTCATGTATCCAGGTACCCGATGATTGCGCCCTAGCGTTCAAACTAGAAGTCCCAAAATAAAAAGAACGGTGGATATACACATTGTGTTCTTCATTTAATGAACATGAACTTCCACAAAGTTGAGCCTGAAACAATACATCCCACTGCCAATCAATACGCCCTTCATCCATTTTTCTCCTGTCTTCTTAAGATTTCTCCCAACAATCCCCTCTCCTCCCCCAATGCCATACCTAACAATTCCGCGTTTATTTTCCTTTCTGTCAGTTTCATCTTCTCCATTCTTCTACACACCCACATTTCAAAAGCCTCCAATCTACGTCTATCCTCCTGCTTCAATGTCCATGTGTCCGCGCCGTACAAAACTACGCTTCACATCAAAGTTTTCACGAGACTTTTCTCAACATCCCTGTCATCAATTCCCTCCTCCTTTTGTGAAGGCTTTTTTTGCCTAACGTATTGGTAAATGTTTACGTCATTGGATAAATGTTCACTACATTGTTAGGCGCATGTGCACGTTCGTTGATAGTTCATGTATTTGCATGCATGTAAGTTGAAAAAGTTATTGCATGATTGTATACGGCTCTATGGGAATGGATTTCCATGGATGTGTTGATTTTGCATGCGGTGTGGTTCTCGTTTACGGGTGGTGACCCAACACTCCCCGCCACACGCCCTTATGGAGGCTTGCGGGATATTATGTAGGTGGAGATGTGGATGTAAAGTCTATTTAATTTATTTATTCATGTAAAGTCCCACTTTCATTCTTATGGCTATGAAGATCCGGGTCCAAAATACTTCCATGACAGGTGCCCACCATTTAGTCCACCAATTTCGTCGCTTCACTCTCTTCCTCTTCATTGATTCCTTATTCAGCCTTTTTTAAATCAAAGGAATACTTGAAACGGTAAATTATCAATAATAGTAATCCATGAAATTATGTGCGATAAATCATAAATGTCAGCATTTGCCTTGATACATGATAACGATAATAATACGAATAATTATAAGGTGCAGGTCAATTAGTGGGTCTAATAATACTAGGTTGCCAGAGGAGATTTTTGCAAGTACGTACGCTGCTAATGAGACCAAAGAAAGAATTACTAATCATAATATAGGCCGATCGAATACTAAGACACCAAAAAGACTCAGTAACATCCCCAGAAAGCAGACCGCAAAGAAGGTTTAACGCAGCGGCGTTTACAATATAGATTGAACTTATTAAAAACTTTTAAAGATTGACCCTTTTCCGATTACATCAAGGATATAATACGAACCCGAACATATTGCGGTCGAAGGGATCACGAATATAAGACTAGAGAGATAGACTGCAAGACTGACAGGTTTAAAATGTCATTTTTTCTAAGAACGATAAGAGACCAGAATGCTTGTAGCCGAAATTCCCCAGGACTTAGTTCATTACAATAAGTATTGACGCACAGGTTAGGGACTGCGCGAAGATATGTATTTATGTGCGTATATGCATATGTATGTAAAAATGTATACATTTGTATAAATATATATATGCATGTACATGTATAAATATATATTTTTTTCTTATAGGTTCCCCCCACCTTTCCTCACGTATTTGATAACCCCAACCCCCCTCATCCCTTACCCATCCCTCGTGGCGCTACACCCCCTGCCACAACCTTTTTTGGTGACTCGCAGGGTATTTTTGTAGATGTAGATGATTTTACCCGTTGAACCACTTGACAAGAAGATTTTTTTATTCCATTTCTTTCGGTGTTAATTAAATTACACGCTGATGACAATATGGTGCAGACGTGACTGCAATGAATTTTAGATTGAATCGATTGAACATAGATTATTTTATTAATTCTAACAATTGACTACTGTTGCCTAGAACATCCGTAGAGGGAACGCGGGAGAGGATATGGACATTCAAGTCTCCCTGTCTCCCGTCTTGGGGAGAGAATGTCACAGAGTGGCGAGGAGGAGGGGAGCGCGGAGTGATTCATAGGTAGTACGCAGGTCGAAATGATTCCGACCTCCACCGTCAGATCGCGCTCCCGTGTGCCGAGAGAGGTTGGCGTCTCAACTCACCTGACTCACCTTCCTGCGCATGCGTGGATTGTTGCGACGAGGCGGGAAAAAGATGGCGGTGCGAAATGGTCGATGGGACGAACCGGAAGGATGGGAGAACACACACATTGGCTAACCCGAAGACTCGCTAATCCGTCCCACCTTCGAGACGCCAGAAGAAAGACCTTGAAATGCCCGAAACAGTGAATTGCCTGGGTGCAGGGCAGACGGTGCTCAGAGAGCAACATTTACATCAACTTAGTACCGCACATGTCGCCGTAAGGGCGTGTGGCGGTGGGTGTTAGGGCACCACCCTTAATTAAGAAAAAAACCGTATGCAAAAGGCACACATTTATAGTCCACAAACCACAGAATGTATTCATTCATGCAATAACCCTTACACCCTACACACATGCAAACACACAAACTACCAACTGACATGCACATACCTGATGTCTTTCCAATGTTTAATTTTGTTTCAACTTTTAGATTAAGTGCTTTTAATGTTTATAAAGGTGCTTTGGTTTCTTAACATTATGATTCCTGATTGTTCTGGGAAATAATGAGTATATGTATCATGTATCTGTACAATGGAATGGAATATCTCCCTTTATTATCTTTGTGGTCTGATCTGCCTATTGTATAGTGTGGGGCCATAATAATAATTTCTTCAGTGTCATTTCTATGAACTCGTTTTTTCTGAACCTTTCTAAAAGTCCAACTCTCGCTTGTTCTCTTCGTATCTCAAGTGGCTCCCAGCCTAAATCCCCTAAGAGACCTGTCACACTTGTGTTCTTATTACAACAATTTTTAACGAATGTGACGGATGATTCCACCTCAGTTGGAGTCGAACCTGGGCCCTCCGGTCAGCAGTCTTATGATCAATCCGCGGCACAAAGACGTCCCTGCCGAAAGATTACTGAAGTAAATTCATCCCCCCCCTTTCCTGCCAATTTCCATTTATTGCGACAGGGGCAGCGAGATTCACCAACGGACAGTTAATCATTCTCCACAAATGACGGTGAATCACGCCACGACCAATTTGTTTTAAATGCGGCCATAAAAAATATCTCAGTGTACACTCGACTATAATTACGCTCCGTGACATTCTATCTGCAGAAATTTGTCAAAACATCGTCCTTCATTCATAAAATATCAAGTGGAAGGACAGATTTCGGCGAGTGGTGCTAACTTATTTGGGCCATAGGAGTTTCAATTTTTTATTTTACGACGTTTTAGAGCTCTATGTTTCCTAGATTTTATTCTTCAATTTGTCTGTCCATTTAATGTTCAGCATTCTCCTCATCAGCAACTTTCAATTAAATACCCATGCTTTGTCCTCATCTCTCCTGGGTGAAAAACATACGGAGAATATGTGGACAAGCTAACAAAATAGTAGGATTCATTAGAAGAGTACTTGGTAAATGTGACGAAAAGGTGAAATAGTTATACTGACTTTTAATAACCAAGGTAGGCCAGAAACTGTTTTATTTAGTGAAAGAGTTATATTTCGCTGGTTAGGTCTCATTTATAGAATATGCCGCTAATAAATTATGACATTCTCACGAAGCTGGATTGATTGCTGAATTGGATTACGTGCAGCGTAAAGGAGCTCTAGATTTGGAAAACGTTGTTACGATAAACTTAGCAGCGTATCCAAAATATTAGAGCAGCTAGGCTGGGAATCACTCAACGGAGCGAAGGTTAAATTACACAGATTGAAGCTCTATTTGCATATGAATTGGTACGACGTCTCTTTAGCAGTGATTTTGAAAGTGTATTGTTACGCCCATCGTACTACGGAAGGAGAAATCATGCTAATTAAATAAAAGAGATCAAGTGCATGGATACAGAAAAATTTAGAGTTTTCACTCTACCAATGAACGATGAACCCATATGAAAACAGAAAAAAATTGTCAGACTGCGGTAGGGTCATGTTCGGGTAAAATTATTCTAGTGTATATTCACTTCGCCCTGCCACACAGCCTAGCCTAGCGATGGCTTTTGGGGTACATAACTTGATAAAAATTTTATAAACATGTTTCAAAGGCTTTTATTTTTCTTCACTGGTCCACAGTTTTCCAAAGTTGCACGTTTCTGATCCACGGTTAGCAGGGAACATCCGCAGTACGGAAACGTTGAAGTTTAGGCGCAGTAGCTACTTGCAGTCCTGGGACTTAAATCACCCTAGAAATGTGACCTCTTTACTAAGTATATCCTCGTTCGTTTTTTGATGCTAAGGGAGTAGACTTCGATCTAAGGACGCTCGTCTGTTTTCAAGGTTATGTGATAGTTTTTACAACATTCTAGCAGGTAAACACGCAATCGAAATCAGGACGACAATCTCGCAAATGTGACCTACAAATACAAGGATTTTTGTAAAAATATTTGTGTCGACCTTTTCCTGACATGCGCATGTGAAGTGCTGAATTCAGAACGTCGTCGGTTGCTTAAGTGTGGGCATGATCGAAGATATCGTATTATTGGCATTGATATAAGACAGTGAGTGTGCGCACAGACCATTGAAATGACTGAAATGTTGGAGATTAGAAATCTGATTTGCGCTGAACTCGTCCTCCCGAAGGTCTTACGGACGGACGACCAAAAGAGCAGAGTCGAGTGTGTCTGTCTGCTCGCGAAGACCTTCTGCATTTACATCTACTTAATACCCCGCAAGCCGCCGTAAGGGCGTGTGGCGGGGGGTGTTAGTGCACCACCCGCAATTAAGAAAAAAACCACATGCAAAAGCCACAAATTTATACAGTCCACAAACAAAACATGGCTCGTACATTCATGCAAAAACCCTTACACTCCACACACATTCACACACACAAACTACCAACTAACATACACATGCAGCTACAGGTACACCTATATATGTGTACATATACGTCGCATCTGACACCGCGATGATTCCCCGACGCCCTTACAGTCCCCTTGACTTGGGACAACCAGACTAGTATTCCTATTCTCAATAAAAGTGAAATCCTCCCTCCCTCAAACGACACCACCACCATTCGACCCTAAGTCAAGCCGTCAAAGAAGCTTGAACGCTTGTACCCTTGAGGGACTTTCTGCCTACCCTCTGGGAGTCGTGGTGTTAAAGCCGCTGGCGTGAAAATTGTGTCGACGCTCTCGAGGGAAGAAGTACTCTGGAGATTTTTGAGAGTAATTGTAGCAATATCTGAAACAACTCTAATTTTTCGAAACCTTTCCCGATGCTTTTAATACTAAACATGTATTGTCGGATTGCTTAAATATTAGATTAACTCAAGATGAATGCGTTGTAATACCTTATGCGTATTAAGGGAGGCGAAAATCGTGGGAACCTGCTAATATCCCCCACAATATCCAAATATGGTTTAGATAAGAACGTTAACCCAAAGACCACAGTAATCCAAAGACAGAGGGGCAATATTCTGAATCAAATAAATCTTTCTGCTGACGTAAAATAGAAAACTGAAGAACTATTAAAACAACAATGAGAAGGAAGGAATTTTGCTAAATTATTCGAAAAAAAAAAGAAATATACTCGCGCGTTCCCGACAAAAACATCGAACGTGGCCTATGATAATCATGTGCCTCCAACTTGGCATTCAATTGGGAGGGTGAGCGTGGTGACGGGGGGGGGGGGGCTGTCGAGTTTCGTGGAGGGACAGATAAGAGGGTTAATGAACCCGTAGTTGCTATAATGTGTGTGAGAAGGATGAGAGACATCAGAATCAATCCTTAAAGGAGAAATCGTGTTTTTGTAATTACTTGAAATTAAGTCAATAGGTGTTCGCGGTGTCAGTTATGTTCGCCAAAAATTTGATAAACCATACTCATTAATCCAGCTGCTACTTACTGGTCTTAATGCGGTCTCTTAAACAATACTCTCAATTAGACTACTCCAAACGTTTAACAATAACCCATTATTCAGGTCCTTAGACACGACGGTAATTGAATTACGTATGATGGAGTGCAGGTTTGTCTGTTTACGCGTGATTTTCTACATTTTCTGAATTAATTATTATTATTGATTAGCCATCACATTGGGATTTAAGTACTCGCTCTTACACCGTGTGTCAAAAAAATCATTGAAAAATCGATCCTAAGAGGCCGAATGCATTTACATATTTACGAATACGTAATGTTTTAACTAATTATTGCATGGTTTACATATGTATGTATTTGTATACACAAACGAGTGTATTTGTACCAGCAGTCTCGTATTTTAGCGAATAATTATTCAAATGAATTAATTGAAAATCGGTATTCTACGAGTATGTCTACCAGCCCCCGCCATACACCCTTACAGCGTCTTTCGAGGCTGAACTCTGAACACCGTTGTAAATAGGAGGTGATGCAAAAATAAATTACATAAGTTAATGTAGAGCTCTCGCTCTAGTATTTGGAGCACCGATGTGTACATCATCAGACTATTGCAAACTGTGAATAAAATATATTTATTTAAATTAATTGTGGCTTGAGGACTAATTATCTAGTGTAATTACTGAAATATAAATTAGCCAAATTTATTCTTTACAATAACATCTGCTTAAAAGCATTCTGTAAATATATTTACGATGTAGAGTTATATTTTTTCCTCGAATGAATGTATATTACATAAGTTTGTTTACATAAGGCTTTGAGTGAATATAGCGACTCTTATGTCGCCAACTAATAATGTCGCAGTCATAAGCATTTGTAAAAATAGGAGGCATATCGCTGTAAATTCACATATTTCTCACCAAACCGATTGTCAAGTTTTTGCATTTTCCCAGTGAGATCCATTTAATTTTTTATCTGGTTGTCAAAAAAGGGCGATTCGTTTTAAAATGCCTAGTATTTCAAATGCTCTCAATTGCGGGGTCTTTTCTTGAAGCTTCGAGAATGATATATATTGGGGAAGATTTTCGCCTTTTTAATCTTCGTGCCAATTTTTTGTCCTACCCGAATGCATGAATATGTATCTCAGCATAAAAAATTAGTTAAACTTCGGATATATTTTTTATTTCTGAAGTTTAACATAATTTAAAATGTAGCCTTTGAACAATTACTGTTTTTACTCTTACGAGTATGGTATACTGCCGGTGACGGCCATGTACGTGGGTACGCTGAGCTACGAGGGTAGGCTGAAACCTAATGAACACATGCTTGTAGACGACAAATAAAATGACCTTTAGAAACACTCCTGGTAGTATGCTGAAGTAACACTCCCCCTCAACACGCATGCGCAGGTTTGAGGTCGTTACATTCACCCAGTGTATTTTGAGAAGCGCAAGTATGGAGACGTGTTCCAGTACCATTTGAAGGCGAGTTAAACAGTGTGCTTGTGACACACTACTTTGAGGGGCGAATGGATTAATTAGAAGCATACTAGAAGGTAGGTTCTCACAGTCGTTGACAATGAGTGCATTGGATTTAGAACAGGTTATAGGACGACTCGAAACAGGAAATTTATCAGGGTGTGAGGTAATCAACAGTAAGTAGAAAATATCGTAGGGACGCAGTTGAATCAATTCAGGATTAATACATTCCTGATGTTGATATAATTTAATGCAATTTACGCTTTAAATGCTCAAATATTTCACTCAACTTAGTCCATATTTTTAGTGATGGTAATGATGAAAGAAATCTTTATTAAAAGAATACCTGTTCTGTCGGAGCCGAAGCTTCTGGTAAGAGCACCTCCTCCTATTCTCCTGTTTGTCTTTCTCAGCCGTGGAAGACATCGCCTCAACAGATCACTGGACACTCTTTGTCACTGGGAAGACTTATTCCTCCCGTTAGTATATATATATATGCGTATTTATATATTCATATGTACACATAGATAAACGTCATCACTCGTGCATTGCATGTATACTCGCTTGATTGGCACTTAAAGACAGTTCCGGAGGACTTAATTTCACAGCGCTGCCCTTGTATTCCCGATCGTCTCCTTCCGCACGTGTTGTCGGCGCGATGCATAAAACCAAGTGGAATACGCCGAAATATCCTCAAGACTTCCGACTGTTTAATTTCACGGAATGCCCATTTAAGTGTTGCTCGATGAATCGCCCAACCAGATCTCCCTCCAGGCGAATAATACAAGAAAAGAGCATTTGAAAGATAATGGCAGTTCTTATTTTTCGAGCCACGTGATAAGGGAGGAGGGGGAAAGAATGGGGGGTGGGAAGAGGACATTCTTAACGTTTCTGAAGGATCGTTGCGGGGGGTGGTTTTGCGGAGAGAGGGGGTGGTATTTAGCCGACCGATTGCAGACAGGTGGCCGAGACCATAAAGTGGGCCTAGGTCTGTGCACTTGAGTATTAAGCAAGGGACGTTTGAAGGGGCAACATTTGATTCGGAGGATTACGCGAAAGAAAACACGGGGGAAGATATTTCTTATAGAACGGTCCTTACCTGCGTAAACGTTCTATATACCTTGCATAAACGTTCTATAATAAGATATCTTCATAATTTATTGTTAAAATTATGTCATAAAAGACGTTGCTGACCAAATCAGAAAACTTTCTCGAACATTCTCCCACATGAATTCAGCAAAATATTGCTGTCAACAAAAATGTAGTTCATTGGCTATAATAATTAAAAATTTCAATTCATTTAAATTATAATACTCACACTAAATGGGAATAATAATATTCTATTCGTCTGATTCCACAAGGCAGACATACTGTTGTGACGGCGATGAAAATAACAAAATTTACTTTCTCGACGTTATCCGTGGCATTTATTATTGAATCCAATAGAAGAGGACAATCCCACAATATTGCAGCGAACGAAATGACAGAAATATAAAAAATTAGAGGAAATATTTGGACGGCGCCAGAGAACACAAATGAAATAGATCAGGCGTAAAAGGACACGTTGTAGATAGTAGGGAGCTTTCGGCCTTCTCGGTATAGATATATAATCATAAATATATGAAATAATTATGTGCATATAATTATATATATATATATATATATATATATATAAACACGGACATAACTTATGTCTATGTCTCACGGATGCAAATAATAGTGTATATAATGTTAGCACTAGAGGAAAAAGACAAAAACACAGAAACACAAAAAGGAAAAGTCCTCCCACTCTTCCTGTGAAAAGTGGCTTGGACCACCGAAAATTCGGAAACTAGTGAGTTTCTTTTTTTGTCTTTGTACGCTAGTGTTAACTTCACACACACACGCACGCACACACGCACGCACGCACACACGCACGCACACACGCACGCACACACGCACACGCACACACGCACACACGCACACACGCGCACACACACACACACACACACACACACACACACACACACACATATATATATATATATATATATATATATATATATATATATATATATATATATATATATATATATATATATATATATATATATAGTATTATTAGGTAATCTACCGGTTAAGGTAGGTTTTTGGATGGACACAACTATCAAGTAAACATTTTGTGACTCCCCACCAAGCAAATTAATCTATATCAGGTCCCTCTTCATGTCGGTAAACTTCTTTCCTCCCTTCATCCCGTCCAACATCCCTATCCTGTTCCTGCCCTTACCTCACTTGCCCAACATTCTCCCCTCTATTACCTTCTTCAACATTCCACTACCGCTCAATACGCCTTTCATCCATTTTTCCTGCCTCCATACGATTTCTCTCAACAAACCCCTCTCCTCCCCCACCATTTCTAGTACTTCCTCAATTGTTTTCCTTTCGGTCCATTTCACCTTCTTCATTCTTCTCCACACCCACATTTCAAAAGCCTCCAATCTACGTCTATCCTCCTGCTTCAGCGACCACGTTTCCGCGCCGTACATAGTTACGCTCCATATCAGAGTTTTTACGAGTCTTGTCTTAACATCCCTACTCAACGTCCCCGTCATCAACTCCCTCCTCCTTGAGAAAGCCTCCTTGCCTAGCGCAATTCTTCTCCTTACGTCCCTACCACTTTGACCGTATTGGTCCAAAACACTTCCGAGATATGTAAACTGTTCTACCTGCTCTACTTTTCCCCGCCTATTTTAGTATTTAGCTTAGCTTTTTTCTTTCTGGAAAATCGCATAACCTTTGTTTTATTAATATTGATTCTCATCCCATTTTTATCGCACTGAACCTCTAATTCACTCAACAATGCTTGCAACCCCTTGGCTGACTGAGCAACTAATGCTTGGTCATCAGCAAACCTAACCGATTTTACGAATTCCCCTCCGACTTTCATTCCTACCTCCAGTTCTTCCCATGCCTCTTTAATCATTTCCTCTACATATACGTTGAACAGTACCGGTGACAATGGGCAACCCTGCCTTACTCCTCTTCCTAACACTGCCCATCCGGACTCTCCGTTCCCCACTCGCACCTGAGCAGTCTGAGACATGTACAGGTTGCGAATCAGTCTCCTGTCCCTCCAATCCATTCCTATTTTCTGCAATACACGCAATAATTTTTCCCAAGTCACTCTATCAAACGCTTTCAGAATTCTACAAAACAGGCAAAAACGTCCTGATTGTATTCTATATTCATCTCGACTAGTGATCTCATTACTGCAATGGCATCACGCGTACCTCCTCCCTTCCTAAGCGCAAACTTATCATTCCCTAAGTAATCATTTGCCTTACTCTCTATCCTTTTGTTGATGATCCTGAGAATAACTTCAGCTGCGTGGGATATCAAACTTATTGTTCTGTAATCCTCACATGACGAAGCCTTTGCCTTTTTTGGAATAGGAACTAACACCGATCTCACAAAATCTTCCGGCCAGATTCCTTCCTCATAGATACTACGAATCAGTCCATATATGGCCTGCTGCCCACCTTTCCCTAACCATTTCAACATTTCTACAGGAATATTGTCCACCCCCACAGCCTTATTTGCTTTCATCTCCTTTAATGCCCTTTCTGTTTCATCGTCGAGTATGCCTGGACCTAAGCTATTTTCTTCTACGTCATTTTCCTTTTCTATGTCTAACCTTGTCGGCCTAAGTTCTTTACCATACAGTGTTTCTATATATTCCTTCCATCTCTCTTGGATTTTTCCTGGTTCAACTATTATCTCACCCCCCTTATCTTTAACTGTTAGCACAGATCTTGCCTTCTTACTTCCCGATAATAACTTAACCTTGCTGTATAGAGCACCAATTACACCGTTCTTCTGTAAACTTTCCATATCCTCGCATTGCGTTTTCCACCATTCTTCTTTTGCTTTATTTGTGGCCCTTCTCAATTTATTGTTTAACTCTTTGTACTTCATTTTGCCTAACTCTGTGTTTACATTTTTCCATCTTCTTCTCTCATCCATCTTTGCAATCATCTCATCCGTTACCCATGGTTTCCTTATCCTTTTCCCGTTAACGGTTCCTATAGTGTCTTTAGCGGCTTCCAATATCCCTTTCTTGATACATTCCCATTTTTCTTCGATAGTACTCAGTTCTTTACCGTCATCCAACATTTTCTCTACAGCCTGCTGATACTCCTTCCTCGTTAATCCATTTACTGCTTCTAAATTCCATTTCCTAACCCGCCACCCTTGCCTTATCTTCTTGAAACGAACATTACATTTCATAACAACTAAATTGTGGTCAGAGTCCGCATTCGCTCCTGGGAAACTGTGCGAATTTATCACACTGTTCCTAAACCTGTGCCTAACCATAATATAATATAACTCTTACCTTTCTGAGTCACCTGGCATTTTCCATGTATACCTACGCCTTTTGTGGTGTCTAAACCATGTGTTAGTGATGACTAACCCCTGTCTCCTGCAGAATTCAATTGCTTTCTCCCCGCGTTCATTCCTCGTGCCTAACCCATAGTCCCCCACCTCACCACCATCTCTTCCTTCGCCTACCGTCGAATTCCAATCCCCCATCACTATCAAATATTTCCCTGCAGGAACACTCGCGACTATATCCTCTAACTCATCATACATCCTATCGACTTCTTCCTCCTTGTGGTTGCTCGGTTGCATGTATACCTGAATAATGACCAAGTTCGTCGGCTCTGCTTTAATCTCTACGAGTAAAATTCTATCCGTCGCTTGCTCTATGTTGACTACGCTTCTTCCTACCCCTTTATTTAAAATTACGGCAACCCCTCTTTGGCTCTCGTCCCCGCCGCTGTATATTACTCTATAATTGTCACTCCAGTAATCCCCGCTATCCTTCCATCTCACCTCGCAGAGGCCTAAAACATCTATGTTACCTCTTTCTATCTCTCGCTTAATATTTTATAATTTGCCTCTCCTCAACATTGTCCTGACGTTCCAGGTTCCTATTCTAACTAATTTCGCCTTCTTCTGAGTCTTCTGTCCTGCTGAAGTTATTTCTTCCCTGCAAGGGTTTCGTGGGATGACGACCGCGGAAGCCTTGCCTCTCCCGCTGCCGGGCACGACACACGGCCTCTTGGGCCGAGTCCCGTAGTTGCCAGGACTCATATTATCTATAGTGCCCATCATTATATTCTTGGGAATCATAATTGAGGTGGTTTCCCGTTGCCTTCCTCAATAGTGTTTTTAACGTGACACCATCACTTAATGGCCGCCCCACTGGGGTCAGACGCCATTGCAGCCGCCTCACTGAGGAACAGACGCTGCGTGGACTACCTTTCGTCTGGCTCCTAACCTTCGACCTATATGGCATGGGTGACCCTTCCAGGAGTAATTATTATTACTCCCGCCAGCACAGCTCTAGGGGTCATCGGAACACACAAGCCCTTCCACCACGACAAGGTCGCAGTCCATGGGAGGGATATATATATATATATATATATATATGCGTTATACATTAATTTATGTGTGGTGTATATATATATATATATATTTATTTATTTTTCTACACCTTCTTTTCTTTGAGAAAAGTGGTTTGGACCCAAGCCCATAGAGTGTACAAAACCCGACGGGTGTGAATATCACGCATCGGGGTAGGAGGGCCAGTTCCTTTCCTAGTGCTGAATATGGTTTCCCAGGAAGATCTGGTACAATCCGAAAAATCACAGTTTGGGTGGAGCTGCAGGTGCCCAGAGTGCCTTGCCCGGGAATCGAACCCTGGACACTCCGGTCAGTAGTCCAACGCACTGCACCATGGACTACCGCGACCCAAACACACAATTTTTGACTAGTTAGTCAATTTATATTATATATATATATATATATATATATATACATATATATATATATTCCTCCTCATTTCCATGGGGGCGTTATCCCGGATGGCGGAGTCTCCCACCACCGGGAGTAGGGATGCAGGAATGCAGGAATGCATTAATGTGCACACAAACAATCTGGGGAGGGGAGAAGATGCATTTCAAGTTCTGTGATGAATATTCATTTGCATAGAAAAAGAGATAAGGAAAGGGGAAAGGAACCCACATAAAGGACGAACACAAGAGAGGTGGGGAAGATGGACCTTAGCAGATCACAAATTTAAAAATATTTTCCTCGACCGGGACTTGAACACCGGATCTCTCCACTCCCCGGGCGGATGCTCTAACCACCTTCCCCACCTCTATTGTGTTCGTCATTTATCTGTGTTCCTTTCCCATTTCCTTATATCAATGTTTATGTGAATGAATATTTATTCGCCGTATGGCAGGATTTCGTGTTTGAATGTGTATTTGGCCAATGTGGCTCGTCTCTTCTTCTGGCTATGCGTGCCATGAAAACGCACCGTTCCTATCCTTTATGATGTTGTATGCTTGCTAACCTACTGTCCATTCCCCTCTTGTGTTTGTCTATTTCTCCTTTGGTGGGTGCAACAGCTCCCTAACTACATCTCCTGGGCAATAAATCGGAATTGGACAGTGTTAGGAAGAAGTGTAAGGCAGGGTTGCCCATTGTCACCGGTGCTGTTCAACGTATATGTGCAGGAAATGATTGAAGAGGCATGGGAGGAAATGGAGGTAGGAATGAAAGTCGGAGGGGAGTTCGTAAAATCGGTTAGGTTTGCTGATGACCAAGCATTAGTTGCTCAGTCAGCCAAGGGGTTGCAAGCATTGCTGTGTGAATTGGAGGTTCAGTGCGATAGATATGGGATGATAATCAATATTAATAGAACGAAGATTATGCGATTATCCAGAAAGAAAAAGGCTAAGGTAAATATTAAAATAGGCGGGGAAAAATATAGCAGGTAAAACAGTTTACATACCTCGGAAGTGTTTTGGACCAACACGGTCAAAGTAGTAGGGACGTTAGGAGAAGAATTGCGCTGGGTAAGGAGGCTTTCTCAAGGAGGATTGAGATGATGACGGGGACGTTGAGTAGGGATGTTAAGACGAGACTCGTAAAAACTCTGATATGGAGCGTAGCTATGTATGGTGCGGAAACGTGGTCACAGAAGCAGGAGGATAGACGTAGATTGGAGGCTTTTGAAATGTGGGTGTGGAGAAGAATGGAAAAGGTGAAATGGACCGAAAGGAAAACAAATGAGGAAGTACTAGAAATGGTGGGGGAGGAGAGGGGTTTGTTGAGAGAAATCCTATGGAGGCAGGAAAAATGGATGAAAGGCGTATTGAGCGGTAGTGGAATGTTGAAGAGGGTAATAGAGGGGAGAATGTTGGGGAAACGAGGAAAGGGCAGGAACAGGATGGGGATGTTGGACGGGATGATTGTACGTTGCACGATTTTGTTTCGTTTGGAGTCGCAAGTTAATTATGGGATAGTTGTGCACATCCAAAAACCTACCTTCATCGGTAGATTATCTTATAAATAAATAAATAAATAAATATATATATATATATATATATGTATTTGTCGGAATGAAATAAGTTTTTAATTTTCCACAGACTTGAACGTCACAGCACAACACGTTTCACCGACTTGCGGCATTATCAACTACAAGCTGCTCTCACAGTTGTACTAATATAGTAAGCCTATTGATCAGAAGAGAGGGGGGAAGTTGAAGGGGGGGGGACGGGTTTATTTGGACTTCTAATTTGATGGTCGTGAAATTTTCGGTCTAAGGAAGAAGAGGTGTGGGGTCTTGGTTTTGGCTAAACCTTGGGTCTGGGCAGGGTTTTTTTGTGGGGTGGGGGGTGAGGGCCTAGGGGTGGACGGATGCTTAAACTCGGAATAGATTACAGCGACAGAAGAATAATCTATCCCCTATGCAAGAAGCAAGTGGCCACAATGGGAATGAGAGATGGAAGCCATATAGAGGGTAAAATTAACAGAGGAGTTAGACAAGGATGCACCTTTCACCTGCATTGTTCAACTTGTACCTGGAGGAGGCAATAAGAGAAGCACAAGGCATCGGATGTAAACGGAATTAGGATCAATTGAGAAGAGATAAACATGCCACGCTTCGCCAACGATATTGCAGTGAGATCAGAAAACCAGGAGGATCTTCAAGGGCCACTAAACATATTGGATCAAGTTCGACAAACATACCACATGAACATAAACATGACGCGGACTCAAATCCTATTGCGTGGATGAGAGAAGCGGAATACAGTAGGCACACTGAATGGAGAAAAATTAGGGCAAGTGGATTCCTTCACCTGTATCTCGGAAGTACCGTCATACGGGACGGAAGAAGTATTAGAGACATCGAGGGAAGAATAGCTCAAGCTAAGACATGCTCATTCACAAAGAAAAGACAAATGCTGTGTCCAAAGAAGAGAGTACAACATTCGAGGAAACAATACGTGGAAACATTGGTATGGAGCGTGGCACTCTATGGATCAGAAGCATGGAACATCGGAAAAGTAGACCAGAAAAGACTAGAAGCCTTCAACTACCGGGTGCTGGGCTAAGAGACGAAGTTGCCGCTGGAAAATTCGAAGGAGGCGGAAAAATTGGGGAGAGGAATCGAGAAGTACGTAGTATTTTGGGAAGAGGTCGTGATAAAAGTGAAAACATTGCGCAGGCAATTAGAGTAAAGGAAGGAAGAATGTGCAAAAGTAATTAGAAAATTTCTCGGAATTGAATAGAAATAAAGGACTTCTCTCAGAAAAACTTTTTATTTTTCGATGTAGTCCCCCTGTACACTAATGAACGTGGTCCAGTGATGTTCCGATGTCTTGATCCCATCTCGAAAATTAGATTCCTTCATGCCCACATAATACCACCCGTCCGCTACTTCGGCTGTTTGTTCGAAGAGAATCTCCGTTCAACGAGGAAAGGTTTGAGCTGGATGAAGAGTCGGAAAGTTAATGAAGCCAAAGCAAGCGAATTAGGCGGGTGTGGAAAAATTTACGACCATCTTAGTTCACGTATTTCTTCCATGGCACTTGCGTGTGACTTTTCCTTGCAAAATCTTCTTCTTACTTTTCCTGTGGTTGGTTCAGGAAGTTAGCATAGTATTGTCTTATAACAGTTTGACCAATGGGAAGAAAGTCTATCAGCAGAATCCCTTTCGCAGCCCCGAAAATAGAAGCCATCACGTTTTTCGGCCGACCGTATTGCTCTTGCTTTCTTTAGTGGCGGTGAATCAACATGTTTCCACTGCCTTGGCTCTAGGATATAGTTGTAGACCCAAATTTCATGTGTGTACACAAAACTGCTCAGAAAACTTTTCTAGTTACTCTTAAAATGGCTCAAATCTCGTCCGGAAATATTCATTCTGATGCGTTTGTGATCCTGCGTCAAGAGTCGCGACTAGCAGAAAATTTTCTCATATCCAATTCCAATGTTAAATGTTATATTCTCTTGCTCAGATGACATCACTACAGGTTCATCGATTTCTCGCACTTTCAGTTGGCGATCCTCCATGACCATTTTATAGGCTTGTGTGATAATTTCTAGGCTAGTGGCACATTTTGGCTGATCACTACACGGATCATCTATTACGCTGTCCCAACCAAACTCAAACTCGTTTTTCCACTTGGCTACAGCTGATAATATGAAGGAGCGGAGCCCCTCAGAGAGTGTTATCAAAGTCAGCATGAATTTCCTTTGCTTTCATACCTTTCTTTACGAAGTGTTTAATCACTGCTCGAATCTCAATTTTTGCCATCTTCACAAATCACTGCGCAGGAACAACAACACAGAGGTGTCCACACCACAGATCTCTTACCAGTGCACTGACGCGTTAGTGTTTGCTCATGAAGGTTTACATATTACAACTCGCGGGAAGCTCGATGTCGTCTGGTGATTAGGAGAACCTTTCAAACTTCCCTCGTATGCAGGCGCTTCAGACTACATGAGAGGACGAGGTAGTCATTACGAAGATATGAAGTAGGAACTTCAATTGGGCGAACGAGAAGAAAATTCTCGCGGTGCGTAAAAAAGTAAGCGGTCTTGAAGTCGTTTGCCACCGAAAGGAGACATGAAAACAATTGGAGGAATATCTTGAAAAAATTTATACCTGTTTTTTTTAATTAAGCAGACCATCGACCGGTGGGTATTTTCGTTAATGCGCATGCGCATTATCGTTCCGTCATATCAAATAGCAATTAAGTTGCGCGGGAATGACTCCGAGTCGTCATTTCCGGGCAGAAGTCAAAGGAGTGGGCGGGCGAGTGGTCCCGAGGCATTATCTATCGTTCGCGGGCCACGTGCGTTCTCTTTTTGGCCCGTGTCTCCGCGAGGGATAAGATTACGGCAGGCGCAAGACCTTCCAAGGACGATGACATCTCCTAAGATCACTGAAGAATTTAACTTAGTATTTTTTTCACACAAACCATTTTTTTATTTTATACGTATTTTTATTATTTTATGTGCGAAAAAATATCAAAATTTATTTAGTCCGTGTTCATGAATTTTCACTAATTAGAGCCTCAAAACCATCGAATTCACATATCCTGAGAGACTGGCACCCATTTTTGTTACTGCAACCAGGCTACTTTAGTTACATCATTTTCTCATCTTGCATTTTTGACAGCAGGCCTCTACAAGAGCGTGTGGCGGGTAGTGCCAGTTCACCAGGCTTTTATGAAAAATACTAACTTATGCATTCGCGACAAGCTGACCGAAAGTGCAAAGTACAATCGGAGGTGAATGAAGAAGAAAGTACACTCTGGATCGTAGATGACATCGCAGTCGCTGTAGGAAGGGGACTTGCAAAGGACCCGGAATGCCATGAGATAAGTGCATCGGGACCATAATCAGCAAAAGGAAAACTAAATTCGTCGTGTGCGTGGAAGGGATGAACTGGAGGCAGAGATCGCATTTCGAGGAGCGAAACCAGAACGAGTGGAATCCTTTGTCTAACCGGACAGCAATGATAACTTGGACTAGAAGAATTTCGACCCACGTCAGGCAAAGAATAGCCCAAGTTCAGAAGGCGCTCATTACGAAGATCCGGCAAATAATATGTTCCAAAGACGCCCGACTTTGAAAACAAGGTAGCATTTCCTCAAAACGTTCTCATGGAGAATGGCACTCTACGGATCAGAAATATGGAACATTGGAAAAGAGGAACTGGATGAGGACTGGGAGAGGTCTTCGAAACATGGTGCTGAAGGGGAGAATTCTAAAGATTACAGTGATGGGCGAAGGGAGGAATGAGGAAGCAGAAAATAGAAGAAGAGATAATGGGGAATAGGTCAGATGAAGAGAGAAATCAGCGGTGAAGAAGAAGAAGTACGGATGGATTGGACATACACCTTGAAAGGCTTCAATGAATTGGATAAAATCATAATGGAAGGTGGGAAACTGAAGGGAAGATACTTAAAAGGAAGATCAAGAGTACGAAGGACACAAGACAAATTAAGAATGACGTAAATCAAAAATGTTATCAAGGGGGGGAGAGCAAATTAACACTGGATATAGGACGACTAAGGGCGGTTGTAATTGAATTGGCATGTGGCGGTTAGGATTAAAAATGCATATATAAACACACAGACATTTATAGAAACACATTCCTATCCACATTATGTAATAATTGGATGTTAAAAAAATCTAAATCTTTGCTTTCTAAATTTGCTCGTTTTGATCATGTACATCTACACAGTACCCTGTAAGCCACCGGGAAGTTGTGTGGCAAAGGTTTTATTTAAGGGTTTTAACTACCTCAGGGTGAAAATTCTTTATTGAGACGAGGTATTTACACAACAGGTCATTTTGGAATACCTGCATATGCTCATTTCCCCTTTGAGTTCTTAAGTTGGCAAGACTTGCAATGATTTAGAAAGTATATAAGATCATTTAAAATATTTCAATGAATGCATGATGCAACAATGCACTGAGAGCTTACATGCGCGCCATCTTCCTGCAAACAAGCGGCCAGCGATCTTCTTTTCGCGGTCTTCGTGTTCCTTCGTGTTATTTCATTCCTTGAATGACACTCGATAAACCTCATCAGTGCAGTCTTCATAGCAAAGGTCCTAATGCCTCACTTTGGAATATCTATTAAAGTCTGTCTTCCCTCGGTCGAACATACCGCAGACTATTTCTGTTTTACAACGCTAACTTCTCCAGTTCCTTCCGGATAGTGGAGTCCCCCCGGAATGATCCCCATGAGATTATTTGATGCTCGTAGTTTCGGATTCCATATTATTCCAGATCCCTCCCGTGGTCTACAAACTTTAGGTGCTGGAAGAGCTGGTGGGTTTCGATAACCCCTAGGGATGTGCTGGCGGGAGTAAAAATAGTTGCTCCTGGTAGGGTCACGCATGCCAGATAGGAAAGGTTAGGAGCCAGACGAAAGGTAGTCCACGCAGAGTCTGTTCCTCAGTGGGGCGGCTACAAAGGCGTCTGACCCCAGTGGGGCGGCCATTAAGTGATGATGTCACGTTAAAAACATTATTGAGGAAGGCAACGGGAAACCAGCTCAATTATTATTCCCAAGATTTTTATGATGGACAGTATATTGAAATTGAGTCCTGGCAACGTGCGTGCTGGCGTGTCGTGCCCGCCAGCAGGGGAGCCGAGGCTTCCGCGGTCGTCATCCCACAAAACGGGAGAAAAATAAGAGCAGCATGACAAAAGACGCAGAATAAGACGGAAGTAGAAAGATTAGGAACATGGAATGTCAGGACAATGTTGAGGATAGACAAATTAGAAAATATTAAGCGAGAGATGGAAAGAGGTAATATACATGTAGATGTTTTAGGTCTATGCAAGGTGAGATGGAAGGATAGCGGGGATTACTGGAGTGATAATTATAGAATAATATACAGAGGCGGATACAGGAGCCAACGAGGGGTTGCCGTAATATTAAATAAAGAGATAGAAAGAAGCGTAGTCAACATAGAGCAAGCAACTGATAGAATCTTATTCGTAGAGATTAAAGCAGAGCCGACGAATTTGGTCATTGTTCAGTTATACATGCCACCGAGTAACGACAAGGAGGAAGAATCCGATACGATGTACAAGGAGTTGGAGGATATAATCGCGTGTGTTCCTGCAGGGAAACATTTGATAGTGATGGGGGATTAGAATGCGACGGTAGGCGAAGGAAGAGATGGTGATGAGGTGGGGGATTGTGGATTAGGCACGAGGAATGAACGCGGGGAGAAAGCAATTGAATTATGCAGGAAACAGTGGTTAGTCATCACCAACACATGGTTTAGACACCACAAAAGGCGTAGGTATGCATGGGAAATGCCAGGTGACTCAGACAGGTATCACATGCAATACATTCTGGTTAGGTTCAGGTTAAGGAACAGTGTGATAAATTCGCACAGTTTCCCGGGAGCGGATGCGGACTCTGACCACAAATTAGATGTCATGTATGTAACGTCCGTTTCAAAAAGATAAGGCAGGGCGACGGGTTAGGAAATGGAATTTAGAATCATGAATGAGTATCAGCAGGCTGTACAGAAAATCATGAATGAGGGTAAAGAGCTGAGTACAATCGAAGAGAAATGGGAATGTATCAAGAAAGTCATATTGGAAGCCGCTAAAGACACTATAGGAACCGTTAACGGGAAAAGGGTAAGGAAACCATGGGTAACGGATGATATGATTTCATAGATGGAGGAGAGAAGAAAATGGAAGAATGTAAGCACAGACTTAGGCAAAATGACGTACAAAGAGTTAAACAATAAATTGAGAAGGGCCACAAATAAAGCAAAAGAAGAATGGTGGAAAACGCAATGCGAGGATATGGAAAGTTTGCAGAAGGGTGAAATTGGTGCTCTATACAGCAAGGTTAAGTTATTATCGGGAAGTAAGAAGGCAAGATCTGTGCTAACAGTTAAAGATAAGTGGGGTAAGATAATAGTTGAACCAGAAAAAATCCAAGAGAGATGGAAGGAATAAATAGAAACACTGTATGGTGGAGATCTTAGGCCGACAAGGTTAGGCATAGAAAAGGAACATGACGTAGAAGAAGAGAGATTAGGTCCAGGCATACTCGACGATGAAAAAGAAAGGGGATTAACAGAGATGCAATCAGATAATCAGATAGGGGATGGACAACTTTCCCGTGGAATTGTTGAAATGTTTAGGAAAATGTGAGAAGGACACTCTATGTGGACTTATTCGTAGTATCTATGAGGAAGGTATCTGGCCTGAAAATTTTTTGAGATCAATGTTAGTTCCAATTCCGAAAAACGTAAAGGCTACGTCATGTGAGGACTACAAAACAATAAGTTTGATATCCCACGCAGCCAAAGTTGTTCTCAGGATCATTAACAAAAGGATAGAAAGTAAGGCAAATGATTACTTAGGGGATGATCAGTTTGCGCTTAGGAAGGGAGGAGGTACGCGTGATGCCATTGCAGTAATGAGATCACTAATTGAGGGGAATATAGAATACAATCAGGACGTTTTTGCCTGTTTTTTAGATTTCGAAAAAGCGTTTGATAGAGTGAATTCGGAAAAATTAATGCGTGTATTGCAGAAAATAGGAATGGATTGGAGGGACAGGAGACTGATCCGAAATCTGTACATGTCTCAGACTGCCCAGGTGCGAGTGGGGAACGGAGAGGCCGGATGGGTAGTGTTAGGAAGAGGTGTAAGGCAGGGTTGCCCATTGTCACCGGTGCTGTTCAACGTATGTGTGGAGGAAATGACTAAAGATGCATGGGAAGAGGTGGAGGTAGGAATGAAAGTCGGAGGGGAATTCGTAAAGTCGGTTAGGTTTGCTGATGACCAAGCATTAGTTGCTCAGTCAGCCAAGGGATTGCAAGCATTGCTGAGTGAATTGGAGGTTCAATGTAATATAAATCAATATTAATAAAACAAAGGTTAATCGATTTTCCAGAAAGGAATAGGCTAAGCTAAATATTAAAATAGGCGGGGAAAAAATGGAGCAGGTAGAGCAGTTTACATATCTCGGAAGTGTTTTGGACCAATACGGTCAAAGTGGTAGGGACGTAAGGAGAAGAATTGCGCTAGGCAAGGAGGCTTTCTCAAGGAGGAGGAAGTTGATGACGGGGACGTTGAGTAGGAATGTTAAGAAAAGACTCGTAAAAACGCTGATATGGAGCGTAGCTATGTACGGCGCGGAAACGTGGTCGCTGATGCAGGAGGATAGACGTAGATTGGAGGCTTTGGAAATGTGGGTGTGGAGAAGAATGGAGAAGGTGAAATGGACCGAAAGGAAAACAAATGAGGAAGCACTGGAGATGGTGGGTGAGGAGAGGGGTTTGTTGAGAGAAATCCAATGGAGGCAGGAAAAATGGATGAAAGGCGTATTGAGCGGTAGTGGAATGTTGAAGAAGGTAATAGAGGAGGGGATGTTGGGCAAGCGAGGTAAGGGCAGGAACAAGATAGTGATGTTGGACGGGATGAAGGGAGGAAGGAAGTACACATAGATGAAGAGAAAGCTGATGTAATATAGGTGCTGGATCGGGTTTTGTTTAGAGTTACAAAATATTTATTTGGTAGTTTTGTCCATGCAAAAACCTGCCTTAGCCGGTAGATTACTTAACAATAATTTATGCCAAATATTACATCTAAGGTGTGTGGCAGGGGGTGTGCGCTCACACCGGGCATTCCCACCACACGAACAGATAAAATGACGCACTATGCATGAGAGAGTGCTGTGGCAACAAACGTTTGCCATTGGATGAACTAAGAACCGCTCGGAAACATGAGGGATACACATGGGACCACCGCCTTTTTCGTTAAATCCTGAAAATAGAGTCATTTATTATGCAATGTTGAATATGGTGCTATGAATGTGGGGATTTTACTTTTGATTTGATTTGAATGTGTACATTCAAGGTGTGCAGAAAATAACGGAAATTTCGCGGGTTTTGGAGTCCTATTGTCAATGTTTTATTATGCTGGCATATAGTTCCCTAAAGTATGATGAAATTTTCATGTCTTCATGGGTAACTTTGTCCAATGGCAGTTGCTAAGGTTACACACGTGTTTTTTATGAGCCCAGCGATTTTATTTTGTTATAAAAAGTGGATGAAAAAATTGTATCGAGCCTTAGTTTCGACGTCATATCCATAAGCCCATGTTACCATCACCAGTTATAATACGTTTCAGTTGTAATTCTGAATCGTCGTTGGCTTCATTTGTGTGACTCTCGAGGAACTTCCATTCGCCGCTATGTTCGTTGTTTCAAATTCAACAATTTTGGAAAACATTTTGCTGTCACGCGTTTCATGCCAAAAACATTCCAAAATAATTCATGGCATGTGCCAATCGACATGCCAGTATCATGCAAACGACTTCTCTCTGATTGTGATTCGGCGATAATTCACATCAGCATTTCTTTCACTTTTATTCCACGTTTCCGTCGGTTGTTGATGTGCTGTGTCTCTCGTCATCTTCAACGTCTTCATGGAAATCTTGGAAACACCTATACTACCCGCAGTAAACTCTTTTTTTACTCATAGCAGACTCACCATAGGCCTTTTTTTTAACATTTCACACACTTTGTTACAATTTATTTCATTTTTAACACAAAACTTGATACAAATTTTTTGTTCCATTTTTTTCACAAATGAAAATCGCCGATCTCATAAAAACACGTCTAACCTTAAATGCTGCCATTGAATAAAGTGAAAAATGAATGCAGCTGACAATTTTATTACACTTTAGGCGTATGATAAAAAATATTTGACATTGGGATTCGCCAAATCCGCGAAATTTAAAAATTCCCGTTATTTTCAGGACACACCTCATGTATAGTGCAAGATATAACCGAGTACCTGAATTGGTCCATCTCTCTTCATGTTAACGTATCCCCGTCGCACCAAAATCCACCAATATAATGTTGAGCCATAATAATTTCCTTTGTATCTAAAACTCGGGTGTTCTGTTAAGTCTCCTCTGCTCATCTCTGTGAATCAATTGATTCCCAAATTAAAAATCATTCCAACATATCGGTAACACGTTTATCCTACCCTCGTATCAATTTTAAAGAAATTTCTGAGATATCCTCTAAACTTTTTCCAATTTTTTAAATTTACATTTTCTGCCGTCACCGTTCATTACAATCACCGCGTATTTCAAATGAGTCCAAACCGATTAGAAGTACCACCACTCCCAATGCACACTCATTTCATTCGCCTGCTGCAGTGATGCAACTTCCTTACAGCTGAACCGTATATTCACCGAATTCATGTGCCCCTCGAAAGCCAGTCAAACACCCCAACATTGGATCTTTTCCTTAATGGTTAACTCGAACCTAATCAGTTCAATAGTTAAATAACTATGTCTCGTTTTACTTTTCTTAATTCCAACACTTCCATGCCATGAATATCTGGCGTTTGAAACAGTACCTTTTTATATTATTTTTTTTAAATAGCTTAATTTCTTCCCGAGGGCAATACACAGAGAATCGTGCGTTGACCTTAGGTTTGAACAGTGGCGCGTCAGGATGAGACCGGGCCCCGAGTTGATATTTTATTTACTTATTTAACAAAGCGGCCCAAAACGGCATAAAGGCTTTTACATTGACTGACATATAAAATACAATAATTTCCTGAGCGATTCTTTGGTTTAAAAAATCTGAAAAAATTCATGAAAATACATTTTTATGCACAACACATTATCATTTTTTTTCAGATTTTAAAAATTAAAATTGAGCTCAGGAAAAATATTTGAATTTTTCAGAGGATTTTTTGGTTATGCAGGTAATTTTTGGCAAACTTTTAAATAATTATTTTACGTGTATTTTTTTCGTTCTGTTGAATGGCGTGGTTAGATTTGCCATTTTCTCTCCAGAACATCCTCATAAATCGACAAACTATTTTCTTTGTGTTTTCCCCCATGCTTTTAGCACATAAACTCAACTGCATCTCAGTAAATGACGATTTTTGATATATATTTTCGTTGTTTCTAATAGCGGGATCAGGAATTACCTATGTGAGCTTTTAACAAAAAAATATAGTCATACGTCTTAGTGAGTTCTCTGAATAAATGCTGCACGCGCGGGATATTGCTTAATTAAGTGCGCGGGATTGCTGCGAGTATTGTGCAGTTTGGCTGAGGGAAATGTATTGGCGACTGTCATTAAGGTGCCTCGGGTCCCCTAGGGAGCTGAAAAACATAAAAATAGGGGTAAAAAAAGAGGGGTAAAACTCGATGTTACCCCTCTTTTTTACCCCCTCTCTCACCCACTCCACTCTCCCTCATGAATGCTATATAAACGAGCCGCAGCTGGTTTTATTTTTGTACCTGATTTTGGATCAGCGTCAGGATCAACGCCTAAGCGTTGAAACTAGTTGTACAGCAATAAAGAACAGTGGATGTATACATTGTGCTTCTTAATAACATAAATATTGAACATGAACTTCCACAAAGTTGGGCCTAAAACGATAGAAAGCTTGAACATATGTTTTATTCTCGAAAAAATATGATTTTTTTACGTAGGTAATTTTATAAAATTACAAAATGGTAAAAAATGTTCAAAATCACATTGCAATAATATTTTTAGTCTTCGTCACTGTCATCGTTTATGACGGGGTCAGTATCTGATGTGATAAATAATTCTGAAAGGGTTTTCGCTGGTCTAATAATTTGTGACTTATACCTTGTATTGCCAAGGTGATAAATAATTGCGGCAATGTGAGAACAGGAGCGGATAATTCTTAATCCATTGGCACAGTCACAAGCATGGCGCAAAATACCTCTGCACCCAATTGAATTAGGTTTTATTCGACATAACATTTGTACGTCTTACTATTTATGTGTCTTGGCCTAATGAAAATTTTAATGATAATGGGTTTCATCCTAATATTCTCAAACTACCATGGTCATCCATCAGCTCGGATAAGTAGCAAATGGCTTGACCCTACTGATAGGTCCCTGAAAAAAATACTTTGAAGCCCCTTTCGGTCATCTCTGGAAAATCTTTCATTTCTAGAGCCATTAGTTATACCGCAGTAGTGGGCCACATGGACCATCCAGCTGTCTCAGCTCCTAATGTTAATGTATTTTCGTTTGATTTCGAGTCCAGCATTCTTAGAATTATTATCTCCTGCAACCCATCGTCATCTTTATCAGTATTTCAGCGTTTACCAAAAGTGTTGATGAGAAAACATGCAATCTTAGCATATGAACCAGCTTTTAGTAAGAGTTTATTGTCCAATTCCTGGTGAAGAAGCTTGTAGTTTTTGCTAAGAATGCCGTGAATTGCCTCTTCAATCAGTTTCTCAGTTTAGTGCCGAAGCGAGATTCATTGGATTCAATCGCACTTAATTTAGACCTCTTTCCTTTTAAGGCAGGCATAAGAACCTTGAATCCGGGAATTTCTAGGAAGGGTGTCACATCGCTAAAACCTCTGTCCACAATGCAAATATCACCTTCCTTCATGATAGTTCTTATGCCAACTGGATCATCCATTGCTTTTCACATTATAGTGGCGTCAGTTTCGGGGGCTGAAAAAGGACCAGGGAGATCTATCACGAATCCGTCAGTGGTACAAATCATGAAGAGTTTCAACAGCGGATATTTGCACTGTGCAATACTCGCAACAAGCCCGCGCACTTAATTAAACAATATCCCGAGCGTCAATTACATCAATATCACATCAATACCCGACCTTCTGTATTCTTCCAACAAATTCTACCAACATTTTGCATTATTCACGCGAACACATTCAAATAATCTTAACAAACTAATCTTTACAAAGAATCCAAATCTCCCTTTTAAGTACGGAAATATTTATTGACTATCTGTTAATCTATACGGCTTCGCCTACAATTATAATACGCATTCAATAAAATTTCAAAATTCAATAAAATAATGCTAATTAAGCATAGGTAATATCTAATTTAAAATAAAAAATCAAATAACATAAAACATATACAAATAACAGATCCGATTAGAGTAAAAAGAATATTAAAATGTGAATACTACATGTGGAAAATATAATGTATTGAGAAATCATTGCGCTAGTTCAATTTCAGTGATTTTATAGAGCAGCATGCGTGCAGCATTTATTCAGAGAACTCACTATGACTATATATTTTTTTTAAAAGCTCACATAGGTAATTCCTGATCCCGCTATTAGGAACAACGAAAATATATATCAAAAATCGTCATTTACTGACATGCAGTTGAATTTATGTGCTAAAAGCATGGGGGAAAACACAAAAAAAATAGTTTGTCGATTTATGAGGATGTTCTGGAGAGAAAATGGCAAATCTAACCACGCCATTCAACAGAACGAAAAAAATACACGTAAATTAATTATTTAAAAGTTTGAATAAAACATTTTCTGGCCTAACTTGGTGGAAAATCTTCACATTGACGTTTCTTAAAAATAAAACCACTTTGCTTTTCCACATAAGCTCTAGTTGTTTATGTGAAAAAGCAAAGTGGTTTTATTTTTAAAAAACGTCAATTTAAAAGTTTGCCAAAAATTACCTACACAAACAAAAAACTTTTTGATCCAAATGTTCTTTCTATTCAAAAATTCAAATATTTTTCCTGAGCTCAATTTTAATTTAAAAAATATGAAAAAAATGTAAAATCGTATAACTTTTGTTTTATTAATATTGATTCTCATCCCATATCTATCGCACTGAACCTCCGATTCACTCAACAAAGCTTGCAACCCCTTAGCTGACTGAACGAACTCCCTACCGACTTTCATTCCTACCTCCAGTTCTTCCCATGCCTATTTAATCATTTCCTCTACATATACGTTGAACAGCACCGGTGACAATGGGCAGCCCTGCCTTACACCTCTTCCTAACACTGCCCATCCGGACTCTCCGTTCCCCACTCGCACCTGAGCAGTCTGAGACATATACAGGTTGCGGGTCAGTCTCCTGTCCCTCCAATCCATTCCTATTTTCTGCAATACACGCATTAATTTTTCCCAATTCACTCTATCAAACGCTTTTTCAAAATCTACGAATCAGGCAAAAACGTCCTGATTGTATTCTATATTCCTCTCGACTAGTGATCTCATTACTGCAATGGCATCGCGCGTACCCCTTCCTTTCCTAAACCCATACTGATCATCCAATAATTAATCATTTTCCTTACTCTACAGTATATCCTTTTGTTGATGATACTGAGAATAACTTTAGCTGCGTTTCATTTTAATTCAATGAATGATTGTGAATATTACCCGTTGTTTGAAAAAAGCCATGCTTCAAGGAAATGCATAATGGCGGCAAAACCGTGACTTCGATCAATGAACCGGCAATTAATTAAATCGATAAAATGCCGAGAAAGCGGAGTTCAATATGCATACGAAACCCTTTTTTGAACGATATATTAATATTTCATCAAAATATAAACAATAAAGTGGGCGATTATTTTCGTAATATACTTCGTCAACGTAATATAGTGCGTAGTGCTATTGCAAGAATGACATCATGAGATGGATGAAAAATAACTTAGCAATACAACCTTGAAAATATCGCTGGAACCGTTGCTTGGAATATGGTAAGGTAAATATTTAATGTAAAAAAACCGAATCTGTTTCTCGGCTTATGAGAATCCGGAGAGGAATCGGCTCAGATGAGCCGATTCCTCTCCGGATTCACAACGGTTTTATTCACACTAAACCTTACTGCCGAATTACTCAGTATGCTAACGATAGACCAAATGACATTAAACCCTACCGCCGAGGGTAGAAGCCAGCCGATGAATAGAAGGTGGAAGAAAGCCTCTCGGAAAACCAATTCAGATTCAGAGAAAAAGGAATCGAAAGGATCCGAGGAGCAAACGGCATTACTCAAGCTTGAGGGTCCTGGCCGAAAAATTGATTCATGCAAACAAGCTCTCAACAAACATGCAACTCATATGTGGCATTCGTGGACTTGGAGAAGGTCTTCGACATTGTCGAATGGAGCAAGTTTTCAAGATACTAGAAGCGCTTGGAATGGAATACAACGCCAAAAGAATTATCCATAACCTATACATGATACCAGCCATGCAAATGAAACACGGAAGGAAAATAGAAGCCAAAATAAACAAAGGGGTATGAGCAAGATGCAACCACACATCGCACAACACTCGCCACAGTACAACATTTGCAGATTAGACCGTAGCTCTCCTGGAGGAGGAGTAGTCGTCCTTGTCAAAAAAAGGTCTGAAACACACCCCTCTTCCAAAACCCCTCACCCCTCTTCCCCTGCGTTCCAAAAGTTAGAGGCTCTTGGTATTACGCTTCATACTCCAAAGGGAGACTTATGTATATACATCAAACCCATCATCACACGTTCTAAGCAGGGAAGACTTAGTCAAATTCTTTTCTCTCCATGCTGAGGCTTTGTTCGTCGGCGATTGGAATTGCAAAAACCGAAACTGGGGTTGCCACTCCACCAACTCCAACGGCCGCATCCTCCACTCTATTTTGCTTCATTTAAACCGATCCCCATCTCCCACCGAACATACATTCCTCTTCAAGCTCGAGCTAGGTGCGACATCCTGGATATTGCGGTTTCCCAAAACCTACCGCTTCACGCCTCTCTTTAAGTTATCCACGCATTCAATCCTGACCACCAGCCTATCTTTATTGCAGTCCCAATTAAACCCGTTTTCGACGTCCCACCGACAACACAATTGACCGACTGCCACACTCTCAACCTACCACCTCATATTAAAAACCTCATCAAATCCATAAACAGTGCTGGAAGACATTGGCAACACTCCGGACTCCCTTTTCACACACAAGAGTACACCCACATTAGCAACAAAGTCAAACAGGAAATTGCCCAATTCAAGACCAATAAATGGGACTCCCACACTTCATCTCTCAAATTTGAAGACGATTCCATCTGGAAAATGACACGCTCCCTCAGAAAAACAAACAACATTTTCCCTCCTCCATTAAAACATGACAACTGTATATTTGATCCTATACGCAAAGTTGAAATCCAAGCCGACATCCTCCAAAATATAATGACTTTAGACGAAACCCCATCTCGTCACGAAGACAGAATTGACGAAACACTACGCTTTCTCCACTTTAGCCCTCCAGACTTACCTCCCATCACCGACTCGTCTGAAATCACTTCCATTATCAACTCTCTTCCTTCTCACACAGCTCCTGGTCCAGACAACGTCTCCAACGCCCTACTCAAGTCCGCCTCTTTAGTTCCAAAATTTACCCTTCCCTTATCCGACTTATTTAACCACTGTTACCTGCGTTCCTATTTTCCAAAAACCTGGAAAACTGGCAAAGTCTGACTAATCCCGAAGCCTGGTGAAGACCCCGGTAATAGTAGACCCATAACCCTTCTTTCCAATCTCTCCGAAAACTTTGAAAAAGTCATCCTAACCCGTCTTGAAAATCATGCCTCCTCTCAGAACATCCTTCGCCCTAGCAATTGGGCTTCCGCTCCAGCACCTCCGCCATCCACCACGTCCTTCGTCTGGTTGAAACGGACAATCGCGGCTTCATACTACGCCGGCCCACCGACGTAGACGTATTCCCGGGTGTCGCCCGAGATTTTGACAAACCGTGGCACAAAGGCCTCATTTTTAAACTGCAAACCAACAACTTTCCTCCTCCACTCATCCGACTCCTTCGCTACTACCTAATCCGTCCAAAATTCACAGTCGTCGACGGACTGATCCTGCCCTCGGTACGTCCAGCGTCTGCTGGCGTTATGTGAGGTTCCCTCCTTAGTTCACTCTTGTTTAACTTGTACATTAACGACCTTCCCACATCAAGATACACGCAGCTACACATGTATGCAGACGACGCCGCCATTTCCTCAACCCTAAGGTCCTCAGACACGAACATAAGGAGATTAAACAGCCACCTATCGCACATGCACCGGTGGACCCGAACATGGAAAATTCAGATTAACGCCTCCAAAAGTAAACACACTTGGAACGCGGACGCAAAAACGACCGACATAACTCACCACGCATTAAAAACACCCTAATTTCAAGGACCTCTATCCATCGTTTCCTAGGCGTTACTTTAGACAGCAAGCTCACCTATCAGGTGCTCATCTGCAAAACCGGATCTGCGCCGCACTCGCCGCCAGAAATAGCCTTTTTTTGGCTGGCCTTTTTTATGAGAACTTTCCCCTATCTCACTCTGCTCGCATCCGCCTCTAGAAAGGAATCATTAAGCCCAAACTGCTTTACGAAAGTCAAATTTTTACCTTGAAAAAAGGTATAAGCTTGAATCTTTTCCAAACAAAACCGTTCGTATCCTCCTCAGAATCTCTAGACTGACCCATATGCAACATGTGCGCTCGGCCCATAAACTCCCGTCCATCCGGTCTTTTCTTAACAAAACTGTACATACATTAATCTCTCATAGCGCCTCTCAACAACCAGAAACCCACTTCTAACCAATATTTGGGATTACGATATCTCGTACAAAACTAAAGCTACACTGCCTAAGCAAATTACTCGCCTGTGAGTCTGTCCTTTCTATATTTTTAGTTTCTTCTAGCTTTAGTTTCCTAGTGCCATTCTGCTAATTTTCATATGCTTGGATTTGAACATCTCCTCTCAGAGGGTACATATTGTAATGATATTTAATTAAGAATGTTCTATAACAACTAAGCATTATAAACACATAAGCTTTATAAAGAATTATTATATATAAAAATAAAGAAACCTCTCGCCAGCAAAATTCAGCGTATATATCTAGAAGAGGCAACGAAGGAAGGACATGAATTGGGCATCAAAGAAGTAAAGGTAAATGAAGAAGAAATCAATATGCTCCGGTCTACAAATGACCTTGCAGTAGTGGCGGAAACGCGAGAGGACCAGCAAGCAACTTATGGATCAAGTGCTGGGGGGAATATAATATGAACATCAACAAGAAGAAAACGGAAATCCTAATGTGTGGATAAGAGAAGCTGGATGCGGATATTACAATTCGAGGGGTGAAACTAGAGCATGTGGAATCCTTCATCTACCTGGGCAGCAGCATAGTAACATTGGATGGAAAAAGTTCGACCGACATCAATCGGAAAATAGTCCAAGCTAAGAGCGTATTCATTGTGAAGAGGCAATTACTTCGTTCAAAGAACATAAGATTGGAAAACATGGAAGCAGTTCGTCAAAAACGTTCGTGTGGAGCATGGAGCTCTACGGATCGGAAATATGGAATATTGGACCAACGAAGAATGGAAGCACTTGAGGCGTGTTGCTGATTAGGAGGATGATGAAGATATTAAATGGATCGAAAAAGTGAGGAACGAGGAAGTACATAGAAGAGCAGAACAGGAAAGGATCATAAGGGGAACTCTACGGCAAACCTGAAACAGATGGATTGGACACACATTGAGGTCCAATTGATTAGTTAGAAATATAATAGGAAAGATCCCACGATGAAGGCCAAGAGACCATGCATAGGGAAAAGGACGTAAAACAGAGGGGAACTTAGTGTGAGGGAATTAACACTAAATAGGGAAGAATGGAGGACTGCAGTAAACCAATCTTAGGATTAAGTAAAATCTTATATACAATGAAACACGATAGGGAATGATCAACACAGAAATCCTCCTTGATACGAGAATTTCTTTGTTGAATTTCTGTGTCGTATCTTGAATATTATTCTTGCGAATACGGTATCTATTAATTTTTCGCTTGCATAGTGAGCGAAGTCTAAGTGGGCAGTTGGGGCCGCCAAAGTGTGGAGGCGTGTATAGAATTGATCCGGGGATTGCGGGGAGACCGTTGCGCGTTCGGGGGGCGGGATGGTGGGCAGGCGGTTCGCAGCGCGTTACGCAATCCCCGGAGCATGTACGAGGGTCATCCGGAAAGTAGTACCCGTTCGTGCCGCATGAAGTGCTGACGACGCGAGTAGCCGCTGGACGAGGTCAGATAGCTTCAGTGGCTTGTCTGCCTTCTCTGAGCCAAGTTGCGTGACGCTAGCATTGCCTGTGTTGTTTCTGTGATTGTTTACAATGTTTAAAAAAATTGAGAACGCCGCCAGTTGTGAAGTGAGGGCAGTGATTAAATTCCTCAATGCAAGAAACGTTCGCCCATGTGATATTCTTCGCCAATTAAAGGAGGTGTATGGAGACAATGTAATGGACGAGTCGTCTGTTCGGCGGTGGTGTCGCAACTTCAACATGGGGAGGGGGAACACACACGACGATGAGCGTTCGGGGAGACCGTCTGTCATTACAGACCAACTGGTGAGCTCAGTTGACGAATTCGTGAGGAACGATCGGCGCGTCACAATTGATGACATCTGTGAGCATTTTCCCAATGTTTCTCGAACAATTGTTCATGAAATTGTTAAACACCATCTGCATTATGCAAAAATTTGTGCAAGATGGGTCCCTCGCATGCTTACAGATGAGCACAAAACCAAGCGTATGGCTGCAGCACTGACGTTTTTGGGACGTTATTCTGATGAAGGAGACTCTTTCTTGACTCGCATAATTACTGGTGACGAAACATGGGTTTGTTATGCATCACCTGAGAGTAAACGACAGTCAATGGAGTGGCATCATGCTCATTCACCAAACAAACCAAAAAAATTCAAGACAGTTCTGTCCACCAGGAAACTCATGGCAACCATTTTCTGGGATCGACGAGGTGTATTGCTTATTGATTTTATGGCCCGTGGAGACACTATTAATGCCAATGCGTATTGTGAAACATTAAAGAAATTACGGCGGGCAATAAAAAATCGGCGGCGAGGTCTATTGTCTACTGGTGTCATTCTCGTTCATGACAATGCCAGGCCTCATGCAGCTGGGATAACACAAAAACTTTTGCAGCAATTCAAATGGGAAACTTTCGACCATCCACCGTATAGCCCGGACTTGGCCCCTTCAGATTTTCATCTCTTTACAAAGCTTAAAGACTTTTTGGCAGGAAAAAGATTTGACGGCGATGAAGAACTTAAAGAAGGAGTGACCCTGTATCTCAATGAGCTGGCGGCGAAGGACTATGCAGCAGGAATACAGAAAGTTGTCACACGTTATGACAAATGCCTTAATTTGCTTGGAGATTATGTTGAGAAGTAGTTTAAAGTATCCTCTTTCAAATAAAATTTTTTATGTTTGTTAATATTTACTTTTGTGTCCTTATTTCACGAACGGGTACTACTTTCCGGATGACCCTCGTAACTTTTTTTAGCCGAATGCCTCTCAGCCAGCGTGTGCCGGGCGTCCGTTGGTTTGGCACCGGTCGTCGCGCGGCTGGCCGGGCGAAGGGAGCGGGAGGAGGGCGTCGCAGTTTATGCCGAGCGTCGTTCGGCGACGCCGGGAGTCGAGACCTCCTTAGCCGGGAACGGGAGAGAAGGTTCTCCCCGGGGGCTTCCCAAATTCCTCCGTCCCTCACCGGGACGGTGTATGTGTGTCCGTATGGGCCGACAATAACGCTTGAGAAGAGTGGGCTCCCTTCCATCAATACTCCCGGGTTGCCTCCCCCGGAATTGAAACAAGCGCTTCTCCTGAACCGGCTCTCCCATTAGTTAGACACACGCGCCTAGTCACCGCTGCCCGTTGTTGCGATCGCTGAATTTCAATGAATTTAAAATGTTTTGGACTCGTAACTAATTTTTGTAATGTAAAGAAAAAAGGTTTCCCACAAAGGAATGCAAGTTTCGGTCCTAGTTTATTATGAATATACGAGGGCAGGTGGAAAAGCTATTCACACATGCTTGTAGATCACAAGCATAAATAAAAGCAAAATCGGGCGAAAATTGATTGATTTATTTTCTTTTAAAATATTATTCACATACAGCAGTAGCGCCAATTTACAGTGAAAAACATAACAAACGTGAAAGAGGACAGAAAGACAATAACAGCATGACAATAACAACGAGAACGGAGCATGGAGCATGGAAAGTACATTAAACTACAATTATTAAGTGTCAACATCATCTATTTATTTTTCAGCATGGTCACCGTTAAGGCTAATACATTTCTCCCAACGTGTCACAAGTATTTTCATTCCGTCACTGAAAAACTCTTCCGACTTTTCTCGAATCCAGGACTTAACAGCTGCCTTTAACTCATCGTCCGAGGTGTGATGATTCCCCTTACGGTGGCTCTTGAGTCAAGGAAAAGAATATAAATCGCAAGGCTCAACATCGGGGGAATAAGGAGGATGCGGATTCGGTTCAAATTTCAGATTTCACAGAGCCTCTCCAGTTGCGCGTGAGGTGTGTGGACGAGTGAATGTTGCAAGATTATTGGCGCCAGGCTGTCTACGACAAACTCGATGTCGGAGGCATTATAGGCTCTTTTACTGAGAAGAATCTACCGTTGCTCCTCGTTCCAGAAAATGGGGGACATAAACTCGGTGAGCATCCAAAAACACAGTCAAAAGAAGTTTCATTAACAATTATGGCTTTTCCAGGCTCGCAACCACGAAATTTCACTACCCATCGATATACAGTAGACCTATCAACAGCATCGTCTCCATAAACAGCCTTCAAACGACGATTAATCTCAGTAGGAGTTACTTTTTCAGCAGTTAAAAAATTCGATAATAGCACGCCGTTTAACTCGCGTTTACATCCCACTAGGACACGTCTCCATACTTCCGCTTCTCAAAATACACCGGATGAATGTAACGACCTCAAACCTGCGCATGCGTGTTGAGGGGGAATATTACTCCCACGTGCCACCAGGAGTGCTTATAAAAGCCATTTTTGTTTGTGCTCTACAAGTATGTGTGCATTAGTTTTCAGCCCACCCTCATAGTTGGATTTTCACAATTCACAAATTCAGTTCATTGGCTTTCAGCTTGATACTCAATCGACGGTCAGAGTCCAACAATTGCCGAACACAAGCCACATTGTTGTCGGTTTTGCTTGTTGATGGCCGCCCAGAGTGCTGTTCGTCGTGAACCTCTTCCTGGCCCTCCTTAAAGGCCTATAACCGCCTCGAAACTTGTGAGTAGGAGAGAGCAGAGTCTCCATAAGACTCACTAATCATTTTTTTACGAGCAGTCTCGTCAAGAGATTTTCTCAGTTTAACACAAAACTTAGCAATTGCGTAAAGCTGCTCAGTTGTCGATTCTTTTTTTTTCTTGACACGATCGGCTCGCAGAGGTTTACAATGACTGATACTTTCGCAGTTTGCAGAGCTACCGGCTCTGAAACCAGTTTTGTGGCAAACCTGGACGTCCCCACCCCACCTACTTCAAGTGGTTCGATTCCACTCCGATCAATAGGAGCGGCGAGGGTAATTCAATTGCATTACTTTTTGAACGGACCCTGTCTGCTAATAAACATTTGATGTGCCCAACTCAGGTATTTCATTTCTCAGGTACCTAGGTGTTACATTCACTAAGGACTTAACTTGGGGGACCCATATACGTAAAGTCTGCGGGCAAGCATATAAAAAATTAGGATTTATTAGACGCATTGTCGGCAGAAGTGACTCCAAGGTCAAGGAACGTTGTTATCACGCTCTTGTAAGGCCCCATTTAGAATATGCATGTAGCGTATGGGATCCGTGTGAGAAAGGCCTCATTCGGGAAATTGAGAAGGTCCAACGCCGGGCAGCTCGTTTCGTGGCAAACTGTTACGATAAAACGAAAAGCGTCACTGAAATGCTTATGGAGTTGGGATGGGAATCATTGGAAGAAAGACGACTCAATGCTAGGTTAAACTTACTAAATAAATTCGGATCCGCATGTTTCAGCACCGAGGTCTCGAAAATTATTCGCCTTCCAACATATATAGGTCGCTTGATCATGTGTACAAAATTCGGGAAATAGATGCCAGGACTAGCAGACTCAAGGACTCCTTCTTCCCACGGACAATACGGGATAACAACTGTAGGGTCACACTCGGAGATAACAAAAATGCCACTTGCCACCCTCCGCGTCTAGGTAACAATTAGTTGAACTCAATTGCATGCACTTTCACTAGCCTCCTGTGTGTTGTGTCAGAACCCTTCCCGCATGCCCGAGCGTCTTCACGAACTTCATGCTCCACCCTTCCATCCCTTGTCCCTCTCCGCGGGTGTGCCCTCCTCCCACCTGCAGCGTTGGGCCAGATTCCTCACCTTGGGTGGGAGAGAGTTTTGTGTGGAACGCTCTTGTGGTGGTGGTGTTTCGCCTGGCTACTTGCTATAAACTAGCTGGCACGTTCGTGATAGGTTTCTTGCTGCATCCTAGGGTGGAATTATTTGTTGTAGGTAAGCGTATGTACTTGCATGCTTTTGGAGTGAGGATAGGTAGATGTTTGTTTGCATGCGCGTCGAATGATGGGGTGTTGCAATGAATGTGTGCACTGCTGTGGATTGGGGTTTGCATGTGTGTGTTGGTTTTGAATGCGGTGTTTCTTTTTTCCTTTTTTTGGGTGGTGGCCTAACACCCCCCGTCACACGCCCTTGCGGCGGCTTGCGGGGTATTATGTAGATGTAGATGTAGATTTCACCGTGCTGGTGATTTAAGAAATCTGCAATATGGAATTTTGGGAATAGGGCTGCTGTTGCATTAGAGTTAAACTCAATTCAATGTGTCATCTTTGCATTCTAAGGTGTGAAAAGAATGAAGAAGGTATATCTGCTTTAGTAAGAGTCCTTTCACCCACGGAAATGTCAAAAAGCATCATTCAAATAATTCTTAGATTCGTAATTACTAATCAATAATGAGTAAATATATACGTTCAATCACCGGAAATAAATCAAAGCAGAGAATGAGTTAGACACTAGCAATAGAATGCATTCAATCACTAGAATGTATGGTTGACTCTTAAATGCTCATATAATCTTTTCCCCAAAATAAAGGTTTAGAGTTATTTTTTCCTACGGTATGAGCCAATCGGGCGAGAGATATTTTTGAGTGTCCTATTTTCAATATACTTCCCGATATTTCCCTCAAAAATGGTGAATTTGCCCTGCCGCAGGGAAAACCATTTTAAATAATGCGACAAAATATTTTGTTTCCTTCGATGAAGTACTCGGGATTACGTTTAGATGGCGACACATGCTTTATAAAGTCATCTTATATCCTTCCTCATCTACAAATGTAATGCGCTCCTCCGAGCCGAGCACAGCGGCACAATGTTTTTTAAAAAAATTGGTCTTGTTAGCGAAATACTTCCCAAAATTTATCACAATGTGACTTCTTTCTACGTCACGCTCTTGGAGTACGTGCGTCAGTCACTGGGGGCGGTGCTTTCAAACCGCAGACGAGGTTTTTTTCAAAAATGAAGTTTCATCTCTTGTTAACAGAGACGGAAACTCACAATGGATGTCTCCAAAAGTGTATCGAAATTTGGTTGAGCGAATTGTTGAAATATTTTCATTCGGGCTTCAGATTCATTGTTCATACCGGGAAAAGTCTCAGAAAAATAGATTTATTTTAGTAGATATTGCTGCAATGTTTCTCATAATTATTCTTCAGTCAATACGTCCCTTGAGAGTGTCGACAAACACTTTTGCCCTTGCGTCTTTTCCACGACTCGAAGGCTCCCGGGGGGGCGGATTCCGGATAAAGGTTCTCTTAAGGGTACAAGCGTGCAAGCTTCTTTGACGGCACTTAGGGTTCCATGGTGGTGGTGTCCTTTGAGGAAGGATTTCACTTTAATAGGGAATAGGAATAATAGTCTGATTGTGTCATGTGCCGGGACTGTAAGGGGGTTGGGGAATCATCGCGGTGTCAAATGCAGAAAGTCTTCGCAGGCAGAAAGACACTCGACTCTGCTCCTTTGGTCGTCCTTCCATAAGACCTTCGGGAGGACGAGTTTAGCGCAGATCAGATTTCGCATCGCCAATATTTCAGTCATTTCAATGGTGTGTGCAGCGTCACTGTCATCTTATCAATGATAATGTGCGATATCTGCGATCATGCGCACACTTAAGCAACCGATGACGGTTTGAATTCAACACTTAACGCAATTTACGTCAGGATAAAATGGCCACCGAGACTTTTTGCACAAACCTTACACATTTGGGTTTCATATATTTAAATTCAGTTATCTTTGACGTCGTGCGCATCAAAATAAAGCTGATTATATCGTAACCGAAACTTAAAGGAGAATATTTGTGGTATTCCAAGAAACTGCGGGAGATGCCGCAACAGTAACTATTAACGGAGTAATCCGCTATGTGTGTATTATAATGCAACAATTTCAGAGAGTAAAAATTTCGTCACAACATCTTGTTCCTTTAAAGCCCCCAAAATTTCAGAGTGTAAGAGGACGTCTCGGTAGCTTAAATGGTTAAAGCTACCGAGCTACCGCTACCATTTAAGCTACCGAGACGTCCTCTTACACTCTGAAATTGGGGGCTTTAAAGGAACAAGATGTTGTGACGAAATTTTTACTCTCTGAAATTGTTGCATTATAATACACACATAGCGGATGACTCCGTTAATAGTTACTGTTGCGGCATCTCCCGCAGTTTCTTGAAATGAGCAGCCTAAGTGTTTGAAATTGGCTTTAACCTCGTGGACTGTGGCGCGTCGCGCACGACTACGAATGCCTGTGACATTGTATGTATGGTATTTCGTCACAACATCTTGTTCCTTTAAAGCCCCAAAATTTCAGAGTGTAAGAGGACGTCTCGGTAGCTTAAGTGGTTAAAGCACTCGGCCGGATATCGAGGGATCCAGGTTCGAATCCCGGTCAAGGCGAATGATTTTACTCTTCCTGAAATGGTTGCATTATTTGTGGTATTATTTATCAGTGTTATTACTGATAAGTGTTCAGGATTCGACGTTTATTATTGAACCCAATCAAATTGACGCCATATTGTAAAACTCACTCTCCGTTAATAACGAAATTTTAAGTGCTCTCGAAGAAATTAATATTCTTCTGCATCTGCATACTACCATGTTACGCTATGGTGTTCGGCAGGGGTGATTCAACACGAGGCATGCACCGTTGAAAAACACATTTTTTCTTAATCGTTAGTCATAATATACGTGCAAAACAATTCAAATAATGTAGATAATGACAATTACTAGTGTTTATGTGTGGAATAATTCACTATGGATAAGTAACAAGATACTAATAACAAGAAGAGATGGGGAACTAATACGTAAAATATTCTCGAATCAAGTTTAATAAATTCTCAAGTCATATTTTATTATGATATGTCAAAAATGAAGAAAGGGATTAAGTTTTCCCATTTTAAGCAAGGAAAAAAATACGGAGGCATTTTGGTAGCGAATAATCAACAATAGTTTTGACTTTAATCACAGAAACCCATTTCTGCCAAATATTTTCAGTTCGAGGCGCCATTTTCTTTCCTTCGAGACGGTTAATTCTAAAATATTGGGAACTTCGAAATTCTCTAGCGGTAATGCATGAAGGATATACGAGTTCTGTCCAATAAATACGCAAACTGAGGCCATTGAAAACTTTATTTTGCGAAATTTAGTCTACATCCATTTTGTCCCCTTCTTCAAAGTACTCTCCATTCGATTCTATGCCTGCTTATTCCATCCTCTTTTCTGTTTCACTGTTTATAGAGCGCCCTTGTGGGAAGTCCTCGGCAGAAGTTAGGCGTTTTAGCTTTTTCATCATTTCTTGCTTTATTGTGTCTTCCACATTTTCCCAGTGATGTCCCCTCATCACATTTTTGCATTTTGGCAATAGGAAAAAGTCTGTCGAAGGGGGCGATATCTGGCGAATAAGGAAGATGATAAAAAATGGTGACTGAATTTTTCGCCAGAAACTGGCGAACAATCAATGCCGAAAGTGCAGGTGCTTTTTTCATGGTAAAGTATCCATCCATCAGGTTCGGTTTTATCACCGTAAACAGTTGTCAACATTTCAGTAATTTCTTGATAACTTTTACCGCACATCACCAAACAACCGGATGTTGAATCGTTGCCCCGTGATTTCGTCAATTTACATTTTCCACAAACAGTAAAAACTAGTACAACAGAAACTAACATAACTGGCACCATGCGCACAGCTCGACGATCCGTCAAATAATCATTGGGTCTCAGGCAACTAGCGCCGCTTGTGGACGGGGCTATAGTCTACCTCATGGCCGCCAGATTGCACCAGTTTGCGTATTTATCGTAAGTACTACGTATATGTTTTAATTTCAAAATCCAAAGTAATACTGACGTTTTTTAAAAAGCAAACCACTTTGCTTTTCCACATAAACTTTTTATTCTCACGACCCAGGTTTCGTTATAGCATAACATCATCAGGTAAAAATACAAGTCAAGCACAGTGTATATACATATCTCTGGGCGGAGGGGAAGAGGAGGCAGGAAAGAAAGGATTGGTTGACCTAGGAAGAGGGGGGGCTAAAAGTCTATGGTTTGAGGCGGAGGAGGAGGATTGGTAATATTGACAAATTAGCAATAATTAGATAATTAGATTAGATAAAACCCAATTAGACAAATAGCAGGCTGGAAGGATAGGGTCAATACAATGTTGCAAAAAGCCCTCCTGATGTCGGATTAATTGGCAGAGGATTAGGGGAATGATTATTATGAACTGGGAGAACGGCACTTGGTAACTAATCAGGTGGTTGAGTAGCGGGCTGGGAGGAGTCGCTACATTGTTGAAAAAGGTTCACTTGGTTTCAGGTTAGTTGGCAGGGGGTGAGGGGAAAAACAATAACGGGGAATGTGAAGGGTAAAGAAAATCGTTGGTCAAAACATCTTCCCAGTAATTCGTGTGTTGAAGGATTTCTAATTGCTCCAGCGCATCGAGAAGGTGGCCTTTCTTCTCAAAGTGCAGAAATTCGGGGGTGAAATCGCTGCTGTGGCCACAATCTCTCAGGTGCTTGGTGAAGAGTGACGCGGAGATGTTGTTTTTGAAGCAAGCTCGGTGCTCCTTTATTTTTGTTTCAAATCTCCTCCCCGTCTGGCCTATGTATATCCGGTTGCAGTCTTTGCAGCGGAGTTTGTGCACTCCACTTTTATGTAGTGGTTCATCGTGGTCCTTCATGTGGCGTAACAGGTTTCTTAAATTAGTTTTATACTAAAAGGCCGGTCTCACCTTTTCTTTTCGGAGGATTCTTTGTACCTTTAAATACAATGGGTCAAGAAAAGGGAACCTCCGCCACTGTGGCTGGTTTTCTGTATATGTGGGTGAACTGTATATGGATAACTTTGCTAAACGGAATAGTTTCTTATGGTAAAGTTTATCAATTAAATCTTCTCTATATTCATTGTTCACTGCAATTTGTTTAATGATTTTTAGTTATTAAAGAGTTTTCTCTTTGGACAAGGGTAGAATTTACTTTGGTGGATAGAACATACTCTGTGTATCATGGCGTGAAAGGCCGATAATTTTTGAGCGAAATAGTGCCTAAAATTATGGTGAATGACATGGTCTGTATAACAATGTTTTCTGAAAATGGAAAAATCAAATCTATTGTTTTTAATGATAATAGTCAAGTCTAGAAAGTTGAGGCATCCATCCGCTTCTAATTCCTTGGTAAAATTTATATGTTCATCTCTGGAATTAAGGAAATTCAAAAAAATGTCTGTCTGTCAGAACCCGTCCAGACGCAGAAAACGTCATCAAAATATCTATGCCAACAGAGGATATTTTTGATGAGGGGATTCTCTGAGGAAAACATTAGTTGCTCAAAATTGTTCAAGAAAATGTCTGCTGGTAGCGGGGAAAGCGGAGAGCCTATTGCTAAGCCGTCTTGTTGTTGGTATATTTTGCCGTTAAACACGAAACTGTTTTGTTCTACACACACTTTTAAGGAGGAACACAATTCCAATATCACTGGGATTGGAACCCTTGCTTTAACAAGGGCAACTTCCGCAAGATTCAGAGCTTCTGATCTTGGAACACTGGGGAATAAATTTGTGACATCAAATGATACTATTAAGCATTTGGGGGTTACTATTTCTTTAGACAACACTTCCACAAGTTCTTGTGAATTTTTTATTCCGTATTTCGGGGAAAATTTCGAAAAAGTTTTGAATAAGACGTTTAACTTACTAGCCCATAAGTGGTTAGGGGCCAAAACATTGGAAATCACAGACCGAATAGGAACGCTGCTACACAGATTACTTTCACAGATTTTATGGATTTTTGGCAAACCAAAAAATCTGGGCACTGATGGATTCATTTGTATTAGGTTGCGTTTCTCCCTGGGGCTTATTATCACTTCACATGAGTTGATGGAAGCTTTGCACACTTCCTGATATTCAGGTGTGGGGTCCTTAGTTAAAACTATTGCTTTGTTGTTTGAGATGAAATCGTCACACTTCTTTATGTAGTCACTTCTCTCCAGCACAACCACTGCGTTGCCTTTGTCTGCTTTGGACACAATAAGGTCTTTTTCCGAAATCGTGCCTCTGATTGAAAACAAGGCTTTTGAATTTTTTAGAATTTTATTAAATGATGGCATGTTGGAAACATAGAATTGAATCTGTGAGGCTATGCGTTCTTTCGCACCGGAGACATCTTTCCGAAGGGCTAAATCTGAATCGACGGCTAGATTTTTCAAATCACGAATCGAAATGGGAATTTTCGGGCAATATTTCAGCCCTTTGTTCAGTGAACTAAGTTCTTCAGGTTTGAAAGAATGTTTGGAAAAATTGACCACTCTGTCTTTGAAGACATATATGGGGTCATCGAATGGTGTTTGTCTTGGGTCAGGGTAATTAGCTTTCTTGACTTGTATTTCTACCTGATGATTTTATGCTATAATGAAACCTGGGTCGTGAGAATAAAAATTTTTTATGGAAAAGCAAAGTGGTTTTATTATTTTAAAAAAACGTCAATGTGAAGATTTTCCACCAATTTACCCCAGAAACTGTTTATCCAAAGTAATACATTAACCTGTGATAAACAATTTCTTTAGAAACTGATTAATTCATTGTATGTACAATAATTTTTCGCAAATAACAGAAGCCCTAAATGAATTGATTCAAACTCAAAAAATTACTTCTAACGGTGCATTGTGGTAAATATGTCACGGCAGGTTAAAAACTCAGAAAACATTTAACGGATGAATCTCTCTTTAAAGAATGTTTGAGAGTATAGTTGGGGCTTTTCTTCGTCAGGGCCGAGCCGCCCCTTAATTATCAGTCTTTCGTCACAAAAAGCCACCTCTCCTCTGAGCTAGTGCCCCGGGGGATGACCTGTTGGGTCCCAGTGCGTGTGAGTGTGTGGGGGGGGGGTGCAAAAACTCAATAATATGCGCTCCGCTTGCCTCAACTGCCGCTCCGGGAACAGGTGTGCATAAACGATCCAGTCAAGGTTCCACTCTACTGCTGATGGAAGTGGCGGAGGAGAACTAAGTTTCAAATGTTGTAAAACGACAGTAAATGTTGCTTAAAAATTTAAACGCAAATAGTGACAAACTTAACATTTTTCAAATCGCTTACTCTCAATGCATTTATGTATAGATATGCTTGTAATTATGAATTTTATGCCTAATATAGTATGTATACGACGATGGGTTATATGGAAGAAGGAACCATTCGGTCTCAATTTCGACCAAATAAAGAAGCATATCTATTTATCTCTCTTTCATTCATTTACAGAATTATGCATACGTAAAGTAATTTTCACTCGATCCCAATCGAGTATTATCTTTTACGTTTTGTTTTACTTTGATTACGTCTTACCTTGTTACATTATTCCCAACTTCAGCGCTTCATACGTACTCGTACTTCCTGATTCTATTGGAGACACATCGGGCATCCAAACTCTCCGTTCCGCTCCCTTCCTTCACCACCTCCATCCAGTTTCTCAATGCTTCTTCGGGATATGTTTTTCTACCTTCTCCGGATTTGCCCCTCTCGTAACTTCATCTCTGCCAGTTTTCACGCTTTTACGCCAGTTTACCTTACCTCTCCCCATCCAACTTATTTCCTTGCATCCCTTCTGATGACCACGGTGCTCGTGGGAATTCCCTTGGCTTGCAAACTGACTTGCGTCATTGAGAGAAAGGGGTCCCCCCGGGATGCTGGACGTCAGATGCCTAAATACACGGCGCTGGAGGCGGACGACATAAAAAAAAGACTGCTGTAGCGAGTAATGTGAACCCACGTAATGGGGAGTCCGTGACGGTTGGGTTTGGGGGAGGGGGCAGCACATGGGGATATGTCGTAGCAGGCAGGCAGGAGCGGTGGGGGCAGGCGGGGTGGTAAGGGGGAGGGGAGTGACGTGCCTTTCCCCTCCCCATCCATCCCCCGCACACTCTCCTCCAGAGTCCCTGCAGTCGTAGGTCAAGAGCGAGCGGGCGGGAGAGAGTGGTGAGAGTTAGGGGGGGGGGGGGTGCTGGAAGAAAAAAATTGAATGGCGTTTTCCGTTCCATCTCACGTAGTACTGCACCCGCGAATTCAAAGGGCTCGAGGGTGCTGTGGTGTCGTCTCTCTGGGCATGTATATATATATATATATATATATATATATATATATATATATATATATATATATATATATATATATATATATACATATATCCCAACCTTCCGAGGCAAAGGGCTTGTGTGCGAAGCTTAACTTGACTGCCTACTTGTTGGGCGAGATTACTAAAGGAGCCTCGCAACGCTAAATTCGGTTGGGATTCCGTGGAAGCCCCGACCTTCACAGCACAATTGGTGTGATTGCTGTTTGATTGGTGATTTTTTCCAAGAGCTACATCTGGTTTAATTAACTGATTTGTCCTCAAATGAAAGAAGTGGGGCGCAGTGGTTTGATTGAAAATTTTTCCAAAGAACTTTTCTGTCGCTAAATAATTTCCAAGCTGTTCACCCCCCTCCCCAAGAGTGCGTACGTCACCCTCAAAACCCTTCTCCACTCCTCCCTGCGTCGAAGCCCACACCCCAATGAGGGTAACTTACCCCGTGGAGCAGGTGTAGCGTCCGCCGATGCGTAGCTACTCATTTCGTCCCGTCCGCCTGGTCCATGTCCGCACTTAAAGCGGTTCGCTCCTGACTACTTGAGGCGCTGGGGACATAACCATTAATCTTTTCATAGCCTTCGTGTCTCTATAAAATTAAAATTGATTTATCATGAGCAAAATTTATGTATTTCTTGTAATTCATCCTTCATCAACTATTTTACTTATATTGCTGCAAGATTGATTGAAAAAAAGCGACAAAAAATAAACTCGGCGTAGAAACTATACTCAACCAATTACCCGGAAGTTTTTATGGTTTGGGAACAAAGGAATATTTCCTGAAGAAAATTACAAAACTATATTTCAATAACCCATTCATTCACTTCGAGCGTCCCCCAGGGAAGTGTAATAGGGCCGCTTCTGTTCTTATTATATATTAATGACTTAAGCGCACACGTTAATAGCAACCCCAGGTTATTTGCGGACGACACTGTGATATATCGTACGTATTGAACAGGGAAATACGGGGCCCATCGGATTGCGAACTACTCTCTAGAGACTTAGACACATTATCGCATTGGTGCAGGGAATGGGGATTACTGCTAGATACAGGCAAATACGCAGTTTTGAAATTTTGGAAGAAATGAAGTGGCGAACAGAACAGAAACTATGAAATGGAGGATTCAGTGATAACTACGGTCGATAACATTAAATTAAAAGAACTAGAACAAGTCCAGAGAAAATCCACCAATCACCAAAAATCATTAAAATGAAAGACCAAGGTGACAGGGCTTTTTAGAGGGAATTCGGCCGGGAGCTACTTTAAATGCGAAGAGAACAAGCCAGGCTGAGACTCTTAGGAAGATTCAGAACAGGCGATTTTGATGATGGCATTAAAAGAATTATTATGGGCCCTTACATGGGTAGATCAAACCTCAAAGATAAAAAGATAAAGGAGATAGAGAGCAGTAGAGATAGATACAATAAAGGAATAAGTGATATTAATAGTAATGAGAAAATCTGGACAATATTGAAAAGTGTATGCGCATTAGGTATATTCGTCGGTACATGCCTGCGTAAGTTGATATAGTACTTGCATGTGTGTGAGTTGTAAAGGTTTTCTAATGAATGTTTACCATTTTGTGCCTGTAGTTTGGTAGGGATTTTTGGGTTTTGCATGCGGTTTTATCCTTAATTACGGGCTCCACTAATGCCTTTGCGGCGGCTTGCAGGTTGCTATCTATATGCAACGAGACATTTCTACGAGATATGTAAATAACATCTTAAGTTATTTAGGCATATAATTAATAATAGATACCTTCGAGTTCTAAAATACCTCTGTCTTGGGTCTGGGAGGATTGTGCAAGGTGGTTGTGCAACAACTTTTACATGTAAATATACAAGACATAAGATGGCTTTACCGCACAGGTCAGAGGATTCGATTTCAAAACCCAAAATGGCGTCGCGTAGTGTACGATAATCTCCGTTGTCTCTCCACTTGCGTGTCTTCAACTCAAGAATCTAAATTCATTTTCAACTGAATAAGAAATGAGGTTAAATGAAGCTATGAATGTGTGTACCCGCACACGATCGATTGGTCTGTTCGCGGGTGCGTGACAAATAAATAAAAAACACCGAAGAACGCCGTGTGCGGCAAGGAACACAAGAAGCAAGTCTCGGGGCCACGGACCAGCCGGTTTTTCCAGTGGACCAAAAAAACATTCAAATTGAAACAAGCAATTGAATAACGGCGCCATTTTCCCTTCCACTACGAGATAGTCGTAAACATTTGATTTTTTACGAGCTCTTACGACCTCCAGTGTTACTCGGAAGGTCATACGTAATCTGGCCAATAAAACGGTGCAATCTGGCGGCCATGACGCGGACTATAGCCCCACCTACTAGTTGCACTAGTTGTTAGAGACCCAATGAGCCAGCCGTCTGTTCTTGGCGGATCGTCGAGCTGTGCGTATGGTGCCAGTTATGTTAGTTTCTGTTGTCCTTATTTTTACTATTTGTCGAAAATGGAAATTGACGAAATCACGGAGTAATGAATTATTATCAAGTTTTTTTTGGTTAATTGCGGGAAAAATTATCAAGAAATTACTGAAATGTTGACAGCTCTTCGCGGCAATAATGCTCTGAAGAAAACATCCGTTTTAAAGTGGAATAAGCCTTTTGAAGATGGTCGTCATGACACCACGGACGATGCAAGAACGGGACGACCTTCAACCACCTTTATTGGCGACAACATTGATCGTGTGTGGTCTCTCGTCCTTACCGATCGTGGAAAGACTGTCCGAATGATATCTGATGAACTGAATTTAGGAAAATCAACAGTGCACATTACTATTTTATCTGAAAACCGATACTTCACCATGACAATGCACCTGCAAATTCAGCTTTGATTGTTCGCCAGTTTCTGGCAAAAAATTAAATCATCTTGACCCTTGATCATCCTCCTTATTCGCCAAATCTCGGCCCTTGCGACTTTTTCGACTATTTCATATTCTCGAATTGCAAAAATGCGATGAGGTGCTCGTATGCTCGAACGTAATATTTGTAGCAGATATGAAAAATTAGAGTGATGCAAAATAACAGAAGGTCACGTGATGTTGGTGTCGTGTGACGACATCGTGTGTTGGTGCCACTTCATGGGATTCTTCGTGATGTCATGGGCACTGCGCCGTTTCTTATCACAATGACCGAGCATAAATTTGCGATGGGTAGAATTGCTGAGAAAACCTCGCGGGGTTATTAAAACTTGCTATGGGTAGGGCGCTCTTTATATTCAGAAGAGGTGCCTCGGTGGAACATTCGGAATATAGTGGGCGAAGTCGTTCCAACTGAGGGCAGAACGGCCTTAATAAAACCAACTGCCGTGGTTAATTGCTATAGTAGGTAAATCGCGATAGTGAGAGCGCTATTCAACTTCATCAGCCACCCCTCCGACCTGCACCACTCCTCTACTCCAGAGCCAACGAATGAATGCGCTCCACGTTGTGTCCTTACTCTGGATTAGCGTCGTTTTAATTTATCGATCGACGTCATCTCGCCTCGCTCGCGACGGACGAAGCCAACCCTCCGCATCCAATCGCATTGTTGCGCGCCGTCCGGAGTAGGCACGCTACTAAAGCATTCTTTCACTTTCTTCTTTATTCTATTTTTATGTTCTCCTTTCTTCTCCGGCGCTCGGTGAATTTTCCAAAAGCTTCGCTGGCGGAGGAGAGGGCTTGAAAAATCTCCAGGTGAAAAGGGTAAGGGTGTCTCTCTCTCCCTCTTTCCTCCTCATTTCCATGGGGGCGTTACCCCGGATGGCGGAGCCTCCCACCACCGGGAGCAGGGATGCAGGAATGCATTAATGTGCACACAAACAATCTGGGGAGGGGAGAAGATGAATTTCAAGCTCTGTGATGTGCCCCAGACACGACATGGGGGACCTATGCACTCACTCTCACTCGCGCCCCTCGTACTCCACCCATCAGAACAACCCTCCCTCTAGGCCAGGCCAGGGTGGAATTCAATGTGTATTTCCTAAGAAAGTGTGTGTGTGTATCATATATATATATATATATATATATATATATATATATATATATGATGCGGAAGGTCAGACATTCTGACTGACTGACTGAAGGCCTCGGAGAAGGCCGAAATCTCAAGCAATCTAATATATTAGGGTTCTTTTACGTGTTATCTATTTTTTCTGTGTTCTTTTCGGCTGTACAAACGTATTAATTAAAGTAATAGGTAATCTACCGTTTAAGGTAGGTTTTTGGATGGACACAACTATCAAATAAACATTTTGTGACTCCCCACCTAGGAAACTAATCTATATCAGATGCCTCTTCAACTCCGTCTTCTTTCCTCCCTTCATCCCGTCCAATATCCCTATCCTGTTCCTGCCCTTACCTCTCTTGCCCAACATTCTCCCCTCTATTACCCTCTTCAACATTCCACTACCGCTCAATACGCCTTTCATCCATTTTTCCTGCCTCCATAGGATTTCTCTCAACAAACCCCTCTCCTCACCTACCATCTCTAGTACTTCCTCATTTGTTTTCCTTTCGGTCCATATAACCTTCTCCATTCTTCTCCACACCCACATTTCAAAAGCCTCCAATCTACGTCTATCCTCCTGCTTTAGTGACCACGTTTCCGCGCCGTACATAGCTACACTCCATATCAGAGTTTTTACGAGTTTTGTCTTAACATCCCTACTCAACGTCCCCGTCATCAACTTCCTCCTCCTTGAGAAAACCTCCTTGCCTAGCCCAATTATTCTCCTTACGTCCCTACCACTTTGACCGTATTGGTCCAAAACACTTCCGAGATATGTAAATTGCTCTACCTGCTCTATTTTTTCTCCGCCTATTTTAATATTTAGCTTAGCCTTTTTCTTTCTGGAAAATCGCATAACCTTTGTTTTATTAATGTTGATTCTCATCCCATATTTATCGCACTGAAAATCCAATTCATTCAGCAATGCTTGTAACCCCTTGGCTGACTGAGCAACTAATGCTTGGTCATCAGCAAACCTAACCGATTTTACGAATTCCCCACCGACTTTCATTCCTACCTCCAGTTCTTCTCATGCCTCTTTAATCATTTCCTCCACATATACGTTGAACAGCACCGGTGACAATGGGTAACCCTGCCTTACACCTCTTCCTAACACTGCCCATCCGGACTCTCCGTTCCCCACTCGCACCTGAGCAGTCTGAGGCATGTACAGGTTGCGGATCAGTCTCCTGTCCCTCAAATCCATTCCTATTTTCTGCAATACACGCATTAATTTTTCCCAATTAACTCTATCAAACGCTTTTTCGAAATCTACAAACAGGCAAAAACGTCCTGATTGTATTCTATATTCCTCTCGACTAGTGATCTCATTACTGCAATGGCATAACGCGTACCTCTTCTATTCCTAAACCCAAACTGATCATCCCCTAAGTAATCATTGGCCTTACTCTCTATCCTTTTGTCGATGATCCTGAGAATAACTTTAGCTGCGTGGGATATCAAACTTATTGTTCTGTAATCCTCACATGATATAGACTTTGCCTTTTTTGGAATAGGAACTAACACCGATCTCACAAAATCTTCGGGCCAGATTCCTTCCTCATAGATACTACGAATCAGTCCATATATGGCCTTCTACCCACCTCTCCCTAACCATTTCAACATTTCTACAGGAATATTGTCCACCCCCACAGCCTTATTTGCTTTCATCTCCTTTAATGCCCTTTCTATTTCATCGTCGAGTATGCCTGGGCCTAAGCTATCTTCTTCTACGTCATGTTCCTTTTCTATGTCTAACCTTGTCGGCCTAAGTTCTTTGCCATACAGTGTTTCTATATGTTCCTTCCATCTCTCTTGGATTTTTCCTGGTTCAACTATTATCTTACCCCCCTTATCTTTAACTGTTAGCACAGATCTTGCCTTCTTACTTCCCGATAATAACTTAACCTTGCTGTATAGAGCACCAATTTCACCCTTCTTCTGTAAACTTTCTATATCCTCGCATTGCGTTTTCCACCATTCTTCTTTTGCTTTATTTGTGGCCCTTCTCAATTTATTGTTTTACTCTTTGTACTTCATTTTGCCTAACTCTGTGTTTACATTCTTCCATCTTTTTCTCTCATCCATCTTTGCAATCATCTCATCCGTGACCCATGGTTTCCTTATTCTTTTCCCCTTAACGGTTCCTATAGTGTCTTTTGCTGCTTCCGATATCCCTTGCTTGATACATTCCCATTTTTCTTTGATTGTACTCAGTTCTCTATATATATATATATATATATATATATATATATATATATATAACATTTGGACGGCACAATAGAACACAAAATAAAATGGATAACACGATCGAACGTCATGTCTTAAAATCCCCACAGTGCAATCCCTACATCGTTGTCACCATTGCCGATAAAGTCTCCTCAGTAGAAATTTAAACAACAATGATTACATTTCCAAAGCCCTCGGTCACCTCAATGATGCTTCTACCTATGTCATAGCCACCAGTTACCCGACACCATGTCTCCTAACAGAAATTCGGTCTTTCTTCCTGTACACACTATATATAATCATCTCCATATATTCCATAATATTTAGTTTTTATTCTGTTATTCTTTTGGCGGGTCTGATGTCATTTACCTTTTAATTTTTTTCCTCATCGTGAATTCCATGGAGGATGCCTCACAACAGATCGATTGTGTGGTTTTCCCCCCTCTTTGTTCTACGAATGAACTCCTACGCGCTAATCTCTTTCACATCTGCCCGCAGTGTTTTGATAAATTCATTCGTCGTTAAGGAGACGTGCGCGCGGACAAGCTACGTCATGTCCCTAAGCGCGCGAAAGGAGCGCGCCAATACAGACAGGCCATTGAATCACCCCGGCAACCGATCAACAGAATGGCCGCCTCCGGTATATAATACATGAAAGCCCCTTTGAGAGGGAACGCTCACCTTTTCCTCTCATTCATTCACTAGCATAAAAAGGGCCCTTAGGGACAAAGGTAGGTTAAAAAATATCAAGCGTCAACTCCCTTTATTTCGGCACACCGCCTCCTCTCTCCCTTTTGTCGGGAATATTGACCGATCCATTCGGTCGTTGCCAGCCATGCATGGCACGAAATACCCTCTTTCACGGGAGGTTCAGCCTGACTTTGCCCCAGTTATCTGTCTGCCACCGTTGGTATTCCATGCACGGAAGGACGCCTTCTCAATACACCGACCGGTTTCATCTACATCTACATAATACCCCGCAAGCCGCCGCAAGGGCGTGTGGCGGGGGGTGTTAGGTCACCACCCAAAAAAGGAAAAAAGAAATACCGCATTCAAAACCAACACACACATGCACACCCCAATCCACAGCAGTGCACACATTCATCGTAACATCCCATCATTCGACGCGCATGCAAACACACATCTACCTCCCTTCACTCCACAAGCATGCAAGTACATACGCTTAACTACAACAAATAATTTTACCCCAGGATGCAGCAAGAAATTAATCACGAACGTGCAAGCTAGTTTCTAGCAAGTAGCCAGGCGAAACACCACCACCATAAGAACGTTCCACACAAAACTCTCTCCCACCCAAGGTGAGGAATCTGGTCCAACGCTACAGATGGGAGGAGGGCACACCCACGGAGAGGGACAAGGTATGGAAGTGGAAATTTAGGGTACCAAGAGCAGAGAAAACAATACTGTAAACGGCAATACATTACTTAATGGCATGCGGGAAGAGTTTTGACACAACACACAGGAGGTTAGTGAAAGTGCATGCAATTGAGTTTAACTAATTGTTACCTAGACACCGAGGGTGGCAAGTGGCATTTTTGTTATCTCCGAGTGTGACCCTACAGTTGTTATCCCGTATTGTCCGGGGGAAGAAGGAGTCCTTGAGTCTGCTAGTCCTGGCATCTATTTTCCGAATTTTGTACACATGATCGCAGCGACCAATGTATAGTATGTTGGAGCGCGAATAATTTTCGAGACCTCGGTGCTGAAGCATGCGGATCCGAATTTATTTAATAAGTTTAACCTAGCATTGAGTCGTCTTTCTTCCAATGATTCCGATCCCAACTCCATAAGCATTTCAGCGACGCTTTTCGTTTTATCGTAACAGTTTTCCACGAAACGAGCTGCCCGGCGTTGGACCTTCTCAATTTCCCGAATGAGGCCTTTTTCACACGGATCCCAAACGCTACATGCATATTCTAAATGGGGCCTTACATGAGCGTGATAACAACGTTCCTTGACCTTGGAGTCACTTCTGCCGACAATGCGTCTAATAAATCCTAATTTTTTTATATGCTTGCCCGCAGACTTTACGTATATGGGTCCCCCAAGTTAAGTCTTTAGTGAATGTAACACCTAGGTATTTCACCGTATCAACTACTTCAAGGTCAACTCCAGCTAATTTGTAAACTAATTCCGTGGATCTTTTAAAGAAATTTACCACCGAACATTTATTAAGATTTAAAGGCAATCCCCATTTTGAACACCATTCATTAATGCTATTTAAATCACGAGCTAGAATTAAACGATCATCATCCCCAGATATCTCCCGATAAATCACTGTGTCATCCGCGAACATCCTTATCTTACTTTTCACTTCGCGGTTCAGATCGTTAACAAAAATCAAGAATAGTAACGGTCCGCTAACACTTCCCTGAGGAACCCCTGAGGTTACTCGTACGCTGGTAGAACTAGCGCCGTCAAGGACTACCCTCTGTTCCCGGTCTGAAAGGACGTCTTCAACCCAATTTATTGCCCCCTTGTGTATACCTGCGCCCTTTAATTTATGGATGAGTTTATCATGCGGAACCTTATCAAATGCCTTTTGAAAGTCTAAAAAGATCGCATCCACTTGCCTACCACTTTCACCCGATAAAATTAAGTCATGTGTGAACAATCCTAATTGGGTCTCGCATGAGCGGGTTTTTCTGAATCCGTGTCGATTGTCACTTAAAAAGTTAATGTTATCAAGATGTCTCATTATGGAACTGACAATTATGTGCTCTAAGATTTTGCAACATATAGAAGTGAGAGAAATGGGTCTGTAATTGCTGGGATCCTCCCTGTGACCACTTTTAAAAATAGGCGTTATTTGCGCGGTTTTCCAATTCTTAGGGACTTTGCACTCAGTCAGTGATTTGTTAAATATAAATTCGAGATACGGGGCGATGTTAGGAGCTAAGTGTTTTAGCACTCTAGCTGGTATGTTTCCGGGACCCGGGGATTTGTTTGGTTTAATGTCTTTGAGCAATTTGGCAATTCCTTGCTCGTCCGCTGTTATTTTTGCCATGGGTTCAGTATATATTGTTTCTTGGGGATACGTGGTGGCTACATCGTTCGTGAAGACGCTCTGGAAGAATTCGTTTAGAATGTTGGCTTTACCCTCACTGTCAGTATGAATTTGTTGCAGTCCCTTAAGCAAGCCACGGTTTGTTGACCCCCATTTACTTCCCTAACATATGACCAGAAAGCTTTGGGGTCAGTGTTCAAATACTCGCAGAGTACTTTACGTTTAAAGTCTTGCAAGGCGCTACGTAATTGTGTTTTAGTTTCAATTTTAGAGGATCTATACTTGTCCAAAAGCTGTTTATTGTCCAAGGGTGATGAGTTCAGACCTGCTTTCTTTACCCTAGAGTGTAACATTCTCTGCTTTCGAAGGGCTTTTTTAACGCCTTTGTTGTACCACCTGGGGTCGCGATTTGCTTTAACGTATTTTACAGGGATGAAATCAGTGATTCCTTTTTGCGTAATTTTGACAAACTGTGTCCAAGTTTCTTCCACAGTGGCAAGACTTAAGCGCGTTTTGAAATCGTGTAGTGAAGAGTTTAAATGGCTGGCAAAAGTTTCAAAATCTGCTTTGTGATAATTATAAATTTTTCTTTTTGGCTTGACATTCTTTTTTATCTCTACGTTCAAGTTGATAATAACTGATCATTGATGTCATTACACAGCCAACTCTCTGTGCCTAATATTATATCAGCCGAATGACATTGGATTATGTGCTCGAGATCCGCTATTTTATTTTTGAGGCTTCTGCAATTTTATACAAGTATATTTAGATTGTTTTTCTCTTGAGTAACGCCATTGTTTATGTCTGACCGTAATTTACGACACGTTTGTGGAGAAGTGCATGTCAAATGTCTTTCTACGTCAATGCCAGGGTTGTCGGTTACTTTTACATGTCGGTTGTATGTTGTATTAAAACAAGTTTGTGTTTGTTCTGTTATTTTTGGGATCTGCGAGGCGTAACCTGATCTCAAGTGACAAAAAGCGCTGGATTCTACTTTATTTATCCCAATATATGACCTGCGCTCTTGCCTTCCAACTATGCTAAACCCTAGAAACGTGTTCGTGTAACCTACGCGCTACACACTGTGATGCCACGGCAGTATAATGGACCCCGGAGCGATTTAGGGGTACCCGACACGATGAGAGGACAGGCCTCAGATCAACGAAGTCCGCTCCGATTTCCCGACAGAATCCCAACAATCTCTCGTTTATACCCTCTATTCGGCTCCAAACGAGCCTTCCGCGGTCAGTACGTGGCAAAATACTACAAGTACTTAATTTAAGAGGAACCTTCAACTCTGCCTCAACCCGTTTCACCTCCGAGTGCATTTCCTTAAAGGAGCGCAGGATCTCTTCAGATCCACGTTCTGAGGCGTCGTTTGTTCAAATATAACTAATTACGCAAAGTATTTAAAAATGAATATCTGTGTATTTCGGGGAAGCAACTCAAACTGGTATTCCTTATCTCGATGGGCCAAAACTGTGAGTATTTCCTCAGTTGAACGAAGTCGTACCAGAGAACTTTATTTGGCAGCAAGATGGTGCGTCGCCTCTTTGGCATTACCTCAGTAGGTGATTGGCTAAACGACGAATTATTCCAACCGCTGGATTGGACAGATGAGTGAGCTTGTTTCGCATGACATCCTCATTAACACGATGTCTCATGACATGTGATTTTCACCTTTGGGGTTTCATGAAGGATCAGGAGTGGATATGTTTCTGCTGACCTACCCGACTTAAGAAATGGGATTGAAGAGTTGTTGCAAGGGTATTATGTAGATGCAGACTCAAGTACAGACAGATACAAGTACTCGTTCTTTCCCCGAACAATCAAAAATTAAGTGATCACAATGAAGTCTCTAAACCCCGATATTCATTTTAGTACACCCTGTATTATCAGCAGCAACTGTCGTTCTTTTGGGGGAGAGGACCCTGGGATGAGGGGGTGGAAAGGGAGGGGAGGGGTGAAGGTGTAATGGCATGCGGCGCCCTTGGTATTGAATCGGTGGGGGTGCCTATCTCCAGGCAAGAAATGGGCCCACCCTTCCCATAACCCACCGACTGCCCATAATTCACCTTGGCCTTTAAGGCCTTTTAGACTCCCATCAACAATCCGCACAAACACAATGCTGGGAACTCCAAAACTGGGTGTCTTAATACACCAATATTACCCTCTCAAATTCCCTGCTTTGCAATTTGCACCCTTCCGCTTTTTCACCCCGAGTGAAAACCCCCAGCGACTCCGGTCTCTTCACCCCACCTCAAACCCACCTTCCCCTACTCACCCCCCTCCATCACCCCTCATTGTTAATCTTACAAATGCATAAAAATGTGTCCTTTGCCAACTTCGTTAGTTGGTGGCACTCTAAAATAACGTATGTTTCTGCATCTGCACAATACCCAGTATGCCCCTGCAAGGGCGTGTGGTGGGGGGTGTTAGGGCACCAGTCATGCATGCGGAAATATTTGTCCATTCATGCATTTGAAAGTGTACTAGTCAATGTGCATAAAATCACCGGGGCACGTACGCACATACATATAATATCATCAGTAGTGATAGATGGAGTTCGCTTAAATGCAGTAGAAGTTACTTCCTCTGTGTTCCCCAAGGAATTGTCATCGGACCTCTTTTATTCCTACGTTACGTTAACGACATTCACTCCGTATTAACTAATGAAATACCTTTATTTGCGGACGATGCGGTGGTGTACTGTGATATCCGCAATCCCTGGAAAAGAGCAGCTTTGTTTAAGGACCTTAATGCAATACAACGCTGGTGCGACATTTGGCAATTAGAATTAAACTTAAAAAAGTACGTATTCATAACTTTTTGGGAAAAGAGCAATTTCCTCACGAACGCCTACTGCATCGGGAACATCGAAATGTAATGTGTAGACTCAATTAAATACTTAGGCGTTACCCTCACTCACGATCTCTCCAGAGTGAAACACATACCAGGGGGAATATGTGGATATATGGACTATAAATATCAGGATTTATTAGGAGAGTACTTCGTCAATGTGATAAAAAGGTCAAAGATTAATGTTATCTGTCGCTGGTTAGGCCTCATTCATAGAATATACTCCATGTACTCGTATATGGGATTCTCAGTAAGTCGGATTGATTGCCGAATTGGATCGCGTGCAGCGTATAGGAGCTAGATATGTAAAACGTCGTTGTTATGATAAACTTAGTATGGTATCCAAAATATTAGAGGAGCTAGGGTGCGAAACACTCAATGGAGCGAAGGTTACAATTACACAGATTGAAGCTTCCTTTGCATATGAATTGGAAGTGTGTCTCTTTACCAGTGATGTTGAAAATGAATTGTATTACCCCCATCGTTCTGCGGTAGGGAAGTTCATGCTAATAAAGTTAGAGAGATTAAGTATGGATACAGATAAATTTAAGATGTCATTTTTTCCACGAACTATTAGAGATAACGTATATTTGACCATGGTAGGGGTAAAAATATTCGGGTCGCAATAGTCTAGTATCTATTCATATACTAACGTTGGACTCCAGGGAACTAAAAATATTTTTAAAAAACCAAAAACATTTGCCATGATAGGTTTGTTCGACTGCATCCTTAAATTTTAGTCTTTAAGTATCATTTTTCTGGCGCTAAGGCGTTCTCAAACATGCCACAACCAACCATTCACGATTCAATCTTCCTCAAGAAACGTATTTGAAAAACGGAATATTTTTTCCTGCTCAATTCACACGGAGAATAAATTCGACCATGTCAGCCGGCCAATGCCTAAAACGAACGATTTCTTCGCTATGGCTTGCGATGTTGTTTGATTCAAGTTGTTTTGTTTTAACGGTAAAACTGTTGCTCTATGTTGCCAAACAACATCGTTTCTTTTGTTACCATTATAGCTCGAAATTTGTGGTGATTATTGTGTTATCTTTCATGCATTATACCTAGTCTCTAAAATAAATACGCGAATTGGTGCAATCTGAGTCATAACGGCGGACTATAGCCCCAGCGGCGCTAGTTACGTGTGATTCATTCTGTGCTTGGCGGATCGTCTAGCTGTGCGTATGGTGCCAGTTATGTTAGTTTCTGTTGTCCTTGTTTTAACTGTTTATCGGAAATGGAAATTGACGAAATCACGGATCAACGAATCAACATCAGATTTTTTGGTGAAGTGCAGTAAAAGTTATCAAAGAATTACTGAAATGTTGGCAACTGTTTACGGTGATAATGCTCTGAAGAAAAAATCCGTTTTCAAGTGGATTAAGCGTTTTAAAGACGGCCGACAAGATGCCATGAATGATGCAAGGCCGGGACGACCTTCAACCACCTGTGTTGACGACAACATTGATCGTGTGCGGTCCCTTGTTCTTACAGATCGTCTAAAAACTGTCCGAATGAAAGCGGATGAACTGAATTTAGGAAAATCAACAGTGCACACTATTTTAACCGAACATGATGGATGGATCCATCACCATGACAATGCACCTGCAAATTCAGCATTGATTGTTCGCCTGTTTCTGGCAAACTATTCAATCACCATCCTTGATAATTCTCCATATTCGGCAGATCTTGCCTTCTGAGATTTTTATCTACTTCCAATATATAAAAATATGATGAGGGGACATCACTGGGGAGATGTGGAAGACACAATATAAACCCAAGATACGACGGGAAAATTAAAAAGCCTAACAGCCGAGAGGACTTCCAAAGGGTGCTCAAAACGGTGGAAAAGAAGATGGAATAATTGTATAGCAACGAATTGAGAGTACCTTCTTTGGAGGGGACAAAATCTATGTAGACTAAATTTAACAAAACAGTCTTTATGGCCTCAGTTCGCGTATTTATTGGACGGACCTATTGGTGTATGGTTTTTGGATTATTTGCCTCCAACAAAGAAAACATTTGTTTTCCTAGTCCCATTTGAAATTGGGAAATCGGAGACCGGATCGCTGCCGAGTGAGACCGAATCCCATTTTAAGTCCTTCAGATTGTCGTTTCAGCGTCCAATTTCGGGCATTGTTGCGTATTGTCGTCCTTCGCAAAGGGCCCTTTTTCCCGAGGCGGGCCAAATGTTCTCGTCTGCTCCGATTCGCTATGTCCGAGTTCAGCTGTTTATTTTATTCCGACTGCGTCATCCCTTAGTTATCAGGGACTTCATTTCACGACGAGAAGGCCGGGATGGCCGCTTAAAAGACTGCCAAATTTCTTTGGGACACCAAACAAAGCGAGGCCACCGTCAGAGAGAGAGAGACGGAGATCTCGTTTGCAGATGGAATGAGACCCACTTGCATTTAACGGGAATATTTATAGCGCCCGCGACTGCCGCGCAGATTTGAGACCGCCTTGAGTTTCTTTTTTCGAGGCTCCTCAACCGCTCGCGTCAACAAGTCACGTGACATCTCTCCATGAGAAAGTTTACAGAACATTTGAAATGTAATGCCAATGCCCAAGAACTGGTCCTCATACCTCTTCTACGAAAACCATTCAGTAAATAATAATACTTTGTTGAATTCACAATATTAACTACGGAAAGATTAATGTGATGCTCGTATTTTGTTCCATATATATAATTATATGTATATATATATTATTATTATTAGGTCATCTACCGTTTAAGGTAGGTTTTTGGAAGGACACAACTATCAAATAAACATTTTGTGACTCCCCACCTATAAAACTAATCTATATCAAGTCCCTCTTCATCTCGGTGTACTTCTTCCCTCTCTTCATCCCGTCCAACATCCCTATCCTGTTCCTGCCCTACCTCGCTTGCCCAACATTCTCCCCTCTATTACCTTCTTCTACATTCCACTACCGCTCAATACGCCTTTCCTCCATTTTTTCTGCCTCCATACGATTTCTCTCAACAAACCCCGCTCCTCACCCACCATCTCTAGTACTTCCTCATTTGTTTTCCTTTCGGTCCATTTCACCTTCTCCATTCTTCTCCACACCCACATTTCAAAAGCCTCCAATCTACGTCTATCCCCCTGCTTCAGTGACCACGTTTCCGCGCCGTACATAGCTACGCTCCATATCAGAGTTTTTACGAGTCTTGTCTTAACATTCCTACTCAACGTCCCCGTCATCAACTCCCTCCTCCTTGAGAAAGCCTCCTTGCCTAGCGCAATTCTTCTCCTTACGTCCCTACCACTTTGACCGTATTGGTCCAAAAGACTTCCGAGATATGTAAACTGCTCTACCTGTTCTATTCTTTCCCTACCTATTTTAATATTTAGCTTAGCCTTTTTCTTTCTGGAAAATCGCATAACCTTTGTTTTATTAATGTTGATTCTCATCCCATATTTATCGCACTGAACCTCCAATTCACTCAGCAATGCTTGCAACCCCTTGGCTGACTGAGCAACTAATGCTTGGTCATCAGCAAACCTAACCGATTTTACGAATTCCCCTCCGACTTTCATTCCTACCTACAGTTCTTCCCATGCCTCTTTAATCATTTCCTCCACATATACGTTGAAATGCACCGGTGACAATGGGCAACCCTGCCTTACCCCTCTTCCTAACACTGCCCATCCGGACTCTCCGTTACCCACTGGCACCTGAGCAGTCTGAAACATGTACAGGTTGCGGATCAGTCTCCTGTCCCTCCAATCCATTACTATTTTCTGCAATACACGCAATAATTTTTCCCAATTCACTCTATCAAACGCTTTTTCGAAATCTACAAAACAGGCAAAAACGTCCTGGTTGTATTCTATATTCCTCTCATTACTGCAATGGCATCACGCGTACTTCTCCCATTCCTAAACCCAAACTGATCATCCCCTAAGTAATCATTGGCCTTACTCTCTATCCTTTTGTCGATGATCCTGAGAATAACTTTAGCTGCGTGGGATATCAAACTTATTGTTCTGTAATCCTCACATGATATAGACTTCGCCTTTTTTGGAATAGGAACTAACACCGATCTCACAAAATCTTCCGGCCAGATTCCTTCCTCATAGATACTACGAATCAGTCCATATATGGCCTTCTTCCCTCCTTTCCCTAACCATTTCAACATTTCTACAGGAATATTGTCCAGCTCCACAGCCTTATTGGCTTTCCTCTCCTTTAATGCCCTTTCTATTTCATCGTCGAGTATGCCTGGACCTAAACTGTCTTCTTCTACGTCATCTTCCTTTTCTATGTCTAACCTTGTCGGCCTAAGTTCTTTACCATACAGTGTTTCTATAGATTCCTTCCATCTCTCTTGGATTTTTCCTGGTTCAACTATTATCTTACCACACTTATCTTTAACTGTTAGCACAGATCTTGCCTTCTTACTTCCCGATAATAACTTAACCTTGCTGTATAGAGCACCAATTTCACCCTTCTTCTGTAAACTTTCCATATCCTCGCATTGCGTTTTCCACCATTCTTCTTTTGCTTTATTTGTGGCACTTCTCAATTTATTGTTTTACTCTTTGTACTTCATTTTGCCTAACTCTGTGTTTACATTCTTCCTTCTTCTTCTGTCGTCCATTTTTGCAATCATCTCATGCGTGACCCATGGTTTCCTCATTCTTTTCCCGTTAATGGTTCCTATAGTGTCCTTTGCTGCTTCCGATGTCCCTTGCTTGATACATTCCCATTTTTCTGCGATTGTACTTAGTTCTTTACCGTCATCCATTATTTTCTCTAAAGCCTGCTGATACTCCTTCCTCGTTAATCCATTCAATGCTTGTACGTTCCATTTCCTAACCCGCTGCCCTTGCCTTATCTCCTTGAAAAGGACGTTACATTTCATAACAACTAAATTGTGGTCAGAGTCCGCATCCGCTCCTGGGAAACTGTGCGAATTTATCACAGTGATCCTAAACCTGTGCCTAACCATAATATAATCTAACTGATACCTTACGTGACACCATCACTTAATGGCCGCCCCACTGGTGTCAGACGCCTTTGCAGCCGCCTCACTGAGGAACAGACGCTGCGTGGACTACCTTTCGTCTGGCTCCTAACCTTCGACCTATCTGGCATGGGTGACCCTTCCAGGAGTAATTATTATTACTCCCGCCAGCACAACTCTTGGGGTCATGACCCATGGTTTCCTCATTCTTTTCCCGTTAATGGTTCCTATAGTGTCTTTTGCTGCTTCCGATATCCCTTGCTTGATACATTCCCATTTTTCTTCGATTGTACTCAGTTCTTTATCGTCATCCATTATTTTCTCTACAGCCTGCTGATACTCCTTTTTCTTTAATCCATTTAATGCATTCACGTTCCATTTCCTAACCCGCCGCCCTTGCTTTATCTTAAAGCAAGGGCGGCGGGTCTAAAATCTAAAATCTTTTTTTAAAATTACCAATCAGAATGTAGGCCGATCGCATACTAAGACATCAAAGAGATTAAATAGCATCCCCAGAAAGCAGACCGCAGAGAAGGTTTTAGACGAGGATATAATTTCCGTAGTAGTAGTTAACTGCCGAAGTTTAAAAAATAAAATACCGGAATTTCACCATCTCATTCATAGCACAGAGTCGGATATCATTATAGGAACTGAAAGTTGGTTAACAGATGACATCGCAGATTGCGAAATATTTCCCAAGTCCTTCATAGTTTATAGAAACGACAGAAAAAATAGAGCCGGAGGAGGAGTGTTTATTGCGGTTAAGAACTCTAACGTCAGTAGAGCCGAGTTATTTCCTGATAGCTGTATAGAAAGTGTATGGTGCTCAGTGAAAACACCCAGATCGAAAAGAATATATATCTGTGCGTATTATAGACCACCCCACGTTAGCATTAACTCAATACCAGACCTAGAAAAACAGATACAACGCTTTACATCCCACAACAGTGAGCATAGCCTAATTATCGGAGGTGATTTTAATATTCCCACAATAGATTGGGATTCGTACAATTTTATAAATGGAGGTAAAGACAAGGATCTTTGCGAGTCCCTCTTATTCGCGTTCACCTCGAATTCCCTACATCAATTAGTCACTTCACCAACAAGGGGAAAGAACATTCTTGATCTGTTAGCCACAAATATACCCGAAAAGGTCTTAAATATTGAAGTTGTTGACGGAATCAGTGATCACAGGGCTGTAAACGCTAAATTTTCTCTAAGTGTAGATAAAGTCAACAAACCTAAGAGAAAGGTGTATTTGTTCAATAAAGCGGACTATGATGGCTTAAAATGTGAATTAAAAAGTTCTTTTTTTATATTTGACGAATTAAGCAAAGCTAGTAGTGTCGAGGATACTTGGAATAATTTTCTTAGGATAACACGTTCAGCAATACAGAGGTTCATACCTAGTAAATATATAAAAGAGAATAAGGAACCCCGATGGTACAACTCTGAAGTACGGAAATCTCTTAGGCGGCAAAGGGTGTGCCATGCCAGAATGAAAAATGCAGTTAAAGATTCCTCCCCTGATAAAATCAACGAAACCATACAGAACTACAAAGCATCTAGGTCCACTGCCAAGAAGGCCTTCCGGAAGGCGCTAGCGGAATTCAAAAGGAAAAAATTAGGCGAACATTTGAACGATAACCCAAAGATGTTTTGGTCCTACGTCAGGGAAGTGCAGGGACACAAGTCCACCGTAAACTCATTGAATATCGAAAAGGGGAATAAAGTAACGAGTAGTTTAGATAAAGCCAACATATTAAACTCATTTTTCCAGAGTGTTTTCAACATATCCTCACAAAATACACCCGAGAACCTTCCGAAAATATTTCAGCATTCAATGGAAGCAATCAATATTTCCACCCGCGGAATAGAATTACTCCTTAAAAACATAGACCCCAACAAATCTCCGGGACCTGATGAGATACCGGCACGTGTGTATAAAGAACTGTCGGCTGAAATTGCCCCATATCTAGATATAATATTTAAGAAATCATTAGCAGAAGAAAGCGTGCCAAACGGCTGGAAGGTAGCTTCGGTAACACCCATATTTAAAAACGGAGACAGGGAGGACCCCAGTAATTATAGGCCAATATCGCTGACTTCCATTTCCTGTAAGATTCTTGAACACATCATTGTTAGTTCCATGATGAGGCACCTCGATAGCCAAGATTTATTAATTAATAACCAACACGGCTTCCGTAAGGGTAGATCCTGCGAAACTCAACTCGCACTTTTTGTACATGATGTATTAAACTCCGGTGAAAGTAATATTCCAGTTGATGCGATATTCCTAGATTTTAAGAAAGCTTTCGATAAAGTCCCTCATTGCAAATTACTGGCGAAATTGGAAACCTATGGAATACACGAAAGTATTATTAACTGGATTAAACAATTTTTAAGTGATCGTGTCCAAACAGTCGTCCTGGACGGTGTATCATCCGATACTGTCAAGGTCACGTCGGGGGTACCACAAGGAAGTGTCATAGGCCCCCTCCTTTTCCTTATTTACATAAATGACCTCAGTACCGTAGTTAATAACAAGCTCCGTCTTTTCGCCGATGATGCAGTAATTTATGGGGACATCCGAAGTCACGAAGACAGAGTCGTGTTAGCCAACGACCTAGATGCAATTCAAAATTGGTGCGATACATGGCAATTGGAATTGAATTTTAAAAAATGCGTAGTAATACATTTTTGGGAAAAGAGTAATTCCCTCCCTTATAGTTACAAAGTGAAACAAACCAATATCGAGAGGGTAGATTCCTTTAAATACTTGGGTGTAACAATTACTCTCGATCTGTCCTGGGGAAAACACATACGAGAAATATGCGGTCGTGCTAATAAAAAATTGGGATTTGTGAAAAGAGTGCTAGGTAAATGCGACGAAAAGTGAAAGAACGATGTTTCCTTGCCTTGGTCAGGCCCCACCTAGAGTATGCTGCCAGTATATGGGATTCTCACAACATAAATTTGGTTTCGGAATTAGATCGAGTTCAGCGGAGGGGGGCTAGATTTGTCAAACATTGTTATGACCAACTCAGCAGCGTATCCACTTTGTTAGACAGTTTAGGTTGGGATTCTCTTACACAGCGGCGTTTCCAATATAGATTAAACTTATTAAAAACATTTAAAGATGGGCCCTTTTCCGATGACATCAAGGATATAATACGAACCCCAACGTATTACGGTCGAAGGGATCACGAATATAAGACTAGATAGATAGACTGCAAGACTGACAGGTTTAAAATGTCATTTTTTCCAAGAACGATAAGGGAAAACAATGCTCGTAGTCGAAATTCCCCAGGACTTAGTTCATTACAATAAGTATTAACGTACAGGTTAGGGCCTTCGCGAGGATGTGTATACAGGTGTGTATGTATGTATGTATATGTATGTGTGTATATATACATATATATATGTATGTATATATATATATTTTTTCCTACAGGTTCCCCCCACCTTTCCTCACCTAACTCCCAACCCCCTCAACCCTTACCCTTCCCTCATGGTGCTACACCCCCTGCCACACACCTTTTTGGTGGCTCGCAGGGTACTTATGTAGATGTAGATGTAGATGTATCTTCTTGAAACGGACGTTACATTTCATAGCAGCGAAATTGTGGTCAGAGTCCGCATCCGCTCCTGGGAAACTGTGCGAATTTATCACACTGTTCCTAAACCTGTGCCTAACCATAGTATAATCTAACTTATACCTTTCTGAGACACCTGGCATTTTCCATGTATACCTACGCCTTTTGTGATGTCTAAACCATGTGTTGGTGTTGACTAACCCCAGTCCCTGCAGAATTCAATTGCTTTCTCCCCGCGTTCATTCCTCGTGCCTAACCCATAGTCCCCCACCTCACCCCCCTCTCTTCCTTCGCCTACCGTCGCATTCCAATCCCCCATCACTATCAAATGTTTCCCTGCAGGAACACTCGCGATGATATCCTCTAACTCATCATACATCCTATCGTTTTCTTCCTCCTTGTGGTTGCTCGGTGGCATGTATAACTGAACAATGACCAAGTTCGTCGGCTCTGCTTTAATCTCTACGAGTAAAATTCCATCTGTTGCTTGCTCTATGTTGATTACGCTTCTCCCTACTTCTTTATTTAACTATACGGCAAACCATCATTGTTTCTCGTTCCTGCCGCTGTATATCACTCTATAATTGTCACTCCAGTAATCCCCGCTATCCTTCCATTTCACCTCGCAGAGACCTAAAACATCTATGTTACCTCTTTCCATATCTCGCTTAATATTTTTTTACTTGCCTGTCCTCAACATTGTCCTGACGTTCCATGTTCCTATTCTAACTATTTTCGTCTTCTTCTGCGTCTTCTGTCCTGCTGCTGTTAGTTCTCCCACGCAAGGATTTCGTGGGATGACGACCGCGGAAGCCTTGCCTCCCTCGGGATAATATGCGATAATATTATAGATAATATGAGTCCTGGCATCTGCGAGACTCAGCCCAAGGGGCCGTGTGTCGTGCCCGGCAGCGGGGGAAGCAAGGCTTCCGCGGTCGTCATCGCACGAAACCCTTGCAGTGAGGAGATAACAGCAGCAGGACAGAAAACTAAGAAGAAGGCGAAAGTAGTTAGAATAGGAACCTGGAACGTCAGGACAATGTTGAGGACAGGAAAATTAGAAAATTTTAAACGAAAGATGGAAAGAGGTAATATATATGTTTTAGGTCTCTGCGAGGTGAGATGGAATGATGGCGGGGATCACTGGAGTGGTCACTGGAGTGGCAATTACAGAGTGATATCTACATCTACATCTATACCCTGCGAGCCACCAAAAAGGTGTGTGGCTAGGTGAGGAAAGGTGGGGGGAACCAGTAAGAAAAAAAAATATATACATACATGTATATATATAAATATATACACATTATATATACCTATATATATATATATATATCTTTCTCTTTCTATCAGTTAGAGTTATATTATGGTTAGGCACAGGTTTAGGAACAGTGTGATAAATTCGCACAGTTTCCCAGGAGCGGATGCGGACTCTGACCACAATTTAGTTGTTATGAAATGAAATGTTCGTTTCAAGAAGATAAGGCAAGGGCGGCGGGTTAAAAAATGGAATTTAGAAGCAGTAAATGAATTAACGAGGAAGGAGTATCAGGAGGCTGTAGAGAAAATGATGGATGACGGTAAAGAACTGAGTGCTATCGAAGAAAAATGGGAATGTATCAAGAAAGGGATATTGGAAGCCGCTAAAGACACTATAGGAACCGTTAACGGGAAAAGGATAAGGAAACCATGGGTAACGGATGAGATGATTGCAAAGATGGATGAGAGAAGAAGATGGAAAAATGTAAACACAGAGTTAGGCAAAATGAAGTACAAAGAGTTAAACAATAAATTGAGAAGGGCCACAAATAAGGCAAAAGAAGAATGGTGGAAAACGCAATGCGAGGATATGGAAAGTTTACAGAAGAAGGGTGAAATTGGTGCTCTATACAGCAAGGTTAAGTTATTATCGGGAAGTAAGAAGGCAAGATCTGTGCTAACAGTTTAAAGATAAATGGGGTAAGATAATAGTTGAACCAGGAAAAATCCAAGAAAGATGGAAGGAATATATAGAAACACTGTATGGTAAAGAACTTAGGCCGACAAGGTTAGACATAGAAAAGGAACATGACGTAGAAGAAGATAGCTTAGGTCCAGGCATACTCGACGATGAAATAGAAAGGGCATTAAAGGAGATGAAAGCAAATAAGGCTGTGGGGGTGGACTATATTCCTGTAGAAATGTTGAAATGGTTAGGGAGAGGTGGGTAGAAGGCCATATATGGACTGATTCGTAGTATCTATGAGGAAGGAATCTGGCCCGAAGATTTTGTGAGATCGGTGATAGTACCTATTCCAAAAAAGGCAAAGGCTTCGTCATGTGAGGATTACAGAACAATAAGTTTGATATCCCTCGCAGCCTAAAGTTATTCTCAGGATCATCAACAAAAGGATAGAGGAGTAAGGCAAATGATTACTTAGGGGATGATCTAGTTTGGGTTCAGGAAAGGAAGAGGTACGCCGTGATGCCATTGCAGTAATGAAGAGCACTAGTCGAGAGGAATATAGAATACAATCAGGACGTTTTTGCCTGTATGTAGATTTCGAAAAAGCGTTTTGATAGAGTGAATTGGGAAAAATTAATGCGTGTATTGCAGAAAATAGGAATGGATTGGAGGGACAGGAGACTGATCCGCAACCTGTATATGTCTCAGACTGCCCGGTGCGAGTAGGGGAACGGAGAGTCGGATGGGCATTGTTAAGAAGAGGTGTAAGGCAGGGTTGCCTATTGTCACCGGTACTGTTCAAACGTATATGTGGAGGAAATGATTAAAGAGGCATGGGAAGAACTGGAGGTAGGAATGAAAGTCGGAGGGGAATTCGTAAAAATCGGGTTAGGTTTGCTGATGACCAAGCATTAGTTGCTCAGTCAGCCCAGGGGGTTACAAGCATTGCTGAGCGAATTGGAGGTTCAGTGCGATATAATTATGGGGGATGGGAATAAATATTAATAAAACAAAGGGTATGCGATTTTCCAGAAAGAAAAAGGCTAAGCTAAATATTAAATTAGGCGGGGAAGAATAGAACAGGTAGAACAGTTTACATATCTCTGAAGTGTATTGGACCAATACGGTCAAAGTGGTAGGGACGTAAGGAGAAGAATTGCGCTAGGCAAGGAGGCTTTCTCAAGGAGGAAGGAGTTGATGACGGGGGACGTTGAGTAGGGATGTTAAGACAAAGACTCGTAAAAACTCTGATATGGAGCGTAGCTATGTACGGCGCGGAAACGTGGTCACTGAAGCAGGGGGATAGACGTAGATTGGAGGCTTTGAAATGTGGGTGTGGAGAAGAATGGAGAAGGTGAAATGGACCGAAAGGAAAACAAATGAGGAAGTACTAGAGATGGTGGGTGAGGAGAGGGGTTTGGTTGAGAGGAAATCGTATGGAGGCAGGAAAAATGGATGAAAGGCGTATTGAGCGGTAGTGGAATGTTGAAGAAGGTAATAGAGGGGAGAATGTTGGGCAAGCGAGGTAAGGGCAGGAACAGGATAGGGATGTTGGACGGGATGAAGAGAGGGAAGAAGTACACCGAGATGAAGAGGGACTTGATGTAGATTAGTTTGATAGGTGGGGAGTCACAAAATGTTTATTTGATAGTTGTGTCCATCCAAAAACTTACTTTAAACGGTGGATTACCTAATAATAATAATATATATATATATAGTAAAGGCCTATCCTTTCCCACACCAAAAATCAAACAAATCAATCTACTCACCTACACACTCAATTTCTGCCGAAACCTTCGTTGGCGCGCATTTTGGAAATCGCAAAGTAACTCTTCGAGTCAAATTGAAACCAATCCCGCACTCAACAAATTCCGCCCGGCCTCCACTCATGAGCCAAAACCCCTACCTAGTAATCATCCCGTGGAAATATTCATACGCCTCTTTCTCCAAAAAGTCTCTAATAAATCCTTCACACAATCTCTAAAACCAAGAAATAACCTTTCCACAAACGAACGTCATGCCCTTAAAATCCTACAGGCCAATCCCAACATCGTGGTCACTACCGCCGATAAAGGCTCATCAGTCGTAATTTTCAACACCCAAGACTATATTTCCAAAGCCCTCAGTCACCTCAACGACACATCCACCTATACCACTCTCACCGACAAACCTACTCCAACCTTCCAAAAGGAAATTCGGTCTCTTCTCCTCCAATTTGGACCAGAAGAAGGCCTCACCTCCCAAGACATATCCCTACTCTCATCCCCAAACCCCAGAACACCCCAGTTTTATCTCCTCCCAAAAATACACAAACCCAACATCCCCTGTCCCCCTATAGTTTCTAGTTTCAACTCTCCCACCGAAAGAATCTCCGTATTCCTTTATCACCACCTACAACCTATCGTACTCTCATTGCCCTCCTTCACGAAAGACACGTATCACTTCCTCCACCGTTTAAACTCTGTCTCCATTCCCTCCACCTCCAACCTGCTTATAGCCACCATCGACGTCACCTCCCTCTATACTTCTATTCCCCATGCAGAAGGCCTATCCTCCCTCCGACACTATCTTTCTCTACGCCCCCCCCACCCCAGTGCCCCTCGACCGAATTTCTCCTATATCTCGCGACTGTCGTCCTGACCAAAAATGGATTCTCTTTCCAAAACTGTTTTTATCTCCAAGCGAAAGGCACAGCGATGGGAACGAGGATGGCGCCATCGTACGCCAATCTCTTCATGGGCCACCTCGAAGAGAATTTCCTTTCACAGCAACCCTTCCAACCTCTTTTCTGGGTCCGCTACATTGACGACATTTTTAGGCTCTGGACACACGGCTCTGATTCTCTTGACAATTTCTTATCAGCCTTAAATTCTCCTTCACTGTTAAATTCACTTCTTCCATTTCACACTCCACCATCACTTTTCTTGATACAGACATCTCAATTCACAATAACAAATTCACCACTTCAGTACACATCAAAGCCAATAATCATCAACAATATTTACACTATACTAGTAGTCATCCTTCTCATACCAAACGCTCAATTCCCAACTCTCTCTCAATCCGCGGACATCGGATTTGCAACACCACAGCTGCCCTCAAGAAATACCTCCACAATCTACACCATGCACTCCACAAACGCGGTTACCCAGAAAAGCTCCTACAGGATAAAATCTACCGCTCCACCCGACCACACACACAACAGAATGACAACCCCACATCTGACGCTGGACTCAACCTTTGCACAACCTATTTCCCCGGATCCCACAGACTGAAAACCATTCTCAAAGAACTTTATCCTATATTACATGACAATGACGCGACCACATCCTTACTGCCCCAATGCCCCTCTGTCGCTTACAGACGACCAGCCAATCTCAGAAACCTTCTGAGATCCACCAATCCTTCGACACCCCGCCCTGACAAATTTCCACATATTTCCCCTACCTGCAATCGCCCCCGATGTAAAACATGTCTCCTAATTAGATCTGCTCCCCTCTCCCCACATCCCCTCATTGTCCCTTCACCCCGTTTCCACGCTAATTGGCTCTCGAAAAATATTATCTATCTTTTGTCGTGCAAACAATGCACTTCATTCTACATAGGCGAATGCATTACCCCCTTATCCATCCGAATGAACAATCACCGCTACTCATGTAATTCTGCTTCACTCTCTTCTCTTCCTGTCCCTTCACACGCAATGTCACAAAACCTATCATTCGACGAAAGCTTTTCCCGAGCAATTCTAGAATTCCTACCCGATTCTGCCATCAACATAGAGGTGAGAACTCGCGAATCCCCATACATCTTATATTTCCGATTCTTTAAAATTCCCACCCTTAACCGCCATCTTTAATTTTTTTTCCAACAGTCCCTAAACCTTCCGCCCCCCCTCCCCTCCCCAGGCACTCTTCCCTCAAAACCTCTCAGTCTAACCTGAAGAAGGCACCTCGGAGTAGGCCGAAAGCTTAAATCATCTACAGTATAAGTGTCCTTTTTTGTGTTATCTGTTTTATTCTGTGTTCTATTGTGCCGTGCAAAAGTTATATTGCTCTCGTGAGTACTTCCGCATCATCGATATATGTATATATATATATATATATATATATATACTCTTTTGGAAAACCCACAAACGTGTAATGTAAATTAACTGATAGTCATAACAAACACAGAAACCAAAACACACAAAAGAGGGACTCACTGGTTCTCGAATTTTCGGTGGTCAAACCACCTTTCTCAAGAGGAATTAGGAACTGAACTGAGGCAGAGGAGGGCCCGAAAGCAGTGGTAGGAAAGAGAAGGGGTAATGGGGGAAAAGAGGGGAAAAGAAAGGAAAAGGGGGGAAAAAAAGGGAGGAGGCATTCGGGGTGAGGAGTTTGGAGGGGTAGTGTATGGCGCGGGAATTTTAAAAAAGATGGGGATGATATGGAAGTTGTTGGGGCGGAGGGGGATGAAATAATATGCATAAAGGGGCCAATTAATGTCTAATATTAATACCTGGGCGATTCCAGGAATCCAAGAGCCAGATGAAAGCTAGCTCTAATGTTTTGAGTTTCAGTGGAGGGTCTGAGTGTGGGAGGGATGCTAAGACGGATACTTTAAAACATTGGTCAAAGGCTGTGTTATGTTCGGAGGCATGTTTGGGGATTGGGAGCATACCAATAAGGGAGGAATTGTTGCATGAGGCTCGATGATTATTGATTCTAATATTGAGGGGTGTGGTACACTGTCCAATGTAAAGGCAGGGCAAAAATGGCACTTGTGTAGGTAGACAATATTGCTGGAGGTACACGAGGAGTAGGGAATTGGTGGGAGAGAGTTAAAGAGCGGGTGGGAGAGGGATGCGATTCTGGTTAGGAAAATAGGACATGTTTTGCATCTAGGTTTATTGCAGGGTCTGGGGCCACTATAGATGCCACATCCCTGTACACATCCATTCCCCACTCAGAAGGTCTCTCCGCCCTCCAACATTACCTCTCCCAACGCCCTGAGCCACACATCCCCAGCACAGATTTTCTCCTCAGCCTTTCCGAGTTCATTCTTACCCCGCAATTCCTTCTCCTTTAATGATAAATTCTACCTACAAATCAAGGGTTGTGCCATGGGTAGCGGGTTCAGCCCGTCCTATGCAAACCTCTTTCTTGGTCTCGCGAGAATAAATTCCTGTCACAACAACCCCTAAAACCGCTATTGTGGCTCAGATATATTGACGATATTTTCCTTCTCTGGCCACATGGTCCTGATTCCCTGAAAACTTTCATTTCCAACCTTAATGCTTCGTCCTCTATCTCCTTCACGTCTACAGTTTCCTCCTCCCAAATCACCTTCCTAGATGTAAACATATCATTTATAGACCATAAATTTCACACATCCGTACACATAAAACCCACAAATAAACAACAGTACTTACATTTTAGCAGCTGTCACCCATACCACACCAAACGTTCCATTCCTTATTCCCTTTCCATAAGGGGACACAGAATTTGCAATGACCCTGACTCCCTAGATAATTTCCTCATAAATTTACACCATTCCCTCCTCAAACGAGGTTATCCTGAATCCCTCCTGAATGAGAGGATCCGTAGACATACTTACACTCCCAGACCTTCTACCACCGCGAAAAACCACCCTCTTTCAATTTGTACCACGTTTCTCCCTGGCCTAGAATCTCTGCGTTCTATCCTAAAGGACCTCTATCCTATCCTCAAAAACCACAATTCCACCACCAACCTTTTCCCCAAATGCCTCTCTGTCACTTTCAAACGCCCCGCCAATCTATCAGATCTTCTAAAATCTACCAATCCACTTCTTAAATCCTCGCCCCGTTCCAAAATCACTCCCAGCCTTCCCCCCCTTTTTTCCCCCTTTTCCTTTCTTTTCCCCTCTTTCCCCCCATTTCCCCTTCTCCTTCCTACCACTGCTTTCGGGCCCTCCTCTGCCTCAGTTCAGTTCCTAATTCCTCTTGAGAAAGGTGGTTGGACCACCGAAAATTCGAGACCCAGTGAGTCCCTCTTTTGTGTGTTTTGGTTTCTGTGTTTGTAAATCGACTAACTAGTCGACACAAACACATAAACTGAAGCACATAAAAGAGGGACTCACTGGTTCTCGAATTTTCTGTGGTGCAACCACTTTTCTCAAGAGGAATTAGGGAAAGAACTGAGGCAGAGAAGGGCCCGAAAGCAGTGGTAGGAAGGAGAAGGGGGGAAAAGAGGGAAAAAGGTAATCGCGGTGAGGGGTTTGGAGGGATAGTGTTAGTCGCGGGAATTTTAAAAAAGGTGGGGATGATATGGAAGTTGTTGGGAGCGGAGGGGGATGAAATTATGTGTATAAAGGGTGTAACTAGTTTCTAATATTATTACCTGGGCGATTCCAGGAATCCGGAGAGCCAGATGAAAGCTAGCTCTAGTGTTTTGAGTTTCAGTCCAGGGTTTGAGTGTGGGAGGGATGCTAAGATGGATAATTTATGGCATTGGTCAAAGGGAGGCCCATCAGAGGCTGAAAAAACCACCCTCATGTATACATACATATAAAATATAAATAAATAAATAAATAAATAAATAAATAAATATATATATATATATATATATATATATAATACGTATGTATGTGTATACTCGAATATATTACTTTTTGCAGAACCCATAATCAACAAGCGAAGGTTTTGCTGTAGAAATTGACGTGTCTTTACATGACGGGAGTGCAATACAGGAGGAATATATTCAGAAAAAAGGGTTTTTAATTTTAGGAGAAATATACGAATCCTGCTCACTGATCCCCCATTATCTTCGTGACTGAAGCCGCAATTTATTACATTTATACCTCGCCAGCAGTTTCTCGTTAGTTCTTTTCCCTCCTTGAGTTTCTCCGCTTAGTATGTCGTAAGATATTCGAGAGTGAAGGAAAGGTTGCATTATTTGAGCCAGACAGCTCTCTCTCTGAATCCACTAAGCGTTTCGACCGCTTGCGGACAAGCCTTCTGCGGGAAATACGTCGATCTAGCGGCGAGCGAAGGGTAAATTGAAATCGATTCGAAAGGTTTTCGGCTAGTAGTCCGTAATGCGGACCTGTAATGGTGTATATTAAATGAAATCGGAAGAGGAGCAATGCCGACTGAGTTATCCGCGTTAAAATCCAGATCCAATAGTGCGCGCGGAAGGATACCTGCTGAGTAGGGCCGACATTTTAGTTTCTAGTTGTTTAAGTTAATTAATTTAATTAATTAATTAATTAAATATTAATTAATTAGAAACTACCTATTGTCTAGAGGATACAATGTTGCAATCGGTCTTGGTGCCATCATCTGTTATCGTTTTTCCAGTCGTCTGGGAGGTAAGTCTGGAGGGCTAAAGTGGAGAAAGCGGAGTGTTTCGTCAATTCTGTCTTCGTGACGAGATGGGGTTTCGTCTAAAGTCATTATATTTTGGAGGATGTCGGCTTGGATTTCAACTTTGCGTATAGGATCAAATATACAGTTGTCATGTTTTAATGGAGGAGGGAAAATGTTGTTTGTTTTTCTGAGGGAGCGTGTCATTTTCCAGATGGAATCGTCTTCAAATTTGAGAGATGAAGTGTGGGAGTCCCATTTATTGGTCTTGAATTGGGCAATTTCCTGTTTGACTATGTTGCTAATGTGGGTGTACTCTTGTGTGTGAAAAGGGAGTCCGGAGTGTTGCCAATGTCTTCCAGCAGTGTTTATGAATTTGATGAGGTTTTTAATATGAGGTGGTAGGTTGAGAGTGTGGCAGTCGGTCAATTGTGTTGTCGGTGGGACGTCGAAAACGGGTTTAATTGGGACTGCAATAAAGATAGGCTGGTGGTCAGGATTGAATGCGTGGATAACTTAAAGAGAGGCGTGAAGCGGTAGGTTTTGGGAAACCGCAATATCCAGGATGTCGCACCTAGCTCGAGCTTGAAGAGGAATGTATGTTCGGTGGGAGGTGGGGATCGGTTTAAATGAAGCAAAAAAGAGTGGAGGATGCGGCCGTTGGAGTTGGTGGAGTGGCAACCCCAGTCTCGGATTTTGCAATTTCATATTATTATTATTAGGTAATCTACCGGTTAAGGTAGGTTTTTGGATGGATACAACTATCAAATAAACATTTTGTAACTCCAAACGAAACCCAATCCAACAACCTAATCTACATCTGCAATTTCAAATAGTTATATATATATAACTTTTGGATGGCACAATAGAACACAGAATAAAACAGATAACACGTAAAAGGACACTCACACTGTAGATGATTTAAGCTTTCGGCCTACTCCGAGGCCTTCTTCAGGTCAGACTGTGTCTGTCTGTGTGTCTGACCTGAAGAAGGCCTCGGAGTAGGCCGAAAGCTTAAATCATCTACAGTGTGAGTGTCCTTTTACGTGTTATCTGTTTTATTCTGTGTTCTATTGTGCCGTCCAAAAGTTATATTGCTCTCGTGAGTACTTCCGCATCATCGATATATATATATATAAAACTTAGACAGTAACACACAGCACGAGAACACATAAAAAGGACACTCACAATAATATATTGATAATTTCGACGGACTCGAGCTCCGTCTTCTTCGGAAGATAAGATATGACTGAGGAAAAGGGTACGCGGTGCAGAGAGAGTATGGGACGAGGGAGAGGGGAAAAACAGGTAGTGGGGGAGGGTGAAGGAGGGGTATATGGAGGGGGAGAAAGCGGAGCGGAGAACAGGTGGTGGGAGAGGGGTGAAAGAGGAGGTTATGGAGGGGGAAAGGGAGGCCATAATATATATATATATATATATATATATATATATACATATATATATATGTACATGTATTACACGCAAACACATGGATACAAAATATTCAACACACAGAAACATGAAGAAAGGACAAAGTATGTATTGGCGTTTCGACGGCTCGACCGTTGTCATCAGAACGGACCCGCTATATATATATATATATATATATATATATACATATATATATATATGTGTGTGTATATATATATATATATATATATATATTCATTCAAACATAGAAATAGGTATAAGGAAAGGGGATAGGAAAACACATAAAAGGCGAACACAGGACGTGTGGGGAAGGCGGTTTTTGAGCAGATCACGAAGGCAAAAATATTTCCTTAACCGGGATTTGAAGACCGAACCCTCCACTTGCCTGGCGGACGTACTACCGTTACACCACCAAAGAAACTTAATTTACCCTGACATCTGCGATGTTATAAGATATTTGTGCGCCGTATGGCGGGACTTCGTATTTGCCTGTGTATCTGGCCAATGGGGCTCATCTCTTCTTCTGGCTATGCGTGCCACGAAACGTACTGTTCCTATTCTCTATGATACCATATGCTTTCTAACCAACTGTCCCCTCCTCTTGTGTGTATTGTCTATTTCTCCTTTGGTGGGTGGAACAGCTCCCTGAAACCTTCCTTTGGCAAATGATTCGGAGCATTTGGGCGTCTTATAACATCGCAGATCTCAGGGTAAATTAAGTTTCCTTGGTGGTGTAACGGTAGCACGTCCGCCCGGCAAGTGGAAGGTCCGGTCTTCAAATTCCGGTTAAGGAAATATTTTTGCTTTCGTGATCTGCTTATTTGAGCTTTAGGCCTACTCCGAGGCTTTCTTCAGTGCAGACTGATAGGTCTTGAGGGGAGAGTGTCTGGGGAGGAAAAAAGGGGGCAGAGTTTTAGGGACTGCTAGGAAAAGAATTAAAGATGGCGGTTAAGGGTGTATAAGGTGTCTATAAGGGTATATCGATAATGCGGAAGTATTCACGAGAGCAAAATAACTTTTGGACGGCACAATAGAACACAGAATGAAACAGATAACACGTAAAAGGACACTCACACTGCAGATGATTTAAGTTTTCGGCCTACTCCGAGGCCTTCTTCAGGTCAGACTGAGAGGTTTTGAGGGAAGAGTGCCCGGGGAGGGGAGTGGGGTCGGAAGGTTTAGGGACTGTTGGGAAAGAAATTAAAGATGGCGGTTAAGGGTGGGAATTTTAAAGGATCGGAAACAAAGGATTATGCGGATTCGCGAGTTCTCACATCTATGTTGGTGGCTGAATCGGGCAGGAATTCTAGAATTGCCCGGGAAAAGCTTTCGTCGAAGGAAAGGTTGTGTGACATTGCGTGTGAAGGGATAGGAAGAGAAGAGAGTGAAGCAGAATTACATGAGTAACGGTGATTGTTCATTCGGATGGATAAGGGGGTAATGCATTCGCCTATGTAGAATGAGGTGTATTGTTTGCACGACAAAAGATAGATAATATTTTTCGAGAGGCAGTTAGCGTGGGAACGGGATGAAGGGGCAATGAGGGAATGTGGGGTGAGGGGAGCAGATCTGATCAGCAGACGTGTTTTACATCGGGGGCGATTGCAAGTTGGGGAAATATGAGGAAATTGGTCAAGGCGGGGTGCCAAAGGGTTGGTGGATCTCAGAAGGTTTCTGAGATCCAGCAACTTTCTGGAAACTACGTTTCTGGTTGGTCGTTTGTCAGCGACAGAGGGGCATTGGGGCAGAATGGATGAGGTCACGTTATTTTCGTGTAAAATAGGATAAAGTTCTTTGAGAAGGGTTTTCAGTCTGTGGGATCCGGGGAAATTGGTTGTGAAAAGGTTGAGTCCTGCGTCATAAGTGGGGTTGTTATTCAGTGGTGTGTGTTGTCGGGTGGAGCGGCAGATTTTATCCTGGGGGAGCTTTTCTGGGTAACCGCGTTTGTGGAGTGCATGGTGTAGATTGTGGAGGTATTTGTTGAGGGTAGCTATGGTGTTGCAAATCCGATGTCCGCGGATAGAGAGAGAGTTGGGAATTGAGCTTTTGGTGTGAGAAGGATGACTGCTAGTATAGTGTAAATATTGTTTTATGATTAGTGGCTTTGATGTGTACTGAAGTAGTGAATTTGTTATTGTGAAGTGAGATTTCTGTGTCAAGAAAGGTGATGGTGGAGTCTGAAATGGTAGAAGTGAATTTAAAAGTGAAAGAAGAATTGAAGGCCGATAGGAAATTGTCAAGAAACTCAGAGCCGTGTGTCCAGAAAATAAAAATGTCGTCAATGTAGCGGACCCAGAGAAGAGGTTGGAAGGGTTGCTGTGAAAGGAAATTCTCTTCAAGGTGGCCCATGAAGAGATTGGCGTACGATGGCTCCATCCTTGTTCCCATCGCTGTGCCTTTCGTTTGGAGATAAAAACAGCTCCCAGACACTCTCACTTCAAGACCTGTCAGTCTGACCTGAAGAAGGCCTTGGAGTAGGGCTAAAGCTCAGATAATCTACAATGTGAGTATTCTTTTACGAGTTATCTGTTTTATTCTGTGTTCTATTGTGCCGTCCAAAAGTTATTCAAAAATATATTATAATGAATATATGTAAATATGTATATATGTATTTAGATTATTTGTGTGTGTGTGTGTGAATCGCGGTAGTCCAGGGGGTAGAGTGTTGGACTACCTTCCGGAGGGTCAGACAGGAGGAGTAACCGAGGAGGACGCGCGCACACACACAAGCGCACGTACGCCAGTTATGTTTTCCGTAGGGTTTTGTACACGCGTGAGCTCTTCCATCACATACTAAACCGACCTTCGGGTTGATTACTGTTTTTTATATATATATTAGGTTGGAGAAAATGAAATCCATTATTTTCCTGGTAGATGGCTGTAGTGATTGATACCTTGTAAAGTATCGACCAAACAATTTCAAGTTTATGCTCGTTGTCAAGGTGATATTTGACACCAAAAAAATTCTGTTTCTGTTTCATGTTTAGTAAGAATTATCAAGAGCTCTACGGCCTCTAGGTTAAATTATAAGGGGGGAAAACTCCACTGGCCGTAAAACGGCCAGTTCCTTTACGGCCAGTGGAGTTTTCCCCCCTTATAATTTGTTTCATGTTTGTTCCATTCAGTTTTGAGTTACAGGATGTAAACAATGGATTTCAACAAAGTGAAAATTCGGTACATTTTACAGTTTTTCTTTGATAAAGGCGTAAATGCAAGCCAGACTGCTGAAATTGTGAATGGTGTTCATGGTGCCGATACTGTAATAGCTAATTACGTGCAATTTCGGTTTCGTCGATTCCGTTCAGGCATTTATGATGTTAAAGATGCACCTCGCGCATGCAGGCCCGTCGTCGGCAGTGTCGACAAAATCACCGGAATAATTGAAGTTGACCAGAATGTCAATAATTGTAGCATCACCCAGGAGCTAAAGATCGACCATAAAATAGTTTTCAACCATTTGCGCAAAGCTGCATTCGAAAAGACGCTCGATGTTTGTGTGCCACACCAACTAACACCAAGAATCAAATTTCCATCTGCAAAGCCTTGGCCAAACGGAATGAACTCGACCCATTCTTAAACGGATGGCGACTGTGGATGAGAAATAGGTTACATACGATAATATTGTGCGAAAACGATCGTGGTCAAAGCGTGAAGTGAAGCAGCTCAAACCTTAGCCAAACCACACTAACGACCGGGAAGGTTCTACTGTGTATTTGGTGGGACTTCAAAGGACTCATTTATTATGAGTTGCTTCCGAATGGCCAAACATTAAATTCAGATATCTACTGTCAACAACTGGCTAGTTTGAAGCTAGCGATTGACCAGATACGGTTAGCCTTGGCCAACAGAGGAGATATTATGTTTCATCAGGACAACGCAAGGCTATACGCGTCTGTAGTGACTCGCCAGAAACTCCGGGAGCTTGTTGGGAGGTTTTAATGCATCCACCATGTAGTCTGGACCTGGCACCAAGTGGTTACAACCTTTTTCTTGCCTTGTAAAACTTTCTCAGTGCTAAGAAATGGCGATCAAGAGAAGATTGTGAAAATAGATTACTAAAGTTTTTCGCCAATCGGGGGGGCACTTCTAAGAGAGAGGCATTATGAAGCTTCCTTTAAAATGGAAACAAATCATACAACAAAACAGTGCATCTTTGACCAAAATCAAACAATCCGAAACATCTTAAATAATGTTTTGAATTTCATGCAAAATTGATGCATTTCTTTATCTCCAGCATAATATATGAGTGTATTGATTTCATAAATGAAGAATGTCTGATGTCATTGGTATCGCCGCTGATATCCTGAATAAATCGAAAAGAAAGTGTCATGAATCGTACTACAAGCCTTCTTATGTCCAGGCTCTGGTTTTTGTGTACACTTCATTTTTCTTTCTCTTTATATTGTTTCGGAAAATGACCAAATTTCTTGCATCCTCTAATCTTTGGAATAAAATTTTTATGGTGAATCCGAATGATTTTCTTTTCCTTCGTCCTATTACTTTGGGAGCACATTCCTCTCCTTAGGGTGATATTACTCATTAGTTAATGGAATCCGAGTGGCTGTTGTCCCCCGAAGTTAAACCCCGCACACTCCTCCTCAGTTCTGATTAAACTCGATGTAGCCCAGTTGGATTTATGCCTAGGGGATAGCGCAGTGTCTCTGCCGCAAACACGCCGAAAACCATTTGAATAGATGCGTGCGCTAAGTGATTAAATCATTGTTTGTGCACACGAGGTGATGGTAATTATGCGGCGTGATTAGGAATTCAATATCAGCAATAATATCACTGCACAGAAGACGCTTTGTTTTAGCCCGAAGACTGGATTTTGATGAGACGAGCACAACTCAAATCATAATACGACAGAATCTCTTGTTTGTGCGTGAATTAATGCAAATAGAGAAGGGTTACGTCCCGGGTTCCAACTGCCGTTTCCATGGTAGGAGTTTAGACTTACTGAATTCCTCCGAGTGCGTCGCCTTGTTTCCCCTAATGAAGGATTATTCGAGGAGAAGGCCACTCACACATTTCATTTAGTTAATGGAAAGTAATTATATTATTCGCCAATTCGGGAGGCTTCTCTTCCCTTTATCTCCTGCCCTCAACACTCTCCGCTTTGAAAAAGCTTCTTCCCTTAATTCAATAAGCATTTCATGAGGCCCACTCTCTCCCCGATTTCTTTTCAAGGTCTTCTTTTAAGTAAATTGTTCTGCCGTCTAAGATAATTTCATCAGAATGGACTTTCATGAAGTATAGATCTCAAACTTGGTCTATCTACCGCCCCTAAATTTTTTTCTAATGCTGGAAAATTGTTAGGGCTGTACATAAGATATTAAAGGAACTAATTTTCGGGTCATTCACTTGGGCGAAGGTTAAATTACAGATTGAAGCCTTTTTTGCATGAGAATTGTAAGGTCTCTTTAGCAGTGAAGTTGAAAATGTGTTATATTACCCCCATCGTACTACGGTAGGAGAGATCATGTAGATAACATTAGAGAGATTAAGTGTAGAACAGATAGATTTAAGATGTCTTTTTTCACACGGACGATGCACGAGGATGGAAAAAGAATAACATTAGCCGACTACTTTTGGGGTTAAACTTCGTCCATCATGCGTAGATGCGTCCTAAATGCGTAGATACGTTTGTGGTCATCAACTCCTCTGAACCCTAGTTATCCTCCCTCTTGTCATTAATAGCCACTCTCGTATGCGTAGATACATACATACATACATATATATATATATATATATATATATAATATATAAACCATAAACACAGTAATCAACCCGAAAATCGGTTTAGTAGGTGAGGGTAGAGCTCACCCGTGTACCAAGCCCGACGGCGTGTGAATATTCACACATCAGGGTAGGGGGGCCAGTTCCTTTCCCTGTGCCGGTTATGGTTTCCCAGGAAGATCTGGTACCCGAAAAATCAACTAGCTTGTGTGAAGCTGCAGGTGCCCAAAGTGCCTTGCCCGGGAAGCGACCAGCATATACATATATATATATATATATATATATATATATATATATATATAGCGGGTCGCGGTGGTCTAGCGGGTAGATCGTTGGACTACTGACCAGAGGGTCCGGGGTTCGATTCCCAGGCAAGGCACTTTGGGCACCTGCAGCTCCATCCAAGCTATATAACGTCACTTTCTTGAAAGTCTCTTGAACGTCTCTTTTTCTCACTAACTAGTCGAAAAACACAGAAACTAAAATTATAAGAATTAGGAACAGAACTCAAGAGTTCTGTTCCTAATTCCTCTTGAGAAAGGTGGTTGCAGCACCAAAAATTCGAGAAACAGTGATTCCCTCTTATATGTTTTAGTTTCTGTGTTTGTCGACTAGTTAGTGAATTTACATTATATATATATATATATATATATACAGGGAAAGGAACTGGCCCCCCTACCCTGATGTGTGAATATTCACACGCCGTTGGGCTTGGTACAAGGGTGAGCTCTACCATCACCTACTAAACCGACCTTCGGGTTGATTACTGTGTTTATGGTTTATATATATATATATATATATATATATATATATATATATATATATATATATATATAAGGGATATGTATACACTTTTTTGGAAAACCCACAAACGTGTAATGTAAATTCACTGATAGTCATAACAAACACAGAAACCAAAACACACAAAAGAGGGACTCACTGGTTCTCGAATTTTCGGTGGTCCAACCACCTTTCTCAAGAGGAATTAGGAACAGAACTGAGGCAGAGGAGGGCCCGAAAGCAGTGGTAGGAAGGAGAAGGGGAAAATGGGGAAAAGAGAGGAAAAGAGGGGAAAAGAAAGGAAAAGGGGGGAAAAAAGGGGGGGAAGGCATTCGAGGTGAGGAATTTGGAGGGGTAGTGTATGGCGAGGGAATTTTAAAAAAGGTGCGGATGATATGGAAGTTGTTGGGGGCGGAGGGGGATGGAATTATATGCATAAAGGGGGCAATTAATGTCTAATATTAATACCTTGGCGATTCCAGGAATCCAAGAGCCAGATGAAATGGATATAAGGGATATATAGGTATATATCATTTAGATAACCGTAATATGTGCACCAATCTCCATCCGCACGCCATCTCCATTATTTGAATTGGCTTAGAGGAGTGGCTAGAAATGAATAAAAATAAATTTTGATGTTTTATGGACCTATCTTGAAAATAATGGGGATAGAGTCATTACTAGATAGATGGACATACGATACTCCGGTGATGCAATTGGATAAGTCAGGAAAAAAAAGAAGAGATGTGGGTAGTCCGGTTGCTAGGATACGATATCAATGGAAACCGTGGTGCGACATGAGAAGAGGAACCGCTGCCGCCCCTACTTGCCTGTCTGAGTTTGAGATACCATTGGACTCGCATTATTTAGGAAAGGAGAAAGAGAAATATGATAACTTCGAAATTTTCGTTTGGAGTGATTCGACATAAATTTGGAATATATATCTATATAATATATTCATTCACATAGAAATAGAGATAAGGAAAATGGGAAAGGAACACACATAAAGGACGAACACAGAAGAGAGGTGGGGAAGGCGGACTTGAGCAGTATATATGTATTACATTCAAACACGAAATCCTACCATGCGGCGAACAAATATCCTTTCACATGAAAATAGATATTTGGAAATGGGATAGGAAAACACATAAAAGATAGCTGAAGATACCTTGATAGCTAGAAGTGGTAGAGCATCCGCCCAATGGCAAGTGGGAGATCCGGTGCTCAAGTCCCGGTGTACGGCGCGGAAACGTGGTCGCTGAAGCAGGAGGATAGACGTAGATTGGAGGCTTTTGAAATGTGGGTGTGGAGAAGAATGGAGAAGGTGAAATGGATCGAAAGGAAAACAAATGAGGAAGTACTGGAAATGGTGGGTGAGGAGAGGGGTTTGTTGAGAGAAATCCTATGGAGGCAGGAAAAATGGATGAAAGGCGTATTGAGCGGTAGTGGAATGTTGAAGAGGGTAATAGAGGGAAGAATGTTGGGCAAGCGAGGTAAGGGTAGGAACAGGATAGGGATGTTGGACGGGATGAAGGGAGGAAAGAAGTACACCGAGTTGAAGAGGGACCTGATATAGATTAGTTTGCTATGTGGGGAGTCACAAAATGTTTATTTGATAGTTGTGTCCATCCAAAAACCTACCTTAACCGGTAGATTACCTAATTATATATATATATATATATATATATATATATATATATATATATATATATATATATATATATATATATATCGATGTTGCGGAAGTACTATTCTGTGTTCTATTATGCCGTTCAATAGTTATACATATATATATATATATATATATTTATGTGTGTGTGGGCGTATAGTGCTGGAGTCAGTGTCCATCGATCGGCATGAATAGAGCCAATGGAAGAGCTCATTTATGCATAGGAAGGAGAGAATGCTCCTGCAACGCAAATTTGCCTCGAGGAATCCTTTCTCCGACGCCATCCCGCCCCTCATCATTCTCCGGGAGGCCGGGGTGGAGGAGGGAATGGAGATGGAGAATGATGCCCGCCCCCTGAGAGGGAGCAAGAGCACGGGGAAGGAGGGAGAGAACCGCCTGCGGTGGAAGGCAAGGTTGGGGGTTTAAGAGCCGAAAATAAAGGAGTGTGACGTCATCGCATTGTCTTTCTCCAAACGAATGATCTCACGTTTCGCTCGCCCTTCGCACTTTCTCTCTTCCCTCCATTTCTTCTGTTTTTCCTTATTTCCGAAAGGAGGATCGTTTTCATCTCCCGCGACGCCCCTTGCCAGCCACCGCACCGCACCCCCCTCGACCCCTCTCTCCCAAAATCTCCTCCTATTTTGCTGTCGGCTATTTATCGCTGGCATCTAATTTGGGGGAGGGGGCAAAGGAAATGGAAGGAAATGACGCTGCTGCGGGCGATTTATCCATGTGACTATATGCATTAGACTGTGAACGCGTGTCGTATGCACACACACACATATATATATATGTATATATATATATATTGATATCCCCCGCAGATTTCAATACATGAAGTTTCCTCTATAGCTCAAATGGATAGAGCATCGGCAAGTCGAAAGATCCTTGGTTCAACTCCCGGTCAAGGAAACATCTTTGCGCTTGTGACATGCTGTATTCCGCCTTCCCCATTTCGTCGGTGCTCGTATGTATATGTTTATATATAAATAAATAAGAAAATAATTATATATATATATATATATATATATATATATATATATATATATATATATATATATAGCAAATACGAAATCCCGCCATACGGCGGAAGAATATTATTTCACACATAGAGATAGATATAAGAAAAGGGGATAGTAAAACACATTAAAGACGAACACAGGAAAGGTGGGGAAAGCGGATTTGAGCAGATCACAAATGTAAAAATGTTTCCTTAACCGGGATATGGACACCAGACCTTCCACTTGCCGGGCGGATGCGCTACCAATTACGCCACTAAGAAAATCTAATTTATACTGAGATCTGCGATGTTTTAAAGCGCCCAAGTGCTCCGAATCATTTGCCAAAAAAGGCTTTAGGGAGCTGTTCCACCCACAAAAGGAGAAATAGACAATACACACAAGAAGAGGGGACAGTGGGTTAGAAAGCATATAGTATCATAGAGAATAGGAACAGTACGTTTCGTGGTACGCATAGCCAGAAGAAGAGATGGGCCACGTTTGCCAGATACACATTCAAATACGAAATCCCGCCATACGGCACACGAATATTATTTCACACTTAGAAATATATATAAGGAAAGGGGATAGGAAAACACATAAAAGGCAAATACAGGACATGTGGGGAAGGCGGTTTTGGGCAGATCACAAATATAAAAATATTTCCTTAACCGAGATTTTTAATTTGTGATCTGCTCAAAACCGCCTTCCCCACATATCCTGTGTTCACCTTTTATGTGTTTTCCTATCCCCTTTTCTAAAATCTATATCTATGTGAGAAATATATAAATATATGTATTTTTTGTAGTGTATGTATGCGTGTTTGTATATATATATATCCCTCCCATGGACTACAACCTTGTCGTGGTGGAAGGGCTTGTGTGTTCCGATGACCCCTAGAGTTGTGCTGGCGGGAGTAATAATAATTACTCCTGGAAGGGTCACCCATGCCAGATAGATCGAAGGTTAGGAGCCAGACGAAAGGTAGTCCACGCAGCGTCTGTTCCTCAGTGAGGCGGCTGCAATGGCGTCTGACCCCAGTGGGGCGGCCATTAAGTGATGGTGTCACGTTAAAAACACTATTGAGGAAGGCAACGGGAAACCACCTCAATTATGATTCCCAAGAATATAATGATGGGCACTATAGATAATATGAGTCCTGGCATCTGCGAGACTCAGCCCAAGGGGCCGTGTGTCGTGCCCGGCAGCGGGGAGGGCAAGGCTTCCGCGGTCGTCATCGCACGAAACCCTTGCAGGGAGGAGATAACAGCAGCAGGACAGAAAACTCAGAAGAAGGCGAAAGTAGTTAGAATAGGAACCTAGAACGTCAGGACAATGTTGAGGAGAGGCAAATTAGAAAATATTAAGCGAGAGATGGAAAGAGGTAATATAGATGTTTTAGGTCTCTGCGAGGTGAGATGGAAGGATAGCGGGGTTACTGGAGTGACAATTATAGAGTGATATACAGCGGCGGGGACGAGAGCCATGTGAATATTACAGAACGATAAGTTTGATATCCCACGCAGCTAAAGTTATTCTCAGGATCATCAACAAAAGGATAGAGAGTAAGGCAAATGATTACTTAGGGGATGATCAGTTTGGGTTCAGGAAATGAAGAGGTACGCGTGATGCCATTGCAGTATTGAGATCACTAGTCGAGAGGAATATAGAATACAATCAGGACGTTTTTGCCTGTTTTGTAGATTTCAAAAAACCGTTTGATAGGGTGAATTGGGAAAAACTAATGCGTGTATTGCAGAAAATAGGATTGGATTGGAGGGACAGGAGACTGATCCGCAACCTGTACATGTCTCAGACTGCTCAGGTTCGAGTGGGGAACGGAGAGTCCGGATGGGCAGTGTTAGGAAGAGGTGTAAGGCAGGGTTGCCCATTGTCACCGGTACTGTTCAACGTATATGTAGAGGAAATGATTAAAGAGGCATGGGAAGAACTGGAAGTAGGAATGAAAGTCGGAGGGGAATTCGTAAAATCGGTTAGGTTTGCTGATGACCAAGCATTAGTTGCTCAGTCAGCCAAGGGGTTGCAAGCATTGTTGAGTGAATTGGAGGTTCAGTGCGATAAATATGGGATGAGAATCAATATTAATAAAACAAAGGTTATACGATTTTCCAGAAAGAAAAAGGATAAGCTAAATATTAACATAGGCGGGGAAAAAATAGAGCAGGTAGAACAGTTTACATATCTCGGAAGTGTTTTGACCAATACGGTCAAAGTGGTAGGGACGTAAGGAGAAGAATCGCGCTAGGCAAGGAGGCTTTCTCAAGGAGGAGGGAGTTGATGACGGGGACGTTGAGTAGGGATGTTAAGACAAGACTCGTAAAAACTCTGATATGGAGCGTAGCTATGTACGGCGCGGAAACGTGGTCGCTGAAGCAGGAGGATAGACGTAGATTGGAGGCTTTTGAAATGTGGGTGTGGAGAAGAATGGAGAAGGTGAAATGGACCGAAAGGAAAACAAATGAGGAAGTACTAGAGATGGTGGGTAAGGAGAGGCGTTTGTTGAGAGAAATCGTATGGAGGCAGGAAAAATGGATGGAATGCGTATTGAGCGGTAGTGGAATGTTGAAGAGGGTAATAGAGGGGAGAATGTTGGGCAAGCGAGGTAAGGGTAGGAACAGGATAGGGATGTTGGACGGGATGAAGGGAGGAAAGAAGTACACCGAGATGAAGAGGGACCTGATATAGATTAGTTTGCTATGTGGGGAGTCACAAAATGTTTATTTGATAGTTGTGTCCATCCAAAAACCTACCATAACCGGTAGATTACCTAATAAAAATAATAAATAAATAAATAAATATATATATATTTATATACCTATATTTCACGAGGTGTGTTAAAAAATTAACGAGAATTGTTTTAATTTCACGGGCTTGGAGAGTCCGATGGTCAAATCTATTTTATTAAGTTGGTATACATGTCCCTGAAGTATGATAAAACTTTCACCTGTTTTCATTGTGAATTTTGTCTGTGACAGCCACTAAGGTTAGACCTGTTTTCTGAACTTGGTGATATTCGTTTGTTAAAAGTAATGGATCAACGAATTTGTATCAAATTTTGCGTAACAAATTAAATAAAGTTTAACAAAGTGTATGAAATGTTAACAAAGTCCTATGGTGAGTCTGCTATGAGTAAATCAAGAGTTTAGGAGTGGTATAAGCGTTTCCAAGGAGGCCGTAAAGACCTTGAAGATGACGAACGCCCTGGACGCCCAAGCACATCAACAATCGATGAAAACGTGGAAAAAGTGAAAGAAATGATTATTAACGATCTCCGAATCACAAATAGAGAGGTCGCGGTTAATGTTGGCATATCGATTTGATCATGTCATGAGATTTTTTCAATTTTTTGGCTATGAAACGCTGGCAGCAAAATTCGTTCAAAAATAGCTTTTGCGCCACGATAATGCACCAGATGACACTTCATCGCTTGTTCTCGAATTCTTGGCCAAAAACAATACTGTAACGATGCCCCAGCCTCCATATTCGCCAGATATGGCTCCGTGTGACTTTTTCCTATTTCCAAAAATTAAGAGAACCTTGAGGGGCCGTCGTTTTGCAGCCGTAGATGACATTAAAAGCGAATCGCTGAGATAACTAAAGGCTATCTCAAAGATCGAGTTTGAGAAGTGTTTCGGGGATTAGAAGAAGCGCTGGCACAAGTACGTAATCTCCAATGGGGTCTACTTTGAAGGTGAAAACATCAATGTATAATAATAAATAAATATTATTGTCCGAAAAATAAAAATTCCTGTTAATATTTGAACACATCTCATATATATATATATATATATATAGCATCCGTTCCCGGGAAGCTTTGCGAATGATCACACTATTAATAAACCTAAGCTTAACCATAATGTAATCTATCTGATATCTAGTTGAGTCATCTGGAATTTTTCATGTATGCCTACGCCTTTTGTGGTGTACTACCTTGAACAAAAAGTTCCCGGAATAACCACCGTGTGGCGCTCCCATCGTTCCGATTTGAGTTCTGTTTTTTTGTTAAATTGGTACATCTGTTGTTGATATTCCCTTTAAATCTTAGTGTCATAACTTGACATTTGCAAAAGTTACGTAGCCAAGAGTACATCTATCTCTGTGTGTGTTGGCGATTTTTTACAATTGCAGAAATGGATTTAAATTTGCAACAAGGAACTTGTATTAAATTTTGCGTAAAAAACGGATTTAGTGGCGCACGGACGTTGGAAATGTTGGAAAAGTGTTTCTTGCAACGATTCTCTAAAAAAAACCGTCATTTACCAGTGGCACGAGCGGTTCAGAAGTGGTCGTGAGTCAATCGAAGATGATGAACGCAGTGGCAGACCATCGAAATCGAAAGTCGGTGAAAAAATTGATAAAGTAAAAGAAATGTTGGTCAATAACCGCAAATTAACCATCAGAGAAATAGCGGAGGACTTGAACATTGCCTATGGATCCGCCCAAGACATTGTGGTTAATGATTTGGGTTTCCGTCGTGTAGCAGCAAAGTTGGTGCCAAAAGACCTCAATTTCATGCAAAAAAGAGACCGTGTTGACGTCGCAAAAGACATGATTTGCGAGGCTGAATCCGATCCCACATTCATCAAAAGGATCATTACTGGAGACGAGACGTGGGTTTATGAGTACGACACGCAATCCAGACATCAGGCAAGTGAATGGCGTTCACCAAATGAGCCGAGACCAAAAAAACCACGTCGTTTTCAGTCAAAAAAGAAGGCAATGCTGACGGTTTTCATGGATTACAACGGTGTAGTGCATCATGAATTTTTGCCAGAAGGCCAGACAGTAAACAAAGAGTATTATTTGGGCGTTATGAGACGTTTGCGTGAAGCAATTCGCCGAAAGAGACCAGAAATCGTCGCACAGTGCGTCGAGACCGTCGCACAGTGCTATCATTATTCGTAATTTTTTGACGAAAAATGCAACAAATACCATCCAACAGCCACCGAATTCACCTGATTTGGCTCCCTGTGACTTCTTTCTGTTCAATCGAGTTAAAAAACCATTACGGGGAACGCGTTTTAGCAGCCGAGAGGAAGTAATGGAAAAATCGCAGGAAGCACTGATGGACATACCGAAAACCGAATATAAAAAATGTTTCGAGGATTGGATCAAGCGCTGGCATAAGTGTGTTGCAGTCGATGGGGATTACTTTGAAGGGGACAATATAGATTTAGATGAATAAACTTGTATTTTTAATTTTCTGAATAAATTCCGGGAACTTTTTGATCAAGGTAGTATATCAACATTTTCTAATATTTCCCTCCATTCATGCCCCCTCCATCAGCGTTGAGAATTACCAATGCTAAGGCTGGTGCAATGAAACTTCCCGTTCACTTCTTTTCCCCGCCAATCTCCTTAATTTAGCATTTCCTCTCTTTGGAGTCTTTTAATCAACTGACTTGTAATGTAATCATCACTCGGGGTGCTCCCGTTCTTACCTTTCCGCTGAATCCTCTCTCGAATACTTCCACGTAACCTTTCAACCATTTGATGAACCTCATATTAATGGAATATTTATTAAGAATTTGAGGCATAGGTTTTGCCCAATAAGGTATGTTTGCTTAGATAGGCCCACTCCCACCTTTTCACGAGTCTACGTTGTTATAGACGCTACGGATCGCTATCTTGGCTGGTGGCCAAAATAGCCATCCATATAATGCTAAGGCCTTATATTTTTTATTCATCTACATCTACTCAATACCGCTCAAGCCGCCACAAAGGCGAGTGGCGGGGGGTGTTAGGGCACGACTCGTAATTTAGAAAAAACGCATGAAGGAGCCACAAATGTATAGCCCACAAACCAAATATGGTAAACATTCATGCAAGAACCCTTTCGTGCCAACCCTTTCACACACATGCAAACCCACAAACTACCAACAAACAAACGCATGCACAATCTTAGAATTTTTCATTTTGTTCCGACTTCTAACTTAAATGTTTTTAATATTTCTAAAAGGAATTCGGTTTCTTACTCTTATGATTCCTAATTGTTCTGGTGAAGAGTGAGTATTTAAATCTATCTCCCTTATTTTATCTTTGTGATCTGAGCTACCTAAGTATTGTGGGGCCATTATAATTCCTTTGGTGTCATCGCTGTAAACTCGCTGGTTCTGAATCTTTCTAAAAGCCCAAGTCTCGCTTGTTATCTTCGTATTTCAAGGGGCTCCCAGCCTAAATCCCCAAAGATACCTGTTACACTTGTGTTCTTGTCACATATATTTTTCGCCAATCTGGCGGATTTTTCTATTTGCCAGATTTTCTCCCAAGGATCCCAAATACTTGCGGCATATTCCAAATGTGGTCTAACTAGAGCAAAATAACACCTCTCTTTAACTTTCTCATTACATTTCTAATTCAAAATTTTCCTTTGCCATAACTCCGCAACTGAGGAATTTTTAAGGGAATTCCGTGGAGGTAAGACGCACTCAGAACTGCAGAATCAGCCATCTCTCAAGGTGTATTCACCTTCGCTTTTACAACATCCTGCACGTGCCGAATGTATTACGAGCGGGCTCAATATCGAAGTCGCTGCCTCAGGAAAAGGAAACGGGATTCCTTGACATCTCGCCCGCAGCCTGGCGGTAAAAAGACGGTCGCCATCCGCTCAACGACGGACGTCCCCCTTCGTTTGTTTCCTCAGACGCGAAATTTCCCGACGCGGAAGCGAATCACATGGGTCGGCAGATCACCCAAAAAAACATTCGCCCCTCTCCCCCTCCTTCGACTCCTCTCTCTTTTCCCCGCAGTGCGTGTTTCTTTTTTTTAAATATTTATTCTGTCGGCATCACTTAGGACTCACTCAGTCCCCTTGCTCTCTCATCTTGCGTCGACGTCGTGTGTAGGTGGGGGAAGGGAGGGAGGAATAAGACGAGCGTCGGGTTGGGGGGGGGCAGGGCGATCGTTATCTTATTTGTCTAACCCCTGGAAAGGAGCAGGGTTAGGAAGGAAGACGGCGGAGAGTGGGAAGGAAAAAAAGGTGACGGGAAGGTAGAAGAAGGGAGAGGGGAAGCCGCTGAGAACGCGCTGGCGTACCCTATCGACTCGTTAAAAATTCCCTTTTCCTCCGAACGTCTCGGAATTGTTACTGGCCCCAGAAAAGGATTTATAAGGAACAGAAAATATGTGTGTAGAAATGTGTGTATGTGGTTGTACGTCTTTCCTCCCTTCATCACATCCAACATTCCTATCCTGCTCCTGCCTTTTCCTCGTTTGCCTAACATTCTCCCCTTAATTACTCTCTTCAATATCCCACTGGCGCTCAATACGCCTTTCATCCCTTTTTTCCTGCCTCCATAGAATTTCTCCCAAAAAAACCTTCTCCTCACCCACCATCTCCAGTATTTCCTCATTTGTTTTCCTTTCGGTCCATTTCACCTTCTCCATTCTTCTCCACACCCACTTTTCAAAAGCCTACAATCTACGTCTATCCTCCTGATTCAGCGACCACGTTTCCGCGCCGTACATAGCTACGCTCCATATCAAAGAATTCACGAGTCTTGTCTTAACATCCCTACTCAACGTCCCCGTCATCAACTCCCTCCTCCTTGAGAAAGCCTCCTTGCCTAGCGCAATTCTTCCCCTTACGTCTCTACCACTTTGACAGTATTGGTCCAAAACACTTCCGAGATATGTAAACTGTTCTATTTTTCCCCTTCCCACGTTAATGTTTAGCTTAGCCTTTTTCTTTCTGGAAAATCGCATAACCTTTGTTTTATTAATATTGATTCTCATCCCATATTTATCGCACTGAACCCTTAATTCACTCTGCAACGCTTGCAACCCCTTGGCTGACTGAGCAACTAATGCTTGGTCATCATCAAACCTAACCGATTTTACGAATTCCCCTCCGACTTTCATTCCTACCTCCAGTTCTTACCATGCCTCTTTAATCATTTCCTCTACATATACGGTGAACAGCACCGGTATTTTGCGGTAAATTAGGTATAGTTAATTTTTTTAACATACTGGAATCCAAAACACACTAATAAGAGTAATTAAAAATTCCTTCTAGGTTTGAAAGGGGGGTATTTCTTGTTTTGTTGGAAAAATGAAAAAAATGAAAACCCACCAAAAATTATTTCTTTGCCTTCTAAACTAGTTAATTACTCATGAAAAAGCATAAAAATCACGGTTCAAATGAAAGGAATTGAAATAATGTCACTTTCATAAACTCTGATTTTAACACAAATTCGATAAATGGGTAAACAACTTCATTCAAATTGAATAATTCCTTGGTATTTTGCGGTAAAATAGGAATAGTTAATTTTTTTAACAAACTGGAATCCAAATTAGACTAATAAAAACAATTAATAATTCCTTCCAGGTTTTAAGGCAATTGCTTGTATTGTTGGAAATGTGAAAAAAATGAAAACCCACAAAAATTATGTATTTGCCTTATAAACAATGTAATTACTCATGAAAAGGTTTGGAAGTCAAATAAATCATTTTTTCAGGTTTTCATTTTTCTCATTATTCCAGCAAAACAAGCAATACCCTTTCAAACCTAGACGGAATTTTTTAGTGCTCTTATTAGTCTAATTAGGATTGCAATGCGTAAAAATTGTATCTATTCATCTTTTACCGCAAAATATCCAGGAATTATTCAATTTGAATGTCATCTATTACTCATTTATCGAATTTGTGTTAAAATCAGGGTTTATAAGAATGACATTTTTTCAATTCCTTTCATTTGAATCATCTATTTTATGCTTTTTTATGAGTAATGAAATGGTTTGGAAGGCAATTAAATCATTTAGCAGGTTTTCATTTTTCTAATTTTTCCAACAAAACAAGCAATTCCCACTTTCCAACCTAGACGGAACCTTTAATTGCTCTCATTAGGCTATTTTGGATACCAATATGTTAAAAAATTTAGGTAACTTCTTTTAATGCAACTCTCTCAGGAATTATTCAATTTGAATGCCATTTTCGACTCATTTATCAAATAATATGGTTTGGATGGCAAATAAATCATTTTTGCAGGTTTTCATTTTCCTCATTTTTCCAACAAAACGAGCAATACTCCTCTTGGAAACCGAGACGGAATTTTTAATTGCTCTTAATAGTCATATTTGGATTCCAATGTGTAAAAAAATGTAACAAATCCTCTGTTCCTTCAAAATATCCAGGAATTATTCAATTCGAATGACATTTTTGGTGGAAAAATGAGAAAAATCAAAACCCGCAAAATTGATTTAATAGCCTTCGAAATCATTTCATTACTCATGAAAATGCATGAAAAGGACAATTTATACTAAAGGAATTAAAATAGTGGCACTTTTATAAACTCTGATTTTAACACGAATTCGGTAAATGAGTAGAAAATAACATTAAAATCGAATAATTCCTGGATATTTTGCGGTAAAAGAGGAAGAGTTACATTTTTTAACATCTTGTAACCTAAATTGAGAGCAATTAAAAATCCTGTTTAGATTTGAAAGGGTATTGCTTTTTTTCTTGGATAAATGAGAAAAATGAAAACCTGCAAAAAAGCCTAATTTGCCTTCCAAACCATATTATTACTCATAAAAAAGCATAAAATAGATGATTCAAATGAAAGGAATTGAAAAAATGTCCCTTTTATAAACCCTGATTTTAACAAAAATTCGATAAATGAGTAGAAAATGACATTCAAATTGTATAATTCCTGGAAAATTTTGGTAAAAGAGAAATTGTTATATGTTTTTATATATTGGAATCCAAATAAGAGTAATAGGAGCAAATAAAAATTCGTCAAGGTTTCCAAGGGGGGTATTGGTTGTTTTGTTGGAAAAATGAAAACCTACACTATTGATTTATTTGCCATCCAAACCATTTAATTACTCATGACAAAGCATAAAACAGACAATTTATATGAAAGAAATTGAAATACTGTCATTTTTATAAACCTAGATTATTACACAAATTCGATTAATGAGTAAAAAATGACATTCAAATCGAATAATTCCTGGATATTTCGCAGTAAAAGAGGAAGAGTTACATTTTTTAACATCTTGTAGACCAAATTAGACCAATGAGAGCATTTAAAAATTCCGTCTAGGTTTGAAAGGGTATTGCTTGTTTTGCTGGAATAATGAGAAAAATGAAAACTTGCAAAAATTATTTATTTGCCTTTCAAACCATATCATTATTCATGAAAAAGTATAAAATAGACGGTTCAAATAAAAGGAATTGAAAAAATATCACTTTTATAACCGCTGTTTTTAAAAAAAGTTCGATAAATTAGTAGAAAGTGGCATTCGAGACCTTAAGAGACTAAAGACTGAGTCTGACTGAGTCTGACCTGAAGAAGGCCTCGGAGTAGGCCGAAAGCTTAAATCATCTACAGTGTGAGTGTCCTTCTACGTGTTATCTGTTTTATTCTGTGTTCTATTGTGCCGTCCAAAAGTTATATATATATATATATATAATTAGCAGAAAGGGTAGTGTGACCTGCCACTTATGCCCGACAAAGAACTTCTTCATTCTAATGTATTCTGTAAAAAATAATCTTAATCTTTAATTAAATATATATATATATATGTGCTAATTATATATATGTATATATATAATTAGCAGAAAGGGTAGTGTGACCTGCCACTTATGCCCGACAAAGAACTTCTTCATTCTAATGTATTCTGTAAAAAATAATCTTAATCTATCTAGCATCTTGAGTTTAAAATCATAATAATGCATTCAAGACAATTGTCTGCTAAGAACAATCAAATAATGACTGAATAACACGGTCATTGGTGAGGTATTCATTAAATGTGTACATTTTTTGTGAGCGTAAATACGGTGGTCACAACATACTACAAACTCTCCCACTATCTGTTGGCGGTTGGAATTCATTAATAGGATTTCCGGTAATAATATGTCCCGAGTATTTCTTTAGATCTTGAAATTCCCCATCTTTAATTCAAAATCCGTTTGTGTGCGTCAAGAGGAACGATCTAAAAAATAATAAAGATTCTGGAAACATTGGGCACGGCGAAATTTGAACAGGCGTCGTTGCCGTAGATTTATAAGTGAGACGGCATCGATGTGATCACAATGGAACGAAGAGGGGGCCGTGCCGTGGCTTATTGCATGGGCCGGAAGGAGGGAGGGCACTGCGCGTTGTGTCTATTTTTTCACGGTGCCGATTCGACTCCTTCCAAGGGCATTTCGCTGTGATTCATCTTAATCTGCTTCCGCCATCACACCCCTCACCAAAGACTTCCTCCTTTCCAAGCCGCTCGAACCCCGGTCGGCCGCCCCGCCGCTGCCTTCCTTGCTTATGTGCATTGCAGTTTCTCCTCACATGACTTCTCATTCCTGTCCCCTCAACCCATCCTCGCCCACAGTCACTCCCGCCACCCTTCTTTCTACTTACTACCTTCGCTCTCCTCCCAATCAAAAATTCCCCCTTTTCATTCTCTCGCCCTCTTTCCTCTTCCACCCCCTCCCCCACCCTCTTCCCTTAGCTAGTCCCTTTTGAAAGTAGAGCAAACAACTTCCGAATCCTCTTATTCTTACTTTAGGCTTAATTTCTGAATAGAAATATTGTACGAATGATGAGGTCTCAGGCGTGATGTGGTGGAAGCGTAACATATTAAAACCACAGGTATTGCAATTTTCCACTAGATATTTTATTTCGACACTACCGGTTTCGATGTTTTCACATCATCATCAGGTGTGAGCACAAGTGCGTATCTTCTTCACATCACACATAAATATGTGAAGAAGATACGCACTTGTGCTCACACCTGATGATGATGTGAAAACATCGAAACCGGTAGTGTCGAAATAAAATATCTAGTGGAAAATTGCAATACCTGTGGTTTTAATAAGAAATATTGTAGTTCGGAATGAGTTTATCGCATTTCCTGTAAGTTTGTGTATTTTTTAAGAGCTTCTAATTCTCATCTATTATGCAAAATCCTTTCCGAGGCCTTAAAAGGAACTGTATGAAGCCAATGAATATTATTAGGAATGTTGGATGGCATTCGAACTTTCGGCGAGTTCGGAGTCACCGCAAGCCGTGCCCTCGTGTGGTGACTGGGAGGTCGTGACCTTGCATGTGGGATGGGCCGGAGGGAGTGCACGATGGGTCGTTCTCTTCTTCCACGGCGCCCATTCGACTCCCGAGACGGCCATTTCGGAGCAATCACCAGTCATCGCCTTCTTCCTCCCCCCCTTCCCCATCCACCTGGTCATCGCTACCCTCACCGAGACCGGCCGACTCACCTCTAATTTTCGGTGCAATCGGCTGACCCTCCCCCTCCTTCTTACTTCACCCCCTGCCCTCTTTGCCTTCGGTTGCCCACCCTCCACATCCTCCCATGTGTGGCTGTCCTCTCGAACCTAGTTGGCCTCCTCCTCCCCCAAATGTTCTCCCCCCTCCCAGTCCACTCACCCCCTTAGTTTTACACTCGCCCTCCCTTCTCCTTCATCCTCTCCCGCCCACCCTCTTCTCCTAGCTCTTCCCTATTTAAAGGCGAGCGGGACACTGCATCGTTCTTTCGTACCTTAATTTTGGCGGGTGGAGGAAGTCGTCCCTGTCAGTTTGCAAGATTTGAAGTCCAGGCTCGTCGTGTACATCGTAGTATCCGGGTGCGAGGAGGGGCGTTCATCCGTCGAGGAAGATGTAAGTCATTCATTTACCTGTATTTCATTCCCGAAACTTGATTACCCCTATGAATAAAGTAACGCGATGTTCGTCCAACAACGTGTTCATGAATATCAACGTTTCACGGCGGTAGTTGCATTTCTAGTCCTTCGAGTAAACGAACAATTCCAACATTCCATGCCTCTTTGCTCGAATGGAATGGATTTTTCCAATTAACTCAAATAGAATGGCGCGTTAAACGTCGCTCATCTTAAAACCTGTTCGAAAAGTTTCGTTGTCGGATGGAACTAATGTTATTATGATCTCATTAAGCCAAACACTACTAGTAGTATATTTAAAAATTATGTTTTCTTCAAGATTGAAAGTTCAATTTTTTCCGTTTCAGGGGTCCCAAATCAAGGGCACACTAATACCCCATTTTACATTCGTCACAACCTAGAATATCTTTCTTTCTGAAGCGTAAATTTCACTTTCTTTGCACGTTATTTAGTACTGGCGTAAACAGTTCTTTCCCTACAGCCGGTGATTGTGATGTCCTCTCTTTCAATTAAAAATTGGCCGCTTGAGTTTTACGTAACACATGTTGATTCCGCCAGAAATGGCCTCTGTGAGATGGATGGCATCGTGTACGCTTACTGAATTAAATTTTGTTCAGAATAACCAGATTGCCACTTATCAGTTGTGTCAAAGCTTTTGTCGCTGGTACTTGGATTAGTTGGGCATTCTTAGGTGGAGGAGTCCGTTCGTTTTCGTACGTGCCCCAGTGTATGCTGAATTCCTTCGCAATTTGACCCACCCGCATAGTCGGCTACACCCTCTGCCACTCGCCCCGAGTCAAGATACACATTTAATTGGACGCAGTGTTCCGTCCGAAATTTAAATCTGTCTTCGCGAATGAAGCAGTTTGTGGTTTCTATGCATTGAAAGGCAAACCTTTCTAAGGAACGTAATTTCTCGTCAGGCTAACCATCCATTTGCCTTCCTATCTGGTTTGAATTAATGCATTGTTTTTATGTTAGAAATTCAAGGCAGACTCTCGTCAAGGCCCAGTGTTGCGTTAATTCGGAATTATTTCAGTTTTTATTTTTCCCACATGGTCATCATCTGCTGCCACTCTTCTTTCGCTCATTTAATTCTTCAAATTCCTAATTCACTCCTTCATATCGGAATAGCAGTATGGCTGGACATGGCTTGTGCCAAATGCATTATTACGTCCAGATAATCTTCCTTTTGAAAACTCGAGCAGTTCGCTGTGGTTGTCGTGGTGAACATTCGGAAGCCTTCCCCTGCATGCGGTCTCCCTCTTTCTCTCACCTCGCTCGCTATTTCCGAGGTGCAACTCTGGAACGCCATCCCGACCCTATTTGAATTGTCTGAAAGCGCTCGCAGAAATGTCCTATTCTCCCTACTTTTTCTTTTTCTATTGAGCCTTGAAGTGCGCTCAATGTCACTTGTGTGTTCCTCGAAAATCTCATTTCCTTCAAGAAACAATTTCTGCATTCCGCAGCATTGAACTTGGCAGAATACCCTTCAACATGATGCCCCTGGTCCGGAATACTCGTCAATTTTCAGATCTGGTATAGTGCTGCTCGATTATTATCGAAATTAAGATAATAATGGCAGCTGTAAAACTCAAACCATTCGCCTAATTGTTATTCAGTATTCAGCCGACTTCTTTCATATCTTCTACCGTCATTGTTGGCTGCCATTTCTCATAAAATTAAGAAATAATGCAACTCATTTGCCAATGGCCTGCAACGAACATTTATTTCCGAGAAATTCATACTCTCTGATAGTATTGACGCATTTAATTCTCCTCGCTTCACATGCACGTCTTTCAGCTGCCAATCACCATTCGTGTCGGTGGCCCCGTCGAGACGCTTATGTGATGCATTCGATTTTGCGTTGTTAGTTTTTGTCGTTTTCACGGATATTCACTTCGTCTGACCCTAAGTCACCTTAATTACTAATTGAACGGGCAAATGCATTTTTATCATAAAACTTCCATGTTCAAAGGGCGTACGTTATTTTAAGGCTGTCAAGAGCTTCTTCGCATCTGTCAAGGGCACTTCTTTTCTCATTCCTTGGATTGAAATGAGAGTTCGCATTAATTGTTTCATCTGCGGAAAACCATAGACAAACTAAGATTCGTCTGTATTAGTGTAAACTGTGCTTCTTCATTAATCTTACAGCTGACATATACATATTGCAATAAACTTTCTGTACTCGAATTATATTACACTATCAACCATCCACAAGCAAGGCATTTAATGACACAATACACAGAACATGCAGTCACCACATCAAATTCCACGGAGCCCACCAGTTCCAGTGAAGAGGAAGGTGTCTGCCACGGTGACCCCAGTGATTGTTGGCGAGAGGCATTGGTGTTCGTGTTAGTGAGTGATGGGCGGTGTATGGTCATTATGGTGCTTCCTTTTAGTGAATAGTGCTAGTATTGTGTGTGATGTGTGCGTGTGCACCGAGGGATCGTCGATGGAGAAGGATCTGCCGCCGTTGGACCTTGCAGATTTAACCAAGGTAAGGATTCGTCTCCTCTCCGCTCCTCTCCCTCCCCCTCCCTGCGATACAGGTTCAGTGTGTAGGAGCCCCCTTAGCTCGAGACAAGGCCTCCATCCTCGCGGTAGGGCCCCCGATGGGGCTTAAGGGACGCAACAATGCACTTAGAGAAATGGGGGGTGAATTAAGGTGACTCTTAGGCGATCAAATTAGGCAGGACATTTAAAGTGACTGGGGTATGACATTAACTTAGAGATAGCATACACTTTGTCAGGTACACTCATCCTTGTGACATCATAATACACAGGTGTTCAAATAACTCTAAAATTGTATTTATATAAAAAAGTATTAATTACATGTGGATTGTGCTTAATATTTTCTTATATTGCATCATCCCATCGCTCTCTTTCCTCCTGTTCCATTATCAATCATCCTTCTTCACGTTCCTTCCACTGACTTTTTCCGAAGGCAGCGGATTCCTGTTTTAATGGACCGCTGTAACATGGTATCAGTAGGACGTACCTCTCTGTAGTTTCTGCAGGAGGGACGTGATGGACCGGCCATCGGCCTTCGTTCTCACCTTTTGACGAATGCCGGAAAATGGGTTCCAACGAGCTGTGCGCGATACCTCTTTGGGTCAGCAAAAGGAAACTCGTGCAATCTTTCTCTCTCTCCTTACTTCTCTTCATTTATTCCTCCCTTCTCATCCCCTTTGCATATTACGTTAACTTGACTATCATTTCTGGAAAATTTCGAATAGAGGTAGGTGGAAGTAAAATTAACCAGGTTGGGGCCTTGCTCATAAAAGATAGCATAACTAGTCTCCAATTTGAGTTGTTATATCCTCCATCTACCTGTTTTGATACAGAATCACACGCGCCATCCCAGTTAATATCAATTAAATTGCTAACCAAAAAACAATCCTTGCTGTCAAAGCCGTTGCTTACTACGCTGACTGTTCTGTAAGTATATGAAAGCAGCGGCTTTCTTTTCTCGAACCTGTCGACGTCAATCGATATTAGGTTGAGGAAAATGTGAAAATATTCTGACCATGAGAATTTTTCCATTCTTTACTCGTCTTGACTATCATTTGCGTCTAGACAAGAATACAAATTTACCTTTTCCTTAACTGGACGTCACTGCAATTTTCAACTCCTTCCATAAAATTGCCACTGCTGATTTTTTCAATGCCAGTATACAATATGCATATAATAAGACCTTGGTATTCTGAGTAACCTTATCAATATATAGACATTCATAATATCCGTAGAAAGGAATCGGCAATAATTTGACTTAATAACTATTATCATTTAAATACAACTTGATGACTTATTGGCAATTACATTTTTGAGAACGAGATTGTCGCAGGTAACGGACGGGCAATGTTTTGCTTATGCGAGACGCCTAATACCTACTCGCGAAGCATTTTCCCGATGGGAATGCTTCATTTCAGGGGTGGGTACTTTTAATCACCATGACTAATGATTTGCCTGACAAATGAAATCTGTTTTTACGTGCCAATGACACCACTTTTGTGCAAAAATGACAACATCCAGAAGAAGCAAAGGTAGGATAATGCGCAACCCAAAGACAAGCTGGGGAATAGTTTCAATTCAATCGTCTAATGTAGATGGCATTAACTTAAACCATTTTTGTTCACCTATTCGCAAAAGGTCGCGTAGTCCATCGCAATGGGACTTCTACGTCAAGTGATGCCCCTTTCAGGGTCTTCTTTTTAATCGCAATATACCATAACTCTTATCTTGTGCTTTCCCTTCGCTATCAGTGTCTCTTTCGCATATTGGTTGATTAGGCAAAAAAATAAGAATTATGCCGCTTATATTTGAACTTAGGTCGAGTGTGACGCATCTTCATTGTGATGATTTAATATCCGGCGACCGGTTTATTTAGAGTATGTTACTCGTATGGTCATTGATTTTGAACAAAACCAATAACTCCCGGAAGCTCGGGTCTGCTCGGTATGAACATTCTTACCTTAACACTTCGCATTGCGTCAGTTCAGATGTAAACTGAGACCTTGGAAATGTTCCCACCGTTGTTGATCCTGGCGGTGGAAACATTGTTGCGGTATTGAATTCATAAAGTGTTTACCCATTTAAGCTTTCCTGCCAAAAGCAAAGGAGCTCGATGACGAATAATTCATTCTTCGAATCTATAACACAACACATTTCTATTAAACACTGCTGGTGATTTACTTTTATTTTCGTGTGTTACTCGAGTGTGTTCTTTTGCTCGAACATAAAAGACCTTGTACAATTACGAAAGCGAACATCTATCGACTTCCAACCCTTGAGGGACTAAAATAAAATAACTTACGCATTTTGATGCATTCTTAAGAGTAACTGCGACCTGCCAGGTCATATCGTTTGCTTTGTTTAACAAAAGTCAATCCCTATTGTCGCAGTCGCTGGGTTCATATACCGATCTTAGTTGGAGGAACCAGTGTAAATATTCTGGGTGTGGAAATTTGAAACCGCACATCAATAATTCAACAGGGTATCACTGGTGCATTTCCGTGCAAATAAGCATTTTCTACATATCCTTGTAGATGAATCGGCAATGGTTGAAGTAAACAACTTTTAACTTGGGAAGAAGCTTCGAGCTGCCAGATTGGTCAAATATTTGAGAATGACTTTGTCGTAGGTAATAAGCGCTTTACGTTCTCGCGTGAGGCCCTTCGTCCTTCTTACCCTTTCAAGATTCACTTCTTTCGATGGCAAAGTTTTATTGCCAAAAGCTGGGTTAAGAGCTAAGACTAATGAGGATTATGTCAGAGACCCTATTTTCCTCAATTATTCATTCGGGTGGTCCTTTTTTTTTTAGAATTAATGAACTCCGTTTTGTGGAATGTACCTTTTTTGAATATTTCAAATGGGGTGTCGGAGTTGTATCATATGAAACTTTAGACAAAATTCATAGTCGTACTTTGTCTTCGCGTGTTCCATGTACACGTGTCAAATTGCCATTGCAGTTGATACTTGCTCGTATTATCTTTTTGTAAGTGATAAGCCTTCGGTTCGGAACACGTTGCTTATATCCCAAAACTGAACCACTACTGCACTGCCATGAGACATGGAGCAATCGTGTTGATTAGTTGAATCTGTCTTTGCTGCATGGTGTCAGATGTGAAACGGGTACGTAATGGATAGTAAAAGTGAGGAGCGTTTACTCAGTCGATTAAAATAACAGGCGGCAGCAGCAGCTATCGTAAAGCAATATCCATCTTAAGATGCTCTTTTAGTTTTCTTCGCCATACTATATATTTGAAAGCAAACACACCATTAGTCGGAAGCAAGCCATTTTTACCGTCGCGTGTTATTAAAACGGTTTCTGGCCCAATCCCTTATTGTTGCTTGCTTCCTTCACTCGCATGAAAAGATAAGTTTCGGAAGCGTTACTAATAAAGGCCCGGGTAGGAGGGACCCGTGATGTAAACATGCACTGTCATTATTCCACAGCTGCTCGGTTAAATACCTGGAAGGGCCATTTTAAATAAAGAAATAGCCTGTAAGAGAGAGAATGCCGATAGACCATTTCGCATCACAAACTCGCCAGTTTTAAATGCACTGCTCTTAAAATGCTGTGGCATAATCAGATAGTTACCGCTTGTAATCAATCGACCTAAACGTGTAGCTACAAATTCCTTGTCCAAGGTGGAAATTATTGCGGAAAAGACTTTGATATTTACAATTAATTTTCAGTGGAAATGGTTAGCCTTCATCAAACACTGCACTCTGCCATATGCTTACAGCAATTATTTTAAGTGTGCAAATTCAATGGCCCTATTTTCTTCCGTGAAGATTTAGTTGGTGGATGATAATTACTATGATGCTGTACGTCTTAGAAGAACGAGGGAACAAGAGCTGGTGCAGAGAATGCGATGAAGAAAAACCGCACAGGAATAAAAAGGTAAGGGTGCGGGGTATAAGCACCATGCTGAATTGGCACCCAGGTATTAGCAGGTAAGACCGTACTTATGGGCACCTTAGAAGATCAGTTGCTGTTCTTTATGTAAAACCGTGGAGTTTATTTAGTTTACGAAGCCTTAGTTTGGGTCCATTCGGCTTGAGTCTAGGTTCCCTCTTGTTTATCACTGTTCCCCGAGTGTTTCTTAAATTCATACCGTCCCAAAAAAGTAAATGGCGTGGTCAATTTAATTTGAAATTATGGAGGCGTTACTCCCATCTTGTGTAAGACTACAAAATTGTCTAGAATAATTATTTCAAAACACTACTGACTTTACGAGGGTGAATTGGACACTGCAAGTAATAGGTAGCGGAGGGGGGCTAGATTTGTCAAACATTGTTAGGACCAACGCAGCAGCGTATCTACTTTGCTAGACAATTTTCGGTTGGGAATATCTTACGCAGCGGCGTTTACAATATAGTTTAAACTTATTAAAAACATTTAACGATGGGCCCTTTTCCAATGACATCATACGAACCCCAACGTATCACGAATGTAAGATTAGGGAGATGCTGCAAGACTGATAAGTTTAAAATGTCATTTTTTCGTAGAACAATGACACCAGAATGCTTGTAGTCAATATCCCCCAGGAGTCGGTTCATTAAAGCATTAACGTACAGGTTAGGGACTGCGCGTGGAGGTACATATATTTTTTCTTACAGGTCCCCCCCCCTTCCCTGACTCATTTGAATAAACCCAACCCTCTAATCCCTTAACCTGTCTTCCTGGTGTTACACCCCCTGCCACACCTTTATTTGTGGCTCGCAGGGTATTTCTGTAGATGTAGAATTAATAGAAATGACTATTTGGACACTCAAAGCATACGCAATGGGAACTGTAAAGACAATATCCTAAAATGAATAAGAGCTCTACTTAATATGTTGGACTCCTTATGATTAATTAATCGAATGGATCTTTATTTTTAGGCCTTCCTCATAGTTACACAGTTCGCGCAGGTATTTATAGCATATCGAGTGTTGCGATCTTCCAATGAAGTCCTCATGCCTCGTGGGATATATTAGGACTTGACAGAATAAAGTTTTGAGACGTCAACGAATGGGAAGGTTTACGTGGAGAGAATCTTTGAGTGAAGGCTTGGTTATAGTCCGGGGAATATGCAATATAATTAAGTCATTTAGGTAAAAGGAACATAAGATTTATTGCACTGGGAAATTACGCATTACCCTCGGACATGGTGAGAAATATCTAACGGCATTTGATGTCCATCCTCTCTCCAGTTTTCTGGTCACTATACTAGAGCTTCCAATGGAGTTTCGCTGACCCAGGGTCAGTCAGAATCAATAGAATTGCATTGAAGCAAAGAAAATCGAGGTAGCACATTAACTTTAAATAAGTATCTAATAAAGTGGAAGCATGAAATTTACATTCCGTAGGTATGCAACTGAGGTTATGCACTCGCCCTAAATAATATTGACTTCTACCCTAACCACCAACTAAACCAGAATCATAAAGACCATTAGCTGGAGCAACTCTTGGATATTTTTCTTTCTTGACGAAACTTATACATTACCATGCCAAATATAATGTAATGGCTGCAACACGGTCCTGTTCCCTATGCTACCAACGATTAGGAAGTGATACAATTCAATAACCGTAGTAACGATTCGGTGGCGTAATGGATAATCTAAATCCCCGCCCTTACCTCGAGACCGCTGCTGATCTTCCTTCTGTCACGTCCTTCGACGTGATCTTGTGTCTTCACCTTACAATCATAGCTTCGTAGTTTGACTTCCTCTTTTTCCAACTCATTTTCTCCGATCGCCAAGAAACCTACATCCTAAACCCGTGCAAGATAATCGTAATGATTTCAAGACAAGACTTCCCATCCGTTAGTTCTCGTCGAATATGTATATATGACAACCGCTTTTGTCAGAGCATTCCCTAGAGTACCTTGTCGGACATTTTGATCCATTCAGTACTGCGCCAACGCGATTCTTCTCTTTTCTCGGCTACTATATCCATTTACCCATTAAACGTTGCCCGAATATTGAAATTTTCCTCAATGTCTAGATTATTGCTTTCTGCGTTAAGACTAAAACAAGCTTTCCTTCCTAAATATAGTCAATCGTCTCGTCCTTCAGATTCATATTTGACGAATTAATCCCTCGGTCTATTTTTATTTAACCTTCAACAACTTTTTGACCATGTGCGAACCCAATTGATATATAATGGGATGTACATAATAAAGGTAAAGAAATAAGTTCATCCGGTCAATTTTATTTGAATAGAATGAATTGATAATTTAGCGTCAGTTTAGAGAGTTTATTAATTTAAATCTTAAAAACAATGCCCCTCTGAGCAAACAAAACAAACGTATTGCCCCGATAATCTTGTGTTCAAGATGAGAAATTTGCGGAAAAATGGGAAAACGGTGATAACGTTCCAATCAAATTTGAATGCGTACGTGTATTTTCCCTAGCTACTGCTAAACTTTTCTTATAAGAAAGTAATGTCCAACATTAGAAAGCAAAATCTCACCAATAGGCTTTTTAATGTGGAGTTCGTGAAAACAGTAATTCAAACAACTTTTTGTTAAAATTGAAATCGGTTGCCTCGACTAGGATAAACAGATTACGTGTGCAGACAGATGATATAAGATGACGCCTCGAAAATTCAAGTACAAGACGGGCGCACATTATTACTACTCTAACAATGGAAGGAAGAGTCCCCTTTCCCTGAACTGCTGCTAATAACACTTAGATTAAGGGTATGTCTAGCCGATCGCTCAAATTCTGGCTGTGGGCCATCGGAGGGCCTGCCCGTAGTCCAGCTGAGTGATAATCTTGAGATCCCGGCGGTGGAGCGTGCTCGTCACTAGGCTGCCGTGAGGTCCCATGCTTTATTAGGAAAACCGAAATTATAATAGTGCTGTACGTGTCACGGGGAGTTACAGGGGGAATAAGTAGCGTGTATTCTGTATTTTATAGACCCCTTCATGACACGGCTAGGGTGTGTGGTAGGGGGTGAATGCACAAGAGGCTAATTTTTACACGAATAGTTTTACCCCTACCGCGGCCGGGCAATGTTATTCTGAACCCTTATCGTTCGTGGAAAGTGACTATTTTATTGACTAAATTGATTTAATTGGCCCGCAGTACGATGGGGGTAATAATACATTTTCAACATCACTGCTAAAGAGAGACCTCCTTTCAATTTACTCAAGATATCTAATCTGTAATCCGTCGAAAGGAAATTATGGATGCAAGCCGATCCCCTCTGGGGATCATTGGATTCCGATCCGGGTGTAAGGAAGTGTCGAGGTAGAAGAGAATTTGAGTTTGGTGCTCAATGCCATCAATACTTGCCGATTCTTGCGATTCAGATATATTTTTTTGGTAATCATTTCAAGTTGTGAAGCATGTGATTATTCCGAATTGACCTCCCGATTCGTAAGGTCAGCTAATGGTTAAAATTATACTTTTTTGGTGGAGAGATCCTTGAATGATGACTTTTTTTCAGTTTAGAATAAAGATTTTATAAAAAAACAATGTAATTTACAGATACATTGCTTTTGAATGTGTAAGAATATACTTAAAATTGTAACAATAGATCTACGACCGCATGATGTATCTTTTGGTACATTAGATGGAACTAGATGCATAGAAGTTTATGCATTGCATTTTCGTAGGTTAGTTCGAGTGGAACCTTCTTATCAACATCAATGGAGTATTATTACAAATCAAATCGTATTGTTAATATAAAAAACCCATCTATTCATACATAATATGCATTGTCAGTCCATTGGAATTCCTGCCCCCCCCCTTATGGTCAATAGTTGTCATTTGGCACCAAGGGTCGGCTGTGTGAGGACTTGCCCTGATAACTGCTCCGAAATAAGTAAGCTGTGAAATACACTTCCTCTTTGTCTCCTCCCATTTGTAACGGTGAATGCAGCTAAGGGTATATTCTTAAATCTCTTTTGCGTTGGGAATGGAATTTTTGTCATGGTCTGTAGAATGCTAAGAACTCGTTTTGTTCTGGTTATTGGAATTTCTAATTTTCCAACTTATAATTCATATTTATATCAATTTCATTTATATAAAATAAAATTGATTTTTTTGAAGTTTCCATATCATGGGAATTGTTTTCCTTTTTAATTTTTGCAACGTAGTGAGTTGGGAAGGATGTGTTGGAGAACAAAGTGGATATTCTACATTGTATTTCTTTGGGATAAGAGTCTGCACCCAAAAACTGAAATACTTGAATACGCTAACATTTTTAAAATTTCAGTAATTACTCGGCTAGATGTTCTAAAAAATGTAATAATTAGTATCTAAGTATGTACTTTTTTCAGATAAAGTGTTTCATCGAAATATGGTACGAGGCAACAATGGCTATCAAGTATCAGTAGCTTCCGAGGAAACCATTACCATGGGCACTTTAGAAATCTCAGTTCTTGAATTTCAACCATTTCACAATGGACGAACTTCTGTGTGAGTACCTCATTAAATGATCCTAAGAATTATTTCCATATTCATATTATCCAGGCTTCAAAAAAATTACTACTAGTAATTGTGCAGTGAATACACTCGAATTATATCTTGGCGGGAAACCAATTAAAAGTACCTAAAGCTGTTTTATCATATTCAACTGTGTTGTTCAATCAATGTAATTACGTTCCTTCTAATTCATAGGCTGCTTTGAATCAAGAAAAGGAGAGGAGGAGTACATTGAAAACATTGAATGGGCAGAGGAAGAAGGTGTGTCATCCCATGAGGGGGATGTCAAGAGGAGGGTGTGGGTCGGAGGAGGTGCAGAGAATGGAAGTTGAATACAATGGAGGAACTATGGAGGGAGCCATGCCTAATTCCAGGTGAGGAAGGCAGAGACTGAGGAGAGGAGCATGTTGCAAGTGTTGAGAAGGAGAGCGAAAGAAAAGACTGGAATGTGAAGGAAAGGATGGTTACACTGAAGATTGCTTCAGGGAGTTTGGCAGGCAGTGGAAGGGGAGCGCCCAGAGCACCAGGTGCCTCAGATGCCTAGATTTCCTTCAAGGCGTAAATCCCTCTGATGAAGGTGAACCCTCACTCAAACAGAACAAATAAGACCGTCCAGATTACTTGGAACTAAGAGTACCTTAAACTGATGGCTATGTCCAGAGACAATGCTGGCATTATTTCACACAATTAATGAGAATAATCATTTGGAAATTGTATTCCGGTAAATTTTAAAGGGAAAATTAAAAAACCATGGATTGTCGCTGCTATTGCAGTGAATATTTCCAGTGATTCATTTGTCATATGATTAGGCAATTCCGACTACATTGATTATCAAAATAAGGGAACAGACAGTACTTTTGCATTGATAATGCTTAACACGTACAGCTTTATATGTTGTAACAATAAAGAAGGCTATCAAATTCTCACACTTTAATTGCTATTTTTTATGCCATATTTCCATTCCCCCTTGGATCTTCAATGCAGAATGGCGGCATATTTAAAGACCTCGCTACGCATGCATTACATATTAGAAAATGTACACTCCTCAGTTCCCATCTATTATGATCTGTGCAAGCTTACTGAAAATCGATCAATTATTCCTATTCTAATGTTTAAAAAAAACTTTGATACCAATGCCAAAAAAGATCCATGAATTTTATTACACCCTAGAATTAAACCCAAAGGTCTTGCACTGATGTAAATATTTTGAATTTAATTCTAACATTCTTTCAAATAGTTTTTAACCAAAAATAATTATGGATATCATCACCTATCATTTTATCAAGGGATTCTTCTATGTTATTAGATAGATACCGTGACTGTAACTTTGCATGGAGTCATGGGAAATTTGTGCATTACAATGCAGGAAGTGCAGAGTGTAAAATAATTCTAAAATCCAGGTCAAGGCGAATGGTTTTTACTTTCGGAAATTGTTGCATTATGCGTCACTCAGTTGACAGAGGAAGATGTTCATGGTCATAGGCTACAAAAAGCATAAATATTGATAGTCCTAATTCTCGCTAACATTCATTTACAAAACAGTTGAAAACAAGTGTTTTGCCAAATTCAGTAGCTTCAGGCGTGATGTGGGGAAGTCGAACTTAATTAATAACTGATCGTATAACTTTTCCCCTTGATAAAATGTATTTTAAAACGGGTTTCGAGGAATTATATAAGATAAAAAATTAAGTTATTTGTCATCTTATATATATTTAACATTCCGGAAGTAGGGGAGTGGATGTGTTGGGAAATGAAGGAAGGGAGGGAGAGAGAGGGGAGGAAAGAAAGGCGGAGCAAGTAGGAAAGGGGGAGAAAGAGAAGGGAGGCGTTTACAAAGGATAGCGGAGCATGGAGTTTCGACCTTGTTCAAAACAGTAAGTACACTTGGTCTTAAGTTGCGAAGTGGTCCACTTGAGTGAATGGCGGCAATCACCAATTACACATCGGCAGCCGAGACGACTCCAGTAGGCGTTCAAGTCCAAGAAGGAAAGACGACAAAATATTTTGTCGTGTCTCCTGGCTGGGCCTACATCATGCGCCTTCGTCAAAACTGCTGTGGCACCATTAGATTTGGCAAAAATCAACTTCCAGGTATAAATGATGACTCGTTAGCTTTTCAACCAATTTTACCAGAATTAAGTGAATACAAATCTATTGACTGTATAATTTTCCATTGGCATATGTCTTATCCTTTCTTCGTAAATAGCCATTCCAAAAAATCCTTGTTTTTATGTTCTTTGCCCAACCGATCTTTTTAAATCGTTTTTCTTCTCGTAAGCTTAATCTTCTTCTCGTAAGCTTAAATCTTCTTCTCGTAAGCTTAAAATCTTTTTCTCGTAAGCTTAAAATACACAGCGTGGTTGCAGTCCTTAATATTTCGGTCTCCAAAGTTTCAATCAACTTTTCACGTGTTCACTGAGAGTCCACCTCTATGCCAAATAATCCCCTGTGCCCTGAATCACTCATTGCAAGATCCTCAGATTATAATTCTGTTAAAAATAGTCTCAAACCTGAAGCATTCCTGTACTCTGCGTCATATTCTAGCTACGTACATTTGTGAAAAACGGAGATTAAACACAGAGCTTTGTCTCAAAATACTCCTTGAGTAAGATCGATATCCTTCCCATGTCCATGCTTGATATTAGCTCGTAGCTTTTTTAAAGTTGACTACATCTTCCTTCTTCGAAGGCTTCCGATAATCTTTTTATTGTGATTCGATCATCCTGCCGTCAATGCGCAATCCGTAATCGACCATCTGCCAAGAGAAAGTTTGTTTTCCTTTTGGACCATTTCACCTTCTCCATCCTCTTCCGCACCCACATTTCAAAAGCCTCCAATGTACATACATACACCTATTCTCCCGCTTCAGTGACCATGTTTTTTCGCCGTACATGACTACACTCCATATCAAAGTTTTGACGAGCTTTTTCTTAACATAACGAGCGTTTCATGCTACGCGAGAAATGAGATTCAACCTCCCTGTCGTCAGTTCTCTCCTCCTCGTGAAAGTATCTCTACTAAGTGCAATTCTCCTTACGTCGCTGATAATTTAACCATTCGGATCTAAAATACTTCCAAGATATGTACAAAGTTCCGCCAGCTCCAGTTTTTGCCCTCCGATTTGAATGTTAACCTTGGCCTTTCTCTTTCTGTAATATCACGTAATATTTGTTTAATATATATTTACTCTCGTATCTTATCTATCGCACTGAATTTTCAATTCACGATCCATTCATTGTCACTCAGCTTCTTGATGAGTGACAAACTAGGGCATGGTCATCAGTAAAATTTAACTGATTTTACGAATTCCCCGCCGACATTCGTTCCTATCTCCAGTTCTTCCCACGCCTCTATAACCACACCTCCACATATACGTTGAACAGCACCGGTGACAATGGGCAACCCTGCCTTACACCTTCACCAAATACTACCCATCCCGTCTCTCAATCGGCCACTGGTACCTGAGTACTTCAGAGACAGCCGTAGGTTGCGGATTATCCTCCTAATCCATTCCAATTTTCTGGAATATATTCATTAGCTTTTTCAATTCACTCTGTCAAACGCTTTTTCGAAATCTAGGAGAAAAGCAAATACGTCCTGATTGTATATTATATTCCTCTCGATTACTGATCTCACTACTGCTATGGCATTGCGCGTACTTCTTAACCCTTCCTTAGCCCAAAGTCACCATCCCCGTAAGTAATCATTTGCCCTGCTCTATATCCTTTTGCTGGTGATCCTGAGAACCACTTTAGCTGTATGTGAAATCAAACTCATTGCTCTGTGGTTCTAAAATGATGTAACCTTTGCCCTTGAATGGGAACGAACACCGATCTCACAAGTTTTCCGGTCACATTCCTTCATAGTCCACATAAACTCCTCATCCCAACTTTTTCTAAACCTTTTGGTAGTTCCGTAGGAGTGTTTTCAAACCCCACGGCCTTATTAGATTTCATCTCCTTTAATGCCCTTTCCGTCTCATTGTCGAGTATGTCTGAACCTAAGCTATCTTCATCTACGTCACGTTCCTTTTCTATGTATAACCTTCTTGGCCTAAGTTCTTTACCATATAGTGTTTATAGATATTCCTTCCATGTCTCTTGGACTTTTTCTGGTTCAACTATTATCTTACCCCACTTATCTTTAACTATTAGCACAACTCTTGCCTTCTTACTTCCCGATAATAACTTAACCTTGCTGTATAGCGCACCAATTTCACCCTTCTTCTGTAAACTTTCCATATCCTCGCATTGCGTTTTCCACCATTCTTCTTTTGTTTTATTTGTGGCCCTTCTCAATTTATTGTTTAAATATGTGTACTTCATTTTACTGGGTCGTGCGGTTACTCTTCGTCCGGCTTCCGGTCCACGTGGAGTAGGTGTTTAAAGATGTCATTGGCGGCAAACGCGGCTGATGATGGCACGATCCTCGCCAGAGTCGCTGTGTTCCCCCGACAGAGAGACCTGGAGCCACCTGCCCTGGCGGTCTTCAACAAGAATGCCAACACGTTCTTGAACGTAAAGGTCCCGTCGGACACCTGATTCTAGGACGAATACGTGTCGGTTCACGGAAAGTCGAGTGCTAATATGTATTTGGTTTGGGTCATAAACCTACCAAATAAAAAAATACTCTAAAAATGTAACCATTATGCAGATTTTTTGGGAAAATTTGTTCTATTTTGAGGTATTTACGCATCTTTAAGTTAAGGAACAACATTCTCTTTCTCATGGCAGGTGATCGGTTATAGATCTCTCCAGTGCCAGCGGGATGATCAAATCACATTGAAAAGGTTACAAGAAGTCCTCGAAGGAGGAAAATATAGTTAACTTTAAAGTAGCTAATATCAGGAATGGATTGGGAATCACGGCAGGATATCGATCTTCCTCAAGGAGAAAATGAGGCAGGAAAACTATTTTAGAGTAATCGTCCGTAAATCACAATTGCATTTGTGTATGAGAAAAGTAAGTGAAGAAGATATTGGAACAGTAATAATTTAGGAAATCTGTAGGACAAGATTATATGGAAACGAGGTCTTCATTAGTATGGTTATTTTGGAAGAATGGACAAGAAATATGGCTATAAACTTTCCGAGAATTATCTTCACATAAAAAGCTAAACTTGGGCGGCCTTCAATACTATTTTAAAGCAGAGATTGGTGGTGATAATTTGACACTCAAAAAATTTATGCGAGTTCACGGAATCTACGTAAATGCTATTCAAAAATCGTTTTAAATGCAGTGCCAGTGAATTGGGGACTTATTTTTATTCAGACTGTCATTCTTTTTCAACATAGGATGGAATTCTCATGCATCTTGATTTTATAGTATCGGAAAATATATATATATATATATGTATATGTATATAAATATATATTATATATATATATAAATATATATATATATAAATATATTATATACATATATATACATATATATATACATATGTATATATATATACATATATATATATATATACATATATATATATATACATATGAATGAAACGTGGTCGCTGAAGCAGGAGGATTGGTGTAGATTGGAGGATTTTGAAATGTGGGTGTGGAGTAGAATGGAGAAGAAGAAATGGACCGAAAGGAAAACAAATGAGGAAGTACTGGAGATGGTGGGTGAGGAGAGGGGTTTGTTGAGAGAAATCCTATGGAGGCAGGAAAAATGGATGAAAGGCGTATTGAGCGGTAGTGGAATGTTGAAGAGGGTAATAGAGGGGAGAATGTTGGGCAAGCGAGGTAAGGGTAGGAACAGGATAGGGATGTTGGACGGGATGAAGGGAGGAAAGAAGTACACCGAGATGAAGAGGGACCTGATATAGATTAGTTTGCTAGGTGGGGAGTCACAAAATGTTTATTTGATAGTTGTGTCCATCCAAAAACCTACCTTAACCGGTAGATTACCTAAAAAAATATATATATATATCTCTTGCAAGTGCCTAATAGTGTGAGGTTATGATTATTTAAAAATCGTTTCCCTTTCGCACTTAAATGCAGAAATTTTACTACCTAAATAATATCCAATAACCGTATTTCAGAGGAGAAAATTCGGTTCCTTCGGAAGATATATCGATGTATTTGTTTGGAAACTCATTTGATTTACTAACAAGGGTTGAAGTGGTGCAGAATTGTGATGCTTCAAGGCAGAAGCGCTTGAAGCAAATTTGGTTAATGTATTTAAATAAATCAGCATTCACTTGTTTTTGTTAACTTTAGATTAAAAAGCTGACTAGTGATTATATATAATAATTATTCATACCTGGAAGTCGATCTTGACCAATCTAAAGGCGCCACCGCCGTTTTGGCGACGCCGGACAATATTCCTCCGGCCAGGAATGAAGATAAGACACCAGATTTCATCTGTTTATGAAATGAATATTATTCATAATTAAGTCTGTCCATATTTATGCTTTTTGTAGCATGAACGGTAGTCTCATAATTACCACGAATTAAAATCCTTTGGGTGAAATAACCACATTTCCCTCTAAGAGTTGTTATTTAATGGTCCAAATCATATTCATTGACATCCCTAAACTCTGAAATTCGATGGCTTATTAGTGAGAATTTGTACCATGATTAATTGTTCAAGTGATTGATGGTGAAAGGAATATTTGTGATTTAAGCTATATGTTTGTGATCAACCTATGAAAGTCCTAAAATGGTCCAATTAGCTCCAATTTAATTAATGGTGTCAGTGTCAGGGTCTTCGCTCAAGTCCGAAACAATCTATTGATAAATTCATATTAATTCATTCCCTTCTTTTCTGCAACACTGTCAATTAATTAAGTCAATTCACATGGCAATGTATTTCAATTGGAACTGTGAGTAGAGGGTAAGCAAATAAAACAAAAACCTTTCACAAACAAGTTGGTATTAATCTTCCTGCGTCAATCTTTCATGGCCCCAGTATATGATTACGTTTCAGTGCACACATAATAGGTGTGAATTATATTTAAACTCACATTAATCTTGGTGTTAAATAGTGGTTTTATCTATTGGTCCCTACGGAAAAGGATTAACGGATAATACAAATTTACCTTGACGTCTGATGTGTTGTCCATGTTGTCTCGGAAATGCGAAAAACACGTGCCACACACGAATGCTATACGTTTTTCCAAATAATCTCTTTCGCAGTGAACAAATATTGCATCCATAGTCATCGAATGAGAGGAAATATTCTGAAATCGTTGTTTGGAAGCGCAACAATGAGTTTGTCCGTCTGACAGATATGGCGCAGGCAATATGGGAATTTCTAGTTATAATTCAAAGACTTAAGTGCATTCATTGTTTGACGAAAAAAATGCTATCCTTCTTCAATGTTAAAATGACCAATCATAAAAATATCTTGAAGATCATATCACATAAAATATTTACGATCATCCCAATAAATCGTAGACATGCGTACACTATTAACCCTGATGATGGAACGTCTCATGTTTTTTCATTTTTTTAATATTTCCATGAGATTAACTCAATAATCAATTGATTTTATTTTTTTAACTTAGATGGTTATATTTTTTACATTCGACATTGGCCAATGGCGGCTGGACTCTAAGGAAATTAGGAGTATTTATCACCCCTAGTTGGTGAAGTAACAATTTGATGCATGGTGTCCGGGTTGAATGAAAGTGAAAGCAACTTACAGGTATCTTTGTCTTTACCACTATTTTAAAACGTGTCAATCAATAGAAGGGGCATTTGTATCTCTATCCATTATTATTCTGTATTGCTCATTTTTTTGGATGAGAACCTTTAAATTTGGTACTTTTAGTATTGAATTGACTCTTTTCATATAGTGACCTGTGAAGTGTCCATACATAGGTTCTTTTAGATTGAGGACTCTCAATTGAACCCTAAATAATTTCAAAAGCACTATCTGGAATATCTTTGCAGTTGATGCACAAGTTGCAGTTGATGCACATCTATCAATTGCTATATTTAAATGCAAGCGTTCGGACTGAGAATATTGCCAATCATTTCTTGTCAATTGTTATAATTTTTGACTAATGGATAACTCCTTATATCTCGGATCTACTGCAAATTAATCCTGATAGTACTATTTCAATGTACCAAGTGTAGCTATACAATTATTTTTTACTTCTTTCATGCTCAAAACTACTCAATTATAACTCATCTCATTCTTCTTCAATATAAGTAGTAATTATTATATCTTGCTAATTGTTATTGCTGATCCTTGGCTATCCTTTCCTTATTGTACTCAGACAGAGGATTTGCCATTGCCTAACTGGTAAGGACTTCGTTTATATTAATGGGTTTGGGGAAATAAATAGGGAATGAGCAGAAATCTCAATTTCACCAGCATTTTATTAGTCTAAAGATGTTACGATTGTAAATAGGTACAATTATACAGTTAAACTATTATATGCTATGCACTTAAAAACAAATAAACTATAAATTGGGTCATAATTTACACCATCAATGAACAATGTAAAGCCACAAACTTCTCCTTCTTCCATTTACATTGTCATTAATAACTAAACCAGATCACTTTGACAGTTTAGGTATTTCTGTCAAAGAGATCTGGATGACTAAAGTGCAGTAAATCACTTTTCTTCTCCACCACCAGGTGAGATGCCCAATGGGGTACGGATATTGGGGGATCAGCACCCCTGCTCTCTGATGTAGAAGCGAGGAGGAGGATGCAGGAAGGGCTGCAGATGCTCTTGGGAAGGGCAGCCGACTCCTCCCCACCACGAGCACTCAGCTCTACGCTGCCACACTCAGGGGATACCGTGCCATGCCCATTGGCTGTGTTTGGAAGAGAGCCTGGAATATCAAAGACATCAAATTCAAATGACGTCTTACTGTGTGTGCCTTTTGCAGAAGACCCTCACTCTTCCTGTTTTGGCAAATTGAGAGAAAAAGTTGTGTGTTAACAATTTCAGTTGAATTAAAGTTAATTGACTGTAATCAAACTTGGTGAGCATTTTCATTAATACTTGAAACTTATTTGAATTATTTCCAAACATGTAATAACTGTTCATTTATACTTTTCTCTTTCAGGTTACATGTTTAGGGTTAATGTATTTAAAAGTAAAATAAATTAATGGATTTCTAATGGAGTGTTGAAGTTACTTGTAGTAATACCACCATCACTTGCTGGAGTGCTTCGGAGAAGTTGGCAGGGTGTCTTGTACTTCACACAACTTCCTTGAAACATAGGCAACATTCGAGACACCCTACCATATTCATTGAAGCACTCCAGCATTAAGTGACGCCTTTACACACCCTACCATGAATCATGGAGACAGATGGACTTTGATCGACCTTGAAAAATTCAAGAAAAAATTTTGCATAGCCTCCCCTTTAGACAGTAGGACTAACCTTCGGGGGCCCGTTCACCTCGGGTACACCACTGATCGGGTTACCACGCCCACCCACCACCCTTGGACCCTAGGCCAAGTCCTTGATTCAAAACTTGGAGCTACTACATAGTGGGAATTATTTTTAACTCTTCTCTTTATGAATTTATTAACAAATATACTCAATCAAAACTCACACTATTGGGTAGCAAGTAATTTTCTCCAATAAACTGTCATTTCAAATTTTATAAATGTTTGCATGGAATGAAAATTTAACGCAAAAATGATTATCATTCTCCACCTCCCTATGCTGATCATAAGGCCATTCTGGACTTGGAATATTTTTGCATTTCTGACCACCATCAATTCCCTGGACTCTTGTTTTTTCTACCTTCAGCTCAATATCAATCTTTAAACATTACTGCGATTCCCTCTTTGGAATTTGAATATACACTCCTACCCCTGGGCCCATAATTATTTTTCCGTCTGCTTCTTTGGACTTTGATTCTCCTCCTCATACACTCTCCCCATAAACAAGCTATGCATATATGTAGGACTTGCATATTTCCCTTTCTTTCTCTATCTTTCCCCTAGGTAAATTTTACCTTCCCTCTATTGAAAAACATGGACCTATAACAACTCTACCGTCTTCCATTATGGATTTTATTACATTTCCCTTTTCTTGGTGATGCTCTCTTCTTTTTAAAATATTATTGCTCTGTTGAAATTGGAATTACTTTAAATGTCCCTTCGATTTAAAAAACATAAACCAACATCCTTTACACACATCTTTGTTGATCTTCACCCTGGGACTAGCCATTTTCGTCACCCTTCCATTCATTCAGGCTCAACTATCCCTATTATTTTTCTTTATTTCATTTCAACTTCACTATTCACTTGAATGGACAAAATATTACTTTTGCTCCTGTTGCTCTCTTTACTTTTTAAAGCACTCACTTGCTCGTTCCATTAAAGCTAGGCTACCTTTTGAACTTCATTTTTTATTACAATCGAACCTTACTACTTCTTATTCACCTCCCCTTAATTTACTGCACTTTTATACACTCCACATGGTGTTATCACTTCTTTCATTAGACTTAAAAAATATTTATTTGGATGATTACATGTTCCTTTGATTAGCCAGTACTTCATTTTTTTCATAAATTGTAGAACCATTTAAAATCTATATTATTTTGCCCTACTGGACTTCAACGTCCACTTTTTCAACAGCTAGTTCTTTTCCTCCATTAATGCCATGATCAAAGTTTTTCAACTGATAGTAACTTTCTAGCCCCTGGTATATGAGCAAAATAGATAATTTAAAAAATCTACTACGTACCAATCTTTTTTAACCTTTTCATTTTCCCTCAAAATAAATCATCTTAAATTGCCAAAAGCAAAATTTTCTCATTCAATCAGTAAAAATATTTTATTTCATAAATTCAGGTAGGATAAATATATATATATATATATATATGCTTAGATCCTCAAATAAATTATTGCAATACACACCTCTGATCAGTCAGAAAAATCAAATTGACTTATCAACTCTATGGTGGTTATGAACAAACAAGTGTCTTTTATTAAATAAAGTTTCTGATGGGTAGGTCAATGCAATTACAGAGTAGCCAAAATATGCTGGGTGTCATAATAAAATCAATGTTTTGCTCACATTTGAGGGAAATTCTACTTTAAAGTGACTGTTGTGACCTCAATGCATTTTGGAGGTGATTTTAATTGCTTTTTACAGCAAATTTCAATAAATGTAAACAAGAACTCTCATACTTTCAATAATAAATATTGCCAAATACTAAGAAAAATAAAATCCAAGGAACTACAAGAAAAAAGGTCTAGATGTGAATATATTCTTTAAGGTTAACTAAAGACAGCACACTAAGGAAAATCTTTTTCAGAAAAATAAGCGATGTTTGAGAAAGTGTTCATGCTGTTCCAAAATCTGTGCCTAAACATAATATAATATCTAACTGATACCTTCCCCAGAACCTAGCATTTCCCATATACACCTAAGCCTTTTGTGGTGTCTAAACTAAGTGTTGACTGTTCAGTAAAACGCTGTTGATTGAATGAGATCTTCATGTGGAACAATGTCTTAAATCAGCCTTGTACTTTGACTTTTACATCTGAAATCTGTTGAAGCAACACTAATCCCTGGAAGAACAACTTTCAGCCATGGCTCCCTGCTTTTCCTGTTTGTAGTATATAGTATACTCCGATTTTCATGGTTTTTCCCTTATTAGAAGATGGACGTAAGTCTAGTATTTTGTGAAAAATACTAATTTTTTTTAAATATGCAGTTTGGCTAATTAGGCAAAGTGCAGGATGCAGCAGCATAATTTGCTGATTTGAAAGAAATTTTGAAATCAGATCAGCAAAGTATGCTATGGCACTCTTTATTAAAAGAAGGTGGGAAAAACAGTAGGGAGATCAAGAGAAAATGATAAAACAAAGAGAAGTTTTTGTCAGGCACTGGAAATAAAGATGTAAGTGCTGGTGAAGGGTAGTTTACATTGGCTTTGACACAGCTATTCAGGCAATGGAATGACAAGAAGGTTTCTGAGAGAGATGAGTAAGGAAAACAATTAAATATTAAACGATGGAAATTAAGTTCAAAGAAGTTCCAGGCATGGAGAGAAGCTTGGGATACATATGAAGAAGGCAGCACAAGCAGAAATAAGAGATAGTAAGAGGCAGTAGGATGCTGGAGACATTAACCGAGAGAATGAAGGAAAAGCAAGGTAAGTGGAGGAGAACAGACGTTATGAATGGACTTGGAGGTAGAAGGATGTTGGACTAAGTTCTTAGATCTAAGCTCCTGTAATTTATTCCTTAGGGTGTACATATATCATCTCAGTCACGTATAATGAATGCAGAAGTAATTAGTGCCTGGGTTGATCTAAATTCCTTGCCCATCAGATATTGTTAAAAAATGATAGCAGATTTATATGAACTTAGGATAATACAGGGTGCGGTTAGAATGCTCTGTCCTGTGATAGATGAACAAATCAAGTTTGAGCTAAAAGGTGGCCAAAACATCAATGCTTGTACGAGGAGCATACCAAAACATAATTCTAAAATAATGAAATACTTAACTTTGTAATGCGACAATTTATTTAAAAAAGCAGGACCCAGGTTTCGAAGTTGAACATTAACATCTGACCTGATGAGGATGTTCAACCATGAAACCTGGGTCGTGCTTTTTTAAATAAATTGTGTGGAATCACAAAGTTAAGTATTTCATTTCATTATGTCAAGTAAATTCCATGAAGTTACACCAGAGACAAATAATTTTAATAATTTTGCAAACCTGCTAAAGAGTAATTCAAAAATTACACCAATATTTCCACATGGGAGTGAAACCATGCTATGTCACAGGGATAATTACCCATTAAATGAAGCGTATTAAGTTAAACAATGAGGTAACAAGGGAGTGTCAGACTAGCGGCTTCAAAACACCATTTAGTGTCATAGTTAATGTGCAAAATGAAATTAAGTCTTATTATTTTTTAGGATGAAAGCGCTTGCATATAATCATCCCTTCCCAACTTTATCATATAAATTCTAATAAAATTAACAGTTTCAGGCGAAACTTTGTGGAATTCATTCATGACAATTGTATTGCTTGTTTTGTTGGAAAAATGAGAAAAATGAAAACCTGCATAAATGCTTTTTTACCTTCCCAAACCATTTAATTACTCAAGAAAGACCATTAAATAGACAATTTACATGAAAGGAATTCAAATAATACCCTTTATTAACCCCGATTTTTACACAAATTAGATTAAATAGAAAAATTACATTCAAATTGACTAATTCGTTGATATTTTGCGGTAAAAGAGGAATAGTTACATTTTTTAACATATTGTAAACCAAATTAAACTAATGAGAGCAATGAAACATTCCGTCTAGGTTTGAAAGAGGGGTATTGCTTGTTTTGTTGAAAAAATGAGAAAAATGAAATCCTGCAAAAGAGCTTAGTTTTACATCCAAACCATCTAATTACTCAAGAAAAAGCATGAAATAGACAAATTATATGAAAAGGGTTGAAGTAATGTCATTTTTATAAAACCTGATTTTTACAGCAATTCGATAACTGAGTAAAATATGACATCCAAATCGAATAATTCCCGGATATTTCGCAGTAAAAGAGGAATAGTTGCATTTCTTTACGTTTTGGATTCCAAATGTGACTAATAAGAGCAAAAAAAATTCCGTCAGGGTTTCCAAGGGAGTGGGTGTATTGCTTGTTTTGCTGGAAAAATGATTTATTTGCCTTTCAAACCATATCATTATTCATGAAAAAGTATAAAATAGACGGTTCAAATAAAAGGAATTGAAAAAATATCACTTTTATAACCGCTGTTTTTAAAAAAAGTTCGATAAATTAGTAGAAAGTGGTATTCGAAATGAATAATTCCTGGATATTTTGCAGTAAAAGATGTATAGTTACATTTTTTTACATATTCGACTCCAAATATGACTAATAAGAGCATTTAAAAATTCCGTCTAGGTTTCCAAAGTTTTGCTTTCCGAACCATTTAAATACTCAAGAAAAAGCATAAAAAAGATAATTTAATGAAAGGAATTGAAATAACATCACTTTTATAAACCCTAATTTTTACACAAATTCAATAAATGAGTAAAAAATGACATTCAAATTGATAGATTCCTGTATATATATATCGGCAAAAGAGGAATAGTTTCATTGTTTTCGTATTGGATTCCAAATATGACTAATGAGAGATTTTAAAAATTCCGTCTAGGTTTGGCTCGTTTTATTGGAAAAAATAGAAAAATGAAACCCTGCAAAATTGCATTATTTGCATTCCAAACCATTCAATTACTCAAAGAAGAGCATAAAATAGAAAAGAGAACAATAGAGAAGAGCATAAAAAGGACAATTTATATGACAGAAATTGAAATAATGTCTTTTTTATAAACCTGGATTTTTACACAAATTCGATTAACGTGTAAAAAATGACCTTCAAATTGAATAAATCCTGGATATTTTGTAGTAAATGAGGAATAGTTACATTTTTTATATATTGGAATCCAAAAATGACTAATAATAGCATATAAAAAATCCGTCTAGGTTTCCAAGGGGCATCGCTCGTTTTGTTGGAGTAATGAGAAAAATTAAAACCTACAGAAATGATTTAATTGCATTCCAAACCGTTTCATTACTCTTGAAAAGGAATAAAATAGACGGTTCAAATGAAAGGAATTGAAAAAATGTAACATTTATAAACCCTTATTTTGACACAAATTCAATAAATGAGTAGAAAATGACATTCAAATTTGATTAATTCCTGTATGCATTGCGGTAAAAGAGGAATTGTTATATATTTTTACATATTGGAATCCAAATAAGGGTAATGAGAGCAATTAAAAATTCCGTCAAGGTTTGAAAGGGTATTGCTTGTTTGTTGGAAAAATGAGAAAATAAAAACAAGCAAAAAAGCTTAATTTGCCTTCCAAACCATTTAATTACTCACGAAAAACCATAAAATAGACAATTTATATGAAAAGAATTGATACATTGTCATTTTTATAAACCTGGATTTTTACACAAATTCGATTAATGAGTAAAAAATGACATTCAAATCGAATAATTCCTGGATATTTCGCAGTAAAAGAGGAAGAGTTACATTTTTTAACATATTGTAAACGAAATTAGACTAATGAGAGCATTTAAAAATTCCGTCTAGGTTTGAAAGGGCGGGGTTTTGCTTCTTTTGTTGGAAAAATGAGAAAAACTTAGAGCATAAGTGAATATAATATCAATTTATAATTTACGGGAACCCCTGCTTGAAATTAGGCACTCTTTCTTTTTAACCATGACATGTATGATTTCCTAAGAATGCCAAAATATTCCAAAAAAGCCAAACCCAAAGCTTTGAAATAGAAACCAAGTAATACATAACGCATACATGCGAAGAAGATAAAAAAACCATAAACTCAGTAATCAACCGAAGGTCAGTTTAGTATGTGATGGTCACCCGTGTACCAAGCCCGACGGCGTGTGCATATTCACACATCAGGGTAGGGGGGCCAGTTCCTTTCCCTGTGCTTGTTATGGTTTCCCAGGAAGACCTGGTACTCGAAAAATCAACTAGCTTGGGTGGAGCTGCAGGTGCCCAAAGTGCCTTGCCCGGGAATCGAACCCGGGACCTTCCGGTCAGTAGTCCAACGCTCTACCCACTAGACCACCACTACCACTAGAGAAGATATACCGCTGATAAATGCTGGGGAACTTATCATCAAGGACTTTTCCTTCATTCATCCCTATAATAATAATACAAAAATCCCTTCGCGTCCTCGCAAATCTTTGAAGGGGAGATTTCGTATTTTATTTACAAAATCTTTATCGCACGTGAACATAAAAAAAATTTGCACCAGGGGGTGCACTTTGATGCCTGCCTTCAATACGAATCGGAAAGTCTGCCTCCCTGTTTTATTTATAACTTGTTTGCGTCCATATTGCAATTTATGGGAATAGCGTGATAAAAACACATTCAAACGACCGGAATACCTACTCATAAGTGTTCTTGCTCGCATTTAAAAAACGGGGTCGCAGATATTTACTGCCGATATCTTATCCAAATAATTTGACCTCATCGCATGCAATATTCAAGTTTAAGAATCACGCATTGTGACTGTCATTTGTTGGGGGTAACCGTTACCAGTCGTTATTATCTGTTTTTAAATGAATCTACAGCTAAAAAATCAACGCTAAGGAAAACAGGAATAACTGGAGATAAGAATGAAAGTATCTGGGCAAATAATTAAAAGAACAATGGATTGTCAGTCCGTTTGGTATTTTTTAGTATCCTGGAAACGACAGATAGGGTGTATAGCAGGGGTTAAATTCACACTAGACTACTTTGAACCCAAATATTTGTACCCCTACCGCCGTTAGAAATTGTTATTCTGATTTCATGTATACTTGATCTCTCTCTAATTTTAATTGACATGATCCCTCCTACCGTAGTACGATGGGGCTAATATAATACATTTTCAACATTACCGCTGATAAGACCTCCTTCCAATTCAAATGCAAGAGATTAATTCTGTAATTATTTATTTCTTGTTATATGAGTATGAATTAAATCTTAACAAAGAATATACGATTTTACAGGAAGAGAAAGGCTAAGTTAAACGTTAAAATAGGATATCATAAAGCATATACGAAGGGCTTCGGTGTATAAGGCGAACGGTAACTACGGCCGTATGAAATATGGGAAGGGTTAACCCCCGCCATACTCTTATAAATGGGCAAAGGATAGGTAAGGGGAGTTGGAAAAGATACAAGTTAGCAGAATAAATATAATAAAAGATACTAAAAATAAATGAATCAAATAGATCCCGCAAATGGTCAAAACAACCGTGTGTCTGGTGATTAAATTACAAGTTATTCTAACAAAAGAAAAATAATCACGCACTCTCTAGCTTGAATGTACTATGCAGCATTGATCCTTACTAGTCACAAGCACTCACACTCAAACAGGACTTACGAGAGGTTTCCAGTCAGGCCAGTCCAGGCTCTACGCTAGTGGTCCGACAGTTACACGTAGTAAAATTAAAAATTATACTAATGAAATATAATCACACACCCACTCTAGTTTGGATGTGCTATGCAGCATTGATCCCTACTAATGACGAGCACTCACACTCAATCAGGACTTATGACAGGTTTCCCTCTATGCCAGTGGTCCGACAGCCACTCACATGCTTGGGTATGCGAAGACGCCTTAACCCTTGCAAATCTCACTCACTCACTCACAGGTCTACCGTGGAATTTCTTCCGACATTAGTACTGTGACTCGCACTTGTGGAAAAGGTAGGGGGAGTACCCAGAAGCTGACACCGTGTTTCGACTGCAAAGCAGTCCTCTTCGGGGAAGGAATGATCCCGTCTTATGCGTGTTGACTGTGTGTGGCATAACGGTCAATAATAGGGGGGTGGGGAAAGATATGAGGTGAAAATTCGGTTAGGATAATGGGGGAGGGGAGTGGGGATTGGTCAATTAGGGATGGGTTGTTTTCGGTAGTCAGGGATAGGTGGGTGGGAGGGGAGCGATGAGCAGTGCGCGGGTGACAATGGAGGCCCAGTCATTGGTGGTGATTTTTTCGAGTGGAAAGTTTCTGGTGTTTTGTTAAGGAGATTAAGGAGAATGTGATGGGGCCGTGGTCATGGTTAATGAGTTCATTTTTGGTGCAGTGGATGTGGATGCTTTCGTAGTAGTCTAATAAATGGTTCGGTGCTGTTCCTATGAGTTTTAAATTTTTCAAATCAATTTTGTGTGAGTGTTGATGCATATGTTCCGCAACCGCCGATCTGTCGGTATGGCCTAGTCTGTAGCAAGCCATAAGATTGGTCAGTTTCGGGACAGTTTATCTCGTATATGCCTGATTTTTGAAGTGGGTCAATTAGATCTTTTGGGTTTCCTTAAGGTGTTTTGAGTTTGTTGTTGTTGACGAATAAAGGTTTTCTACCGTGTTTTTTGAACATCGGAGCGAGTCCTTTAGTTAGTGTGCGGTGGAAAGGTAATTTTAAGTATTTCCTTTCGTCAGCGTGTAATAATGTGGTGCTGTCTTGAATAAGTTTTTTGTGAATTGTTTCTTGAGGATCCTGTCGATGATGTTTGTGTTGTAACCATTTATAGCGGCGGTTCGTTTTATGTATTCCAACTCTGTTTGGAATTTTTCCTTGCTTAATGGGACGCTAACGAGTCTATGTATTAGGGAATGAAACGCCGCGTGTTTGCGTGTATCGTGATCAAAGGACGACTGATGTATGTAGTTGTTGGTGTGTGTGGGTTTCCTGTAAATGTCGAATAAAAGATTGTTTGTATTAGTCCGGTTTACTCTAATATCCAAAAACGGTAGGGATTGATTGGTTTCTATTTTATAGGTGAAGTTAATGGTAAGGTATTGGCTATTGAGTTTTTCCACGAAATTCTCTAGAGGGGCTTGGTTAATATCATTGTAAATAATATCATCCACATACAGTATCTTAGCCAAGTGGTAGGGAAATACTCGCTATTGGTTTTGCAGTTGTCTTCAAATTTGGACATTAAAAGGTTCTCAAGGAAAGAGGAAAGGGAATTACCCATTGTGGTGCCAAAGTTTTGCTTGTATAACTTTTGGTTGAAAGTGAAATAGTTTTGGTTCATAATCAGATTTGTCAATAGCACATACTCTCTAATAATTTCTTTGGGGATCTGTTTAGAATGGAGCATATCTTCCAAGAAGTTTATTGCGTCTGGTATGGGAACACTAGGAAATAAGGACTCAACGTCAAAGGAAATTAAGATTTCGGTGTATTTTAGTGTGATGTCCTAAATAGTTTTAACGAAATGAAGGATAATTTTAATATTTGACGTACTCTGGAAGCCGATGTTGGTGAACTGTTGAGTGAGCCATTGTGAGATATTGTACGTGTATGTGGGAGAGTTGATCGCGGAAACGATGGGACGCATGGAACAATCTTTTTTGTGTGCCTTGGGAAGGCCATAAAGGCGTGGTAGGATAGGGTTTAATATGGTTATTTTAAACTTGAGTGCTTTGTCAATAGGGAGTTTGCAATTGGCAATTGCGGATTTTGTGTCTTGGACCATTTTGTTGAGTGTATTCCTAGGGACATTGGTGTATGGTCCATTGTCAATGAGGGTGTCAGATTTTGATAGTAGCTGTCCTTGTCTATAATGACAAACTATATCCTTTGCCCGGTAGTAGCAATCGTGGTTTCGGAGGGAGCGTATGAGGGTGACGTAGTGGGAATCCTTATTTCTGTTGGGATGGATTTTGTTTAGGTTTGACTTGATGACACTTTCGCAGTTCTTTCGGACTTGGGTTCTCGAACCTATGTTCAGGTATTGAATAGAATGTTTTATCTGAGAAATGAGGTCTTTCATTGGTAGGTTTTTTGGCCAGATGTTGATATTGAGTCCACGGTTCAGTAGGGATAATTCATCTTTAGAGAAATCGGAGAACAAGTTAATAACAAACGGAAAGGAGGTGTTATTGGTAGAGGAAGTGTAGTCGTTTTTTGGCTAAATAGCTAGGATTTTTCTAGAATGACAGAAGGATTAGTTACAATATTTATGTTATACGATTTTACAGGAAGAGAAAGGCTAAGTTAAACGTTAAAATAGGAAATTATAAAGCATATACGAAGGGGAACATGTATAAGGGGAACGGTAACTACGGCCGTATGAAATAATGGGAAGGGTTAACCCCCGCCCTACTCTTATAAATGGGCAAAGGATAGGTAAGGGGAGTTGGAAAAGATATAAATTAGCAGAAAATAATAAAATAAATGTAATAAAAAATACCAAAAATAAATGAATCAAATAGATTCCGCAAACGGTCAAAACAACCGAGTGTCTGGTGATTAAATTACAAGTTATTCTAACAAAAGAAAAATAATCACGCACTCTCTAGCTTGGATTTGCAGGATTGATCCTGGCTACTCTCAATCACTCACACTCAATCAGGACTTACGAGAGGTTTCCCTCTACGCCAGTGGTCCGACAGTCACTTGCTTAGGCATGTTAACCGTTTTCTTCGTAAACCGAAACTGATCATCCCCTAAGTAATCATTTGCCTTATTTTCTATCCTTTTGTTAATGACCTGAGAATATCTTTAGCTGCGTGGGATAGCAAACTTATTGTTCTGTAGTCCTCTCATGATGTAGCCTTTACATTTTTCGGAATTTGAACTAACACTGATCACACAAAACCTTCCCACCAGATTCCTTCCTCATAGATACTACGAATAATTCCAAATAGAGGCTTCCTCCCAAATTTCCCTAAACCTTTCAATAGTTCCGGAGGAATGTGGTCTACCCCAACGGCCTTATTTAGTTTCATCTCCCTTAATGCCTTTTATATCTCGTCATCGCGTATGCCTGGACCTCAGCTATCTTCTTCTACGTCATGTTCCTTTTCTATGTCTAACCTTGTTGGCCTAAGTTCTCTAACATACAGTGTTTCTATATATTCCTTCCATCTCTTTTGGATCTTCTCTGTGTCAGCTATTATCTTACCTGGGCAATTAGGTTAGGATTCTCTTACCTAGCGGCGTTTACAATATAGATTAAACTTACTAAAAACATTTAAAGATGGGCCCTTTTCCGATGACATCAAGAATATAATACTAACCCCACGGTATAACGGTCGGAGGGATCACGAATGTAAGATTAGAAAGACTGCAAGACTGACAGGTTTAAAATATGATTTTTTTCCTAGAACGATAAGAGACCAGAATGCTTGTATTAGAAATCCCCCAGGAGTCAGTTCATTACATTAAGTATTAACGTACAGGTTAGGGACTCTGCGTGAATATATATATATATATATATATAATATATTTATTTATTTTTTTTACAGGTTCCCCAACCTTCCCTACCGATCTGAATAATCCCCAACCCTCTCATCGCTTACCCTTCCCTCCTGGTGCTACACCCCCTGCCACACACCTTTTTTGATGACTCATAGGGTATTTTTGTAGATGTAGATGTACCCCGTTTATCTTAAATAGTTAGCACAGATCTTCCATTCTTACTTCCAGATAATAACCTAACCTTGCTGTAGAGCGCACCAATTTCCCCCTTCCTCTGTACACTTTCCATATCCTCGCATTGCGTTTTCCACCATGCTTCTTTTGCTTTATTTGTGGCCAGTCTCAACCTATTGTATAACTCTTTGTTCTTCATTTTTTCTAACTCTGTGTTTATATTCTTCCATCTTCTTCTCTAATCCATCTTTGAAAACATCTCATCCGTGGCCCCATGATTTCCTTATCCTTTTCCCATTAACGGTTCCTATAGTGTCTTCTGCGGCTTTCGATATCACTTTCTTGATACATTCCCAATTTTCTTCGATGGTACTCAGCTCAGCCAACCCCTGTCCCCTGCAGAATACGATTGCTTTCTCCCCGCGTCCATTCCTCGTGCCTAAACCGTAGCCCCCCAGATTCTGTCAGTTGCTTGCTCTATGTTGACTACGCTTCTTCCTACCCCTTTATTCAATATTACGGCAACCCCTCATTGGCTCTCGTCCCCACCGCTATATACATGTATGATTCTATAATTATCATTCCAGTAATCCCCGCTATCCTTCCATCTCACCTCGCAGATACCTAAAACATCTATATTACCTCTTTCCATCTCTTGCTTAATATTTTCTAATTTTCCTCTCCTCAACATTGTCCTGACGTTCCATGTTCCTATTCTAACTACTTTCGTCTTCTTCTACGTCTTCTGTCCTGCTGCTGTTATTTCTTCCCCGCAAGGGTTTCGTGGGATGACGACCGCGGAAGCCTTGCCTCCCCCGCTGCCGGGCACGACACACGACAGTTGCCAAGACTGAATTTCTCTATGTTGGCCATCATTATTTTCTTGGGAGTGATAATTGAGGTGCTTTCCCGTTGCCTTCCTCAATAGTGTTTTTACCGTGACACCATCACTTAATGGCCGCCCCACTGGGGTCAGACGCCTTTGCAGCCGCCTCACTGAGGAACAGACGCTGCGTGGACTACCTTTAGTCTGGCTCCCAACCTTCGACCTATCATATATTCTTATGTATAATTATAATGTAGATGAATTTAGCACTAGTGGACAAAGACAAAACACAAAAACACACAAAAAAGAAAGGAAACTAACAAGGTTTCGATTTTGTAGCGGTACAAACCACCTTTCTCGTGGAAAAGAAGGACTGAATTGAACATAGTTTTGTCCTTCGCTTCCTTGAGAAAGACGGCGTGGACCACCGACAATTTGGAACTTTGCGTTTTTTTTTTCTATAATTGTCTGTTTCTGTGTTTTTTCCTTGGACCACTAGTGCTAACTTCGTATGCATTGTAATTCACGTCCGTGTGACTTTCGCCCAAGGGTGTAGTTGTGCGTATGCATAGAATTTGGTCACGTGGTTGCACAAACCCGCCTAAATAGATTTCAGTGTGAATTACGTTTCCTCGATTGCGCAAGTGGTTAGATTATTTTCAAGTGGAAAAATCCGGTGTTCAAGTCCCGGTCAAGGACATATTTTTGCGCTTGTGATCTGCTCGTTTCCACCTTCCATACCTCTCCTGTGCCCGTCCTACATATGTATTTCTTTTCCTTGTATCTATTTACATGTGAATTGCCATGTGGGAAATATATTCCAATAACCGAGTCCATGTTTCACGGACTCCTCGCCTAATTTTTTTAATCGTCTCAAATTGCCTTCAACTTGGAATCACAAGATGCGGGAGATGTTTATCGCCAGGGAACCATAATTAAAATAGAAAATAAATTCAATCGGAGGAACCACTCTCGTCCGTTTACCCTTTTCTCCCAAGGGCCGCACTGACGTCACAATCGACCATATGGGCCGGATGGACGTTAGATGTGACGTCAGCGCGTCGTCCCTCCCCCCCGTGGAGATCGTTGCATATTCCAGACCTTCGGTTGATCTAGATTTCGTCCGCGGTGGGAATATGACGCGGGAACGATTCTCTTTCATTAAATTAAATTTGAACTCCACTCTGCTTCGTCAGCGGTGAAAGGGACGCTTTTTTTCATTTTTTAACAAATTTTAATGTTATTTATTTTTTAAAGCAATCCCTTTCGGTCGCTTTGGGGAAAATATGCTAATCACACACGTTGGCGGTCGCCTTGGGGTACTTTTTTCACCCCCTCCCTCCCCCGATCCCAACACCCCCTTCCCGCCGTGGGACCCCCTCCCCCCTTCACTGAGTCGTACACGGAAGTTTGAGTTCAAAACGGAAATTCATCTTCCGGTCGCCACTCCGCAATATTGATTTTGTTTAACATGCTTGCCCCCTCTCCTCCCGTAACATCTGGCGTCTCTTCGCGGAGAGAGAGGTGGGCGTCCGACAAAGGAAACGCCTGTGCGGTTTCCATGGAGTGCCTCTTCACTTCTTTATCGTCATTTTTTTTAAATCCGAGGGAAATGAAAAACTCCTTTTTTTAAAATCATCCTACGTCAGGGAAGTCATTCACGTCGCATTTTTCCGTGACTAACGACCGATTCATTTCGTTTGGCTTTCTTTTCAGCCTGCAAATTTGCGTGCACACAATCAAACACACACGTATTCCTCGCATTCCTCCGCCGTATTTTGGATACGTCCAATCTCTCGCAACTTAAAAAAATAATAATTCAAATCAGAACGTGAATATTTTTGTTGGAACATAAAATCTGGAAAAAAGTCGACCCTATATTACATTATTCGTATGGTCATGCTGTCCTTTGTCGTTGAATCAAAATTGTTAAGAATGTCGGCGAATGTTTGATAATCGATTATGAACTTAAGAGCGTATTTTTTGATACCATTGCATCATTCTCTTTTCGATGAAAAGTTGTCTGTGGAGGTGGGAAATGGTTTTTTTTGTTATTGAATAAATTCAGGGTGAGCATTTTTAAAAAATACATTTATCAGTTAGTTAACTGACAAAGACATTTGTGAAAATAATACCCTTTCACAGATTCATTTTGATGTAATATGAGTATTGAGGAATTGACATGAGGAGTTTTATTTGAGTGTGTCTGTTTAAATATATATATATATATATATATATATATATATATATATATATATATATATATATATGTGTGTGTGTGTGTGTGTGTGTGTGTGTGTATGTATGTGTGTGAAATTATAAATATTATTATACGCTATATATTATATATACATATATATTTCTTATTATTATTATTAGGTAATATACCGGTTAAGTTGGTTCTTGGAAGGACACAACTATTAAATAAACATCTTGTAACTCCAAACAAAACTCAATCCAGCAACCTAATCTACATCAGGTCCCTCTTCATCTCTACGCACTTCCTCCCTTCATCCCGTCTAACATCCCTATCTTGTTCCTGCCCTTTCCTCCTTTGCCTTACATTCTCCCCTCTATTACCTTCTTCAACATCCCACTGCCGCTCAATACGCCTTTCATCCATTTTTCCTGCCTCCATAGGATTTCTCTCAACAAACCCCTCTCCTCACCCACCATCTCCAGTACTTCCTCATTTGTTTTCCTTTCGGTCCATTTCTTCTTCTCCATTCTACTCCACACCCACATTTCAAAATCCTCCAATCTACACCAATCCTCCTGCTTCAGCGACCACGTTTCATCTCAGTGTACTTTCCTTTCCTCAGTGTACCTTCCTCCCTTCATCCCGTCCAGCATCCCTATCCTGTTCCTACACTTTCCTCGTTTGCTTAACATTCTCCTCTCTAATACAGTGTTCAAGATCCCAATGTCGCTCAATACGCCTTTCACCCACTTTTCTACCAACTTCTACTTTCTATCTATCTTTTCTACTTTCTTACCAAAAACACCTCCCATCACTTTGACGAGTCTTTTCTAAATCTCCCTACTCAAAGTCTCCGTCATCAACTCCCTCCTCCTTGAGAAAGCCTCCTTGCCTAGCGCAATTCTTCTCCTTACGTCCCTACTACTTTGACCGTTTTGGTCACAAACACTTCCGAGATACGTAAACTGTTCTGCCTGCTCTATTTTTATCCCGCCTATTTTAATATTTAGTGTAGCCTTTTTCTTTCTAGAAAATCGCATAACTTTTGTTTTATTAATATTGATTCTCATCCCATATCTATCGCAATGAACCTCAAATTCACTCAGCAATGCTTGCAACCCCTTGGCTGACTGAGCAACTAATGCTTGGTCATCAGCAAACCTAACCGATTTTACGAATTCCCCTCCGACTTTCATTCCTACCTACAGTTCTTCCCATGCCTCTTTAATCATTTCCTCCACATATACGTATGTTGGCGTACAGAACTCAACTGCTTTCTCCCATTCCTCGTGCCTAAACCGTAGTTCCCCACATTACCACCATCTCTTCCTTCGCTTACCGTCGCATTCCAAACCCCCATCACTATCAAATGTTTCCCCGCAGAAACACACGCTATTATATTCTCTAACCCATCGTACATCCTATCGACTTCTTCTACCTTGTGGTTGCTCGCTGGTATGTATACCTGAACAATGACCAAGTTCGTCGTTTCTGCTTTAATCTCTACAACTCTACAAGTAATGTTCTATCCTTTGCTTGCTCTACATTGACTACGCCTACCTCTTTATTTAATATTACGGCAACCCCTCGTTGGCTCTCGTCCCCGGCGTATATATAAAAACCATAAACAATACTAATAAAGTAATCAGTAAAATAGCAAAATAAAACAGCAAAAAAAAACAGTAATCAACCCGAAGGTCGGTTTAGTAGGTGATCTACATCTACATCTACATAAGTACCCTGCGAGCCACCAAAAAGGTGTGTGGCAGGGGGTGTAGCACCATGAGGGAAGGGTAAGGGTTGAGGGGGTTGGGAGTTAGGTGAGGAAAGGTGGGGGAAACCTGTAGGAAAAAAAATATATACATATATATATATATGTATATATACACACATACATATACATACATACATACACACATGTATACACATCCTCGCGAAGTCCCTAACCTATACGTTAATACTTATTGTAATGAACTAAGTCCTGGGGAATTTCGACTACGAGCATTCTGTTCACTTATCGTTCTTGGAAAAAATGACATTTTAAACCTGTCAGTCTTGCAGTCTATCTCTCTAGTCTTATATTCGTGATCCCTTCGACCGTAATACGTTGGGGTTCGTATTATATCCTTGATGTCATCGGAAAAGGGCCCATCTTTAAATATTTTTAATAAGTTTAATCTATATTGGAAACGCCGCTGTGTAAGAGGATCCCAACCTAAACTGTCTAACAAAGTGGATACGCTGCTGAGTTGGTCATAACAATGTTTGACAAATCTAGCCCCCCTCCGCTGAACTCGATCTAATTCCGAAACCAAATTTATGTTATGAGGATCCCATATACTGGCAGCATACTCTAGGTGGGGCCTGACCAAGGCAAGGAAACATCGTTCTTTCACCTTTTCGTCGCATTTACCTAGCACTCTTTTCACAAATCCCAATTTTTTATTAGCACGACCGCATATTTCTCGTATGTGTTTTCCCCAGGACAGATCGTGAGTAATTGTTACACCCAAGTATTTAAAGGAATCTACCCTCGCGATACTGGTTTGTTTCACTTTGTAACTATAAGGGAGGGAATTACTCTTTTCCCAAAAATGTATTACTACGCATTTTTTAAAATTCAATTCCAATTGCCATGTATCGCACCAATTTTGAATTGCATCTAGGTCGTTGGCTAACACGACTCTGTCTTCGTGACTTCGGATGTCCCCATAAATTACTGCATCATCGGCGAAAGACGGAGCTTGCTATTAACTACGGTACTGAGGTCATTTATGTAAATAAGGAAAAGGAGGGGGCCTATGACACTTCCTTGTAATGTGATGTGATGTGACCTTGTTCTGTGTAATTGTGATGGTAGAGCTCACCCGTGTACCATGGCCGACGGCGAGTGAATATTCACACATCAGGGTAGAGGGGCCAGTTTCTTTCCCTGTGCCGGTTAGGGTTTCCCAGGAAGATCTGGTACCCGAAAAATCAACTAGCTTGGGTGGAGCTGAGGGTGCCCAAAGTTGCCCGGGAATCGAACCCGGGACCCTCTGGTCAGCAGTCCAACGCTCTACCCGCTAGACCACCGCGACCCGCTGGCGTATATATATATGTATATATATATATATGTGTGTGTGTGTGTGTGTGTGTTTATATGTGGGTGTCAACACACACCCAAGACACGCATATTAACCTGGATGAGTCAAAGTCAATGGTTGGTTACGTATTGAGGGAGCTGATGGGCCTTTATCTCTCTCGCTCAATTTTGCTCCCCTTAAAACTCCATCGGAACATTCACCCCTTCTCCTCTCGAAAGAGAGGGGGAGGAGGCATTGCCCCCCTTGTATTCCTCTTTCTCTCCCCTTCGTTGCCCGTCTGATCCCACCCCTCCCTCTCCCCCCCACACTCCCTTTTGTCTTTGCTCTCTCGCTTCGCCGGACACATTGCGCACCATTTCCCAGATATCAGCAGCGCCTTCAATCAAAGAAAAATGCAAATCCCCTTCCCCCGTGACGACGTCCTAACTACGGCGTGGTGTCTCTCTGGCTCAACCGAAGGGACTCTGCGGGGGCGGGCGATGCAGGAGGAGGCACCGGCCCGTAGAGAAAGAGACGGAGGGTAAAACTTTCCTCAGTCCAGGAAAATAATGGCGATAGCTCCGCACTGACCAATTCACCGTGGCGCGTGGTCGGCTAACGATGATTACATCTCATCAACGAGCGAGTGCCTTTTGGCGGGGGAGGAGTGGGTGGTGGTGGTGTCCGCGCCCCCGAACCAACCTCGCGCCTTCGACCACACCACTCTCTTTCCCGCTATCACAAATATCTTGCCATTGGGTTATAAATCGCGGCGAGATGGGAGAGATGTGGCTCTGAATTGAGTGTTGCCTGGGTTACGAGTCACCAGGCCTGCAGTAAGTTGCTATTGACGCTGATAGCACTTCGAATTGTGAAACGAGAAATATTTAGTAAAATATTGATAAAATAACCGTCGCACTTTCGATGGAAAACACGTTAACACAAGGCCGTGGAACACGGAAAATTATCTCACCTTCAATATCAATTCCTAAAATACATATCATTGAAGAAAACTTCAAAATTCTCACACTCATATACAAATTACATCCTCTCTACCTGAGAGAAAATATGCATAGAGAACTGCGCACAAAAAAGTCGTTGAAAGATAATTATTGAAGCATTCGCAGTTTACGTGTTCAGTTGGCCCAGACCAGAAAAATTTGGTAAATATTGACCTGAAGAGTTCCACATAGGATTTTCCATATGCTTTTTGTTTAGTACTCAGCCCATCAAAATCATCCATGATTTCCTTCTGCAGTCTGCCGATACTCCTTCTTTGTCAATCATGTTAATGCTTCTACATTCCATTTCTTAAACCGCCGCCACTGCCTTATCTTTTTGAATCGGACGATATATTTCAAAACGAATAAATTGAAGTCAGAGCCTGCATCCGCTCCCGGGAAGCTAGGCGAATTTATTACACTGTTCCTAAACTTGTGCCAAACCATAATATATATTCTAACTGATAACTTTCTGAGTCACCTGGCATATTCCATGCATACCTACGCCTCTTGTGGTGTGGAAACCATGTGTTGGTGATTACTAGCCCCTGTCTTCTGCAGAATTCAATTGCTTTCTCCCCGCGTTCATTCCTCGTGCCTCACCCATAGTCCCCCACCTCACCACACTCTCTTCCTTCGTCTACCGTCGCATTCCAATCCTCCATTACTATCAAATGTTTCCCTGCATGATTACAGAATTTATGGTTACGTGTGTAATATATATTTTTAAAATGTATACATATACGAGCTCGTACATGCGAAAAATGTGTGTGTGTGTATATATATATATATATAAAGCTCACTAAATAGTCACAGCAAACAGAGAAACCAAAACACACAAAGAGGGACTCACTAGTTCTCGAATTTTCGGTGGTGCAACCACCTTTCTCAAGAGGAATTAGGAACAGAACTGAGGCAGAGGAGAGCCCGAAAGCAATGGTAGGAAAAAGAAGGGGGAAAATGGGGGAAAAAGAGGGGAAAAGAGGGGAAAAGAAAGGAAAAGGGGGGAACAAAAAGAGGGAAAGGCATTCGAGGTGAGGGGTTTGGAGGGGTAGTGTATGGCGCGGGAATTTAAAAAAAACCTGGGGATGATATGGAAGTTGTTGGGGGCGGAGGGGGATGAAATTATATGCATAAAGGGGCCAATTAATGTCTCATATTAATACCTGGGCGATTCCAGGAATCCAAGAGCCAGATGAAAGCTAGCTCTAATGTTTTGACTTTCAGTGGAGGGTCTGAATGTGGGAGGGATGCTTAGACGGATACTTTGAAACATTGGTCAAAGGCAGTGTTGTGTTCGGAAGCATGTTTGGGGATTGGGATCATACCCATAAGGGAGGAATTGTTGCATGAGGCTCGATGATTATTGATTCTAATATTAAGGGGTGTGGTACACTGTCCAATGTAAAAGGCAGGGCAAAGTTGGCACTTGAGTAGGTTGACAACATTGCTGGAGGTACACGAGGAGCAGGGAATTGGTGGGAAAGAGTTAAAGAGCGGGTGGGAGAGGGATGGGATTCTGGTTAGGAAAATAGGACATGTTTTGCATCTAGGTTTATTGCAGGGTCTGGGAGTGATTTTGGAAGGGGTCGAGGATTTAAGAAGGGGATTGGTAGATTTTAGAAGATCTGATAGATTGGCGGGGCGTTTGAAAGTGACAGAGGGGCATTTGGGGAAAAGGTTGGTGGTGGAATTGTAGTTTTTGAGGATAGGATAGAGGTCCTTTAGGATAGAACGCAGAGATTCTAGGCCAGGAAGAAACGTGGTGCAAATTGGAAGAGGGTGGTTTTCGCGGTGGTGGAAGGTCTGGGAGTGTAAGTATGTCTACGGATCCTTTTATTCAGGAGGGATTCAGGATTACCTCGTTTGAGGAGGGAATGGTGTAAATTTATGAGGAAATTGTCTAAGGAGTCAGGGTCATTGCAAATTCTGCGTCCCCTTATGGAAAGGGAATAAGCAATGGAACGTTTGGTGTGGTATGGGTGACAGCTGTTGAAATGTAAGCACTGTTGTTTATTTGTGGGTCGAAGGAGGACTCCCATTAGGGTAGTCCGTCGAAATTGTCAAGATATTATTATGAGTGTTCTTTTTATGTGTTCTCGTGCTGTGTGTTGCTGTCTAAGTTTTATGTTACATATATATGTAACACCGAAGCAGGAGGATAGACGTAGATTGGAGGCTTTTGAAATGTGGGTGTGGAGAAGAATGGAGAAGGTGAAATGGACCGAAAGGAAAACAAATGAGGAAGTACTTGAGATGGTGGGTGAGGAGAGGGGTTTATTGAGAGAAATCCTATGGAGGCAGGAAAAATGGATGAAAGGCGTATTGAGCGGTAGTGGAATGTTGAAGAGGGTAATAGAGGGGAGAATGTTGGGCAAGCGAGGTAAGGGCAGGAAACGGATAGGAATGTTGGACGGGATGAAGGGAGGAAAGAAGTACACCGAGAACGAAGAGAGAACTGATATAGATTAGTTTGATAGGTGGGGAGTCACCAAATGTTTATTTGATAGTTGTGTATATCCATAAACCTACCTGAAACGGTAGATTACCTAATAATAATATATAACTTCTGGACGGCACCATAGAACACAGAATAAAACAGATAACACGTAGATTAATAGATTAAGAACACATTGTAGATTATTTGAGCTTTCGGCCTACTCCGAGGCCTTCTTCAGATCAGACTGAGAGGTCTTGAGGGGAGAGTGTGAGGGGGGAAGGGGGGCGGAAGGTTTAGGGGCAGCTGGGAAGGGAATTAAAGATGGCGGTTAAGGGTGGGAATTTCAAATGATCGGAAATAAAGGATGTATGCGGATTCGCTAATTCTCACCTCTATGTTGGTGGCTGAATCGGGTAGGAATTCTAGAATTGCTCGGGAAAAGCATTCGTCGAATGATAGGTTGTGAGATATTGCGTGTAAAGGGATAGGAAGAGAAGAGAGTGAAGCAGAATTACATGAGTAGCGGTGATTGTTCATTCGGATGGATAAGGGGGTAATGCATTCGCCTATGTAGAATGAGGTGCATTGTTTGCACGACAAGAGATATAAGAATTCTGCATGTCCGGGTTTTCACCGCGTTGTTGTTTGAAGCCGACAACAGTTTCGCCGAAGTTTCATCCGGCGTCTTCAGGTCGAAGATCATCTTCGACCTGAAGACGCCGGATGAAACTTCGGCGAAACTGTTGTCGGCTTCAAACAACAACGCGGTGAAAACCCGGACATGCAGAATTCTTCAAGCCACCGCCGCGAAAATCTACGCAGCCATAGACAAGAGATATAATATTTTTCGAGAGGCAGTTAGCGTGGGAACGGGATGAAGGGACCATGAGGGGATGTGGGGAGAGCGGAGCAGATCTGATCAGCAGACATGTTTTATATCGGGGGCGATTGCAAGTTGGGGAAATATGTGGAAATTTGTCAGGGTGGGTTGCCAAAGGGTTGGTGGATCTCAGAAGGTTTCTGAGATTGGCTGGTCGTCTGTAAGGGGCATTGGGACAGTAAGGATGAGGTCGCATCATTGTCGTGTAAAATAGGATAAAGTTCTTTAAGAAGGGTTTTCAGTCTGTGGGATCCGGGGAAATAGGTTGTGCAAAGGTTGAGTCCTGCGTCAGAAGTGGGGTTGTTATTCTGTGGGGTGTGTGGTCGGGTGGAGCGGTATATTTTATCCTGTAGGAGCTTTTCTGGGTAACCGCGTTTCTGGAGTGCTTGGTGTAGATTGTGGAGGTACTTGTTGAGGGTAGCTGTGGTGTTGCAAATCCGATGTCTGCGGATGGAGAGAGAGTTGGGAATTGAGCGTTTGATGTGAGAAGAATGACTGCATGTACAGTGTAAATATTGTTTTATGATTAGTGGCTTTGAGGTGAACTTAAGTGGTGAATTTTTTACTGTGAAGTGAGATGTCGGTGTCAAGAAAGATGATGGTGGAGTCTGAAATGGAAGAAGTGAATTTAACAGTGAAAGAAGAATTTAAGGCCGATAAGAAATTGTCAGGAGACTCAGAGCCGTGTGTCCAGAGAATAAAAATGTCGTCAATGTAGCGGACCCAGAAAAGAGGTTGAAAGGGTTGGTGTGAGAGGAAATTTTCTTCAAGGTGGCCCATGAAGAGATTGGCGTACGATGGCGCCATCCTCGTTCCCATCGCTGTGCCTTTCGTTTGTAGATAAAAACAATTTTGGAAGGATAATGCATCTTTGGTCAGGACGAAAGTGGCTAGATTGAGGAGAAATTCGGTCGAGGGGCACTGGGGTGGAGGGCGTAGAGAAAGATTGTGTCGGAGGGAGGAAAGGCCTTCTGCATGGGGAGTTGAAGTATAGAGGGAGGTGACTGAGAGGGAATGAGAATTGTTAGGTAAATACTCAAGTTATCGAGACTATATTAGCCTGCAATTAAATTAAAATAATGGCGTCATAATTTTAGGGGCGGTTCCATTCTACTTTAACTTACGTCATAATTTTCCAGAAAATGACGCTGAACGTAGAGAAAGGAGAACAAACCTGAAGATGTGTTGAAAGAGGTTCTAGAAATATTCTTTCGTTGTCAGAGGTCGTGGAGCTTGAGGCTTTTCGCACAGTCGTAAATGCCTTAGACCTCCTGGCTCTCTTCTCTACCTGATGCTCATCGCGCCATCTCAGAATATCCAGAACCACTCAGAATTTTACTTACCTGTGAAGAGAAAGAAAAAATATTAACAAATACTAATTATCAGTATTTCTCTCCTTGGAGAGATTCAGTTTGAAATGAAAACACAATGAGCCTGACATTTCCTTTCAGAATGACGAGATTAAACATTGTGCGCGATTCCCGATCCATGTAAGGGATACTACATGTGGTGGAGAGTGAGTTACGGTGCAAAATGCGCCATGAGAATTTTGTGGCTCAACGAATAAATATAAACGACTCAAAAGGAAACTGAAAAATTATTCTTTTTTTAAGTTCAACGATTGAATGATAATGCCAAGTTTCGTGCAATACAGTGATAACCTCCAAGAATACTTATTACTTATATTTACACATAAGAAATGTTGTTTACAATTTACATTTTATATTCATGCATAACCAATCATTAAAGGAGAAGGAATTGCGGGTAAGAATGAACTCATTATGGCCACTATAGATGCCACATCCCTGTACACATCCATTCCCCACTTAGAAGGTCTCTCCGCCCTCCAACACTACCTCTCCCAACGCCCTGAGCCACACATCCCCAGCACAGATTTTCTCCTCAGCCTTTCCGAGTTCATTCTTACCCGCAATTCCTTCTCCTTTAATGATAAATTCTACATACAAATCAAGGGTTGTGGCATGGGTAGCAGGTTCAGCCCGTCCTATGCAAACCTCTTTCTTGGTCTCGCGGAGAATAAATTCCTGTCGCAACAACCCCTAAAACCGCTATTGTGGCTCAGATATATTGACGATATTTTCCTTCTCTGGCCACATGGTTCTGATTCCCTGAAAACATTCATTTCCAACCTTAATGCTTCGTCCTCTATCTCCTTCACGTCTACAGTTTATTCCTCCCAAATCACCTTCCTAGATGTAAACATATCATTTATAGACCATAAATTTCACACAACCGTACATATAAAACCCACATATAAACAACAGTACTTACATTTCAACAGCTGCCACCCATACCACACCAAACGTTCCATTCCTTATTCTCTTTCTATAAGGGGACGCAGAATTTGCAATGACCCTGACTCCCTAGACGATTTCCTCATAAATTTACACCATTCCCTCCTCAAACGAGGTTATCCTGAATCACTCCTGAATAAGAGGATCCGTAGACATACTTACACTCCCAGACCTTCCACCACCGCGAAAAACCACCCTCCTTCAATTTGCACCACGTTTCTTCCTGGCCTAGAATCTCTGCGTTCTATCCTAAAGGACCTCTATCCTATCCTCAAAAACCACAGTTCCGCCACCAACCTATTCCCCAAATGCCCCTCTGTCACTTTCAAACACCCCACCAATCTATCAGATCTTCTAAAATCTACCAATCCACTTCTTAAATCCTCGACCCGTTCCAAAATCACTCCCAGACCCTGCAATAAACCTAGATGCAAAACATGTCCTATTTTCCTAACCAGAATCCCATCCCTCTCCCACCCGCTCTTTAACTCTCTCCCGCCAATTCCCTACTCCTCGTGTACCTCCAGCAATGTGGTCAACCTACTCAAGTGCCAACTTTGCCCTGCCTTTTACATTGGACAGTGTACCACACCCCTTAATATTAGAATCAATTATCATCGAGCCTCATGCAACAATTCCTCCCTTATGGGTATGCTCCCAATCCCCAAATATGCCTCCGAACACAACACTGCCTTTTGACCAATGTTTCAAAGTATCCGTCTTAGCATCCCTCCCACACTCAGATCCTCCACTGAAAGTCAAAACATTAGAGCTAGCTTTCATCTGGCTCTTGGATTCCTGGAATCGCCCAGGTATTAATATGAGACATTAATTGGCCCCTTTATGCATATAATTTCATCCCCCTCCGCCCCCAACAACTTCCATATCATCCCCAGGTTTTTTTTAAATTCCCGCGCCATACACTACCCCTCCAAACCCCTCACCTCGAATGCCTTTCCCCCCCTTTTTTCTCCCCTTTTCCTTTCTTTTCCCCTCTTTTCCCCTCTTTTTTCCCCCATTTTCCCCCTTCGCCTTCCTACCACTGCTTTCGGGCTCTCCTCTGCCTCAGTTCTGTTCCTAATTCCTCTTGAGAAAGGTGGTTGCACCACCGAAAATTCGAGAACTAGTGAGTCCCTCTTTTGTGTGTTTTGGTTTCTGTGTTTGCTGTGACTATTTAGTGAGCTTCATTGTGCACGTTCGTGGCTTTTCCGGGAAAGTGATTATATATAAATATATATATATATGTATATATATATGTATATATATATATATATATATATATATATATATATATATATATATATATATATATATATATAACTTTTGGACGGCACAATAGAACACAGAATAAAACAGATAACACGTAAAAGGACACTCACACTGTAGATGATTTAAGCTTTCGGCCTACTCCGAGGCCTTCTTCAGGTCAGACTGAGAGGTTTTGAGGGAAGAGTGCCTGGGGAGGGGAGGGGGGGCGGAAGGTTTAGGGACTGTTGGGAAGGAAATTAAAGTTGGCGGTTAAGGGTGGGAAATTTAAAGGATCGGAAATATAGGATGTATGGGGATTCGCGAGTTATCACCTCTATGTTGGTGGCTGAATCGGGTAGGGATTCTAGAATTGTTAGGGAAAAGCATTCGTCAAATGATAGGTTGTGTGAACTTGCGTGTAAAGGGATAGGAAGAGAAGAGAGTGAAGCAGAATTACATGAGTAGCGGTGATTGTTCATTCGGATGGATAAGGGGGTAATGCATTCGCCTATGTAGAATGAGGTGCATTGTTTGCACGACAAAAGATAGATAATATTTTTTGAGAGGCAATTACCGTGGGAACGGGGTGAAGGGACCATGAGGGGATGTGGGGAGAGGGGAGCAGAGCTGATTAGCAGAAATGTTTTACATCGGGGGTGATTGCAGGTAGGGGAAATATGTGGAAATTTGTCAGGGCGGGGTGTCATAGGGTTGGTTAATCTCAGAAGGTTTCTGAGATCCACCAACTTCTGAGTATCTCAGAAGGGAGACAGAGGGGCATTAGGGCAGTAAGGATGTGGGCGCGTCATTGTCATGTAATATAGGATAAGGTTCTTTGAGAAGGGTTTTCAGTCTGTGGGATCCGGGGAAATAGGTTGTGCAAAGGTTGAGTCCAGCGTCAGATTTGGTGTTGTTATTCTAATGGATAGGCGAATGCATTACCCCCTTATCCATCCGAATGAACAATCACCGCTACTCATGTAATTCTGCTTCACTCTCTTCTCTTCCTATCCCTTTACACGCAAGTTCACACAACCTATCATTTGACGAATGCTTTTCCCTAACAATTCTAGAATCCCTACCCGATTCAGCCACCAACATAGAGGTGATAACTCGCGAATCCCCATACATCCTATATTTCCGATCCTTTAAAATTCCCACCCTTAACCGCCAACTTTAATTTCCTTCCCAACAGTCCCTAAACCTTCCGCCCCCCCTCCCCTCCCCAGGCACTCTTCCCTCAAAACCTCTCAGTCTGACCTGAAGAAGGCCTCGGAGTAGGCCGAAAGCTTAAATCATCTACAGTGTGAGTGTCCTTTTACGTTTTATCTGTTTTATTCAGTGTTCTATTGTGACTTCCAAAAGTTATATTGCTCTCGTGAGTACTTCCGCATATAAATATAAACCATAAACACAGTAATCAACCCGAAGGTCGGTTTAGTAGGTGATGGTAGAGCTCACCCATGTACCAAGCCCGACGGCATGTGAATATTCACACATCAGGGTAGGGGGGCCAGATCCTTTCCCTGTGCCGGTTATGGTTTCCCAGGAAGACCTGGTACCCGAAAAATCAACTAGCTTGGGTGGAGCTGCAGGTGCCCAAAGTGCCTTGCCCGGGAATCGAACCCGGGACCCTCCGGTCAGTAGTCCAACGCTCTACCCGCTAGACCACCGCGACCCGCATATTTATATGTATATATATATATATGAATATATATATATATATATATATATATATATATATATATATATTCATTCAAACAGAAATAGTTATAAGGAAAGGGGATAGGAAAACACATAAAAGGCGAACACAGGACATGTGGGGAAGGCGGTTTTTGAGCAGATCACGAAAGTAAAAATATTTCCTCATCCGGGATCAAAAACCGCCTTCCCCACATGGCCTGTGTTCGCCTTTTATGGGTTTTCCTATCCCCTTTCCGTTTGCCTTTTCCCGGTTCCCACCTATTTCTATTTGAATGGATATTTGTGCGCCGTATGGCGGGATTTTCAAGTTTGAATATATATATATATATATATATATATATATATATATATATATATATATATATATATATATATATATAAGCTTCATAATACTAATTTATTAAGTTACAGCTATAATTTTTATAAGTTATAGCTAGTATTATGAAGCTTGCAAAGCTACATTTATACATACCAATGCTTTGTATGCAAAGTAAGTGCCTTTTTCAATTACAATTACTCAAGTCCTAGATGTAGAAAAACCCATCTAGACTGAAATCGAACCAGCAATCTCTGGATTGGCAGGCCAGAACGTTACCCCGCTAGCACCGAGGCCTTCTTAGCTCTTCACGCCGTTCTTAGCTAACCATTTTGCAGAAACGTGGTACGGGATTCAGGGCTTTAAAATGTATACAAGTTATTTAGCATGAGTATTTGATGCGGCAGGTTACTGCCTTATAAGGTAATTTTTGCGGTTTGGAGTCCGTGAAAGAGTATGAAATACATAGGAGCTTAGAGATTGAAACGATGGAAGATTACAGCTTTTGCATTTGCCGTACGTGAAGTGATCTCAATTCGGAACTGAATTAGCCATCGAAATTGTGGTGAAAATAGTTCCCTCACGATTAAAGATAGGGCTCTTAATTAAGAGATTGTAACCACACCCTCGATGCTTCGCCCTTCTTCTGCGGTTTACTGGACGTAAATATTTGTGGCTTAAAATTAACGCAAAGAAAATTTTCGTAAAAAAACTAGTTTACTATGGGAGAGTTAAAAAATATTGGGAACCGAAAAAAGCTGTTAATACCCGAATGCTCTACCCGCTGGCCAACCACGAATTCAATGTTAGAAACTTATTATTTCCAATAGTTATTCTATATTTTAATATTATTATGTTAGGTTATCTGCCGGTTGAGGTAGGTTTCGGATTAACTCAAGCTACCTAATATCTTGTCTCTCCAAACAAAACACAGTCTAACATCCAATGTTTTAATATCTCAGTTATAAATTTTAACATTGTAGCATTTAGTTCAGCGTATTTTCGTTGGAGATAGTTATTATCTAGAAAACGTTTTAAACCATTTAACTCCAATAGCTTGTGTTATTAAGTAATGATTAGCATTTATCATTGCTCTCACCCGCGCAACAGTTATTTTAGCTATCATAGAGCACAGGAAAATATATTTTATCGCTATTTGAAACCAAATTGAAGTTCACTAAAGGTCGGGAATTATAGGTACAAACAGGTCAATCAAATCAAAACGGCAGCTTCAAAGAACTGCTGGAGATAACGTGACAGTGACTTTAACGGAGCTATTCACTAATATGTATAATACACCAATATCATGTAATAATAATAATATCATATAATACACCAAAGCATTAGTTGTTCAGTCAACCAAGGGGTTGCAAGCATTGCTGAGAGAATTGGAGATTCAGTGCGATAAATATGGGATGACAATCAATATTAAGAAAACAAAGGTTATGCGATTTTCCAGAAAGAAAAAGGCTAAGCTAATCATTAAAATAGGCGGGGAACAAATACAGCAGGTAGAGCAGTTTACGTATCTCGGAAGTGTTTTGGACCAATACGGTCAAAGTGGTAGGGACGTAAGGAGAAGAATTGCGCTAGGCAAGGAGGCTTTCTCAAGGAGGAGGGAGTTTATGACGGGAACGTTGAGTAGGGATGTTAAGACAAGACTCGTAAAAGCTCTGATATGGAGCGTAGCTATGTACGGCGCGGAAACGTGGTCACTGAAGCAGGAGGATAGACGTAGATTGGAGGCTTTTGAAATGTGGGTGTGGAGAAGAATGGAGAAGGTGAAATGGACCGAAAGGAAAACAAATGAGGAAGTACTGGAGATGGTGGGTGAGGAGAGGGGTTTGTTGAGAGAAATCGTATGGAGGCAGGAAAAATGGATGAAGGGCGTATTGATTAGCAGTGGGATGTTGAAGAAGGTAATAGAGGGGAGAATGTTCGGCAAGCGAGGAAAGGGCAGGAACATGATAGGGGTGTTGGACGGGATGAAGGGAGGAAGGAAGTACACATAGATGAAGAGGGACCTGATATAGATTAGTTTGATAGGTGGGGAGTCACAAAATGTTTATTTGATAGTTGTGTCCATCCAAAAACCTACCTTAAACGGTAGATTACCTAATAATAATAATAATATATATATATATATATACATACACAAGCCATATATAAATATACTATATACAAATATAATATATTTAAATATACTGTATATACATTATTCTCCCAAGAATATGCAGTCTTGCTTTCAAAATGTGAGATGATGGCTTTCCTCCCGGTAAAATATTCCAGAGGTAAAATAGTCCCCTAATCGGATCTCCGGGTGGGGACTTCTGGGAGGGGAACAATAGTCAAGTTAGATAAATGGATATGGAACGTGAGATGTTTGGAGTGAGCGGGAAGTTGGAAAATGCCAAATAGAGATGAACAGATTGGAAGTCGACTTCCTAGGAGTGAGTGAGGTGAAATGGGCCGGGGCCGGCGACTCTTACAGCGACGGATACATGGTGCTATACTCAGGAGACGATCGGAGAATTGCAGGAGTTGGCGTCATATTCAAGAAAGAGTGGGGAGGAAGAGTCAAATTGCGCTGGCAATACCACGAGGGGATTCTATTGATAAGGTTAGAGGGAGAGCCTACAGATACAGTGATAGTTTAGGTTTATATGACAACATCCAGCCATTCAGAAGAGGAAATAGAAGATGTATACTAACAACTTGAAGAGGTTCTAGGAACATTAAAAGGGAAGGAAAACCAGTAAAACGAGATTGGCACGCTGTGGTCGGCGAGGGGCGAGAGGTAAGTAGCGTGGGATATTTCGGATCGGAAAAACGAAACGCCTCGGGAGAGAGACTGATAGAATTCTGCATCGAGAAAACCATGGTAGTGGTAAACACCATTTCTGATGGACATCCGAGAAGAAGATAAACATGGAAGGTGCCTGGAGAAATAGGACGATACCAAATAAGACTACATCCTTGTCAGGAAGAGATACAAGAACCAAGTTAAGAAGTGTAAGAGTTATCCCGGCGCAGATATAAATAGCGATCACAACCTGGTGATCATAGACTGCAGACTGCGATACAAGAAGATGAAGAAAGAGACACGACAACCCAGATGGAACACTAAGATACTGGAAGATAAGAGCGCAAGGGAAAAGTTCACCAGGGCATCGATAAGAAAGAGAAGGAAATAATGGAAATACCAGCACAGTCGATCGATGGAAAGAAATGAAGAATATAATTACCAAAGCAGCAGACGAGCTCCTTGTGAGTAAGGCAGAAATATCTAAGAATCCATGGATAACAGCTCAAATAAGAGATCTCATAGACGAAATAAGGAAATACAAGAATCCAAGAAATGAGCGTGAAGAAGGCCTCTATAAACAGTTGCGGAACGAGATAATTCGAGAGTGCGAGAAGGCAAAGGAAGAATGGATAGAAAGTTGCTGCGAGGAAATTAATGACAACATGAAAAAGGGAAATAGTGAGATGGCTTATAAACTAGTGAAGAGGCAATTCGGAGAAAGGAAAACAAAGTCGCACAACATTCGAGCCGCTAATGGAAAAATACTAATAGATGATGATGACATAGGGAATAGATGGAAAGAATACATTGAAGTGCTCTTTCAAGCTCTCAAACCACTAGAAGATGGCTTTATTAAAGATGAAAGCATGATGGGTAAAGACGATCGGGGCCCTCAGATACTAAGAAATTTATTCGAGCAAGCCGTGGCAGACCTGAGAAACAACAAAGCACCAGGAGTTGACAAAATAAACGGAGAAATGATCAAGGCACTCAGGGTCAAAGCGAAGGATGCCCTCTTTGGAATAATAAAAGATAGATACGACAGCGGAAAGCATCAAAAATCCTTGCTCGGATAATTAGCCGAAGAATAGAAGGAAGGACAGAAGGAAACCTCTCAGAAAACCGATTCGGGTTCCTGAAAAACCGAAGAGCAAGAGAAACAATTCTCAGCTTGAGAGTTCTGGCGGAAAAAATGAGACAAGTTAATAAGCCATTATACGAGGCATTCGTGGATTTGGAGAAGGCCTTCGACAACCTCGAATGGAACAAGATGTTCAAGATATTAGAATCGCTTGGACTGGATGACAACAACAGAATTATCCATAACCTATAAAAAAATCAGGTTGCAAGAATGCAAACGAAAAACTGGAGAAAAATAGAAGCAATCTGTCGCTTGCTCTATGTTGACTGCGCTTCTTCCTACCCCTTTATTTAAAATTACGGCAACCCCTCGTTGGCTCTCGTCCCCGCCGCTGTACATCACTCTATTATTGCACTCCAGTAATCCCCGCTATCCTTCCATCTCACCTCGCAGAGACCTAAAACAACTATATTACCTCTTTCCATCTCTCGCTTAATATTTTCTAATTTTCCTGTCCTCAACATTGTCCTGACGTTCCATGTTCCTATTCTAACTACTTTCCTCTTCTTCTGCGTGTTCTGTCCTGCTGCTGTTATTTCTCCGCCGCAAGGATTTCGTGGAATGACGACCGCGGAAGCCTTGCTTCCCCCGCTGTCGGGCACGACACACGGCCCCTCGGGCCGAGTCCCGCAGTTGCCAGGACTCAATTTCTGTTTTGCGTCCATCATTATATTCTTGGGAATCATAATTGAGGTGGTTTCCCGTTGCCTTCCTCAATAGTGTTTTTAACGTGACACCATCACTCAATGGACGCCACACTGGGGTCAGACGCCTTTGCAGCCGCCTCTCTGAGAAACAGACGCTGCCTGTACTACCTTTCGTCTAGCTCCTAACCTTCGACCTATCTGGCATGCGTGACCCTACCAGGAGCAACTATATTTACTCCCGCCAGTACAGCTCTAGGGGTCATTGGAATGCACAAGCCCTTCCACCACGACAAGGTTGTAGTCTATGGGAGGGAATTATGGGGTAACGAATTAAAAAAAATCCTCTTTTTATTCTTTTTCAGATGTGCAAGTGTATTTATGTGCAAGTGCAGATGTGCAAGGTAATAATGGGGTAACGAATTTAAAAAAATTCCTCTTTTTATTGTTTTTCAGATGTGCAAGTGTAGTTCTTTCATCCCAAATTTTCGCATCCTGTAAATGGAAACTGCGATTCACATCCCCCTAGCCTTATGCTCCCGTGGCCTACTCGGGCCGGTCGGACTACCTTCACCCCCTTTCTCCGTCTCCCAACCCCTCACCCCCTTCCACCGTCCACCTTGCCCACGTCGATATCCGCCGCTTGCTCTTGAAACGTCCGGCTTCCGCGAGAAGCGAAACGGAAGAGGATGAGGTGCGCTTGTGTGAGGGTGTTTGTTTGTGAGGGTACGCAGGCTGCCCCTGTCCCGGAATCAGGGGCGGCTGGTGTGAATCCATGCATATTGAATTACAATTGGTCTCATCCTAGTCTCGTTCCTCTCCCGGCCCTGGTGCCCTCATCAGGACAGGTATTCGGATTTTGCCCTTTGAAAGGGACAGGTACTCGTGTTCGCTCGGATTTGGTCGCCAAATCAAAGGATAATCGCAGGAAATCGATCCGGAGTTTGTTTCTGATTGGTGTTTTTGAATTAAGTTTTTTTTCATCCTCGGATGAAATTTTCTCTCATCAATAGATGAAAATGTTTGTACTGTTTCCATTATTAAGTCAATATCATGAAAATTTAAAGTCCTCCTCCCCCCCTTATATATTTTAAAAAAGTGCCTATCGATCGATTTCAAACGCAATTTACGTTTTTCAATTCACGGAAGAAATACATTTTTTTATGGCTTCGAGGTGACGTTTTCACCTAATTCAATAGGCACTCGCCAATAATTATGTGGTAACGAATTTTTAAAAAATCCTCTTTTTACTGTTTTTCAGATGTGCAAGTGTAGTCCTTTCATCTCAAAGTTTCGAATTCCCCGTTAAAGAGAGAATAACCAATGGGATGCAGCATTTCGAAAGGGACGAACGTGTAATTCTAAAATGTTGCGCTTGAAACTGTAGTCACCGCAGACATTATGTTTGACACTTTTGTGCAAATAAGTGAGCTCTTGTCGTCTAATGAGTTCATTTAAAAAAAACTTTCTCTCCGTAATTGTTTTCAACCACTTCTTCCCGAAGCCTAAGAGGATAATGGCATATCTGAAACTCCACTAACAAAACCTACGCTGTCCGTATCATATGAGAGAAAGAAGATCCCGGCTATGAAAAAATCCTACGCCTTCCCTCGAAAATCTCCGACAAATGGCAAGAGAAATCCTTATTCTTACACACCATTCTTTTACCAATCGTACTTCGCGTTTACTGACTCTTCCGCAATGGTATCCTTAATCCTTGCACAGGACCTGCAGCGCACCCTCTAGACAAATGTCTGGATACGACGGAAACATGCATACACACACATATCGTGAACAAATATTCATTTACATAGAAATAGATATAAGGAAAGGGGATAGGAACACATATAAAGGACGAACACAGGATATGTGGGGAAAGCTGAATTAAGCAGACCGCTAATGTAAAAATATTTCCTTGGCCGAGACTTAAACAACGGATCTTTCCACTTACCGGGCGGAGGCTCTAACCATCTGAGCTATCGAGAAAATCTAATTTACACTGAGATCTACGTACTTATAAAGCGCCCAAGTGCTACAATTCCTTGACCAAGAGATGGCGATATGGAGCTGTTACAACCACCAAAAAAGAAATAGACAAAGGACAAAAAGACAAATAGTCGCATGAGCGAAACTTGTGGTTAGGGACAACGCTAAGGCGACTGTCCCTAACGCCATCTCTTGGCCAAGTAATTGAATTCTGCAGGAGACGGGATAGCCATTACCAACACATGGTTTAGATACCACAAAAGGCGTGGGTACACATGGAAAATGCCAGGTGACTTAGAAAGGTATCAGTTAGATTATATTATGGTTAGGCACAGGTTTAAGAACAGTGTGATAAATTCGCACAGTTTCCCAAGAGCGGCTGCGGACTCTGACCACAATTTAGTTGTTATGAAAAGTAACTTCCTTTTCAAAAAGATAAGGCAATGGCGGCGGGTTGGGAAATGGAATTTAGAAGCATTAAATGGATTAACAAGGAAGGAGTATCCGCAGGCTGTAGAGAATATGATGGATAACGGTAAAGAGCTGAGTACATACGAAGAAAAATAGGAATGTATCAAGAAATTGATATCGAAAGCTGCAGAAGACATTATAGGAACCGTTACCGAGAAAAAGATAAGGAAGCCATGGGTAACGCATGAGATGATTGCAAAGATGGAGGAGAGAAGAAGATGGAAAAATGTAAACACAGAGTTAGGCAAAATGAATTACAAAGATTTAAACAATAAATTAAGATGGGCCACAAATAAATCTAAATTAGAATGGTGGAAAACGCAATGCGAGAATATGGAAAGTTTACAGAAGAAGGGTGAAATTGGTGCTCTATACAGCAAGGTTAAGTTATTATCGGGAAGTAAGAAGGCAAGATCTGTGCTAACAGTTAAAGATAAATGGGGTAAGATAATAGTTGAACCAGGAAAAATCCAAGAGAGATGGAAGGAATATATAGAAACACTGCGTGGTAGAGAACTTAGGCCGACAAGGTCAGACGTAGAAAAGGAACATGACGTAGAATAAGATAGCTTAGGTCCAGGCATACTCGATGATAAAATAGAAAGGGCATCAAGACAGATGGACGAATTAAGGCCGTGGGGGTAGACAACATTCCTGTGGAACTGTTGAAATGTTTAGGAAAATGTGAGAAGAAGGCCCTATATGGGCTGATTCGTAGTATCTATGAAGAAGGAATCTGGCCGGAAGATTTTGTGAGATCGGTGTTAGTTCCTATTCCAAAAAAGGCAAAGGCTTCATCATGTGAGGATTACAGAACAATAAGTTTGATATCCCACGCAGCTAAAGTTATTCTCAGGATCATCAACAAAAGGATAGAGAGTAAGGCAAATGATTACTTAGGGGATGATCAGTTTGGGTTTAGGAAAGGAAGAGGTAAGCGTGATGCCATTGCAGTAATGAGATCACTAGTCGAGAGGAATATGGAATACAATCAGGACGTTTTTGCCTGTTTCGTAGATTTCGAAAAAGCGTTAGATAGAGTGAATTGGGAAAAATTAATGCGTGTATTGCAGAAAATAGGAATGGATTGGAGGGACAGGAGACTGATCCGCAACCTGTACAAGTCTCAGACTGCTCATGTGCGAGTGGGGAACGGAGAGTCCGGATGGGCAGTGTTAGGAAGAGGGGTAAAGCAGGGTTACCCATTGTCACCGGTGCTGTTCAACGTATATGTAGAGGAAATGATTAAAGAGGCATGGGAAGAACTGGAGATAGGAATGAAAGTCGGAGGGGAATGCGTAAAATCGGTTAGGTTTGCTGATGACCAAGCATTAGTTGCTCAGTCAGCCAAGGGGTTGCAAGCATTGTTGAGTGAATTGGAGGTTCAGTGCGATAAATATGGGATGAGAATCAATATTAATAAAACAAAGGTTATGCGATTTTCCAGAAAGGAAAAGGCTAAGCTAAATATTAAAATAGAAGGGGAAAAATAGAGCAGGTAGAACAGTTTAAGTATCCCGGAAATGTTTGTGACCAACACGATCAAAACAGTAGGGACGTAAGGAGAAGAATTGCGCTAGGCAAGGAGGCTTTCTCAAGGAGGAGAGAGTTGATGACGGGGACGTTGAGTAGGGATGTTAAGACAAGACTCGTAAAAACTCTGATATGGAGCGTAGCTATGTACGGCGCGGAAACGTCGTCGCTGAAGCAGGAGGATACACGTGGATTGGAGGCTTTTGAAATGTGGGTGTGGCGAAGAATGGAGAAGGTGAAATGGACCGAAAGGAAAACAAATGAACAAGTACTGGAGATGGTGGGCGAGGAGAGGGGTTTGTTGAAAGAAATCCTATGGAGGCAGGAAAAGTGGATGAAAGGCACATTGAGCGGTAGTGGAATTTTGAAGAAGGTAATAGAGGGGAGAATATTGGGAAAGTGAGGAAAGGGCAGGAACAGGATAGGGATGTTGGACGGGATGAAGGGAGGAAAGAAGTACACAGAGATGAAGATGGTCCTGATGTAGATTAGGTTGCTGGATTGGGTTTTGTTTGGAGTAAAAGATGTTTTTTTGATAGTTGTGTCCATCCGAAAACCTCCCTTATCTGGTAGATTACCTAATAATATGTGACATGGGCCGAAAGGAAAACAAATGAGAAAGTACTGGAGATGGTGGGTGAGGAGAGGGGTTTGTTTGGGGGGCAATACAACAGGGGAGACAGGAAAAATCGATTAAGTGAATGGATTGATCGGCATTGGGCTGTTGAAGACGGTAATTTGTTGGGCCGACCTTAATCGGCAGATTACCTAATAATAATATGTATACATGCGTTAATACACATAGCACTAGCACACGTCTCCATACTCCTGCTTCTCAAAATAAAAACGAAGTCAAACTTGCGCCTGCGTGTTGAGGGGGAATGTTCTTTCCACGTACCACCAGAAGTGCTTTTCTCACTTTTTTCTTAAGTATTCCAGCAGATTATATTTAAAACGAATTCCGCTATTTTTTATAGATCTGAAGGCATTCCGCAGTAGTAATGCGTACGCTCGGGTGTGATAATAGGTTTTCTAAGAAGCACTGTCGGGAATATTTTTACTATTAATTGTGAATTTGAGCCCAAAGATAAGTCGCTACGAGGGGATGCAATGCCTCCATCGCTTTAGAACGAAAACCCTTTTGGGCCGAATTCCAATCCACGAAGACACATCAAAGAGATATACCATTGTACGTCCATATTAAATCTTTATGTCTTATCGAATTGGTGGATTGGTTCGAGTTGACTGAAGGACCGTTGTGCTCAAACTAGGAAACAAATTGCATTTGATAGCGTAGAGGAGGAGGTGGAGGATGAACCAAGTTGCCAACCTCATTTGAAATTGAGAGTAGAAGCCGGCCGAAAGGGAAGGAGCGTTATTTATCAGAATAGCCCTTGAAAACTTATGTACTTCCCACTTCTAATGGGAAGAATATACACCGAATATGACTCTCACACGAAAATTTGGTCATACCTTTCAATAAAGAGCTTTTATCGCAGTTCTAGGCGTTCATTATCGGCAAAAATAAGTTGCATATCCCAATTATTAACTTAAACAAAAAAATGCCGAGACCAGTTGTAATTGAGTAATGGTTGGCACTAGTGATAAAAAAGAAAAGGGAAAAAAAGACAAACACATCAAAGCCAAAATAAATAATAAAAATAATAAATAATAAAACAAACTTACAACCACTCGATCACTAGGGTGAGTTACGAAATAACTATCACTCTCGTGAATCACATTCACACACACACACACACAGGGTTTCCAAGGATCCCTCCCAAGTAAGTGACCCGTCAATAACACAAATAAATGAAAATTATAAAAGGGTGTAATGAAACGGAAATGACTTACGTGAATACACAGTCACTAGGGTATATTAGACCTTTGCGAATTTCATACACTCAGTTAGGGTTTACAAGGATCCCTCCTATGCCATTGCCCCTTCAATCACACAGATTAATATAAAATTATAACACGGATGTACGCACGCTCTCGCTCATTCACTCAATCACTCAGGTGTGCTCGAAAACAAGGACCTTTGTGAGTCACAAATACTCACCCGTTCAGGGTTTACCAGGATTCCTCCTATGCCAGGGACCCGCCAATCCACCGAAATAACAAAACGGAAAATAAGGGACTTCGGTAAACACGCATTCACTCCATCACTCAGGTGTATCCGACCTTTGTGAATAGCACGCACTCAGTCATTCAGGGTTTACAAGGATTCCTCCTACGTCAGGCACCCGTCAATCACACAAACGAAATTAAGGAATTAAATTCACGGGTAGGTAAGTGCCTAAGAAAACCTGACACCAGGTGTTTCGCCTACAAGGCAGGCCTCTTCAGAGAAGAATGATAATTCCGTTGGGGAGGTTTGAAAGAATGGCTCATTGGGAGGGAGAGGGGGTAAAATTTTATACGGCCACTCTTAAAATAACTTCCTTCTGAAGCCACACAAGGCTGTGGGGGTGGACAATATTCCTGTAGAAATGTTGAAATGGTTAGGGAAAGGTGGGAAGAAGGCCATATATGGACTGATTCGTAGTATCTATGAGGAAGGAATCTGGCCGGAAGATTTTGTGAGATCGGTGTTAGTTCCTATTCCAAAAAAGGGAAAGGCTTCGTCATGTGAGGATTACAGAACAATAAGTTTGATATCCCACGCAGCTAAAGTTATTCTCAGGATCATCAACAAAAGGATTGAGAGTAAGGCAAATGATTACTTAGGGGATGATCAGTTTGGGTTTAGGAAAGGTAGAGGTACGCGTGATGCCATTGCAGTAATGAGATCACTAATTGAGAGGAATATAGAATACAACCAGGACGTTTTTGCCTGTTTTGTAGATTTCGAAAAAGCATTTGATAGAGTGAATTGGGAAAAATTAATGCGTGTATTGCAGAAAATAGGAATGGATTGGAGGGACAGGAGACTGATCCGCAACCTGTACATGTCTCAGACTGCTCAGGTGCGAGTTGGGAACGGAGAGTCCGAATGGGCAGTGTTAGGAAGATGTGTAAGGCAGGGTTGCCCATTGTCACCGGTACTGTTCAACGTATTTGTGGAGGAAATGATTAAAGAGGCATGGGAAGAACTGGAGGTAGGAATGAAAGTCGGAGGGGAATTCGTAAAATCGGTTAGGTTTGCTGATGACCAAGCATTAGTTGCTCAGTCAGCCAAGGGGTTGCAAGCATTGTTGAGTGAATTGGAGGTTCAGTGCGATAAATATGGGATGAGAATCCATATTAATAAAACAAAGGTTTTGCGATTTTCCAGAAAGAAAAAGGCTAAGCTAAATATTAAAATAGGCGGGCAAAGAATAGAGCAGGTAGAGCAGTTTACATATCTCGGAAGTGTTTTGGACCAATACGGTCAAAGTGGTAGGGACGTAAGGAGAAGAATTGCGCTAGGCAAGGAGGCTTTCTCAAGGAGGAGGGAGTTGATGACGGGGACGTTGAGTAGGGATGTTTAGACAAGACTCGTAAAAACTCTGATATGGAGCGTAGCTATGTACGGCGCGGAAACGTGGTCGCTGAAGCAGAAGGATAGACGTAGATTGGAGGCTTTTGAAATGTGGGTGTGGAGAAGAATGGAGAAGGTGAAATGGACCGAAAGGAAAACAAATGAGGAGGTACTAGAAATGGTGGGGGAGGAGAGGGGTTTGTTGAGAGAAATCTTATGGAGGCAGGAAAAATGGATGAAAGGCGTATTGAGCGGTAGTGGAATGTTGAAGAGGGTAATAGAGGGGAGAATGTTGGGCAAGCGAGGTAAGGGTAGGAACAGGATAGGGATGTTGGACGGGATGAAGGGAGGAAAGAAGTACACCGAGATGAAGAGGGACCTGATATAGATTAGTTTGCTAGGTGGGGAGTCACAAAATGTTTATTTGATAGTTGTGTCCATCCACAAACCTACCTTAACCGGTAGATTACCTAATAATAATATTAATATATATATCAGAAGAAAAAGTATGAAATCTACCAATGCGACAGAGTTGGAAGAAACACGAAAACACATGAAAGTTTGGATAAATTAATTAAATGGCTGAAGTATTCTCAAAGAATTACTTTGAAAAGACTAGCATCCTTGTGACTTCATCGTACTTCACATGAAGGAGGTGAAAGGCATTCCTGTGTTCATTAAACGGGAAGCGAAGATGAAATGAAATTACTGACACGCAGCGCATTCTGCTCGTGTCGACCCGGTGACCTAATTTTGCCAAGAGTGAGGAGAAAAGTCGTGGGTAATTCAAGCGGAGACATATTGAAACAAATGGCGGACCATTATTTGTCGGCAAGTAGTCCCCCGTGCGTTTTGTTTCATTATTTCTTCTTTTTTTACATTTCGCCCACAAATGACGCGCGGGGACGTCGTACTCTCGTCGACGGAGAATTCACGCTAATGTGTTGCGAATCAGATTCAACTCGGCGAATTCCTGTATTTAGAAAGTTTTCCCCCCGTTTTGACGGATGGGGTCATTTTTTTCGAATTATTTCTTCCAATTACGTTTCACTGCCACTTTTCAGCAAAAAAAATTCACTCGCATTGAAGTATCCATAGACTACTCCCACGCTTCTCCCTTCCCCCGCCCCCCTCCCCTCCTGTTCATGTACCAGGTCCGTCCCAAAAGTAGTAGGACTGGGTCGATTAAAAAAAATTATTTCTATAATACGTAGATACATTCACTCGTAAGTCTTCGAATAAGCATCCTCGTACGTCCACACACCGCTACCAGCTGGTTTTCGACTCCCCGTACGCCTTCTGAAAGGCGGCGCCCGGAATGTTGCTAATCTCCCTCGTCAATGGCCTGTTGTTACGCGTCTACCGAGCCGTGGAGGCATCCTTTCGGCAGGGTTTTAGACGGGGGAAGAGGAAGACTTCTTGTGGGGCATTGTCTAAACAATTTAGATCCTCACTCACGTGGTCGAGAGGCTTTTGGCCGCTCCGCGAGTGATTTTCCTTTTGTTCGTCCGAGAGAGCTCACCGCACCACACTTCGCTCAGACTTTTCTCCTGTCCATGTTTAGGGTCTCAATTCGATCCACATCACTTTTAGGTGAGCAAGGTCATCAGAAAACATGTAAACAAGTGCGATCCTAGTCCATTAAAGCTTCACTCTTGCAATATTTTTGTCACTTTTTGAGGTCGAAGGGCGTCCTGAACGTTCGGCGTCGTCAACATCTTCTCTACCCTCCCGAAATGACTTTGACCACTCAAGAACACCATATCCACACATAGCGTAATCACCATAAGCTGCCTTGAGTATGTCATGAGTCTCCCTCCTAGTTTTGGCCAGTTTTTCGAAATATTCATTAGCGTATCACTTTTCTATTAACCGGTTCATGACAGAGCGTAACGGGGTCACGTTATAATGGTTTCACAAACGAACAACCCGCACTCCGCGAAGGCTGGGAGCCGACTGGAAGCCACCGACCTCCAGCCTTTCCTTAGACTCCCCTCCCTACATCACAGCCAGAGAATCGCCGCTTGTCCGTCCGTCCGTGATGAAACAAGTCACACAACTTTTGGGACAGACAGACTACTTGTATGCTTCACGGTGGAGGGTTTTGTGATGGAGGTCCATCGGTGCCGATATGATTACATAACCTGTAGCATGAGAGGAGATGTATTTGCGGAGGGGGTAAATGGGCATAGAACTCGCCAAAGGGGGTGTTGGGGGGAGGGAGGAGGAGTGAGTAATTTGGCTCCGTGTACGTGTCGTAGAGGGGTGGGGTGGAGTGGATCAGGGAAGGAAAGGGTAAATGTAAGAATAGGAGCGAAGGGGGGCGGAGGGGGCGTCGGTCCGGCCGCGTCGTCACCCAAGGCCTCCCCGGAACGTGAGTGCGCTCGGAGTGGATGTGCGTATTTATAGGCTCGCTCCGTCGCGACGAGTGTTCAGACAGCGGTGGCCGCCGGAGGGAGCTAAGGGCCGGACATCCGCTCAAACCCCACGCTTCGAGGCTATTGCGTCACCCCTTCACGTTCTTGTGCGACCGCTGCGGAATGTGCGGTGGTCGATCGACCGATCAGAGAAATGCATTTGGATGCGCGAGTACGTTACGTTGCTCCTTGCACATGTGCACATGCCGCATTAATCTACGCCCGCTGCAAATCACCCCGCAGCCACCGCAAGAGCGTGTGGTTGGGGGTGTTAAAATACCATCCGCACATGCACAGCCATTATTCTATACACACGAGGTCTGTTCAATAAATACGCATTTTATGAATAGGAGAAGTCGCAGGGGGCGAGATCTGGCGAATTAGGAGGATGATCAAGGGTGCAATATTTTGCCAGAAACTGGCGAACTATCAATGCTGAACGTGCAGGTGCATTGTCATGGTGAACGATTCATCCATCATGTTCGGTTTTATCAACGTAAACTGTTGTCAACATTTCAGTAATTTCTCGATAACTTTTACCGCACTTCAGTAAAAATAACCTCACGCAGTAAAAATAAGGACAACACGAACTAACATAACTGGCACCACACGCACAGTTCGACGATCCAAGCCAAGCACACGCGGCTCATTGGGTCTCAAGCGCCGCTAGTGGGCGGGGCTATAGTCCGCATCATGGCCGCCAGATTGCACCAGTTTTTGTATTTATTGGGCAGACCACGCACGGGTACACTTGGATACGTTTATTAAGAGCTGGTGTCCTGACACTCCCTGCCAAGAGCCTTCGTAACGGTTGGTGGCTAAAAAAAGAGGTGATATTTGCGGAAAGATCAATTTATCTATTATATCTGATAGGAAATTTAAAAATCCGAATACGGTGATTTGGCAGCGGATAAGTTTTAAATTGGGTCACAGCGTTCGTCTGTTGGCCTCTTGGCACTATACTCAAATCTGTGAAGTGACCCTGGACATATCCAGATAAAGTAAAACTGCGTTAATTTATTGAGAGTCTTGTACATCGTGAAGAATAATTGCTGGATAAGAGAAAGGAACACCGCTCCCGATCTGGAATTTTCTTGCTGGACATGGCGAATGACTGCGTGGTTAGCCGCCGGGATTTGTTTAATCTAAATAGAGATTTTTTTGTTATGTCCAGCGGCGATGTTTAATTAATAAAATGTACTTTTTAAAATTGAATTTTATTTCAAAGGGTCTAGGGTAAGCACTTTTCAGTCATCAAAAGGGGTAAATGTTTCATTCTTTCGTTATTAATGAAGGAAATATGTCAGGGAAATAATTGTCTTTTTCTAAATATTTTAAGTTATTTCCCTTCCTCGTATGCAAATCTTTTGCGCTCTTGATAATGTAAAACTGTTTCATGTACTCGCTGTTGTATTAAATCGATAGCGTTTAAGGCATTCCATGTATAAAACACAGTAATCAACCCGAAGGTCGGTTTAGTAGGTGATGGTAGAGCTCACCCTTGTACCAAGCCCGACGGCGTGTGAATATTCACACATCAGGGTAGGGGGGCCAGTTCATTTCCCTGTGCCGGTTATGGTATCCCAGGAAGATCTGGTACCCGAAAAATCAACTAGCTTGGGTGGAGCTGCAGGTGCCCAAAGTGCCTTGCCCGGGAATCGAACCCGGAACCCTCCGGTCAGCAGTCCAACGCTCTACCCGCTAGACCACCGCGACCCGCCATGTATAATATCCTTAAAATCAAATCCTTTAGTTTCTTTAGGGTTACGTCACTTAAATCCACTCAATCCCTAAGCTATAATGGTCTCCCTGAGGCAAACACGCGATTGATCGCCTCCCAAAGGAAACGTGGTAGTCTATTGTATAATAAGTTTTGGAAAATAAAGTTTTTATGGCATCAGTTTGCGTATTTATTTGACAGACCTCATAAAATTGGCAAAAAAAATCGTTCAATATCTAGCACATGTGCGTGTAGTAACTTGAACAAATTTTTGATGGTTATTTAAAAATTTTTAGGCCATTTTATGAAATATTTTCTTTTCATTTTTACAGTCAATATTTTCCCTTTCTTACATACATAAATCTTAAAAGAGTTGGGGTCAAACACAACGCCCCCATTTGTATCTTACTCCTTTGCGGACAGCCGTTGAGAGATATCGCGTTGTGCGTGGCTGACAATATCTTATTCTTTTGTAAAGCCGTCCAAAGTCAGATGAATAGTCCTCCCTCCTCGATATACTCTTCCCCAAATCTTTCCTTTCTCTGAGACTCACTCCCCTACAGGCATGCCTACATATATCTTTCTTCTCTAATTCTTCTTAACACTCCATCATATTTCCCTGTCTCCCGATTCGCTTTAGCTTATCTCTATTTTCGTCCACGACCACATTTCCGAACTTCGGAAGAACATCTCAATTCTTTCTTTGCCAATAGCTCGATTTTTTTTTCTCAATTCTAAAAATAAAAAAACTCTGAACAACACATTTCACAAAACATTTTTCAATTCCACCGTGCCATAACTTGCTCCTAGTAATCAATTCTTGAAATTTTCAGAATAACGCTTTTTCCTTATAATATTCTGTTTCTTATTTCCCCTCTGTGCATCTGTCAAAGTTTCAGCTACATGACTCCCACCAAAAACTGGTCATAGTTCCTCAATATTAATTTACTTCTATTTTAAATTTATTAATTATATATTTACGTCTTTATCTTATTCACCCATTCTCATTTCTTTACGTACGAAGGTAGACTGAAAACAAATGGACACAAAAACAAAATGACCTTTAGAAGCCCTCCTGGTGGCATGTGGAAGTGAAAATCCTCCTCAACACGCATGCGCAGGTTTGAGGTCGCTACATTCATCCAGTGTATTTCGACAAGCGGAAATATGGAGACTTGTTCTAGTGCTATGTTAACGCGAGTTCTAGAACAGCGTGTGCTGTTACCCAATTTTTAACTGCTGAAAAAGTGACTCCTACAGTGATTCATCGTCGTCTAAAGGCTGTTTATGGTGACGACGCTGTTAATAGGTCAAATGTAAATCGATGGGTGGTAAAATTTCGTGGTTATAAGCCTGGAAAAGCCATAATTGTTGATTAAACTTCCTTTGACTGTGTTTTGGGATGCTCACCGAGTTTATGTGACCGATTGTTTCGACCGAGGGGTAACGGTAAATTCTGTTCAGCCGAGTTATCGGCGTTTGTCCGATCACTGCCACAGACGATAAACATCGCAAAATCGTCGAAGATTTGATTCAAAGTGATCGGCGAATCATTCATAAGCGCACCGCAAACCACATTGTTCGATTCTGTCGTGGTAAAGACAGCCTGGCGCCAAAAATCTTGCAACATGACAACGCTCGTCCAAACACACCTCGCGCGTAACTGGAGAGGCTCTGCGAAAGCTGAAATTTAAACCAATTTCATACCCTCCATATTCCTCCGATCAAGAGACTCCTCAAGGGTAATCATTACACCTCGAACGATGAGGTGGAGGCAGCTGTCAAGTGCTGGACTCGAGAAAAGTCGGAAGAGTATTTAAGTGACGAATTGAAATAGCTTGTCACACATTGGGAGAAATGTCTCCGTAACGGTGATTATGTTAAAAAATAAATATATGATTTGGAAACTTAAAATTGTACTTTACTGTATATTTTGTCCGATCTTTGCTATTTCTTTTAGTTTGTGGTCTACAATCATGTGTGCATTACATTTAAGCCTACCCTCGAGTATTGTTAAAACAAGTCACCTTGTTTTAACGATATAATTTATAACTCTGAAGTTCCTGCTCTTTCCAAATACGCATCTTACTGATGTAATGATTTATACATTCAGCTGCATTTTTATGATTCCATGCCAGACACCTCAAAAAAGTGTGGCAGGGGGTGAATCTACACGGGATGCCCAAATATAAAAATTAAGTTCATCTTAAATTATGGTTACCATTGGAAACACAAAATATTTCAAATCATCAAAGAATAATGATAAGTAATACAACATAAACGACACTATGTCTACGCACGTGCCCGCATGTAGTTAGATCAAACAACGACAAACAACTAGAACGCGTGATGCCATTGCAGTAATGAGATCACTAATTGAGAGGAATAAAGAATACAATCAGGACGTATTTGCCTGTTTCGTAGATTTCGAAAAAGCGTTTGATGGAGTGAATTGGGATAAATTATTGCCTGTATTGCAGAGAATAGGAATGGATTGGAGGGAAAGGAGACTGATCCGCAACCTGTACATGTCTCAGACTGCTCAGGTGCGAGTGGGGAACGGAGAGTCCGGATGGGCAGTGCTAGGAAGAGGTGTAAGGCAGGGTTGCCCATTGTCACCGGTACTGTTCAACGTATATGTAGAGGAAATGATTAAAGAGGCATGGGAAGAACTGGAGGTAGGAATGAAAGGCGGAGGGGAACTCGTAAAATCGGCTAGGTTTGCTGATGACCAAGCATTAGTTGCTCAGTCAGCCAAGGGGTTGGAAGCATTGTTGAGTGAATTGGAGTTTCAGTGCGATAGATATGGGATGAGAATCAACATTAATAAAACAAAGGTTATGCGATTTCCCAGAAAGATAAAGGCTAAGCTAAATATTAAAATAGGCGAGGAAAAATAGAGCAGGTAGAGCAGTTTACATATCTCGGAAGTGTTTGTGACCAACATGGTCGAAGTGGTAGGGACGTAAGGAGAAGAATTGCGCTAGGCAAGGAGGCTTTCTCAAGGAGGAGGGAGTTGATGACGGGGACGTTGAGTAGGGATGTTAAGACAAGACTCGTAAATACTTTGATATGGAGCGTAGCTATGCACGGCGCAGAGACGTGGTCACTGGAGCAGGAGGATAGACGTAGATGTTGCATGTGTGTTATGCATGTATGTATGTAACACATGTATGCATTTGTTATACACACAAACACACACACCCATACAGGCACACACAGACACACACACACGCACCGGTGTGGAGTTTCGTTGGCTTCTCCCATCCGGCGCCTCCCCAGGTTGCGGATAGGGGAATGCTCGCTAGATATAGAGAGTACCGGGCAATTAAAATACCCGGGGCGGACAGAAAAGCCAAATAGGGGAAGGTACCCCGAAAATAAACCAAACATGGAGAGTACCCAGGAGAAGAATCTTACGGTGCAGGGGAGGGATACCCCAATACCGGCGCTGCTAGGGAGTGAGAAAGCGGGCTCCCAGGCGTCGTCATCCAATGACCGCAATGCTACAGAAGTTGGTCACTCGGCTTCTGTAGCATCTAATGCTACAAGTGACTCACAGCCGAAAGAAGCCGAAAAGGCCTTCAATAGGTTGAAAGAAAAAGTGCAGTCGCTGCTAGATTTTGTTCTCCCTAAGAACAACGTTCATAAGGAGATCAAAACGATGGCTCGGGCTATGGATAGAGCCCTGAATGACTATACCAAATTGATGAGTACCATAGGAAGTGTGAGGACGCAAGAAGTTCCCCACCGGGATGTGACAGTGCAGACATCCCCAATCTTCCACCCAAAAGGCGCACGACGGAGTTCTGTGGGCCATGACCCGCCTTCGCCGCTGTCGGCGCCACCTCCGAAGAGGAAAAGGGAGAAGGAGAACAGTGAGGCGACATCGAAGGCCCTGGCCAGTGACTGGGCTACGGTCGTCAGAAAAGGAATAGGGAGAAAGAAAAAGAAGACAGATGAAAAGCTGCAGCGGTTTGGAAAAGACAACAAACTGAAAGAGGCGGACGAAAAACCCAAAGTGAGGCTGAGGCACCCTCGACCAGATGCCATTAAGATCAAGGTGATGGAGGGAACCTCATACCCAGAGATACTACGCCACCTGAAGGCAACTCCTAGCTTAGTGACACTAGGCGATAGAGTTACTCACATAAGGCGTACGAAGAAAGGAGAGCTACTCCTAGAGCTTGGACGACCTGGCTCCGAGTCCCTAGAGCTCCATACAATAGTGTCGTCGACAATGAAGGGAACAGCAGAAGTGCAGCTGCTCACTCATACGGAGTACCTCAACATCAAGGACCTGGATGAGACGACGACCTTAGAAGAGGTTGTCGAAGCCATTACAGCGGAATTGGGCACAGGGATCGTAGTGCCCGATAATGTTAAGCTACGGGCAGCATACAGCGGCACGCAAGTTGCTAGCGTCCGGCTCCCAACAGAAAGAGCTAGGAAGCTGCTTCAGAAAGGGAAAATAAGAATCGGCTGGGTTAGCTGCAGAGTCCGACAACGGCAGGTACCCAAAAGAGAAAGTAACCCTCGGTGCCACGAGGTGGGCCACATCGCTCAAGAGTGCACGAGCATGGTAGACCGGACGAAGCAGTGCTTCCGTTGTGGTTAAGAAGGCCATCAGGCAGCTAACTGTTCGGAAACCCGGACCGAAGAGAACAAAATGCGAACAGAAAATGGTTAAGGTCATGCAAATAAACCTGAACCATTGCGCTATGGCCCAAGATCTGCTATTTCAAACCTTGATTGAAGAAATGGCAGATATTGCTATCATCAGCGAAGTGTACAAGGACCCGAACATTGCAAACTGGGTATCTGATTCGAAGGGTACAGCAGCCGTTTGGGTAAGTGGAAGACTCCATATATCTAGTCGAGCTGCAACCCCCGCACGAGGCTACACATGGGTGGAAGTGGCGGGTATACGTATCTATAGCTGTTATTCCCCACCTAGTGATGATTTCGAGGATTTCGTGAGATTCCTCGAGGGTATTAGTGTCAGCGTGCGGTCATCCAGACTACCAGTGGTTATGGCTGGAGACTTTAACGCATGGGCGAAAGAGTGGGGTAGCGTAAAGACTAATGCCAGAGGCCGAGCGTTACTTGAAACTGTTTCAACGCTTGAGCTAGAGCTCGCAAACACAGGGACTACAGCTACGTATATGAAGGCTGGCAAGTCATCCATAGTTGATCTCACCTTCATCGACCCTAGTTTGATGAGTGCAGGGTACAACTGGACAGTGAGCGACCAGTTTACAGGAAGCGACCATCAAGCTGTTCTGTTCACTCTAAAAAAAGGCGGTGCAATGGTTAGAAGGGGGACCAAACAACGTAGAAAGTGGGATACGAACACCTTCGATCAGGAAGTCTTCCTTTACATCCTAAGAGAATACGAAAGCAGTGGCACTGCAGCGGAAAGAGCGCAACTCCTGAATAAAGTACTGACGCTGGCTTGTGATGCTTCAATGACCATCAAAGGTGATGCAAGCATCCATCCTCCGGTGCACTGGTGGAATGACGACATTGCCAAAATACGGCGGCAATGTCTGTATTCCAGGAGGCTACAGCAGCGAGCTAAATACAGACCGTGGTTTCAGGAGTATCACACGACATATAAAGAAAACTGCAGAAAGCTGAAGAAAGCTATCAAGGATGCGAAGAAAAAGTGTTGGCACGAACTGTGTAAGGAAGTTGACCGCGACCCTTGGGGCAGACCATATAACGTGGTCATGAATAAGATCAATCCCAGAAGCGGTACGAGCCCATCTTGTCCAGACTTTCTGAAACAGGTCGTTAGACATTTATTTCCAAAACAGCATCAAAGAGCAGTGGGAACAGGTTTGAGGAACTCACAACGTACGGAAGAAGTACCTGAGTTGAGCGAAGCCGAACTTAGAGCGGCGGCTTCCAGGATAGCAGCAGGTAAGTCTCCTGGCCTCGATGGAGTCCCGGGACTGGCCATAAAAGTAGCTGCGTTGGAAGACTTAAGCCTACTCAGAGAGACGCTCAATGAGTGCCTACAGGAAGGACACTTCCCGAAAGCGTGGAAAAGACAGAGGCTGGTACTGCTACCGAAACAGAACAAGCCTCCCGGAGAGCCATCGTCTTACCGACCGCTCTGTATGCTCGATATAGTTAGTAAGCTATTCGAGTGGATAATCTATAATAGGCTTGAGGTGGCTGTGGAACAGGCTGGGGACCTTTCTGATAATAAATTTGGTTTCAAAAGAGGTCGATCGACCATTGATGCCATAGGCCGCGTAATGAATTTAGCAACGGACGCTATTGAGGGCAGTCGATGCACAAGAAAAATGTGTGCCATCATCGCACTGGACATACGGAATGCCTTCAACACGGCAAGATGGAAAGATGTATTGGAGACATTAGAGCGCTTGAAGGTGCCGCTCTACCTGCGCAAAACCATTTCAAGCTACCTTAGTGACCGCATACTAGTCTATGAAACCGACGACGGAGCACACTCTTACAACATCACAGGAGGAGTACCACAGGGGTCGGTCTTAGGACCGCTGCTCTGGAACATCATATATGACGGTCTGCTCAGACTGCAGTTCAGAGAAGGCGTTTCAATTGTGGCCTTTGCTGACGATACGGCACTGATCGTGACGGCCAAAAGTGTCGAGGAAATTGAGTATCTGGCAGACTCGTCCATCGAACAAATCTCGGGCTGGCTAAAGGACCATGGTTTGAGTCTTGCAGCCGAAAAGACGGAAGCGATTCTATAGCACGCACTAAAGCCAGGCGTAGTGCCACCTTCCTTGTAGAAGGACAGTCAGTAAAAACGGCAAATGAGATGAGGTATCTAGGAGTGATCCTAGATAGAAGACTGCAATTCAAGGAACACTTCCAGAAGGTTGGTGTCAAGGCATCGGAAATGGCAGGAGCACTAGCAGGAATCATGCCTAATATTGGAGGGCCCAAAGAACCTCGGCGGCGACTACTCGCTTCTGTGGTCAGCTCCGTAATCTTGTACGGGGCACCGGTATGGTCAGCTGCACTGTTAAAAAATGGGAGTTATGGGGCAGGCTGTCAAAGAGCCTATAGAGCAGTGGCTCTCAGGGTTACACGAGCCTACCGCTCGGTATCCGATATTGCTCTTTCCGTGATCAGGGGTCTTCCTCCCATAGATCTCCTAGCAAAAGAACGAGCAAGGAACTACCAAGAATTGCGGCTACATGCAAGACCGGAGGAAGCTCGAACAAGTAGTCGACATCGATGGTCATTAGAAAGAGGCCAAAGAGGGTCGATGGATCCATAGAATAGTACCCGACATCCTAGCATGGACACATAGAGGACATGGCCAAGTAACACTCCAACTTACCCAGGTACTTACCGGCCATGGCAACTTCCGCACGTTTTTACACCGCATTGGGGTGTACGTAAGTGCGGAGTGCCCGGTTTGCCCTGGCGAGGATGAGAGTGTGGAACACGTCCTGTTTAATTGTCCAAGATTTACCAAGGCAAGAGATTTATTTAGAGGCATTTGGCAAGGGCCTATGACACCGGAGGGGCTTGGGTCCTGCCTGCTTAGTTCTGAGACGGATTGGAACGCTGGCGTTGCCTTCGTGACAACAGTAGCAGATGAACTGAGTCGAATCAGACGACTACAAGAAGGAAGAACCGAACTAACACCGATAGGTGGCTGAATTAACACCAGAAGTGGCCTGAGAGGCGTGACTGCCCCGCCGAAGTAGTGCCTAGCGGCGGTTTCCGGGGGGCAGACAAAAAGAGTTGGGAGTTTAGTGGGTAGGCGAAGGGGTGAATACTAGTGGCAGTGGTGTTCATCCTGGGAGAGTCCCACACACCGCAAGTCCCGGCGACCTGCGATGGTGCGTAAAGAATTCTCCAACTCTTCGGGGAAAAAAACACACACACGCACACTTACAGATATATATAACGCCATCTTCTGGGTGATGATTCGGAGCACTTTGGCGCTTTATAAGATCGCAGATTTTAGTGTAAAAGTACCCTTTCTCGATAGCTCAGGTGGTTAGAGCATCCGCCCAGCAAGTGGAGAGATCCGGTGTTCAAGTCCCGGTCGAGGAAGATATTTTTACATTCGTGATCTGCTCACATCCGCCAACCCCACCTCTCTTGTGTTCATCCTTTATATTTGTTCCTTTATCATTTTCCTTATCTCTATTTCAATGTGAATGAATATTTATTCGCCGTATGGCGGTATTTCGTGTTTGAATGTATATATATATATATATATATATATATATATATATATAACCACAGTAATCAACCCGAAGGTCGGTTTAGTAGGTGATGGTAGATCTCACCCATGTACCAAGCCCGACGGCGTGTGAATATTCACACATCAGGGTAGGGGGGCCAGTTCCTTTCCCTGTGCCGGTTATGGTTTCCCTGAAAGATCTGGTACCCGAAAAATCAACTTGCTTGGGTGGAGCTGCAGGTGCCCAGAGTGCCTTGCCCGGGAATCGAACCCGGGACTCTCCGGTCAGTAGTCCAACTCTCTAGACTACCGCTACCCATATGGGCTATATATATATATATATATATATATATATATATATATATATATATATATATATATATATATATATATATATATATATATACATTCAAATACGAATTTCACCATAAGGCGCACAAATATTCATCCAAACATAGAAATAGGTAAAATGGAAGGGGATAGGAAAACACATTAAAGGCGAACACAGGACATGTGGGGATGGCGGTTTTTTGAGCAGATCACGAAAGTAAAAATATTTCCTTAACCGGGATTTGAACACCGGACCTTCCACTTGCCGGGCGGATGTGCTACAAATTACACCACCAAGGAAACGAAATTTACACTGAGACCTGCGATTTTTTGAAACGCCCAAGTGCTCCGAATCATTTGCCAAAGGAAGGCTTTAGGGAGCTGTTCCACCCACCAAAGGAGAAATAGACAATACACACAAGAAGAGGGTAGTTGGTTAGAAAGCATATGGTATCTTAGAGATTAGGAACAGTACGTTTCATGACACGCATAGTATATATATATATATATATATATATAACCCCTGAAGTGTAGACTTATTCTTAGCATGGATGTAGGTGGGTGTGCCTGTATCTCTCAACCCTGGGGTGAGTTCTGGGTGGGGAAGGTGCAATCTGTCGCACGTCAGGCGTGTGTTTGGTCGATCGCGTTCTCTATCTCTCGCTACCCCCTATCTCGCCCGTACCCTCACCCTCCTCCACACTCGCTGGTTTGAGGGTTGGGGGTCGGACAGGTTTGGGAGAGGGGATTTGGGGGAAGGAAGGGATGGTTGGATCGTGATAGATTCGCGGGTCACCCGCCGCTGACGTCGAGCCGTGGAGAAGGCACACCGGAACCCCTTTCATCAATTAGGATTTGGCGGAGAGGAACGGGGGAGGAGGAAGGTCGGAAAGTTTGAGGGGGGCGAGGTGTGGCAAAGGGGGGTTGGGGCCAAGTGACGTCGACATTTCATCCTGAAAAGGACGGAGGGAGACGAGTGTTGTTTGTCCACTGGCCGTCGGCGTTTTACCTGATTACCCCGGCATCCGTCATGATTTCTTTTTCGGGTAAGTGAAACGATCCTTAGACGAAATATTTATGAGCGGAGGAATGCTGAAGTTCGTGATGGAATCGAAAATATAAAGACAAACGAGTTTGGAGGATAGAAGAGACTGGGCTTGAAGGCACGTAGAAATTACATAGAATAAACTAATGTACAGCAAATTATAGAAAGATCTAGCGATACGTACAACAAAATGACCACGATAGTAGGGACAATAGGTGAAGAAAAATAGATTTATTTCAGATATTTCCCGTACAATGCCTCCCATCAATTTTCCAAAGTACTTCTTCCCTTGAGAGCGTCGAAAGACACTTTTGCCCTTGCGGCTTTTTCACGACTCGAAGGCTCCCTTTCGGTGGGCGAAAGGTCCTTAAGGGCACTATGGTTGCAAGCGTCTTTGACGGCTTGACTTAGTGTCAAACCATGGTGGTGGTGTCCTTTGAAGGATGGCGGATTTCACTTTTGTATAGGGAATAGGAAATAGTTTTCTGCTGCCAAATAGGGACTGTAACGGGGTTGGGGAATCGTCGTGATGTCATATGCAGAAGATCTTCGCTAGCAGACAGACACCCGATTCTGTTCTTTTGGTCGTCCGTCCGTAAGACCTTCGGGAGGAATTTATAGAAAGTTTGTGTGAGGCAAGAGCATAAGAGAGCAATAGAGAGATGAGGTTAGGGAGAAGAATGAAAATAATAACTCTACAGAGAGGAGCATTAAAAGTACCCGAGTTATGAATATGGTGAGAAACGAGGGGAATTTAAAACGGTGGTAAATCCGAATAAGGGAGGATGCTGCCTGAGAGGAGTATGTAGAGGAAGGAAGAAAGTTAGCTTTATTAGGCGTTTTGAAGGCAGACTGACGTCATGTAGAATAAAATAATGTAGAGAAAACAAAAGTTCTCTTGTTAAGTTAAAGGTGACAGCTACAGGAGATCATCCTATCCCGTTCGTAACACGTAAAATATTTTGGATGAAATTATTTTGATAGTTGTGAATTTTTTTTAGACTTTTAGGGATAAATATTTTCTCTTTAACTTTTAAAGAAATTGTTTTTCCTTGTCTAATTTGGGCATGTGAGCATGTACACTCGCAGAAATTGAATGTGGTGAAATGAACGAGAGATGAATTTTCTTGAGGAAACTGGAGGAAGAGAGAAAAAGTGGGCGGAGAAAATATTGAAAGGAAAATGGATTTTTTTAATTAATATAAAGAAGAATTTTCGCTAGAATAAAGCAAATAGAGAGGATAGTTTTCTTAGACAGAATGAAGGAGACAAGAAGTGTGAATGATAGGAGGGGGAAATATCCTAAGAAAAACAAAGAAACTTTAACGCAATTAGCAGCGTACCATAGCTGAGTGACCTTAGAACACCTACTAATTATGGTGACCTTTTAAACCTCTTTCTCACAAAGTTTCCAGGAGGGAAAAAGATTTCCCATATTTCGATTCAATCAACCAATTTGGCAATCAATTGAAATTCTTACTGCCCATTCTAAACTATTTCGCCAATGTAACTTGCGAGGTTAGTGGTCTCCTCTTATGTACATGATTTTTCCCAAAAGCAGCCGGTCTGAGTCGATTAAAAATTATTTATTGCCATTATTGATACATCAACTCAAAATCTTTCGAAGTGGCACCCTTGTGCGTCCACACACCACTGCCAGCAGATTTTCCAAACAACGTACGCCATCTGAAAGGCATCACCTGGAATTTCGCTAAGCTCCCTCGTCACTACCTGTTTTAACACTTCCACCTAGTGAAGTGACGTCCTTTCAGCAGGCATTTGAGGCGAGGAAAGAGGAAAAAGCCTGCTGGGGAAGTAAACTAAACAATAAGGATCCTCGCTCACGTGTTTGAGAAGCTCTTGGTAGATATCCGCGTGTGAGATTCCTTTTGTTCGTCCGAGAGCAATGGGGACACCAGCTGCGCACAGAACATTCTCAAGCCCATGTTTTCGGTCACAAGTGGATGCAAGTCACTTTTGAGGATGCTAAGTTCATCAGAAGTCATGCGAACATTTAATCCGCGATCCCTGTCCAACAAAGGTACCTTCACTCTCGCAAGGTTTTCGTGACTTTTTAAGCTCGAAGGGTATCCTGAACGTTCGGCGTCTTCAATATCTTCTCCACCCTACCGAAACACCCGATCCATCCATTGCGTTATCACCATAAGCTGCCTTGAGTATGCCATGAGTCTCTCTCCGAGTGTAGCCCAGTTTCACGCTAAATTTGACGGCGTTGCGCTGTTCCCATTACCGGTTCATGAAGGAGCGTAAAGAGATCACGTTAAAGAGGTTTCGGAAGCACACGACCCGCACGCCACTAAAGCTTGGAGCCAACTTTAACCGACTCAAAGGCTTTCCTGAGACTTCTCTCGCTCAAACCCAGTGAGAAAAACCGACGCCCGTCCGTCTGTCCATCGGTAAAAGTCCTTCTACTTTTGGGACAGACCTTGTATTTCAGCGTTCAACTCGTTTGAAGAGTACTTGTCAAGTAGTTAAAAGTCACTTTAACCGGATTTATTTCTAATGACGGGAAAAACTTGGATATCCGATGATACTGTAACAATTTTCGTCCATTCGTGAGGTTTTTTCAACAAATTAACGGTTTCTCCTATTTGTTTCTCGTTTAAATGAGAATTTTATAGGAGGAAAACATTAATGGGCTACATGCCCATAAAAAGGAGCTGTATCAAAATAGGCAGCGGGGCTTAATGTACGAAAAAGAATGAAAATATACGGGTAATTTCCTAGGAATACGAGAGATTTTCAATAATGAATTACCACCAGTATATTTCCTTAGCAGCAAATCATTAATCACCATCCAATTTTTGACTGAATCTATGAAGTAGAACCCATTCAATGCCATTAATTTTTTTCCAATTTTTTCTCCGTCATTCTAGGACTTCCTCGAAACCATTTTTTAATAAAATACAACAATTTCAGAGTGTAACAATCATTCGCTTTGACCGGAATTCGAATCCAGATCCCTTAATGACCAACCGGCCACTAAGGCTGTTTTTACCTTGACAAATTCCAAGAAACTACGTGAGATGCTGCGACAGTAACTTTTAACGGAGTAATCTGCTAATATACATTTCAACGCAACAATTTCAGAGTGTAGAAATCAGTCACCTTGACCGGGATTCGAACCTGGATCCCTCGATGTCCGGCCGAGTGCTTTAGCCAGTTAAGCTACCGAGACGTCCTCTTAAACTCTGAAAATTTGGGGATTTCGGAGGAATAAGATGCGACGAAATACCGCACATTCAATGTCACAGGTATCCGTAGTCGTGCGCGATGCTTCACAGTCCTCTCATTTTTAGGTGTTCCTTCAGGAGCCTTAACGGCTGCTTCTGACGATAAAAACTTATTCCACAAGGGTGTTTCTTGAGATCGAGAAAAGTTAAAAGACGCATGTGGCTAGGTCTGGACTATATTGTGGAGGAAGATTGTAAATGCATTGTATCACATTGATTTTCGCGAGAAATTCAGTAAACATTATTTGCGATGGGAGGTGATGCATTATCAACGCGCAACATCCACTCTGTAGCTATGAAATGTGGTCTTATTGCAATCGATGTGATCATGAAGATCGTGCATCCTTATCATTTGCTGCGTTTACAGTAGCATGTGGCGGTATAACATGCTGATACACCTTTGCTTGTCTATCGACTAATGTAATTACCATAACTCTCCCGCCACTCTGGCTGTTGCCGGTGTTGGCTATAAGAGCGATTTCCACGCATTGGTTTGCTGTTTGCTCTCAGCATCACAATGATCCAGCCAAATTTCACCTGCAGTAATAGTCTTTGGAATAAGGTCCTGATCTTTCTATAACGTCAACTCCAGCTGCAACCAAACCTACTCGCGAGTGTCCTGTTGCTGGGGTAATGGAGTAATCTTTGGAACCAATGCACACAAACACGTCGCATGTCTTATATTTCTCCGCTATCAACGTGAGTGTGGCATTGAGTGAGATTTCCAACATTTCTGGTAGTGGTATTTATTTAATCGTAATTAGATGAGTGGTGTCAGTGATTACTTCCGTAAGAGTAATGACTGGAGTTCAGCGTGTGCACTTTACTTTAAGAAATAGTTTGTCTCCCGTCTTTAGCACAATCTGAGAAATCTTCTACTAGCTCTGGTGTACACACAGACAGTTGCTCCATAAGCTATCTTTTGGACCTTGGACAGGTCTTGACTGGCGATCTTTTCAGGTGAAATTAGAGTTTCAAATTCGGGGTTTTTTCCAATCCCTTGTTGCCTGCTATCGCTGTCGCAGGCGAACTGAGCATGTATCAACTTGCAACGGCTGCTGCTGACAAAATAATTGAGTCAAATCAGTGAAACTTGCACCACACGTAAATCACTAAAGTTAACCAACCATATTATATATAGTTTTAAACATTTTGGGCTTTCAATCTTGGGAATAAAGATACAATGGTCGCCACTGAGTGGAACGGTCCATGCAATACTTACTCGTGCCATGTATATCCGCAAAAAATATTTTGCGACATTTTGTTCTTCTTGTCAAATAGAGAACTAGGTACTGGTGGGAGAGCGAGGGCACCATGGGGCACTTGTGTCAGAGTGAGGTTAAGCAAGGGTTTAAGGAGAAGGGGTCCTTTTGGGGATTGATCGGCAGAGGAGGAATGAAAGACCGAGGTCGAGGGAAGGCCATTTGTCAATCCGAACCTCGTTGGCTGATCTCTTCCATTTCCTCGCTCGCTCCTTTTCCTTCACTCCACCCCCACCCTCAAACACCAACACCCCCGCCACCCTTCCTCCGCGTCGCTTGCGATGACCAAAAACATTTCCCAATCGCAAAAGAGGATCCGAGGATAAATGCAGGTGGTCTCCGGGTCAAGGTCGAATTGGCACGAAGGATAGTTCGCATAAGTTCACGAGTAGTGTCGTACGCTCTGGAGCCAGTTTCCCAACCAAAATGTCTGCATCTAAATAATGTCCCATGAGTCACCACAGGGGCGTTGACGGGGGGTGTTAGGTCACAACCCTTAAAAGAGAATAAAACCGCATGGAAACCAACATATTCCTGCAAACCTACACCCACAGCAGCGTATATGCAATCATGCAAAAACCTTTTTAAGTTGCACGCATGCAAGTAAATATCCATTAACTAACATACACATGCACCTACAAAACTTTCTGCGGGGTGGGACCGTGTATGTAGGAGGGGGCTGACCGGAATGTAAAGTAAGGAGTTTGAGAAAAGATCAGTGAAGAGTTACGAATGGAGCGCGGTTCATTCGGCTCGAGGGCTTGGTCGTTGAAAGAAGGTGATCGGTGAAGAATGGAGGATTTCGAGAGAGATATGGGAGTGGAGAAGGATGGAAAATTGAGAAATGTAGGGAAGGGAAAGCAAACGAAGAAGGACTGTAGGCAACAGTGGAAGAGGAGGGGGGAGGGTTGTAGGGATAAATCCAAAGGGAGTGGCAGGAAAGATGAATGCGGGGCATTTCGGTATTCTATTGTATGCTGAAGACTCAGATAGAGGAAAGAAATCTCTAAGAACCCTCAGATAAGGAAAGAGAGAGAAAAACCAAACTTTAAGGAATAGAGGATAGGTGAATACATTCAGCGTTGATCAGTATGTGTTCAGCCATAAGCCAAATTAAACGGTTGACTATCAATGGTGAAAGTAGTGAGCACGAAGCGAGCATAATAGTCCATTGTGTAGGGCGCTTGGGAAACTGAAGGAGGACCCAGGTTCGATTCCGGTTTCCTCTATTTGTTTGCTCCTTATTGACGAGATGTCCTGGATTTGATTTTCGGATTAGAAGGAGTGCTGCAAAGAGCTAAGATACGTAGAGCCATATTGTGATTACAGTAATTAGCCGAACAGGACTATTAGAGGCACTGATGAGCAGGTCTCTCTAGGAATGATGATGACAATGCATCATGAAACCCCTCGGTCTACCGTAGGAGAGATCATGAAAGTAAGATGAGAAAGAGAGAAATCAAAGCGATAACAGACAGATGTAAGATGCAATTTCACCAACGCGAAAGATAAGGGATCAGAGCGACTGAAAGCGACTTTGAAATAGACGAAGAAGTATTTCTCTTTCCTTATTACCTTTTTCGTCACTGTTTCATCTATATTTAGTTTTTGTCTTTCTTGTTACTAGAAGCTCATATGTAGAGAAACTTTGACACCTAATTAGATGTATAATCCATGTAACTGTAGTTATCGTTATCTACATTGTTTAAATTAATTTACACACAAACGTTTGTAGAATTTATTAGAAGAGTACTTGGTAAATGTAATGAAAAGGTCAAAGAGAAATATGTAATCTGTCGTTGGTTAGGCCTCATTTATAGAATGTGCTGCCAGTATTTATTATGGGATCCTCACGAAGTTGGATCAATTGCTGAGTTGGATCGCGTGCAGTGTAGAGGAGCTAGATATGTAAAACGTCGTTGTTATGATAAACTTAGTAGGGTATCCAAAATATTAGAGCAGCTACGCTGGGAATCACTCAATGGAGCGAAGGTTAAATAACACAGATTGAAGCTCTTTTTGCATATAAATTGGAAGGAGGTCTCTGTAGCAGTGATGCTGAAAATGTATTATATTTCCCCCATCGTACTACGGTAGGAGAGATAATGTCAATTAAAATTAGAGAGATTAATTTATAGATACAGATAGATTTAAGGCGCCACTGTTTCCACCAAAGATAGGGGATCAAAATAACTTTATCCAACCGCGGTAGAGACACAATTAGTCTGGTGTTTATTCCCCCCTGCCATACACCCTAGCGGTGGTTGACAGGGTCCCATTCCCCAAGAGGCATATCAAGAGGCGAATACTTACCCCATGAAATGGGGTAAGTAGTCGCCTCTTGATATTACCAATAGATTGACTGCTTTATGTCAAATTGTTCGTTCATTACGGTCGCTGAACTCATATGTCAACACTAATGTTATGTCGCCATCAGACGGGAGGGCATTGTCATTCTCAGCCTGACGTGTCTCATTCTGAGACATACGCTTCCATTGCTGTTATTTTCCATTTCTGTCATTTTATACTGCCCATTGTGGTTTTTACGTCATCCAGGAATATATGTCTTCACCTTTGTCTTCCTGTCGATGCCGTACAAGAAAAAAGTTGATTCCTTCTTTTCTGTTTTCAATCAAAGCAGCAATATAAAGTAAATTGCAAGTCTCTCCCATTCAGTTGTTATTTTCGCGTGCACATTTCCTATGCCTAATAAAGTGATGCAAGTGACCCATTTGCCACAAACAATGATTTCACTCCCGCCGCCACTATGAATCCCCCATTCATCTAATATTTAGGTGGAATTACGACATAGACCCAACAGAACAAACACGCATCGCGGTTATAACAGTCGTGTATCGCTGAGTGAATTGTTCGAGCGTTAGTTGCGATTGGCTAACCGTGTTCAATGGATTCGAGCGGCATTCAGAAAGAGCACCGACGGACACAAATTAACCCCCCATTTCAATTGACATCAAAATGAGATAACTTTGGTGAGCATTTAATCTTCTTTCTAATAGTTTAATGCAGTGTAATTTGGAGTGAAATCTAATTAACCGCACACATTTGGTTGCCTTAACCTTAGTTTCTTTAAACCAGTTCCTTAATAGTTGATAACGTGTTTTTTCCACGCTGGTAATCGATAGGGGTTTTTGAGGATGATAGGTAGGTGGATAGGTTGATGGGACTACTGGGTTTAGATAGAGTAGTAAGTCTTCAAAATGGAGGACAAGGATCAATAATTTAGGTCCTTTTAGGCCAGTAAACCCATTTCCGTTAATGCGACCCTTTTTGCCCTGGCCTAACAATGGTGCGATTTTTTTACATCCTGAACAGATGTCACCAATAAAGTAGCAACGTGTAGAACTTGCTTGCTATTTCCTGCTGTTCCACGTTCAATGGCTCTCTCTGCAGGACACCGAAGGAAATAGGAAAAATTTGCACATTCGTCAATTATCTACATCTACTCAATACCCCGTAAGCCGCCGCAAGGGCGTGTGGCGGGGGGTATTAGGGCACCACCCGTAAATTAGGAAAAAAAACCACATGCAGAAGCCAAAAATTTTCAGCCCACAAACCGAGCATGGTAAACATTCATGCACGAACCCTTTCGCCCCAACCCTTTCACACACATGCAAACCCACAAACTACCAACAAACATACACGATCTTTGAATTTTTAATTTTGTTCCGACTTCTAACTTAAATGTTTTTAATATTTATAAATGGACTTCGGATTCTTACTATTATGATTTCTGATTGTTCTGGGGAAGAATGAGTATTTGAATCTATCTGTATTGGAATCTATCTTCCTTATTTTATCTTTGTGGTCTGATCTACCTAAGTATTGTGGGACCATTATAATTCCTTTTGTGTCATCGCTAAACTCGCTGGTTCTCAATATTTCTAAAAGATTAAGTCTCGCTTGTTCTCTTCGTATTTCAAGGGGCTCCCAGCCTAAATACCCTAAGAGACCTCTTACACTTGTGTTCTTGTCAGATATATTTTTCACGAATCTGGCGGATTTTCTCTGGACTTTATCACGTTCTTTTTTCCAAATTTTCTACCAAGGATCCCAATTACTTGCGGCATATTCCAAATGTGGTCTAACTAGAGCAAAATAACACCTCTCTTTAACTTTCTCATTACATTTCCCCACCACCCGTTTAATGAAGCCCAGTTTCTATAAAGCGGATCCGCATATTGTCCTGATATGTGCTCCCCATGAAAGGCGTGGTGTTAGAAATACCCCCATATATTTTACTTATTTGGCCGTAGTTAGTACTGAACCCTCTATTTCGTAGTTTATGTCCTGTTTGCCACTTCCTTTGTTCCAAAATTTCAAAACTGCGCATTTGTCTTTATTAAGCATTAATCCCCATTTCATGCACCAATCCGAAATTGTGTCCAAGTCTCTAGAGAGTAACTCGCGATCTAGTTGGCATTTTATTGCCCTGTATACCACCGTGTCATCAGCAAATAACCTGAGATTACTACTAACGTGTGCGCTTAAGTCATTAATGTATATTAAGAATAGAAGAGGCCCTATTACACTTCCCTGGGGGACGCCCGATGTTACATCTCTTTCCTTTGAGCACAACCCATCGATGACTACTATTTTTTTGCGGTTTGACAAGAAGTCATTAATCCAATTAATAATTTTCTCACTGATTCCATAGCATCTAAGTTTGTGTAACAATTTTTTGCGTGGGACTTTATCGAAGGCTTTTTTGAAATCTAGGAATACTGTGTCGACTCGTGTGTTTTTTTCTCCCGATCTAAGTATATCGTGATAAACTAATCTAAAATAAGTATACGATAAGTAAGTGTAAACGATCTAATTATAAGTAAGATAAACTTAAAATAATTTTTTTTGGTATTCATGTAGTATGCAATCTACTTGACTATACAAGGTTTGCATAAAAAGTGTCGGTGACAATTTCTTCCTGACGTGCATTGCATATGAAGTGCTGAATTCAGGCGGTCGTCGGTTGTCAAGTGTGCGCATGATAGCGGATCGTATTATTGGCATTGACATAAGACAGTGACAGTGGTCACACCATTTAAATCACTGACAATTTGGCGATGCGAAATCTGATCTGCGCTAAACTTGTCCTCCAGAAGATCTTTGGACGGACGAAATAAAGAGCAAAGTCGAGTGTGTCTGTCTGCTTGCGAAGACCTTCAGCATATGGCATCGCGACGATTCTCCAAGCCCCTTACAGTCCCGGCACTTGTCACCAGCAGGTTGTTATTCCTGTTTCCTATAAGAGTGAAGTCCACCATTCATCAAAGGACACCACCATGGGACCCCAAATGCCGTAAAAGAAGATTGCACGCATGCACCCTTAAGAGTACCCTTATCCGGAATCCACTTGCAAGGGTGCCTTCGAGTCGTGGAAAACCGCAAGAGCAAACCTGTGTCTTGACGCTTTCAAGGGAAGAAGGGCTTTGAAGAATTTTGAGAGGCATTGTAGATCTGAATCAAATCTATTTTTCCAAAAATATTTCCGATACTTTTCACACAAAGCATGTGTAATTATTCATGAAAAAATAATGTTATTTAATAAATTTCCATCTCTCCAACAAAATAAATAATTTTTACTAAAAACGTTTAGCTAAAAATGTCAACTAAGAAAACAGCTTTTAATATTCTCAAAATGAAAAAGTTTTCACCAAGTAAAAATTCTTTTGGCTTCTCTGTACTGAAATCGTATCTCTCAGAAATGTTTCTCAACTTTTATGCATCTAAAGTTTGGATAATTGAAGAATGCTCGACTTTCGATGAGACATTTACGGTTATTTAATATATTCGTATTTAAGAATGGATTCGAGAAATCCAGTATGCATCCGTAACTTTCCAAATGCAGTGTATCCCGGTCAGGAGGCCATTCGCTCATTTCCCAACACCCATTCGTTGCATGTTGTTCTAATCACTCGTTTTCATAGGCTCCCTCTGCTCCATTCATCACAGAATCCATTCCTTTTCCGCTTGGATGTCGCAGCTCTGGTTTTATGGTCGCAGCCAACGGGGAACTTTTCCTTTTGAGAATGAAATTTGCGTTTTTCTTAATACAAACTTCTCTGCACTGGGTCAAGGCTTGCAGCAAGTTATTTTTATTACTTTTAGACTCAGGATTTTTAAGAGTAGTACTTGGCACTCATCCATATGCAGATGCTGCGGAATTGGCGAGTTTTTTATAAGTATGTAAGTCTCTTATGCATTAAAACGTTTTCGTAGTAAAATTCGAGGAGTAATACAACCGGGTAACGTTAATTTCACATTTTTGTTTGTGGCTTATTTTCTGCTGAACGGTAATATTTACTCACAACCGATATTTTAATCAAACAAAGCACACTGTTTTTCATTGCTCATCGTTTTTTGGAATGTTTTAAACATGCTATTAATTTTAGAAGCGCGTATGCATCATTATGTATGGTTCTAAATTCGTGGAGTGAATTCCGGATAGCCTCTTCGATTTAACCGGACTGTTCTGTGCCACGTTAAATTCCAACTGAATTTAGTTCCCACATAAACTCAATTTAAAATGCGGTTTTATCGATGTGAAAATATCATTCGATCAAAAATAAAATGTATCTTTGAATCCGCGTACTTTAATAACGACATGGTTTGTTCGATCGGGTTGGATATGTGGTTAGTGCTCTATTTCCCAACCCTGATACCCAGGGTTCGATTCACATCAGAGAGTGGGATAATTCAAACGTATCCTGATCCGTGAATGTATCCGTAAGTGGAGAGAACTATGAATGTTCACTAAACTGTCCGTTGAATTAGAAGTTACATTGCGTGACCCTTAAGCGCCTTTCGTTATTAAACTAGGGTAATGTTCCAACGCCGGTTAATGTCTCTCTATCTCTCCCCTCATCCCTTGAAAACCATTCCCTAGGCTAAATGACTCACTCCAAACCCTAAATGACACACGTGACTTTAGCTTTCTGTCACCTACATTTTAATTTATTATCATTAAAACTCGCGTGTGCAGATAGACAATGTCAGGTGGCACACAAGTCCCAAGCGTTTACAATCAAACTTGCCTTGGAGGAAAGAGAATATGACATCTCAAATCCAATCAATATCACAAAAGATAATAAAGAAAATCAGTCATAAAAAATGCACTTAAAGAAAATTTCCAAACAACAATCTCTAAAACACAAATAAAAAAAGAAAATTCCCATCTTTTAAACATTTGTTTCCCAATCAACAAGAACAAAAATTAAGCTGTTACATAATTTTATACAACACATCAATCAAATTATTATATGTATTCCTTGAATCTTTTCTTAAAAGTATTCACTCTGATAGGAAAGGGCTCAAATATTTTTTCAGGTAAGGTGTTCCAATTAACAATTGTTCTATTTAGAAAAGAAAATTTTCCCAGAAAAAGAAAAGGGTTCCCAGCCCAGCGTTTTTAGCATGTCAGACACACTCTCCATCCCCTATGGTTCCCCAGCAAACACATCTGGCAGCCTTTCTTTGCACCTTTTCCAGTTTTTTTGATTTGTCCTTCTTCATGAGGGTCCCATACTAGAGATGCGTACTCTAAAATTGGTCTTACCAGGGTCTGATACGCCTTCTCCTTAGTTGCTCTAACACTCCCTTTGAGGTTTCTCATCACCCAATGAAGAGTTTTCAAAGCTTTCTTAAAAATGTAATCCACATTTAGCCCCCACCCTAAATCCTTGGTTAAATATACACCTAAGTATTTGCAACTATCACTTCTAAGAATGACATTTTCTGAGAATTTATATTCCCTATTGTTTCCATTTACCTTGCTACTAAAAGTGATGGATTTGCATTTGCTAACATTAATATCCATCCCATTATTTGTCACCCAATCCGCCATTTCATTAATGTCCCTTTGAAGTATGTCGCGGTCTCTGTCATTTTCGACCTGCCTGTAGATAATACAGTCATCTGCAAAAAGTCTTCTCTGAGAATTAATATCTACTGGGAGAAACTGTAACAGTAACTTTAACGGAGTCACCCGTTATATGTGGACTGTGGCGCGTCGCGCACGACTACGAATACCTGTGGCATTGTATGTACGGTATTTCGTCATAACATCTTGTTCCTTTAAAGCCCCCAAAATTTCAGAGTGTAAGAGGACGTCTCGGTAGCTTAATTGGTTAAAGCACTCGGCCGGATATCGAGGGATCCGGGTTCGAATCCCGGTCAAGGCGAATGATGTTTACTCTCTGAAATGGTTGCATTATAATCTACTGGGAGATCAATTTTATAGATTAAAAACAAGAGGGGGCCAAGTACGCTTCCTTGTGGGACTCCCGATGTTACCCTTGTCTTTTCAGAATACACTTCTCCTAATTGGACTCTTCGTGATCGACCTTCCATACATTTTTTGACCCAAGAGATTACTCTTCCATCTGTGTGTAGTGGCAATTGACCCATCTTAAGCATTAAGCGATCGTGGTCAACTTTGTCAGAAGTTTTGCCAGGTCGACTATTATAGCATCCACTTATATTCCCGTATCCATAGAGTTGAACATTTTTGGCAGAACCCTAATAGCTGAGTTCCGCACGAGTGCCCTTTTCTAAAACCGTATTGGCGACTGTACAACCAATTCTCACTCTCCCACAAATCCCAGAGATCGTCAGCCATTATTTTTTCTAATAGCTTGCATACAACTGATGGCAAGCTTACCGGTCTATAATTATCAACTAGTGCCTTATCTCCTCCTTTGAAAATTGGCGTAACATATGCCTCCTTCCAAGCATTTGGCAGGCGTTATTGTTTGAGGTAACATTGATGAAGTGATTTATATAACATATATACTTATAGAGTTATTTTATAATAAAAATGGTTTACGTATAATTTACAAGTTAGTTATGACATCGAACTACTGGATAAGAATACGAAACGTAGACTATGCCTGGAATAATGATCGAAGGAACGTCTTCATTGTGGCGAAATGGAGACTACATAGTCCCTTCTTCCACCTGACCCCTAAGCGATGGGAACGGAAGAGAGATGGCGCGCAATTTAGACTCGGAGAAGAAAGTCGAAAATGTCCCGAGTCGACAGTCATATGCAGTTTACTAGTTTGTCTCTTGGAGGGCGAGGCTGATAGATACAGTTTCGCTCAATTTGCGTCCATTCAGAGACCTCACTTAAGCAGTGGACCACCGAAAAACAATTTCATCCTTCGTCTTCTAGTAACTGACAGGTCGTTTCGCATTACAATACAGCTTTTTACAGGGGACGTCCCAAAAGTAATGCAATCCCATGCCACTCCTATTGATTGGAGTAACATTGAGCTACTTGGAGTAGATGAGGGGAGACGCTAAGCTTTGCCGCGATACCGGTCTCAGTGCTTTCCAAGTGCTGTGGAAGCGGCAGGACATCAGTTATTGTAAACCTCTGACCCGCGCCGACCATGTCACGAAAAAAATGTAATCGACGATCGGGCAACGTTACCCTATTACTAAGTCTTGTGCTCAACTGAAAAAACCTCTTGAGGAGAGTAACAAAATGATTCGTGAGGCTTACGGGGACCCTATTCCTACTCACAAACTTCGAGGTGGTTAAAGCCCTTTAAGGCGGAGCGGCACATCGACAACTTCTCCAATCCTTAAAAAGGCAAGAATGAGCACATCAAAAGTGAAAACAATGCTCATTGTCTTTTTCGACAATAAAGGAGTGGTCCATAAGGAGTTTTTTCCTTAAGGACAGAAAATTAACGCTTTCCTTCTACGTGGACGTACTGGATACACTCCAAAGAAGGGCCATCAGGACGAAAAATGGCATCTCCGTCACCTGGCAAATCCATCACGACAACGTGCTACGAGTCCGCAAGTTCCTGGCCAAACACCAGGTGCCAACGCTGTCCCAACCCCCGTCGCCCCAGCACACTTCTTTTTGTTCCCTCGGATTAAGGAAGCCCTGAAAGGAACCCATTTTTCGTCCATGGAAGAGATCTAATCAGCCGTGTTGCTGTTGTAAATGCGAGAGGTCCCCGAAGACGCCTTCCAGGGCGCGTACCCGTCATGGCAGGGTAGCTGGAATAAATGTGTAGAGGCCCAAGGACAGCACTTTGAAGAATTTAAAGTATTTGTGCGATTCTTTTCAATAAGTTGTTTAAAAAATAATTCCATTACTTTCGGAACGCACCCTGTATTACATTATTTATGGTAACTGAACTACCTAGTTAACACATTTGTTGCAATTTAACAATTAAGAAACACTCAAATTTTATTATTACATACCTTCTGTGAAATCCCTGTTGTGTTGTGTAATGCGTGTTGTGTTGTAGCATCCCTACCATTAATCACAGTGTCGGCTGGCAGGATTAATATTGAGTGACATGTCTCCCTACAAATTTATTTTTATCTTTAAGTATATGTGAATATTTTTACAGAAATATTGTGATCTATCACCCCTCATCATACGCACTTGCGGCTGGCTTTCGGGGTATCGTGTAGATGCTGAATTGTTTCAGAACACACCCAGAGAGACAATTTGATGCTATCAACAAACCTGGAAGAAGGAGCCCTCTTGGAAAGTCAGCCTTTTTCAACGCCTCTTTCGATCACAAAGGGTGAAATAATCCTATCGGCGTCCTTTGATTGACTTCGGACATATCTCCTAAACGTACATCCCCTGCTTTGTAAAACCACAGTAATAGATGTACCCATTTTTTGAATTTACCAATGCTCCTTGTCACACAACAATTTCAATAAACGAGTTTTTGGCCAGTAAAAACATTCCTGTGGTTCCTCTGCCTCCTTATTCGCCTGACTTGAGTCCTTGTGACTTTTTTCTCTTCCCGAAGTCGAAAAATGCCTCAGGGGAACTAATTTTGGGACAGTCGAAAACATTCAAACGGCTGTAATCGACCAGCTGAAGGCTTTTCCAGTATTGGAGTTCCAGCACTGCTATGAGGAATGGAAAAACCGTGTCCAGCGCCGTGTGGCTTTAGAAGGAAGTTATTTTGAGGGTGGCAATGTAAAATTGTATTTCTATTTGAAAGAAAATTTTTTTTAATCCCTCTCATTAATTATTTACAGACCTCGCACAGAGCGTTCATCTCTAGAAAACCTCAACGTAGAGTGAACGTTGCTCGCTACACTACATAACTACATTCGCTCGAACTGTTGTTATTGTTAATTATAGGATTTAAATATACAAGGAACGTAGCTGCGGTCGTGAATCAATGCAAACAAAAAAATGCCGAGATCGTAAACTCGATTGGCACTATGTAATAAGAAAGAAAAGGGGAAAAAACACCCACAAAAGCCAAAATGACGAATAAAACAAACTTACAACCCCTCGATCACTAGGGTGTGTCTCATCACTTAATTTGCATACATCTTATCATCGATAAAATTCTTTGTAGAACTTTTGGTAAATAAGGGCTTTTGCGTTTTGTTGCTGGGCAACACCGTCTTCATGGCGTCTCCGACACCACAGACGCAAGAAAACTCTTGTTTTGCGAAAGTGATATTCTTTCGGTAAACAAAGCCATTGAAATTTATTATTTCTGTCATTTCGTCTTCTTTCTGAATATCCGTATATCCGAATGCTGGGTTGTAATTCGCCAGTTCCGAATTGAATGCAAGGCGCTGTTCAGACGCCCGCTTCAACAGACATACGCATTCTTTCCACTCATAATACGAGCGCTACCCCTTTTGTCTGTTGTCTCTTCAAATGCTTCCATTTTTCTTTTAACAGTGCACCATTGGATTTAATTTTTTGTTTACCTTCACGGGTAAGAATTGATTTATGTACAGCTTTTCTTGGCAATTCTTGGCCCTTTAAAATAAGAAGGACGAGTCCTTACCTCTTACGGATTAAAAAAAATACATACAATGGATCTTATCCTGGATTGCGTACTTGTGTTGATCATTATAATAATTAAATCTGTGGATCCTACGAGGGTTGGCTGAAAACTAATAATAACATGATTGTAGACCAATGAACAACATGACCTTCTGAAGCACTCCTGGTGGCATGTGGAAGTAACATTCCTTCTCAACACGCATGCGCAGGTTTGAGGTTGTTACATTCAACCAGTGTATTTTGAGAAGCGCAAGTATTGTTACGTATTCTAATGCTATGTCAACGCGAGTTAATCAGCGTGTGCTGTTGTCGAATTTTTAACTGCTGAAAAAGTGACTCCTACTGAGATTAATCGTCATTATAAGGCTGTTTATGGTGACAATGCTGTTGATAGGTCCACTGTAAATCGATGGATAGTAAAATTTCGTGGTTGCGAGCCTGGAAAAGCCATAATAATGGTTGATGAAGCTTCTTTTGACTGTGTTTTGGGACACTCACCGAGTTTATGAAACTGATTTTCTGGAACGAGGGGCAGGGGTAAATACTTCTCTGAATACATACAGACAGTGAAACACTTCGGACGTCGAGTTTGTCGTATTAAAGAGCAGCCCGGCGTCAATAATCTTTCAACATGACAATGCTCGTACACCACACACCTCGCGCGCAACCGGAGAGGCTCTGCGAAACCTGAAATTTGAACCGATTCCACACCCTCCTTTTTCCCCGATCTTGCGCCTTGCGATTTTTATTTCTGTTCTCAAATCAAGAGACATCACAAGGGTAGTCATTACACCTCGGACGATGCGGTGAAGGCAGCTGTCAAGTCCTGGATTCGAGAGAAGTCGGAAGAGTGTTTCAGGGGCGGAATGAACAAACTTGTTACACGTTGGGAGAAATGTGTTAGCCTTAACGGTGACTATGCTGACAAATAAATAAGACATGACTTTGAAACTTAAGAATTGTACTTCAATGTACTTTTAGCCCGATCTTGCTATTTGTTTTTGTTCCCGCTCTACAAGCATGTGCCTACCCTCGTATATAATATGCTTAAAAATTTGAAAGAATGTAAGAAAAATACCATAATATAAAGATTTTAAAATCATAGAGAAGACAATTTCAGAGGAGGTCATACACGAAATGGCCCGGTAACGTGCCTTTTTCCGATGCTTAACAATCAGTCCTTAGGGTTAAAAACTGTGATAAAAAAGAAAGAGAATAAAGAGTGAAAAAGTGAAGAAAGAGTAAATTAAAATAGGGAAAGTGTAAGCAAAGAATGAGGTTTATGAGAACAGCCAGGGAGAGCGTGGCGTTGGTCACCTAGCGTAAACACCCACGCAGGAAAACACCCACGAAGAGAAGGGGTGTGAAAAACCTGCTAAAACCCTGTTAATTATAGGGCAGATACATATACATTGTAACAATCGTTTTTGCATAGTATACATATAATTAAGCTACTGAAATTGAAATGAAGAAATTAAAAATATATTGACAACATATGAGGAGAAATGAGAAACATTAAACCAAAAATCTTAATGCAAGATTCGACTGCTTGAGATGAGAACAAAGGAAAAAGTAGAAGCGGTGATCTGTATAGCAGCCGAGTGAAATGAGGGAGGGGGTACTGGGTAAGTTTTGTAGTACCTGAGGAAAATGAACTTGTGAAGTGCTCTCTTCAATGTTGTCATGGATGGAGAGTTTTTATGTCATCCGGGAGAGAGTTCTACAGACGGCGGCATGCTTTAACGTGAAAGATTTGTGATAGATTTCCGTGCGATGTTGGAGGTACGAGAAGTGCATATTACCTAATTATAACTAATGTTCCCGTTGTGGATTGAGCTGATGGGGAAGTAATGTCTGTATAAATATTTATGTGTGTGGTTTGAAAATATCCTGTAGAAAATTGAAAGAATATATAAATGCCTGCGAAATTCTAGCTTTAACCAGGATATTGAGATTGCAGCCAACCGATGTCGGTATCTTCGAGTTCCTCGCTGAGACGAGCACAAAAAATTCTCACTTTTCAAGAAAACGGAGGCTACTTTCTTAGGAGCCCTCATGATTATTACAAGGAAGCAATCCAAAACTGGTAAAGATAATCGGTTCAAAATTAGCCTGGTGTGTATTCACCCACTGCCACACACCATAGCGGTGGCTTGCGGGGAAATAAAATAAATTTAAAAAATAAATAGAAATACCAATCTAAATTCACCCTGATGCAAGGCAGCGCTCAAATTCAAGTTGAATACTTCAATTGTATTTTTATTTGAGCAAATGTTTCCGGGTTGAAATCGCGGTGTATGCCGCGTGTATTCCAAGCAATCCCTTGAAAATACGAGGGTGGCAACATTAACTGCTCACTAGAGGTTGATTGGGGAAACGAATCGTGACGAGGGAAAATTAAAAGAACTTTGTCAAAAGTACGAGGGCTCTCCGTCAAGTAATTCGCGTTTTGGCCCAGCGTAAGCGTGGTGGTTTGTGCTTGGTGTCTATACGTCCTTGTACACTCTAAGTACGCATTCATCCTGCTGTGCTAGTCTGCAGGCAGACTGGTTCTTTCATGATTTGCTCACTCTTCGAACTGTCAAAATGGAACGCAATGCAATTAGAAAATCACAACGCGAGATTTGAAAGAGAAATTGGAATTCATTTAGCAACTTTGCGAACTGTGTACGAGGAGACGGAATAATGACTGATATTAGAGTGAGGCAGTGTTGCATTCAGTTTAAAAGTGGCCACAGCACCAATGTTCAAGACGAGAGGGCATCGCAGTGGTCAGCCTATTCCTCGAGACAAAATGAACTTAAAGGTAGAATTCAACCAAGTAATTCGTGAAAATCGTCGATTTACGATTACGGTGGATCTCTCGCTAGACTTACCACGCGCAACACAACAGCGCTTTGACGCCACGTATTGCATAATTGGTTACAAATGTAAGGCGGCAGATTTCTTCAAAGACGAAAATGAAAAGCTTGTGTATCGGTATGATAAATAACCTAATATTCGATCGTGGCCCGTACGTGAAGGTTTTCGTTCCGTATTTCCGTCGACCACATTTTTTTATTGAAGAATATTGTTATTCTGATTAGAAAATTCAGTAGTTTGTCGCAACGCCCACGGTCATCTGCCATTGGAAGTTGAATTCAGGAATGGAAATATTTACACATTACAAAAAGTTGCTTTTTCCATTGGCCTCGAAGGCGTCTTCGGGGACCTCTCGCAAGGTCATCGACACGGCTGATTGGATCTCTTCTATGGACGAAAGACGGGTTCCTTTCATGGCGATCCGAGGGAACAAAAAGAAGTTTGCGGGGGTGACGTTAGGAATCTAGGGGGGTTTGGGCAGCATTGGCACGTGGTGTTTGGCCAGAAACTAGTGGACTTCTAGCGCTTTGTCCTGTAGGAGTTGCCAGGTGGCGAAGATATCTTGTCCTGATGACCCTTTTTCGGAGTCATTCCAGGACATCCACGTAGTAGGCAGCGTTATCTGTCCATCCTTGAGGAACAAACTCCTAATGGATCACGCCAATACTGTCCAAAAAGACAATAAGCACTGTTTTCACTTTTGATTTGCTCATTCTTACCTTTTTCGGCTTGGCCGGTGTGCCGGCCCTCCTTGAAGGCCTTTAACCTCGTGGAAACTTGTGAGTAGGACAGAACAGGGTCCCGTAAACCTTACGAATCATTTCGTCCGTCCTCAAGAGATTTTTTCAGTTTTGCACAAAACTTAGTAATCTCGTAAGGTTGCTCGATCATCGATTCCTTTTTTTCGTGGCACGGTTGGCGCGCAGAGGTTTACAATAACTGACGTCCTGCCGCTTCCACAGTTTGGAGAACACTGAGACCGGTTTTTCGGCAAATTTTAAAGGTTTTTTCAACTACTCCAAGTGGTTTGATCCCACTCCGACCAATTGGAGCGGCGCGGGAAATTTAATTGCAATGCATTCTTAACGCACCCTGTATATGGATTATTGCGGAGAGCGTCCTTCATTTTCGTGTTTTGTCACAATCTACTGGCTTAATCCCGGGGAATGCTTGGGAATATTTTATGATTTCTGTGGCAAGATCGCCTATTTACTATGACATCATTTCCCTGTTTATTAATTAATGATTTCCGTGAGTAACCTCAATTTTGATTGAGAGCTATATTTCGCAGTCAAACTTCATTTATTTTCACGAATGCACATTTGGATACACATAGGAGTCCTCAGTTCCACGTGCACTCAATTTCTCTTGCTAAATCTGTCACTCAGTTCGTCTAGCTTCGTTTCATTACTTCCACTGAAAAATAGTTTCCATTTTTTAGTTGAGTCAGATGAAATAGTTGGATGTTATTTTAAACGATTTGGACCGTCAGGGTTCTTTTCCCCCTCGTTCTAACTTTCTCCTTTCGAAGATTAACCTTTCTAATTCTTTCGTAACTTGAAAATGTTTTCTCGTTGCCTCCGAAGCACTCCCTCCTCGACACGATCCTGTTACCAAGGCAGCCTGGTTCGGAGATTTAATTTCTGATTAAACAGTTGGAGAATATAACGAGAGGAGTCATAATTGGTTCGTTCTTTTACATTACAAATATCCACCGGGGGAATATCTTTGTGCGTGTGCGGAAAAAAAAATTCATCTTTCAATTGGAATTTTTTTCCCATATTATTTCGTAAACAAATCATTATAATTTTTTTCTCTCTAAATATTATGTCTGCATTCGAAATTTAATGGAACGGGGTTTCTTTAACGGTAATAACCACGGCAATGTATTTTCAAAATAGATTATATGCCACGTGTCCTTCCCATATCTCTATGCAAGGAGCTATGCTGGGGTTTTCCAGGGCCTCCCCTCTGCGACAACTGCCCTCCTGAGAATTAAAGGGAAGGGTCGCCATGGAATTCTGACCTTTATCGCAGCTTTATCCCACTGTCCAGTCGAGTTGGCAGCAAGCTCTCGAAGGGGTGGGGAGGGCGGGGGAGGGTGTGTGCGGAGTATTCGAAATGACCAGGGACCGACACTTTCTTCACCCCGGTCACGCAAGGCGATGCGTCGTTGTTTCTCTGGCTAGATACTAAAGATGCTATGGACTCCCGCGAAAAGGTTAAGTCCTTTTGCAATCTACGCTCCATTGTTGATATTGCGACACTCGCTCTACAACAAATAATTTATTTGTGACAACCAAAAATGGTGGACCTTAGCGCAGCAGTGAGTTTTAAAGACTTAATAAAACGCGATCGCACTACATCTACGCAAAACCCCGCAAAAAGCTGCATGGGCGTGTGGCGGGGGGTGTTAGGCCACCACCCGTCAAAGAGAATAAAACCGCATGCGAGACCGACGTATTCATGCAAACCTGCACCCACAGTGGCGTATGTAATCATGCGAAAATCTTTTTTACGTACAGGTATGCAAATACATATACTGTCAAACATACAGATGCCCATAAATAATATGCCTTCATAAACATAAACATACATTGGACTTCATTCAATCTTGTTAATGGTAAATTTGTCAGCAAATAAACCCATGGAAAAAAATTGTTTTTTTAAATATAATATCTGTTAAAAATGTTGCTGAAAATCTTCCGATTTTTCTAAAAAATCAAAAATTCTTTTTTTGCACAGGAAATAAGTAATTCCAGCGATAAATTAGGCTGAATGAAGATATATTCTTGGAATTTTTTCAAAGAGTAAGAGTTTTAAAATCAAAAGTTTAAAATAAGGGATTGGAAATGGCTCCCAATACTAAATATGCCTTGTTATATAACTGCATAAACATATAATGCACAATAACCGTGTCGTTAAACATCTAAATGTGTAGCATGGAAGCAAAGGAGGATATTTATCACTAATTGACTGAAAAGAACGGCTGCATATTCTTCTGAAGTAATAAATAAACAGATATGGCACAGAACAACAATTTACGTAAGTCTGCAGATTTTTAATTCCATCCTTGTTTCTTTGCTAGCCTCAAATTTTATTGAAAATAAAAAAAAACCTTCAAGAGAAAATTTTTAAAATAATAAAAAATTCACTGCTGCACCGTTTTGTTTTAGTAGTTTATTCGTTGCAATGGATAAATAGACACTATACCACGGGTTACACTCCCAAAACACATTTTAATACCTTGATGTCGTGAAGGAGAAAATGTGAAAAGTGGTGTTGTTAGTATACAAGTGAACGGACAAGCGTCCATGATGTCCAAGAGGTGGCCATCATGCCATTTCATCCGACTCCTCAAGACCAGGCCGACCACTGCGGTGTCCTCTCCTCTTGAATATTCGCGCTGCGGCTATTTTTAAATCGAATTCACTAATGCCTCATTCCGTCTTTCCCTACACTTCACAAAGTTGCCTATGAATTTAAATTGGCTAGTATTAGTTTTTTACCAATAAAAACCTATTCACAGTTCTCGCTGGCTTTTCGATTTCAACGCACCTTCTGACAGTTCGCCGAGTGAGCAAAGTTTTGAAGAACTACAGTCTGCCTGCACACAACCACAGCAGGATGCGAACTAAGAGCGTATAAGGACGTTTATAGACAGCTTTGGCCCAACCCACCACCGCCACGCCGGACCGAAACGTTTACTTACTTCCTGGATAGCCCTTGCATGTCTGAAAACATGAAATTGCAATTTTCTCCTAATTAACCATTATATTCCAAAATTACCCAGTTGTATTCATTTGGGGACCCTTAATTGGACCCTCACTTCTGCCACGAAAGTGTTGCGAAGGCCTCCTCGCGTCGAAGAGGCCTCACTGCGGCGGAGATGGGCGGGAGAGGAGTGGAGGGATCACTGGAGCTGAGGGGATTTCAGAAGCTGGACGTCATCTGCTGTATTCCCGGGTGACGCTATGTGTGTCAACGCTATCGAGACTTCATTATTTTGAGCGCCTAATTAAATCTTCGTCTTACTACATTTTCTGTAATTCACATTGACGTAGCACTGGAACACGTCTCCATACTTCCGCTTCTCAAAATACACTGGATGAATGTAACGGCCTCAAACCCGCGCATGCGTGTTGAGGGGGAATGTTACTTCCGCATTCCACCAGGAACACTTCTGACGGTCATTTTGTCCGTGGTCTACAAGCATGAGTGCATTGGTTTTCAGCCCACCCTCGTACATTTAACTGACTAATTTTCAATGAGCTTCGTCCTTCATTTCAATTCGCTAAAGGAATTTATCCACAATGAACCCTCGAAAAATGTGTGCACATTTCCCATTTCATAAGCTGAGATCTATTACCTCTCTCCACCAAGTTCTGCCGCTTTCATAATTTTCTTATCTTATTTTCAAATGTTCGCATGCGGTCACCAAAGAAGTTCGTTTTCCTCCTTTTTTCTTCCCTGCTTTACCCACATATCTTCCACGTGAATCACGGTCTCATCGGCATCTCAGTAGGTCTCAGTATCTCTTCTCTGCCCAAACTCTCATCTTATTTCTCCGAGTTTCTCAAACCTCTCTTCCATCACACTTTACAATTTTCCTTCGGTGAACCTTACTCTCCGTAATCACATCTCAAGAATCCTTGAAGTCTACCTTTAACCTACTTCCTAATCGTGTATCTCTTATATTGCTACGCTCAATGCGTTTAAGCCTTTCTTAATCTTTCATGCATGTATTTATTTATCAGAGGTGTCGTCAGTGTCCTTTCGGATGCTTCTTTCGCATTGGCGATTCTGTCCCCAATTTTCATTCCAATCCACCATTTTCCTTGAGAATACCCTGGAAACACTTTTTAAATGTTATCGACGGAAACTGTGCCTGGCTAATCGCACCATATGCTCTGTTGGGGGAATTTCGGGCACCGCGTCGGCGAAATGTAAGGATCCGATTGGTCATTTTTCCTCTCTTTAAGTATGGTATACGTTGTATAAAAGGCGTGAGTTACGGGAACCCATGAAATCTCCCCAGTGCTTCTGACACGGAAGGGTTCCAACGATCTCATTCGTTTGAAATGCGTCCTTATTGGTCGCGCCTCCACCGCCAAAGAATGCTACCAAAATTTCAACCAAATGTCGCATTGTGGGCGCAATTTGACGACAATTTAGGAGAATTCTTCGCTAACGGAAAAGAATGCGGGGATCTCAAGAGTTCCGCATTCGAATCTCGTGAAACGGCTGGGATGTAAGACGTGTGAAATTCCTCACTTGTGGGATAACTCTGCAATTCAATTCAAGATAAGGATGAAGTTTTTGGGATCCATGCGGAAGAGTGGAAAGGGGGGAAGAAAATGGCGTCGCAATTGAAGCGAAGGGACTCTAATATACATTCGCATCGGAAGAATTTTTATAGAGGATTAATTGAGTTCTTTTTATTCCTCTCTCATTCTTTCTCTCTCCTTCTCACTATTTATTTCTCCGCTTTTGCGCAATGCGAAAAAAATTTGAGAAAATAATTTCGAAAAAATATAATTTCCCCGGTATCGCGTCAGCCGGTAAACTCCCGTCCCTCCGCCTCCTCCAGCGTCAAATGAAGCCGGTGCCCGGCCCCGCTCTGTTGCGGTATTTCCCGCAGTGATCCGGAAAGGAGAGATGGGAGGGTGGAGGGGGGATGCCGGGGAGACGGGAGGGGGAGCGCTGGGAGAGATGTGGCAGAAACAGCGGGAGACACGTAAAGGGCGGGCGGTGCGGAGGGATGAAGGAATGGGGCGGAACCAAGATTTTGGACAGCGGGGGAGAGGGAGAGATAGAGAGAGATGAAGATGGGGAAGAAGTAGAGGGCTAAGTCGGAGGAGGAGGAGAGAGAAAGGACCTCATTTTTTGTAAAAACCCCAGGAACGTGAAAGGAGAGGAGCTGGGAGAGAAATGACGCGCACAAAAAACTCGGAAGTGGAAAATAGATAAGACGGACGAGGGCCTCTTCAATGGGGGGCGAAATTGAGACCACCCATCACCCCCATGTTCACTTTAAAATCCCCGCTACCGACCGATAACATTCAAGTACGATATTGCATGTCCTAAGGTAAAATATGTGTGGCTACGGTTATTTTGGCTCCAGAAAACTACGAACTATCTCTTAAAACCCTTCAAACGCGTACGCAGTCATATATCCTGACCAAAAAGCCCATAGTGATGCGGATTTTGTAACTAGGAGATCTCGCTACTCTTTTTGGAAATCACACTTGACACTAGATTTAACGAACTGACACCCTCCGCCTCAAATCGCATGTTTCATTCCATGTTTAAAGTTCAGGCGATGCACGTAAACGGTCCGATTCTTTTCCGTTCTGAACTGCTTTCCGATTGGTTGGCCTCTCGCGTGACGTCAGCGAATGTTAGAATGACGTCAGAAGCGATTCCAACCGTTGTCAACGCACTCGGCGTCCATTAATTTTACTGCACACACTCACATATACATGTATGCATGCGTATATATATATATATATATATATATATATATATATATATATATACATATACATATATATACATACATACGTACATACGTGTGTATATAAATATGGAAATAAAAACAAATCTTGTGTGGTGTGGTAGGGGTGGCAGCTGTTAAAATAAGAATATTGCTGTTTATTGGTAGGTTTAGTATGTACCGAGGTCAGAAATTTGTTGTTATTTAGGGAATTATTAACATCAAGGAAGGTGATCTGTGATGATGAGATGTTGGAAGTGAAAGAAAGAGATGAGGAAAAATTGAGTTGGGAGATGAAGGAATTGAGGGAGTCTATGTTACGAGTATGTGGCGAGAGTAGAAAACTGTCATCAATATAACGGAGCCACAGAAGAGGTTTTAGAAGGTAACTGGAAAGGAACTTCTCTTCCAGGACACCGAGGTGGAGGTTAGCGTATGACGGGCTGAATCTACTTCCCATGGCACAGCCCTTGATTTGGAGATAAAAGTTGTATTAAAAGAAAAGGGGTTACGGGTGAGAATGAAATTAGACAGGTCAATGAGAAAATCGGTGCTGGGAATTTGAGGGCTAGGGCGTTTGGAGAAGAAGTGGCGTAGGGAAGCAAGGCCTTCTTCGTGAGGAATGGAGGTGTATAGGGATGTGACGTCAATTGTGGCCACAATGATCTTGGCGTCAGAAGGGAGGGAAATTGAGTGGAGCAGATTGAGGAAGTGGTAGGTATCTTTGACATAGGAGGGTAACGAGTGAACTAAAGGTTGGAGATAGTGGTCGACGAAGGCGGAAATTCTTTCGGTTGGGGAGTTGCGGGAGGAGACTATAGGCCGCCGTGGGTTTTTCGGTTTGTGTATCCTGGGGAGGATGTAGAAGTGGGGGGTGTTTGGATGGGAAGGTGAAAGGAGGGAGATGTCACTAGGGGATAGGTTTTCATTAGGGCCGTTGTCGCGGAGGAAAGCGATAATTTCATCTTGGAATGCAGGGTTAGGGTTAGCCGGAATATGTTTGTAGGAAGAGGGGTCTGCGAGTAATCTGTTGGCTTCTTTTAGGTAATCAGTGGTGTTTAAGATTACCACTGTCGTGCCCTTGTCAGCGGAGGTGATGACCAGGTTGGGATTTTTTATTAGTTTTCTCAACTAGGATTCTTCTGCAGGGGAGAGGTTCGGTTTAGGATTCAGAGAGTTGAGGAAAGAGGGACTAGATATTTTAGATAGGAGAAGATCAATAAAGATTTCGACAGGGTGATTCGGAGGTAGAGGTTTTGGTTCAAGGTGGGAAGGTGGGCGGAACTTACTTAGGGCGCTGTGTCTAGGAGCGGGAGGATGAGAATTGTTGGGTTGCGTCGCCCAGAAGGGTCACCATCTTAGGCTTCTGGCGAAATTTATAGCCTCAGAGAGGATGGTCACGTGATTGACTTTGGGGGTTGGGGAGAAAGAGAGGCCTTTGCCTAGAAGTGAAACTTGCTGCTGGTGCAGGGTAAAGCTTGAGAGGTTCATCACGTGTTCGGCAGTATCTATTGTTTGGTCGGACTGGCGGCGAAAGGGTGGGATGAGAAAGGTTTTGTTGGTGGTGACGCCCGGGTAGAGTTCGCGGAATCGGTTTTGCGTTAGCGGAATCGGGTGGGGATAGGTGGGGGGGAGGTTGAAAATAGTAGCTAAATCGGGTTATGGAGGTAAAGGGGTGGGGAAGGAGGGTTAAGTTTCACGAGCCGGAAATAAGAAGCACAAAGATTGTAGAATTTTCTCAGAGCTTTACTACGTCGGACTCAAGGGAGCGAAGAGCCGATTTAAGAATTCGGCTAACATAGGGGAGGAAATGTGGGGAAGTGAGAGAAATAATGTTAATGAGGGGATGCGTGGGATTGTGGTATTTGTGCATAAGGCTAGTATATTGATTTCGGATGTACATCCAAAAGAGAAATGACTGCTGAAACTTCATGGTATGAAGACTGGGATGTAGGGCTGGAAGTAGGCTGATAAAGGGAACTTGATGCATTAACCATTGGGCACGATGCCCAATGCGATGCATGCCGAAAGAAATTCAGAGTGGCAAGTGTACTGAGCGAGCTTGAGAGAGAATTTTTTGATAAGGCGTAACCAAGATGGTGTAGGGTTGAAGTCATTCATCATAAAGGAGAGAAAAGTGGACAAGTAGAGTGTTGAGATGGAAAATAAAAGGAAGAGGAAAAATAGAGAAACAGTGGTGAAGGGAAGGATAGAACGCCAAGAAAGGTAGTTACAGCTTACAGCACTGGAACCGTAGACGCAGCACGTTGACAGAAGATTGCTAATAGCAACAGTATAGGATGATTTCTTCGAAGTAACGCGGAAGTGTTCAATACAAAACTTAGACAGCAACACATAAAAGGAACTCTCACACGTAATTTCTTGATAATTTCGACGGAATTGTGCTCCGTCTTCCTCGGAAGGTTAGTTAGGACTGACTGGCGAAAGATATGTGGGAGAGAGAGAGAAGGGGACGGGGGAAGGGGAGAACGCGTAGTGGGGGATTGCTGAAATCCCGCATACGGCGAACAAATATTACTTTACACAAGAAATAGATATATAAGGAAAGCGGATAGGAAAACATGTAAAGATGAACACAGTTAAGGTGGGGAAGGTGGATTTGAGCAGATCACAAACGTAAAAATATTTCCTTATCCAGGATTTGAACAAAGGACTTTCCACTTTGCAATCGGAGCACATGGGGTTTTAAAACACCGTAGATCTCAGCGTAACATAGTTTTCCATATTAGCTTCAGTGGTGGTTAAGGCAGATTAAGTGGGACAGATTAAGTGGTAGAGCATCCGCCCGGCAAGTGGAAGGTTCGTTGTTCAAATCCCGGATAAGGAAATATTTTTACGGAAAGAAATCAATATATACCTTCGCCAGCGCTCTTTGATTTCAGATTCTCTCTGAAGTTGGGCCCTTTTGAGTGTGTGTGTGCGTTTATCGAGTGCTAGTGTGTGTGAATGGTCTGTGCTCGTCCTTCGTGGATAGGCACAGAGTGTGTACTTGTAAAACATCCTGGTACGAAGAATTCTGCATATTCGGGTTTTCACCGCGTTGTTGTTTGAAGCCGATAACAGTTTCGCCGAAGTTGCATCCGGCGTCTTCAGGTCGAAGATGAGGCACTCAGATTGACTGATTGATTGATAAAGGTGTTTATTGATCCAAGCAGTTGTACAATAACAGTAACATATAACATTAATAACAACAGTATAACAGATAATAAAGGTAACAGTACTACTAGCAAGGAAGCCCTGTTATAGGCATATGCCTCTTCAGGGACTAGAGCCGCTAAGGAAAATGTCTATGCTCAGCGGTGGCAGAAAGGAGGGACTCAGATTTTGGCCGTCCTTATATAGGTGGTCCCGTCCAGGTGCTGCTCTCTGATTAGTCCTTTTTCGAAGGACTCTCTTCCACGCGTTGTGGAGATGGTGGCCTTCATCTCCATTGAAATTCGCCGGGTTTTTGGCCATCTCAATAGCTTCTCTAATTAGGCGTGGGTAATATCTACTTTCTTTACTTATGATTGCAGCTTCATGGAATAGAATGTCATGGCCGGGTTGACTCCATTTGTGTTCGGAGATGGCCGAGAGGTGAAACTGTTTATTCGTTGTTGCCCGGAGGTGTTCTTTCATCCGAACTTTCATAGCTCGGCAGGTTTCCCCGATGTAGGCTTTCCCATTGAAAATGAAAGAATAGTAACTATGTGATTCCACAGAAATTTTATTTATTTCGATACGACCCGGGTTTCGACGTTCAACGTCATCTTCAGGTAACAACTCTTACAGACATCCATCTATATATACTACATTCCGGTAGGGGCGGGGAGGTGAGAAGGTGGGTGAGGGAGGGAAGTGAGCAATTGGAGGGAAGGTTGGCTCCCTCCTAATGGCGGAGGAAAGTGGGTGGGTTTTAAACGGTTCATAGACATAAATTTATGCCTATGAACCGTTTAAAACCCACCCATTTCCTCCGCCATATATATATATATATATATGTACATGTATGCATATATATACCTCGCAACCATTAAGGCAAAGGTACATTGAAATCTCAAGTTCCCGCCATTTGTTTTCACCAATGGGTACATCACCGAACCCCTTACCTATTATAGTTCGACGTCGTGTTTGACGCGAGGCTTGTTGTTGCGGTTGTCAACGTGAAGTATTTGCAGGAGAGACGGAATGCATGTCAACATTTTAGGAAAGAGTTTTATAATTAAACCTATTCGTTTCGCACGCACGCAATGAGACAGGGAGGGCGTATTATTATTATCGTTCATCAAAGCCTTCTAAACTTATTTCTGTTTTTAGGGTTTCACAATGTTGCCCTGGAAACTCAGAGCTCTCCATCATACTACTTCCGTGCCCTTGGTCACCCAACCAAAACTAAAGAATGAAGACCCAACAAGGCGAAAATCCTCTGAGAACCAAACAGTTGATAGTATACCTCTAATTTTCTTAAATGAACCTCAATTCAAAATCTAGAAATGGCGTTTTATAGTATTCCTTTCAACGGACCTTCCTCACGGGGAATCGCTCCATTTACGAGGGTAGGCTGACAACCAATTCACACCTGCTTATAGACCACTAACGAAATGACCGTTAGAAGCCCTCCTAGTGGCATGTGGAAGAAACATTACCCCTCAACACGCATGCGTGGGTTTCAGGTCGTTACATTCACCCAGTGTCTTTAGAGAACATCCAGTGTATTAAAAACGGCGTAGTGAACGCCATATCAGCAAACGACTACCCATGCCGTTAAGTAAAGGCATCGCGTCTAAGTGGATTTGTGGCAGCAAGATACCTGGAAACGATGAAAGAAGAAAGGGGAAGAGAGGAAGAGGAAGGAGGATGTCGAAAGATGGTTCATTAAAAAATAAACAGCTGCAAACGGGAAATAGTGTGGACAAAGAGCGATCTATTAACACCTGCGTATGGATCCTCCGTTTCTACGTAGGAGGGGACACGTGGACGAAGAGAGTGCTGGAGAAGATGAAAGTGTGGCCCTTAAAGAAGAATTATGAAAATAAATTGGATAGAGTAAGGAGACGACGGAAGACGTCTGAGCTTTGAGGGAGTGATTAGAGATGTTGGAAGATTGGGACCACATGGTTATTGGAAAGATGCTGTTTCCTCAAACCAATCCCCGGATTGATATCAGGAGGGCATCTTCTGAGAAACTGCCTCAGGTTAAACTTAGGTAGAAATGACCTTCATCATAAAGATCAGGAAAACAAACAAGAAACTACGATTCTAATTGTTCTAATCGTAAATCCAAACCCTACTTCGAGAAACCCCGATTGATTATTCACCCTCACCACAGTGAAGAGAACTGCGAATTTAACAAATCAAGGTTGTGAAAAAGAAGTAATTCACTTAATGAGCAAAAAAAATTCTATGGGACGGGAATTCGTATTATTGTTTCATGTGACATCGAAGCAAAATTAAATGCACGTGGAAAAACGTCGTTTTCTGGGAACGGAAGGGAAATAAAAAATTCAAAGGATGGGAAATTATTATCACGAATTCAAGAAAAATGAACACAATCATTATCAAATGAAAATGTGAAAATATACGGCAGAGAATAATTAGGGCAGACGGAGCAAGAAGAGGAGATAGGCATAAAAATTAAAGAGGACGTGTAACCAAATAAGGACGGGTGACGTCTTTTTAGCACGAGCGTGCCTTTAGTGGGTGAGAGAAGCTATCTGCTCCGTGTTGGTTGCCAATCTATATATACATATATTGGCAACCAACCCTCCCATGGACTACAACCTTGTCGTGGTGGAAAGGCTTGTGTGTTCCGATGACCCCTAGAGCTGTGCTGGCGGGAGTAATAATAATTACTCCTGGAAGGGTCACCCATGCCAGATAGGTCGAAGGTTAGGAGCCAGATGATAGGTAGTCCACGCAGCGTCGGTTACTCAGTGAGGCGGCTGCAATGGCGTCTGACCCCAGTGGGGCGGCCATTAAGTGATGGTGTCACGTTAAAAACACTATTGAGGAAGGCAACGGGAAACCACCTCAATTATGATTCCCCAGAATATAATGATGGGCACTATAGGTAACATGAGTCCTGGCAACTACGGGACTCGGCCGAAGAGGCCGTGTGTCGTGCCCGGCAGCGGGAGAGGCAAGGCTTCCGCGGTCGTCATCCCACGAAACCCTTGCAGGGAAGAAATAACTTCAGCAGGACAGAAGACTCAGAAGAAGGTGAAAGTAGTTAGAATAGGAACCTGGAACGTCAGGACAATGTTGAGGAGAGGCAAATTAGAAAATATTAAGCGAGAGATGGAAAGAGGTAATATAGATGTTTTAGGCCTCTGCGAGGTGAGATGGAAGGATAGCGGGGATTACTGGAGTGACAATTATAGGGTGACATACAGCGGCGGGGACGAGAGCCAACGATGGGTTGCCGTAATTTTAAATAAAGGGGTAGGAAGAAGCGTAGTCAACATAGAGCAAACGACAGATAGAATTTTACTCGTAGAGATTAAAGCAGAGCCGACGAACTTGGTCATTGTTCAGGTATACATGCCACCGAGCAACCACAAGGAGGAAGAAGTCGATAGGATGTACGATGAGTTAGAGGATATCATCGCGAGTGTTCCTGCAGGGAAACATTTGATAGTGATGGGGGATTGGAATGCGACGGTAGGCGAAGAAAGAGAGGCTGGTAAGGTGGGAGACTATGGGCTAGGCACAAGGAATGAACGCGGGGAGAGAGCAATTGAATTCTGCATGAGACAGGGGTTAGTCATCACTAACACATGGTTTAGACACCACAAAAGGCGTAGGTATACATGGAAAATGCCAGGTGACTCAGAAAGGTATCAGTTAGATTATATTATGGTTAGGCACAGGTTTAGGAACAGTGTGATAAATTCGCACAGTTTCCCAGGAGCGGATGCGGACTCTGACCACAATTTAGTTGTTATGAAATGTAATGTTCGTTTCAAGAAGATAAGGCAAGGGCGGCGGGTCAGGAAATGGAATTTAGAAGCACTAAATGGACTGACGAGGAAGGAGTATCAGCAGGCTGTAGAGAAGGTGACGGATGACGGTAAAGAACTGAGTACTACCAAACAAAAATGGGAATGTATCAAGAAAGGGATATTGGAAGCGGCTAAAGACACTATGGGAACCGTTAAGGGGAAAATGATAAGGAAACCAGGGGTAACGGATGAGATGATTGCAAAGATGGATGAGAGAAGAGGATGGAAAAATGTAAACACAGAGTTAGGCAAAATGAAATACAAAGTGTTAAACAATAAATTAAGAAGGGTCACAAATAAAGCAAAAGAAGAATGGTGGAAAACGCAATGCGATGATATGGAAAGATTACAGAAGAAGGGTGAAATTGGTGCTCTATACAGCAAGGTTAAGTTATTGTCGGGAAGTAAGAAGGTAGGATCTGTGCTAACAGTTAAAGATAAATGGGGTAAGATAATAGTTGAACCAGGAAAAATACAAGAGAGATGGAAGGAATATATAGAAACACTGTATGGTAAAGAACTTAGGCCGACAAGGTTAGACATAGAAAAGGAACATGACGTAGAAGAAGATAGCTTAGGTCCAGGCATACTCGACGATGAAATAGAAAGGGCATTAATGGAGATGAAAGCAAATAAGGCTGTAGGGGTGGGCAATATTCCTGTAGAAATGTTGAAATGGTTAGGGAAAGGTGGGAAGAAGGCCATATATGGCCTGATTCGTAGTATCTATGAGGAAGAATCTGGCCGGAAGATTTTGTGAGATCGGTGTTAGTTCCTATTCCAAAAAAGGCAAAGGCTTCGTCATGTAAGGATTACAGAACAATAAGTTTGATATCCCACGCAGCTAAAGTTATTCTCAGGATCATCAACAAAAGGATAGAGAGTAAGGCAAATGATTACTTAGGGGATGATCAGTTTGGGTTCAGGAAAGGAAGAGGTACGCGTGATGCCATTGCAGTAATGAGATCACTAGTCGAGATGAATATAGAATACAATCAGGACGTTTTTGCCTGTTTTGTAGATTTGGAAAAAGCGTTTGATAGAGTGAATTGGGAAAAATTAATGCGTGTATTGCAGAAAATAGGGATGGATTGGAGGGACAGGAAACTGATCCGCAACCTGTACATGTCTCAGACTGCTCAGGTGCGAGTGGGGAATGGAGAGTCCGGATGGGCAGTGTTAGGAAGAGGTGTAAGGCAGGGTTGCCCATTGTCACCCGTGCTGTTCAACGTATATGTGGAGGAAATGATTAAAGAGGCATGGGAAGAACTGGAGGTAGGAATGAAAGTCGGAGGGGAATTCATAAAATCGGTTAGGTTTGCTGATGACCAAGCATTAGTTGCTTAGTCAGCCAAGGGGTTGAGAGCATTGCTGAGTGAATTGGAGGTTCAGTGCGATAACTATGGGATGAGAATCAATATTAATAAAACAAAGGTTATGCGATTTTCCAGAAAGAAAAAGGCTAAGCTAAATATTAAAATAGGCGGGGAAAAAATAGAGCAGGTAGAACTGTTTACATATCTCGGAAGTGTTTTGGACCAATACGGTCAAAGTGTTAGGGACGTAAGGAGAAGAATTGCGCTAGGCAAGGAGGCTTTCTCAAGGAGGAGGGAGTTGATGACGTGGACGTTGAGTAGGGATGTTAAGACAAAACTCGTAAAAACTCTCATATGGAGCGTAGGTATGTACGGCGCGGAAACGTGGTCACTGAAGCAGGAGGATAGACGTAGATTGGAGGCTTTTGAAATGTTAGTGTGGAGAAAAATGGAGAAGGTGAAATGGACAGAAAGGAAAACAAATGAAGTACTGGAGATGGAGGGTGATGAGAAGGGTTAATTGAAAGAAATCCTATGGAGGCAGGAAAAATGGATGAAAGGCGTATTGAGCGGTAGTGGAATGTTGAAGAAGGTAATAGAGGGGAGGATGTTGGCCAAGCGAGGAAAGGGTAGGATCAGGATAGGAATGTTGGACGGGATGAAGGGAGGAAAGAATTACACCGAGATGAAGAGGGGCCTGATGTGGATGACGGTGCTGGATTGGGTTTTGTTTGGAGTTACAAAATGTTTATTTGATAGTTGTGTTCCTCCATAAACCTACCATAACCGGTAGAATACTTAACAATACTTAATAAAAATACACACGTACATAAACATAAATACTTGAAGGAAATGTACGCTCCTTCACCGAAGGCACAAATAAATCCAGAACATCTTGTATATAACATAGGAGCACAAGGAAAGGACGCTTACTCTTAAGGAATTTTACTCTTCTTACAAAGCAGTTTCAATCACGTTTTGTGTGCATAATTATATATATATATATATATATATACATATATATATACATATATAAAATTTACTAAATAGTCATAGCAAACACAGAAACTAAAACATATGAAAGACGGACTCACTAGTTCTCGAATTTTCTCGAATTTTCGGTGGGGCAACTACTTTCTCAAGAGGAATTAGGAACAGGTCTGTTCCTAATTCCTCTTGAGAAAGGTGGTCACACCACCGAAAATTCGAGAACTAGTGAGTCCGTCTTTTATATGTTTTAGTTTCTGTGTTTGCTATGACTATTTAGTGAATTTTATTGTGCACGTTCGTGGCTTTTCCAAGAAAGTGACTATATATACATACATATATATATACATACTTTGGGCACCTGCAGCTCCACCCAAGTTAGTTGATTTTTCGGGTACCAGATCTTCCTGGGAAACCATAACGGGCACAGGGAAAGGAACTGGCCCCCCTACCCTGATGTGTGAATATTCACACGCCGTCGGGCTTGGTACACGGGTGAGCTTACCATCACCTACTAAACCGACCTTCGGGTTGATTACTGTGTTTATGGTTTATATATATACATATATATATATATATATATGTATATATATATATATCGATGATGCGGAAGTACTCACGAGAGCAATATAACTTTTGGACGGCACAATAGAACATAGAATAAAACAGATAACACGTAAAAAGACACACTGTAGATGATTTAAGCTTTCGGCCTACTCCGAGGCCTTCTTCAGGTCAGACTGAGAGGTTTTGAGGGAAGAGTGCCTGGGGAGGGGAGGGGGGCGGAAGGTTTAGGGACTGTTGGGAAGGAAATTAAAGATGGCGGTGAAGGGTGGGAATTTTAAAGGATCGGAAATATAGGATGCATGCGGATTCGCGAGTTCTCACCTCTATGTTGGTGGCTGAATCGGGTAGGGATTCTAGAACTGTTAGGGAAAAGCATTCGTCAAATGATAGGTTGTGTGAACTTGCATGTAAAGGGATAGGAAGAGAAGAGAGTGAAGCAGAATTACATGAGTAGCGGTCATGTAATTCTGCTTCACTCTAATCATCTACAGTGTGAGTGTCTTTTTACGTGTTATCTGTTTTATTCTGTGTTCTATATATATTATATATATTCCCTACCCTGATGTGTGAATATCCACACGCAGTCGGGCTTGGTACATGGGTGACCTCTACCATCACCTACTAAACCGACCTTCGGGTTGATTACTGTGTTTATGGTTTTTTTTAATATATATTTGTATACATATACACACAAACCCACACATATATATATATATATATATATATACATACATTTTTGTGTGTTTTTGTGTATATTAATCGTTTACTACCTTGAACAAAAAGTTCCCGGAATAACCATCGTGTGGCGCTCCCGTCGTTCCGATTTGAGTTCTGTTTTTTTTTGTTAAATTGGAACATCTGTTGTTGATATTCCCTTTAAATCTTAGTGTCATAACTTGACATTTGCAAAAGTTACGTTGCCAAGAGTACATCTATCTCTGTGTGTGTTGGCGATTTTTTACAATTGCAGAAATGGATTTAAATTTGCAACAACGAACTTGTATTAAATTTTGCGTAAAAAACGGATTTAGTGGCGCACGGACGTTGGAAATGTTGGAAAAGTGTTTCGGCAACGATTCTCTAAAAAAAACGGTCGTTTACCAGTGGCACGAGCGGTTCAGAAGTGGTCGTGAGTCAATCGAAGATGATGAACGCAGTGGCAGACCATCGACATCGAAAGTCGGTGAAAAAATTGATAAAGTAAAAGAAATGTTGGTCAATAACCGCAAATTAACCATCAGAGAAATAGCGGAGGACTTGAACATTGCCTATGGATCCGCCCAAGACATTGTGGTTAATGATTTGGGTTTCCGTCGTGTAGCAGCAAAGTTGGTGCCAAAAGACCTCAATTTCATGCAAAAAAGAGACCGTGTTGACGTCGCAAAAGACATGATTTGCGAGGATGAATCCGATCCCACATTCATCAAAAGGATCATTACTGGTGACGAGACGTGGGTTTATGAGTACGACACGCAATCCAGACATCAGGCAAGTGAATGGCGTTCACCAAATGAGCCGAGACCAAAAAAACCACCATTTCGTTTTCAGTCAAAAAAGAAGGCAATGCTGACGGTTTTCATGGATTACAACGGTGTAGTGCATCATGAATTTTTGCCAGAAGGCCAGACAGTAAACAAAGAGTATTATTTGGGCGTTATGAGACGTTTGCGTGAAGCAATTCGCGGAAAGAGTCCAGAAATCGTCGCACAGTGCGTCGAGACCGTCGCACAGTGCTATCATTATTCGTAATTTTTTGACGAAAAATGCAACAAATACCATCCAACAGCCACCGAATTCACCTGATTTGGCTCCCTGTGACTTCTTTCTGTTCAATCGAGTTAAAAAACCATTACGGGGAACGCGTTTTAGCAGCCGAGAGGAAGTAATGGAAAAATCGCAGGAAGCACTGATGGACATACCGAAAACCGAATATAAAAAATGTTTCGAGGATTGGATCAAGCGCTGGCATAAGTGTGTTGCAGTCGATGGGGATTACTTTGAAGGGGACAATATAGATTTAGATGAATAAACTTGTATTTTTAATTTTCTGAATAAATTCCGAGAACTTTTTGATCAAGGTAGTATTTCCATTTTTATTCTTATGTCATGATCCCTTCATTCTCGTTCATGAAGACGGCGTCAGGGGCGCTAGTCCATAAGCACGGTGGGGTGAGGCGCACGGTGCAGCACGTGGTCTATTGGCTTTCACGTGGAACGATTCGCCGTGAATTTTATTTCGGCCGTCGTCCGTCGAACCTTAATATATGGGTTATTTGCCGCTCTGTTATGCGCATTGCTCGCCATTAACTGGGGCAGAGTTGCTGCATTAGCACTCGGGGACGCCGCCGCAGTCTATAAACTACACACGTAGTCTTACGGTTACAGGTATGAATTACACACTGCCTATTGTATAAATCACAACACTGCGACGAGCACTTCGAAAGCACCCATCATGGTCCACTTTCACGCTCCTCCCTCTCTGTTTCAGTTTCTAATGTGAAAGGTTCTTACAAACTACGATTCTAAGTATTAATGTGCACACGATATTAACTCATGTCAGAGTTGTTTTTAGGACACACAGCATTGTTGCCCATCCCCAAATTCCCTAGAGGAATTTTCATAGTGTTTTTTATCACCTTGGTAGCACTCTAATGTGAAATTAATATGGGACCTTTGTAAATACCACACTTGGCATACGGCTCATTTTCTAAAATTTTTAAATTATCGTTGCACGTAGAAATCGTTTTGGCGCTTCCGATATTTTCCAATGTTAATTTTTTAACTGCGAAATCACGTCCTATTTACGAGGGTAGACTGAAAAGTAACGCATGCATGCTTGTAGACCACAAACGAAATAACCTTTAGAAACACTCCTGGTAGTATGCTGAAGTAACATTCCCCCTCAACACGCATGCGCAGGTTTGAGGTCGTGTTACATTCATCCGGTGTATTTTGAGAAGCGGAAGTATGGAGACGTGTTCTAGTGTTATGTCAACGCGAGTTAAACAGCGTATGCTGTTGTCGAATTTTTTAATGCTGAATAAATTACTCAAACAGACATTCATCGTAGTTTCATTCTAGGTTGTTTATGGTAACAATGTTGTCGATAGGTCTACTTTAAATCGATGGGTAGTAAAATTTCGTGGTTGTGAACCTGAAAAAGCCACAATTGTTGATGAAACACTCAGCGAACGTCCGATCACTGCCAAAGACGATAAACGATTTATTTTTTCATTTAATTTCCCTGAATTACCTTTTGTCTTGATTCTGTAGGAAACCGCAAGAATGCTTCTCTGCTACAGAAGTCGAAATCACTTTCCGAAAGTTTAATTACTTAATGGAAGTTAATTCGGATACATTTCAAATATATTATAGGAATATAAAGAGCAGACAAAACATATAATTATCTTAGTTTCACGGTAGCCTTTATTGCGAGGTTTTTTTCAGTTTTTTGCTGAAGAAAAACGTAAGTTATGCCGCGAGTTCTACCTTGTTTCAAATAATTTATGAAAATATATCTATCTGTACATGCACCTGATATGCTTCAAATACCAAGGTTGCGAAGAAAGTGACTTACATTTCGGCCTAGCGTGGCGGTTCTTTGTGTTAGAGCCACCATCTTGCTGTTTATAAACGTCCTTATGCACTCTTAGTACGCATCCTGCCGTGGTGGTTGGTGCAGACAGACTGCGGTTCTTCTATGCTTTGCTCACTCGGCGAACTGTCCAAAAATGCGCAGCAATAGAAACGCCAGCAGATCTGTGATAAGGTTTTGTACTGGCAAAAAACAAACACAAGCCGATTGAAATCCATGGGCCGCTAAGGCTCAGTGAAGCGTGTACGGAGAGACGCAATAATGTGTGAAGACGGAGTGTGGGGGTGGCGCATTCATTTTAAAGATTTCCACGGCACCAATGCTCACTCTTGAACCAACGGCGACACTGACGACGCACAACTCTTGTCCCTCATCACTTTTTCGGTGCACAGCACGAATTTCCCGATGATGAATGTCAACGCAGCTTCGAAGCTTTTTATCGGTGAAAACATTATCATTAAACGGATTTAACATTTGTCGGGATTTCCAACAGCATTGTTAATTTTGATTGGCTACTCTAAACAAACGACAAGTGGCACGGCCTTCCACAAAACACTGGTCGTGGTCTGCTTCGGTAATCAACGCATCTGAAGTTTCGGAATTCAGCGTCGAGGAGAGAACTTGATGGATGTACAATACTCCACGTGTCTGTTCCACGGATATTTGAACCTATCGCAACGAATTGAACTCACTGACTATTCCCTTTTCCTCTCGCCAGCTAAAATACGATGGTACTCTTCTCCCTCATGAAACCATTAATGGTGAGAATTTTACTCCGTCGTCATGGTAACAAGTTAGCGGTGTGGTTTCCAACGATCGATCGGGTGATTTAGTCATCCGGCGACGTTTCACAGGAAAGCTAATCATTGCTGATTGTGCAAAACTAGGGAATGAAGCAACAAATCCTCATTTCCATCCATAGAAATCGATTCGCGACCACTGCCTTGTACTTAAATCACCATGCGGATGGTTGCCTCGGGAACTTAATGCAATTGTTGCATCGATTGAAATTATTCCTTACATCAACCACAATAACCATCAATACGAGTATTAGCGGATATGCGACTGACAGCTGATATCTTCTGCACTATCGGGCATAAATAATTTTTTACCATTAGGATGCTCGGGAGATGTCGGAAGAATAGATGAAGAGAGTGAAACCCAGTGTCTGAATTATTCCACTTTATTAACAAGTTACCAAATGATCACAGAATTTAACTTTCCATCCAACGGACGGCTTAATGCACTTGAGGTACTCCTACACATTACAACCAAGTAATCTCGCGAATCAAAGAGTTTGTGAAATGGGAGTTATGATTACAGGAAAGGCGCTTATCATTAGTCTGTTTTTAAGGAAAGGTGTGCCAAGGGATCACAAACTTAAGCGTCCCATCCGACGGACGGCGCACTCCACTTTAGGCGCTCTCTCCAAAAGAGACCCTAAGGTTTGAATCGGTCATGCCAACCCCGGTATTCGAACCGAGGTCTCTTGAGAGGAGACATTGAGATCCCTGTAGTACCCTTAGACTCAACAGCTACTCTCCCCATCATCAATTTAATTTATAGTGTTGGTATGTGGAACAGAGGTTGTCGACCCTGTTTGGAGACCACGAGGTGATGAATTAAGTATTTTACCTGGCAACGCAGCTGTTACATTTTTCTCCTTGGCAACTGCGCGGGAGTCCTACTGGCTTAATGGAGGCGGCAAAAGGGTTTTTCTCTTCTGGGTGAAGGGCGAGATACGCAGCTACAGAGTGCGTTCCAGAAGTTGTGCATATTATTTTTAAATGCAGTTTATTGAACAGAGTTGCAAAAACGCTTCAAATTCTCCAAATTACTGTCCTTGGACCTCTGCGCATTTTTTCCAGCGACTCTGCCATGACCGGTACACGCCCTGGAAGGCGTCTTCGGAGACTTCTCGCAAGGTCTTCGTCACGGCTGATTGGATCTCTTCTACGGATGAAAAGCGGGTTCCTTTCAGGGCTGCCTTAATCCGAGGGAACAAAGAGAAGCCTTCTGGGGCATTGTGGCAAGCCGCTTGGGTGCGAGCTTGGCGCACAACTTCCTCATCGCTAAATCTTCAGCAACAATGCGAAACACAACAGTAGACGACAAGTCCAGTTCATTGGCGGCCATCTTGATACTCAATCGACGGTCAGAGTCCAACAACTATTGAACACGAGCCACATTGTTGTCGCTTTTGCAGGTTGACGGCCGTACAGAGTGTTGTTCGTCGTGAAAATCTTCCCGACCCTCCTTAAAGGTCTTCAACCACCTCGAAACTTGTGTAAGGGCAGAGCAGAGTCCCCGAAAGCCTTACGAATCATTTTGTTAGTCTCCTCAAGAGATTTGTTTTCAGTTTAGCACAAAAAATAGTAATCGCCTAACGTTGCTCGATAGTCGATTCCATTTTTTCGTGTGATACGGTCGGCGCGCAGAGGTTTACAAGAACTGACGTCCTGCCGCTTCCACAGCTTGGAGAGCTCTGAGACCGGTTTCGTAGCAAAGCTTAGTCCCCCGACCTAGTCCAAGAAATTCAATCCGACCAATAAGAGCGCCATGGAAAATTCAATTCCATTAAATTTGGAACTCACCGCGTATTTGATGCTTGATCATTAATTTTGAGGCACAACACACCCACAATTGCGTTGTGTTGGGGGAGTGACGGAGGATGTGAGGAGGAAGGAGTGCTTCGGAATGGACGCTCGAAATAAGGGGTCCATAGGGGATTCGAGGGTCCGAGGGAGCGATAGGGTACGTCCCGCGTACAAATTGAATCCTTTTGTTGAACCCCTTCCAATCCTCCCCCACCTCCTCTAGGGGCCAGGATTTGTGTGTTCCCTGGTAACTAGGACGTATTTCTTCCGAGGAGTGAGGGAGAGCGGAGGGAAGTCGATCCCTGGACCGACGCGATAGTTCGCGGAGGGGAACCGGAGAGGAAAACAAAAGACACGCGGGTTGCGTATCCAAAGCAATCGCGAAAAGTGAGGGAGAGAGTGTGACGTAAACGCAGTCACGTGACAGCGGTGTGATTTTCGTTCGGCGGTTCAAAAGGAACTTACTTCCGCACAAAAGTGATTCTAACGACGATAATTAAACTGATTAAAATAAATGGATATTAGCGGAAAGCATCGAATATTTATTTCTACAGAAAAACAGTTTTCCAACGAAAGAAAGCAAACGTTGTTCCTGGTGTAATAAGGATACTGCAAAACTCTGATACTAAATATTACGTTGCGCATGCCGGTTTCCTGTTTTTCTCTCTCTTTTGTGCAAAAACCACTAGAGGCGCTACCCGGCAATAATCTTGCGTAATCTGTCCATTCCTCCAGTCACCGAAAACGTCGAAATAAACTACTCATGCATTCCAGCTTACAGCTGACAACCATCACCTAGGTAAAATGGAAAGAAATAAATGAGGAAAATCCTGAATATTTGACAGCGCCATCAACTCCCCTACAGTTGGCGACGGTCGCGCCACATTGTTCGTTCCTCAACATAGATGTTAGAGCCGCATGTAAGTGGTGACGTCATCTGCCCTTGGCCGCACTCAATGGCGGGAGGAGGAATGAGTGGCTGAGGGGGTTCAAGGCAGGAGCGGATGATGCGGATCCGAACACTTGCCTCCCTTCGAAGATCCTCTCGCATCATCCCTGGGCCGCTACATCCTCCTCTGCAGACCCCTCCTCCCTCTCTCCCCCTCACGTGGCTGTGCATACAAAGCGCTGGCCCGATAGGCTCTTTCCCCCCTCACAAGGGATAACTGCGTGCGATAAGAACGGACGGCACTTGGGAGAGCATCTGTCCCTTCCGTAGGAGGGAATGAAATCAATACCCACATTCAGACCGGACATCTGTTGACCCAGAAAAATGTAAACCGATTTTCTGGTATTTCGATCGGTATTTGATAGCTCATATTACAATCCACAGTTTTACTTTCAGTCCCCTCTCCAGTCTTCCTTCACAAATGGCACACAGGGCACCGAAGTACTCTAATTGGGCATTGGTTGTGGTTTTAATGGTGCGTGGCCTAAGAGCGTTGGCATCTCTTTTCGGACGGGTGAAGTATTAAATTACTATGTTTGGGTTTGCTAGCATGCTACAATCTGTAACTTAACCTTAGGTTAGGCGTAGGTTACAGTTCATAGTTACAGGCAATTAATCCAACTTCGTTAGGATCCCATATATTACTAGAAGCATATTCTATAAATGAGGCCTAATCAGCGACATATAGCATTTATCTTTGACCTTTTCATCACAATTACCCAATACTCTTCTAATAAATTTTAATTTTTTTGTCAGCTTGACCACATATTCCCCGAACGTGTTTCACCCAGGAGAGATCCTGAAAGAGGGTAACGCCTAGGTATTTAATCGAGTCCACGCAATTCCATTTCGATGTTCCCGATGTAGTAGGCGTTCGGAGGGAATTGCTCTTTTTTCAAAAGTTTACATTATTATTGGCCCAAGATCCATCCCTACCGTTCCTTCCTCATTGTACATGTATTTTCTTTAATCTTCTTAATTCTCTGGAATTATCCAGATGGCCGAATTGCTCGGCTAGCTGCGTTCCGTGTTCGCATGCATTCCTCGCCGGGACAGCCCGAGGCGTCGTCCCTTCGCCATCAAATCACGCCACGCTCCGATTACGGCGTGAACATACGGCCGTGCCGCATCGCCGTGAATCGCCTGGTAATCCAGAGAGTATATCCGACGCAGGGAATTAATTCAACCAGCTTACTTCCTTTCCCTGTGACTCAGTGTTAGCACGGGAGGGGGGGGGAGTGAGTCGCCTGGCTTTATAAAAAAGCAAACCCCGTTCAGGCCCTCAAAGGAAAGTTGAGGAACGGAGCTATCCGTTTAAAGGGAATGGAAAAAATTGAACTCTCTCGTATAAGAAATAAATTCATCGGCCAAAAAAATATCACAGAGGTGCTATGAGGATTTGCAGCAGGCACATCTGTGTTTGTGAAGGCGCAATATATTTTTCTGCTGAGGGGATAATGTAGGTTGTCTGAATTTTAGAAAAAAATCAGTGGCATTTATTCATGAAAAAGTGGTTGATAAAGAGTGAGGTCATTCTTTTATTGTTGCAGATCACTATGGATAAAATGCATCAAAAATATTATTAACATATATCATACAGGATAAAAACTTAACAAAGGTAAATCGCCAATAATCAGACAACACGTAATGCATAATTAGCGCCTTTCAACGGAATGTTTCAATAAAAAAATTTATTTCCAATCTGATACATATTCAGTACATGCGTTAATGTTATTGCGTCTCAGAAAATGTGGCTTAAACTCACACGTACGACATATGGGGTGCCTAATAATGTCCCTATTTCCTCTGCCATGCCATGACTAAAAATAAAATCTGAAATAACCTTTAGCAGAGATGGATCTTTTCCCGGAATCAGCAGGCAGTAATGAGGAGAGAACCAGTAATTTGGTACGCATTTGGCAGCAAAGGGTTTCTGTATCTCCCGGAATAAACAATTTACATCAGCAACCAGTATTCACACCAACCATTACATAAATATTTTACTGCCCATTTTTGTGTCTTTTTTGATACTTCCCATAGTAAATAATTAATTTTAATATTAATTATCGCTTATAATAAAAAAAAGCTTAAACAAGGAGGAGGAACTTGAAAAGAAATTTCGATTAGATGCGATGAAATAATTTGGCGTTATATTGACTCACGATCTCTCCTAGACTAAACGCATACAGAGAAAATGTGGAAAAGATAACAAAAAATCAAAATCTATTCGAAGATTACTTGTTAAATGTGATGAAATGGTCAACGGGAAATGTTATCTTTCCTTGGTTAGGTCTCATTTAAAATATTCGGCCAGTATATTATGGGATCCTCACGAAATTGAAATAATTGCCGCATTGGATCACGTGCAGCTCAGAGGAGCCTGCCTTTTAAAACGTTCTTATGATACACGTAATAGCGCAACCAATATATTAGAGCAGTTAAGCTGGGAATCACTCAATAAAGCGAAGGTTAAATTGCATAAAGTGGAAGGAGGTCTCTTTAGCAGTGATCTTGAAAATGCATTACATTACCCCCATCGTACTACTGTACGAGATCATGTCAATTAAAATTAGAGAGATTAAGTGTAGAATGGATAGATTTAAGATATAATTTTTCCCACGAACGATAAGGGATTGGAATACACGTAAAATTAGTTTAGTTCGACTGCGCTATGCGGGGAAGGTGTTTTGGGTCAAGTGTAATGCGGTGTTTAATCACCCCCTGCACACACACACCCTAGTGGTGCCTCGCTGAGTGTTAAATAAAACTAAAAAATAATATATACCTTTCGATTTCGATCTTTCGGGTCGACTTCTATAATTACAAATATTTGAGAGAACTTCAAAATTTTAAGAATCAATCATCTCAACCTGGATTTGAACCCGGATCCCTGGATATCTAGCAGAGTACGTCAGCCAGTTAAACTACCCAGAGTTTGAGTAACTGGACGTAATGGGACGCCTCGGTAGTTTAACTGGCTAAAATCTTCGTCCGGATATCGAAGGGTCCGAGTTCAAATACCAGTCAAGGGGAATCATTCCCTCTGAAATTGTTGTATTGCAGTGCGTATTTACAAATGACAACGTTAAAGACTACTATCGCAACCACTCCCGCGGTCTCTTTGATTTTTCATGTTTACAAGTATATTTGTCTAAAGAATGGCATAAATGAAACAGTTCGTACGTCTTTCCCGTTTGAGGGACTTAATTCATCTTTTCCGATCGATGCTAAGACACGCAATATGAAATTTCATGCAAAATGTTTTAGTGAAATTTTCATCCTATTCGTAATGCGTGAAGAATTTACGCATGAAATCATTTCTCGACAGTAGCCTGGAGAGTAAATATATAATGAATTACGAGCCGGAAATGTTTCCAGAAGGACGTTTGCAATACCTAGAGGGGTTCCTCTCGAACGAACTCTGCCACAAGAACCTCTCCCGAGAATCCTCCTAACCTGATCTCTTGTTCCGTCACAAATTCATTCCCCCATCCACTCCGAAATACGCCCGTTTCGGACCACTTACGTTACACATTCTTATGAGAGAGAGAGAAGTCCTATCTCTGAAACCCCAGGGGGAATAGGAGAAGGGGTGCCTGCGGGGTCCATCCTCCAGAAACACTTCTGGCCCCACTGGAGTCTCTGGAGGGATGTAAATGAAGAGAGACATTTGAGTGGACGGAGCGCGGGGTGGGGATGGAGAGGACTTGGAGGAGGGGGGGTCGATAAACAAGGGGAGAAAAACGAGGAAGAGGAGACGAGGATGGGGACGAAAGGAAGGGGAATCGGGGAGAGACGAAGGGTGAGCAGAGGGAAATGGTTTAATTTCGTGTGTAGTGAATAATTCCCAGGAGGACGAGTCTTCAATGACTGAGAAATAGACAAACACTCATATGTATTTTATATATATACATTCAAATACGAAATCCCCCCATACGGTAAACAAATATTCATTCACACAAAAAGGGATATAAGGAAAGGGGATAGGAAGACACATAAAAGGCGAACACAGGACATGTAAGGAAGGCGGATTTGAGCAGATCAGAAATGTAAAAATATTTCCTTAACAAGGACTTGAACACCGGACCTTCCACTTGCCGGGCGGATGCGCTACCAAATACGCCTAGTTGGCAGCGCCTGTGTTGGTCTTTTATGTGTTTTCCTATCCCCTTTCCTAGTATGTCTATTTCTATGTGCATAAATAATATATATGTATATATATCGATGATGCGGAAATACTCACGAGAGCAATATAACTTTTGGACGGCACAATAGAACACAGAATAAAACAGATAACACGTAAAAGGACACTCACACTGTAGATGATTTAAGTTTTCGGCCTACTCCGAGGCCTTCTTCAGGTCAGACTGAGAGGTTTTGAGGGAAGAGCGCCTGGGGAGGGGAGGGGGGGCGGAAGGTTTAGGGACTATTGGCAAAGAAATTAAAGATGGCGGTTAAGGGTGGGAATTTTAAAGGATTGGAAATATAGGATGTGTGCGGATTCGCGAGTTCTCACCTTTATGTTGGTGGCTGAATCGGGTAGGGATTCTAGAACTGTTAGGGAAAAGCATTCGTCAAATGATAGGTTGGGTAAACTTGCGTGTAAAGGGATAGGAAGAGAAGAGAGTGAAGCAGAATTACATGAGTAGCGGTGATTGTTCATTCGGATGGATAAGGGGGTAATGCATTCGCCTATGTAGAATGAGGTGCATTGTTTGCACGACAAAAGATAGATAATATTTTTTGAGAGGCAATTAGCGTGGGAACGGGGTGAAGGGACAATGAGGGGATGTGGGGAGAGGGGAGCAGATCTGATTAGGAGACATGTTTTACATCGGGGGCGATTGCAGGTAGGGGAAATATGTGGAAATTTGTCAGGGCGGGGTGCCAAAGGGTTGGTGGATCTCAGAAGGTTTCTGAGGTTGGCTGGTCGTCTGTAAACGACAGAGGGGCATTGGGGTAGTAAGGATGTGGTCGCGTCATTGTCATGTAATATAAGATAAAGTTCTTTGAGAATGGTTTTCAGTCTGTGGGATCCGGGGAAATAGGTTGTGCAAAGGTTGAGTCCAGCGTCAGATGTGGGGTTGTTATTCTGTGGTGTGTGTGGTCGGGTGGAGCGGTAGATTTTATCCTGTAGGAGCTTTTCTGGGTAACCGCGTTTGTGGAGTGCATGGTGTAGATTGTGGAGGTATTTGTTGAGGGTAGCTGTGGTGTTGCAAATCCGATGTCTGCGGATAGAGAGAGAGTTGGGAATTGAGTGTTTTTGGTCTATGCGAGGTGAGATGGAAGGATAGCGGGGATTACTGGAGTGACAATTATAGAGTGATATACAGCGGCGGGGACGAGAGCCAACGATGGGTTGCCGTAATTTTAAATAAAGGGGTAGGAAGAAGCGTAGTCAACATAGAGCAAACGACAGATAGAATTTTACTCGTAGAGATTAAAGCAGAGCCGACGAACTTGGTCATTGTTCAGGTATACATGCCACCGAGCAACCACAAGGAGGAAGAAGTCGATAGGATGTACGATGAGTTAGAGGATATCAATTCGAGTGTTCCTGCAGGGAAACATTTGATAGTGATGGGGGATTGGAATGCGACGATAGGTGAAGGAAGAGAAGGTGGTGAGGTGGGGGACTATGGGTTAGGCACGAGAAATGAACGCGGGGAGAAAGCGATTGAATTCTGCAAGAGACAGGGGTTAGTCATCACCAACACATGGTTTAGACACCACAAAAGGCGTAGGTATACATGGAAAATGCCAGGTGACTCAGAAAGGTATCAGTTAGATTATATTATGGTTAGGCACAGGTTTAGGAACAGTGTGATAAATTTGCACAGTTTCCCAGGAGCGGATGCGGACTCTGACCACAATTTAGTTGTTATGAAATGTAACGTCCGTTTCAAGAAGATAAAGCAAGGGCGGCGGGTTAGAAAATGGAATTTAGAATCATGCAATGGATTAACGAGGAAGGAGTATCAGCAAGCTGTAGAGAAAATAATGAATGACGGTAAAGAACTGAGTACAATCGAAGAAAAATGGGAAAGTATCAAGCAATGGATATCGGAAGCAGCAAAAGACACTACAGGAACCATTAACGGGAAAAGAATAAGGAAACCATGGGTCACGGATGAGGTGACTGCAAAGATGGATGAGAGAAAAAGATGGAAAAATGTAAACACAGAGTTAGGCGGAATGAAGTACAAAGAGTTAAACAATAAATTGAGAAGGGCCACAAATAAAGCAAAATAAGAATGGTGGAAAACGCAATGCGAGGATATGGAGAGTTTATATCTACATCTACATTTACACACATCTACGTATTTCCTCGCCGCACGTAAAATTATTTTTTCCATTTTTTCAAATAAAAAAATGTTTCTTTCATATGACCATGAAAATGCAACCAAGTGATAAGTAAATAGGTTAACAGGATAAATAAGTAAATTGGAATTTAACAGGAGTCCAGTGCGGGACGAGGTTTGCAAATAGCAAATATTTCTTCTCCTGGCTGTTCCAGTCTTTAAACCCCATGAACCTACCCTTTACGATGTGGTGCGACGTTGCCCTCCTAGTTGTCCTCTCTCTCATCTACATCCACATAATACCCCGCAAGCCGCCGCAAGGGCGTGTGGCGGGGGGTGTTAGGTCACCACCCAAAAAAGGAAAAAAGAAATACCGCATTCAAAATCAACCCACACATGCAAACCCCAATCCACAGCAGTGCACACATTCATCGTAACATCCCATCATTCGACGCCCATGCAAACACACATCTACCTCCCTTCACTCCACAAGCATGCAAGTACATACGCTTAACTGCAACAAATAATTTTACCCCAGGATGCAGAGAGAAAATTAATCACGAACGTGCAAGCTAGTTTCTAGCAAGTAGCCAGGCGAATTACCACCACCACAAGAACGTTCCACACAAAACTCTCTCCCACCCAAGGTGAGGAATCTGGCCCAACGCTGCAGGTGGGAGGAGGGCACACCCACGGAGAGGGACAAGGGATGGAAGTGGAAATTTAGGGTACCAAGAGCAGAGAAAACAATACTGTAAACAGCAATACATTACTTAATGGCATTCTAATGCGGGCATGCGGGAAGGGTTTTGACACAACACACAGGAGATTAGGTAGAGTTTACAGAGGAAGGGTGAAATTGGTGCGCTATACAGCAAGGTTAAGTTATTATCGAGAAGTAAGAAGGCAAGATCTGTGCTAACAGTTAAAGACAAAGGGGGTAAGATAATAGTTGAACCAGGAAAAATCGAAGAGAGATGGAAGGAATATATAGAAACACTGTATGGTAAATAACTTAGGCCGACAAGGTTAGACATAGAAAAGGAACATGACGTAGAAGAAGATAGCTTAGGTCCAGGCATACTCGACTATGAAATAGAAAGGGCATTAAAGGAGATGAAAGCAAATAAGGCTGTGGGGGTGGACAATATTCCTGTAGAAATGCTGAAATGGTTAGGAAAAGGTGGGAAGAAGGCCATATATGGACTGATTCGTAGTATCTATGAGGAAGGAATCTGGCCGGAAGATTTTGTGAGATCGGTGTTAGTTCCTATTCCAAAAAAGGCAAAGGCTACGTCATGTGAGGATTACAGAACAATAAGTTTGATATCCCACGCAGCTAAAGTTATTCTCAGGATCATCAACAAAAGGATAGAGAGTAAGGCAAATGATTACTTGGGGGATGATCAGTTTGGGTTTAGGAAAGGAAGAGGTACGCGTGATGCCATTGCAGTAATGAGATCACTAATAAGGCAAAGACCGTTTCATCTGCAGCAAGGTCATGACGGCAGTTTTTGGGATGCGCGTGGGATAATTTTCATTGACTATCTTGCAAAAGGAGAAATCTATCAATGGCGAGTATTATGCGAACATAGTGCAACATTTGAACCAATAAATCAAGCAAAAGCGTTCGCATTTGGCGAAGAAGTAAGTGCTGTTTCATCAAGAAAATGCACCAGCTCACAAATCCGTTATTGCAAATCCGTTATTCTAGGATTACAGTTTGAATCGCTACCTCATGACCCAATTCGCCAGATTTAGTTCCCTCGGATTACTTTTTTTGTTTTATAATTTTTTAACCGTGAAGTAGTGATGTCGGAAGTGAATTGCTATTTTAAGGAGCAAGATAGTTCTTATAATAAAAAGGGTATGAAACTTATTGAGCATCGCTGGGAAAAGTGTATAGACCTGAAAGGAGATTATGCTGAAAAATAATACATTATGATTCCAAAAGTTTTGTGTTTTCTTTGTTTGGTTAGGTACTTCAAGGATTACCCTCGTATGTCTATGTTACCCGCATTATTACTCTCCTAGATATTGCTGAGTTTCGAAAATAAGACTGCTTTAATGTGAGAAAGTTGGAATTAACGGGACAGAGAGTACATAAACGATGGAAAGGGAGGCGCTGGGAATGTTTCCGTGGAAGAGATTTGAAAGGGGAGGGAATGAGAGAAGATGTGAGGGAGATGAAAAAGAATCCGTTTCAGCACCCCGAGGAAACACGATGCATATAAAAGGGGTTGAAGGGCGCCGGGGGTGAGGTGAGGCCTGGGTTTTGAAGAACCCTGAGGCAAAGAAAAACTGGGCCTTTATGCGAGAGAGAGAGTGTGTATAAATATATAAGCGCGGCACGTCGTCGACAAAAGAGAGCCTTAAGGGTTTGGCGGATGCCGCATCCCCCGACTCTCTCCACCCCGGCGGCGGTCCGTCAGATTCCGCTCGGAGGGAGGGCGGTCCCCCTCTCTGGGCTCCCCTATCCCTAACTCTAATTGGGCGGTGCTCATGGTGGCTCCTGCTTGGATGTCTAGGGGTCTCTAAGGATATAAATACCCTATCCCTTGACTTGGTGTATATGGAATTTAAATCCATTCATCAGTACTCAAAGTGAAACCACTGTCTTTGAGACAATTACTAATGGTCAACGCGAACATGTCTACTATTACTTATCACACGTAATATTACGCTGTTATTCTGCTAAATGAATGAGTTTATTAGATGGGCACAATGTAGACACGGTAAAACGATGCCATTCCTTGACTGTCCTAAGAAAGTACAATGCCCCACATACGACGCTACTATAAGACCTTCTTCAAATCCGTACTCTTCCTTCCATGCATCATTTTATTCAAGACGACATTTTCCTCCTTCAAATTCAAAAATATTTTAATTTTACACAATTTCACTTGGTTTAACGTGGAAAAGCTGGTTAAGTTTTCTTTTAACTGAAGCCAAAATATAACATCAATCAGTGAGGTTTCATTTATCCAAAAAAAATTTACGAATGGCCAAATAAGATCTTGTTTTTCTTATGATATTGGCAGATTATTGAAGATCTGGAGAGTGTAGCAGGTCTATTTAACCTAGGGAGTATCTAACCTCGGGATCATTTTCGTATCATAACAAAATATAGTGTTTACATCCATGTGGGGCATGACGCAATCATCTACATCCAAACCAGCCCCCGAAACTCCCCAAATTGGTCTGTGGCAGGTGGTGCTGGGGTATCAGCAGTAAGTGAACAATTATTACTTCTCACATGCAAATGGATGTAGATTCGCAAATTACAAGCTAGTATAGAAACACACTCGTCTGCATGCACGCGTCTGTAACCAAACATCTCATGCGCAATTCTTAACTCTATCCCATTGACCAAAACAAATGAGGAAGTACTAGAAATGGTGGGGGAGGAGAGGGGTTTGTTGAGAGAAATCCTATGGAGGCAGAAAAAATGGATGAAGGGCGTATTGAGCGGTAGTGGAATGTTGAAGAGGGTAATAGAGGGAAGAATGTTGGGCAAGCGAGGTAAGGGTAGGAACAGGATAGGGATGTTGGACGAGATGAAGGGAGGAAAGAAGTACACCGAGATGAAGAGGGACCTGATGTAGATTAGTTTGCTAGGTGGGGAGTCACAAAATGTTTATTTGATAGTTGGGTCCATCCAAAAACCTACCTTAACCGGTAGATTACCTAAAATATATATATATATATATATATATATATATATATATTGGAGGCAGAAAACATGGATGAAGGGCGTATTGAGCGGTAGTGGAATGTTGAAGAGGGTAATAGAGGGAAGAATGTTGGGCAAGCGAGGTAAGGGTAGGAACAGGATAGGGATGTTGGACGAGATGAAGGGAGGAAAGAAGTACACCGAGATGAAGAGGGACCTGATATAGATTAGTTTGCTAGGTGGGGAGTCATAAAATGTTTATTTGATAGTTGGGTCCATCCAAAAACCTACCTTAACCGGTAGATTACCTAAAAAAATATATATATATATAGAATGGAGAAGGTGAAATGGACCGAAAGGAAAACAAATGAGTACTGGAGATGGTGGGTGAGGAGAGGGGTTTGTTGAGAGAAATCCTATTATGGAGGCAGGAAAAATGGATGAAAGGCGTATTGAGGGGTAGTGGAATGTTGAAGAAGGTATAGAGGGGAGAGTGTTGGGCAAGCGAGGAAAGGGTAGGAACAGGATAGGGATGTTGGATGGTATGAAGGGAGGAAAGAAGTACACAGAGATGAAGAGGGACCTGATGTAGTTTAGGCTGCTGGATTGGGTTTTGTTTGGAGTTACAAAATATTTATTTGATAGTTGTGTCCATCCAAAAACCTACCTTAACCGGTAGATTACCTATTAATAATCCAATTGACCTTATGATTTTGATTTATATATATTGCACAAATAATAAACATATTGCATAATAAATATATTTGAAGTGTTTCTACCCATTTTCCTTATTTCTATTTCCTTGCGAATCAATATGTGTTCACCATATGGCGGGATTTCGTGTTTGAAAGAGGATTTGGTTAAGGTGGCTCGTCTTCCTGCTGGCTATGCGTGCCACGAAACGCACTGTTTCTATCCATTATGATGATACCTACTGTCCTTTCCTCTTATGTCGTCAATTATTCCTTTGGTGGGTGAAACAGCTCCATAACGCCATCTCTTGACCAAAGAATCGGAGCACTTGGACGAATAAATCCACTACAGATCTCAGTGTATATTACGTTTCCGAGATATATCAAGTGGCTAGAGCATCGGCCCGGCAAAGTTCCAAGATCCGGGGTTCAAGTTCCGGCAGAGGAAATATTTTTGCGCTTGTGATCAGCTCGATTCTGCCATCCCCACCTCTCCTGTGTTCGTCCCTTATATGTGTTCCTATCGCTTTTTCTTTAAATCTATTTCCTTGTGAATGAATATTTGTTTGCCAAATGGCAGGACTTCGTGTTTGTATATATATATATATATATATATATATATTATAAGGTAATCTACCGGTTAAGGTAGGTTTTTGGATGGACACAACTATCAAATAAACATTTTGTAACTCCAAACAAAACCCAATCTAGCAACCTAAACTACATCAGGTCCCTCTTCATCTCTGTGTACTTCCTTCCTCCCTTCATCCCGTCCAACATCCCTATCCTGTTCCTACCCTTACCTCGCTTGCCCAACATTCTCCCCTCTATTACCCTCTTCAACATTCCACTACCGCTCAATACGCCTTTCAGCCATTTTTCCTGCCTCCATAGGATTTCTCTCAACAAACCCCTCTCCTCCCCCACCATTTCTAGTACTTCCTCATTTGTTTTCCTTTCGGTCCATTTCACCTTCTCCATTCTTCTCCACACCCACATTTCAAAAGCCTCCAATCTACGTCTATCCTCCTGCTTCAGCGACCACGTTTCCGCGCCGTACATAGCTACGCTCCATATCAGAGTTTTTACGAGTCTTGTCTTAACATCCCTACTCAACATCCCCGTCATCAACTCCCTCCTCCTTGAGAAAGCCTCCTTGCCTAGCGCAATTCTTCTCCTTACGTCCCTACCACTTTGACCGTGTTGGTCCAAAACACTTCCGAGATATGTAAACTGTTCTACCTGCTCTATTCTTTCCCCGCCTATTTTAATATTTAGCTTAGCCTTTTTCTTTCTGGAAAATCGCATAACCTTTGTTTTATTAATATTGATTCTCATCCCATATTTATCGCACTGAACCTCCAATTCACTCAACAATGCTTGCAACCCCTTGGCTGACTGAGCAACTAATGCTTGGTCATCAGCAAACCTAACCGATTTTACGAATTCCCCTCCGACTTTCATTCCTACCTCCAGTTCTTCCCATGCCTCTTTAATCATCTCCTCTACATATACGTTGAACAGTACCGGTGACAATGGGCAACCCTGCCTTACACCTCTTCCTAACACTGCACATCCGGACTCTCCGTTCCCCACTCGCACCTGAGCAGTCTGAGACATATACAGGTTGCGGATCAGTCTCCTGTCCCTCCAATCCATTCCTATTTTCTGCAATACACGCATTAATTTTTCCCAATTCACTCTATCAAACGCTTTTTCGAAATCTACAAAACAGGCAAAAACGTCCTGATTGTATTCTATATTCCTCTCGACTAGTGCTCTCATTACTGCAATGGCATCACGCGTACCTCTTCCTTTCCTGAACCCAAACTGATCATCCCCTAAGTAATCATTTGCCTTACTCTCTATCCTTTTGTTGATGATCCTGAGAATAACTTTAGCTGCGATATATATATATATATATATATATATATATATATATATATATATATATATATATATATATATATATATAATTATATATATATATACATACACACACAAACACGAAATAAATAAATAAATAAATAAATATATATATATATATATTATTTATTATACACGAGTATAGAATTATAGAAAATATGGAAAAGCACATAAATTAAATATTTAGTGCGCCAGCCGGCCATTTTTCAATAAAATATTTTCATGCTTCGAGACCTAAGCGTTATGTTTAATGTTCATATTTTTATGCTGTTAAGCCTCCTTTCTTCCTCTTGCTGGTCATATCCATTTAATGTTTTTCCGCTATTCTTTCTCCTTCTTCATCTTTATTTTGAAAAGCCATTTAACTTTTCAACGCCCGTTTAGAAAAGTTTCGGGAAAGTGAAAGTCTTGTATACGTTTTCTTCTTCCTCATTCGTCTCAAGAATATCGATTGGCCTGGGGCATTTTGTTCGGTTTTACCTCCGACCTTATCAAAGGAGCAAAATCCTTTCTTTTCTTTTCCCAAATTAAGTAGTTGTTAATTATTTTGCGCCTCTTTCGAGAGATCTGAAAAAGATCGTTGGAGACCTTGCTTGTTATTTTTCGTGGACGGGAAAATGCTTTTGAAAATATAAAAATAAGACGCGAGACGAACGCTTTCTTCGTTAATTATTTCTTCCGGCATGAAACCCTCAACAGTTATCCTACGTCCATATAGGACGCCATTGGGCGCCATTTACTTATGCAATAAAGTATTCACATGTGTCGAGATTAAAAACATAAACACGTGATACTTCCGCAAAAACCATAAACTTGCCCCTCCCCATCATTAAATTAAAACACCATGTGTTTTGTTTCACTGTTCTTTCAAAGAACGATGAAGTGCTACATTTTGTCCCTAATTTAACGATCATTTAATGAACAAAAACTTCCATAGATTTGAGCCAGAAACCTTCCAATACATACCCCCGCCTCCCCTAGCCCACAAATAGGTTGCTGCACCTGAGTACTCAACTCACTCCCTCTCCCTTACTCCCCCTACCTTCCTCTCCTCTTGGAGCCAGGATATATAAGTTGAAACATTTGCCATGTATGTCACCTGATGATGATGCGCAGCATGGAAACCATGGTCGTGTGAAGTATTAAATATTTATGTGGAATTGCAAAATTTCTTTTTCTATCCTCTTCGTGAAGGAATTCCACAGAGTTGAACCTGAAATTGCCATGGGAGCACTCTGGTTTACGCCATCGGCGACAGTTTAAACAATAAGATGTCATGTTTTCCAGAACCTAACTCGCTCAAAACGAAAGAAACTAGTTCAGATATGAAGTAGAAATATTTCCACGTCCTCGTTTCGCCACCAGAGCGAACAGTTTTTTTTCACCCTCCGCCATTTCCGCCGCGTGCAGTTCTCTCATAACCAATTCCAAATTGTTTCTCTACTCCTCCCCACCGCGACGGTTTCATTTACTTCTGATGAAAGATAAACCAATGATGTTTTCTCAATGTTTTATGCAGTTTTATTGGAAAGCCGAACGATGCCCTGGGAGGGAAGGTGAAACTTTAACGTTTTTCAGTTTCATTCCCATGCTGGTTGTCCGAAAAGAAACAAAAGAACATGCATAAAGTTACGCCTGGAGTCCCATCCTGGCAAATATCAGCCATGGGGTTCTAGAGTGACTGCGCGCGCTCTTAATCAATTCTTCAAATTTTCGACCGACATTGGCGACCCGAAAGAATTCCTGCTCATCAATACTTTGACCGAAGCTTTAAAATCCGAAATTCATGTCGCGTTCCCCACGTGAGCTCGATCGTTACAGATGGCGCTAGAGTTATCCAGCCGCAGCGACGATTGCTCAGACGAGCGTGATGAATTTTATGGCATTGACAAGATTCCAAACATCTCATGACCAATTCGGTGACGGATGGGAATGTTATCATTAGAATTGCGAGGGTATATATCGTGATGCAGGACACATTTCGCATTAGGAAAAATTATTTCCGCAAAAGCGATCACCGGAATTCAACCTATGAGGAGGGTTAATTTTCCTGAACTACTGAAATGTCTAAAATTGGTTACCTACACACGATTCAATGAACGATTTCTTTACTGATTTCGACTTGAATAGAATGGCTTCATTCATTTGTTTCAAGTCGAAACCGTGGTCGTGTTTGATAAAATATATGTGGTATAACTAAGTATTTCTTTTCCGATAATTTCGACTTATTTGCAAATAGACATTGTATTTGAAACGGTTTATTTGCTGCAAATTTTAATCAATCATTGATAATCCTATGATATCTAGATCGTTCATCACATGATAGATCATATTTATAATAGATCAAACGTTTTACGAGGTCTCGCGCCTTGCGATTTTTATTTTTTTCCTCAACTCAAGAAACACCTCAAAGGGTAATCGTTACACCTCGGACGATGAGGTGAAGGCAAAAACTCAACGACGTCACGCTGGGTAACTCACGTTGACAAAGCTCTAGAACACGCCTCCGTACTTCCGCTTCTGAAAATGCACTGGAGTAATGTAACCACCTCAAACCTGAGGTGGAGCGTTGAGGGGGAATGTTACTTCCACATGTCACCAGGAGTGCTTCCGAAGACCATTTCGTTTGTGGTCTACAAGCAAGTGTGCATCAGTCGTCAGCCTACCCTCGTGCATCGAAGTATGGTCGATGCATAACGTCGTATCGTGCATTCTCACAAACGGGAAGCTGCGGGTTAAAATATAAAATGTTAACGCGGGATTCCAATAGGAAACTATCACCACCCAAGCATCATCAACTTTCACGTTTATTTCTCCCATTCTACCATTTATGGAAGGGTTTCGAAGAATACGTTATTGATTCGAACGCCGGAACCATTCCAATCGGCAATGGCAACTAATCCAATGGTGATTGTTACTATGTCGATATCGATTTTTACGTTTTTTGTCGCCCCTGGGGTATTTTTGCAGAGACGTGACAGTTTGGTGCAGGAGAGTTTTATGGCGCGGAAAGCCCTAGGTACCCCTGGATCGCCTGGAAAGACCCTCGCTGGAACTTCCTGATCGCTGCATATTCCACTCTAAAAACCCTCGCGCGTACGAACAAATTTCCCGTACGCAGAAGGGTTCCGTCGGATAGAAGGGGCTCATACTTTTTCCTGCAAGATAAGGACTGAGTACAAAATCCCCTTTTAACCTTTTAAAGCCTTCTACTGCGAACGGTAGTTGATGCATGCGAGCAGAATATCACGAATGAAAACGTGCATATGAAAGCTTATGTTCTTTTGGTTCTACACACACACACATATATATAAAAATATATATATATACCTGTACATATATATACACATATATTATATAAATAAATATGTGAAAGCCTCACGGATGTGAGTAATAATGTATGTGTCGTTAGCACTAGCGGAAAAAGATAAAAACACAGAAATACACGAAATAGAAAAGAAACTCACTAGTTTTCGAATTTCCGATGGTACAAGCCACCTTTCTCAAGGAAGAGAAGAAAGGAACTGCAAAATGCCAAAAAGCGCCACGAGGCCGCGCAGCGGAGGGTGTAAGGGAAAAACCTTGCATGTGCCCTCATGTTTAGACATAATAGTAAAAACAATACATTCCAATTTACACGGTACATCATTGCGCATTGCTTTCTGCATAATTAAATAATGAGCATTTTATTTTAATATGTTAAAATTTTACTATTTGGCATAAAATTTTACATCTGGTAACGTTCGATTTGTTTAAATGATATATCGATATATCGTGCCAGAGATGAAAGAGCGCTAGTAATCCGACTGTGACTGTGTCTATGTCATCTGTCTTGTTTTACTCCGGTTGGCTATTCCACCTGATATACTTTGGTAGCATAATAATTCCATCTGTGTCGCAAGAAAACTCCAAGAGTACCTATCTTCAAGTCTTTAGACATTGCCTACTACTTCCTTACAAGGCTATCTCTATACATAAATGCTCCCCTCATAACCCCGAATGCGCAAATAAAAAAAGACAATGCAACCAAAAAATAATCACATGATTACGCTGGGCTTGATTTTTTTAGTGGTTCGAAGGATAACAAAAAAAACCCCAGGGCAAGGTCGTGGAAAGGATTATTTGGAGGACGCAATGAAAGGGGTGGGGTGAGGGTCTGTATCCGAGATGGTGGGAGGAATGTGAATTGGGCGGGGGGGGAAGGAATTATGCGAATGAAACTCGGAAATGGGAGTCTTGGGAGAGCGTCTGCTCGCCGACACCATGGCGATGTGGATGCAAATTAGACGAGAGGAGAAAGAGAGAGAGGCGATGAAGCCGTGAAAGCGAAGCTCGCAATTAAGGCGAGAAGGGAAAAGGTACATCTACATCCAAATATTACCCCGCAAGCCGCCGCAATGGTGTGTGGCGGGGGGTGTTAGTTCACCACCCGCAAAAGAGAACGAGACCACAAGCGAAATCAACACACCCATGCAAACATATACCCACAGCGGCGCATACATCCATCCAAAAATCCTTTCAATTTACAAGCATGCAAATACATATACTATCATCTAACAAACAATTGCACTTTGGGATGCAGTGAAAAGGGTGATCCGCCTTGCAGGAACGTAATAATCTTAAAAACGACTTATATTATATTGTTGACTTACATAATCTAATGTCGCATAAAGTCTAATGGCATCGGAGTCAGTTGTAAATTACTAGGGAATGGAAATATAATTTGAAAGAAGGTTGAGTGAGAAGCCTTTGTCGATAAGCATGAAGAAAATGGCGCCTGCACCGATCTCGTCCGCGGAGAGCGTGGCGTCGTAACCTCGTAGAACGCGAGAAATCAAGGAGTGGGAAAATTGACGCGGGAAAATTCGCGTGAGTCGTGTTAAAATGCCATGCATGAGTTGGTCATCACTCTCTTGTTACAAGATTCCCCAATCAGTTTTAATCAATTTCGAGCAAATTAAAATATCAGTGGCATAGCATGAGAATCAATGTAAGCAAAGCTTACGGCATTTTTGGAAAGAGAAATTCCAAGTTACTCGTTAGTATTAGAGGTCATAAACTAGAGCAGGTATAACAGTTCACGTATATCGGAAGTGTTTTGGACCAACAAGGTCAAAGTAGTAGGGACGGAAGGAGAAGAATTGCGCTAGGCAAGGAGACTTTCTCAAGGAGGAGGGACGGGGACGTTGAGTAGGGAGGTTAAGACAGGACTCGTAAAAACTCTGGTACGGCGCTGAAACGTGGTCGCTGAAGCATGAGGATAGAAGTAGATTGGAGGCTTTTGAAATGTGGTTGTTGAGAAGAATGGAGAATGTGAAATGGACCGAAAGGAATACAAATGAGGAAGTACTGGAGATGGTGGGTGAGGAGAGGGGTTTGTTGAGAGAAATCCTATGGAGGCAGGAAAAATGGATGAAGGGCATAATAAACGGCAATAGTGGGATGTTGAAGACTGCAATAGAGGGGAGATGTTAGGCAAACGAGTAAAGGGCAGGAACAGGATAGGGATGTTGGACGAGATGAAGGAAATATGCAGCCTTGAAGAAGGATGTACTTTAGGGTGGCCCGTATTAGTCGTGCCGCGTGAGGAGAAATTCAAGTGCAAGTAGTTAAGCCGCTCGTCGAACGGGACGTCTATTTGGGTGATCCCTTGGCGCTTGTGTTTAACACAGCTGACTTATGTCACCACGCCGCGTTTCTCTGTTCCCCGTATTTCTCTCAGCCTCTAATAACCCTAACTCTACGAAATGACCCAATTATCCTAAATTTAGCAAATGATGTCAGCTGTGAGTCCCCGCTCCCCAACTACGAGAAATAGGCGTGTTTGTTCACTAATGGCATTACATCATTAACAGAAACACGAGAGGATCTGCAAGCAACTCGGAATGCTATGGACCAAGCTTTTCGGGAAAATAATTCGAGAGTCAAAAATAATTTTACTGTATTATCTTTGCATGTGTGGAGGAGAGAACAGCTAAAGGCAGTTTATCTCAAGTTGGAGGAGTGAAACTAGACCGATATCAAGGAATTCTACATTGGCAATGGCGTTAATTGGAATGGAAGAAGTGCGTACGGCATTCTTCATAGCTCAAGCTAAGAACTCATCCAAGAGGCAACTAGGATGTTCAAAGAACAAAAGGCTGCAAAAAAGATGAATCATTTCTGCAAAAAGTTCGCATGAAACATTGGGTTCTACGAATCAGATTCGATGAACATTAGGAGAGTGCACGGAAGAGGAACCCTTAGGAATGTCGTACACGAGGAGAATGATGAGAATTAAATGCACACACAAAGGGAGAAATGATATATTGTAATGAAGAATAAGAAGAGGGAAGGACATTATGGTGAGAGCTCTCTACCGAAAAGAATAGGGAATACTTTTCAGTTATTAACGCAATAGAAGGGATGAAAATTGAAAGGAAGATCTCGCAGCGGAACACCAAAATTTGAAAGGACTCGGAGCAGATTTAGAAGGACGTAAAACAGAGAAGCTATCAGGTAAGAAGGAATTAACGCTGAATAGAGAAGAATGGACTGGGATGCAATAACATTTTTAGGATTGAAATACTGATCTACATGTACTTAATACCCCGCGAGCCGCCGCAAGGGCGTGTGGAGGGGGGTGTTAGGGCACCACCCGTAATCAAGAAAAAACCGCGTGTAAAAGCCACAAAGTATTACTATCCACAAAAAACATTGTATGCATTCATTCAAGAGCCCTTACAACCCCCACACATGTAAGCACTAAAACGTCCAACTTACATACACATTCACCTACAAATATGCCTGAGGTCTTTGCAATGTTTAATTTTGTTCCCAATTTTGTTTATTTTTTTAAATTAAATGTTTTTAATATTTCTAAATGGACTTCGGATTCTTACTTTCATGATTTCTGATTTTTCGGGGAAAGAATGAGTATTAGTATCTATAATGGAATCAACCTCCCTTATTTTTACCTCTGTGTTCTGTTCATTACAGTGTGCGGCCATTATAATAATTCCTTTAGTGTCATCGCTATAAACTCGTTTGTTCTGGATCTTTCCAAAAGTTTAAGTTTCACTTGTTCTCTTCGTACCTCAAGTGGCTCCCAGCCTAAATCCCTTAAGAGATCTGTTACACTTGTGTTCTTATTGTAAACCTTTTTCACCAATCTGGCGGATTTTCCCTGGATTTTATCTAGTTCTTTTTTCCAGATTTTATCCCAAGGATCCCAGATACTTGCGGCATATTCCAAATGTGGTCTAACTAGAGCAAAATAACACCTCTCTTTAACTTTCTCATTACATTTCCCCACCACCCGTTAAATGAAGCCCAGTTTCTATAAAGCGGATCCGCATATTGTCCTGATAAGTGCTCCCCATGATAGGCGTGGTGATAGATTTATGAGGATGATGGTGATGATGATTACGAGGACACATTAGAACTCCCCTCAGAGAAACAAATGCCTTGAAATGGGTCCAGAGAAAGTATCTGGCTACTTCACTGCCTGGAATTTCGTGGCCCACGCACTGCTGAGCACTGCGTGGACCCCTACCTTTACTCTTCAAGACCGTTGCAGCTGTGAAATCCAACTTTTATATTCCAATATACATTTCTCCCAACGTGTAACGAGTTTTTTCATTCCGTCACTGAAAAACTCTTCTGGCTCTTCTCGAATCCAGGACTTGACAGCTGCCTTCACCTCATCGTCCGAGGTGTAATGTGTTGAGGTGTCTCTTGAGTTGAAGGAAAAAGTAAAAATCGCAAGGCGCAAGGTTGGGGGAATAAGGAGGGTGTGGAATCGATTCAAACTTAGGTTTCGCAGAGCCTCTCCAGTTGCGAGCGAGGTGTGTGTGGACGAGCGTTGTCATGTTGCAAATATTATTGGCGCCAGGCCGCCTTTAACACTATAAACGCGAAGTCGGAGGTGTTTTAGAGTCTGTACATACTGAGAAGAATTTACCGTTGCCTCTCGTTCCAGAAAATCGGTCTCATAAACTCGGTGAGCACCCTCTTCCAATTTAGAACTTAATAGTGTCACCGAATCTGCGTCTGTGTCGCCTCCAGCTGAGTGAGATAACGTTCTGGTTATGAAGTCCGCGAAAGTTTCCGTAAGGCCAGGAGCGAGGGAATCGAAAATGTATAAATATTTTACTCCACCCTTCCCAGGGCCATCCATTGAGTGAGCGGAATAAACCAGGCTTAAGGAAAAACTTCCAAGTCAGAGTCACAGACAAGAGAATACGTGCAATGGGGGAAATAGGGACGTTTCGGTCGTAAGATGGCGGAAAGGTGAAAGGAAATGGATGAAAAAAATGTGGCGAGGAGAAAAATTATCTTGTCCGGGGAAATTAAATTCGCATAGAAGGGCGAGAGCGATGTGTACGTGGTAAAAGATCGTGACACGCGGGCAGGGAAAAGTTCTGTGAAGAGCCGTAGGGGGGAAAAAGGGTCGTAAATTGGGATTGAATATGGCGGGGTGGGTGGCATTGGCGAGGATTGTAACGGGGTGAGATGGTCGGGTCTGGATCGGGGAGGGAGGGAAAGAGACCACCTCCGGAACCAAAACAGTCTCATAACCCCACTCCATATCCACCCTCCCCTCCACCTCTCTTCTTCTCACCCTCTAAAAATACCACGCCAGCGGGGACCAGACGCCCACGGCTAACGCGCGGGCGGGCGAGAGCGTTTGCCGGTCGGGGTTTCCTCCCCTCCCACACCCGGCACACCCTACCTCTGTTCAATCACGCACGTTGAGATCCCCTCGGAGTTCCTGGCACACGACGAGCGCGCGGTCGACCGGGAAGCGGGAAAACTCTCTCTCGCGCGCGCGCGCGGGAACCCACACACACCCACACCGGCGAGCTGCCGGGCGAGAAAGGGGAAGGAAGAGTGGGACTATCGGGAGCGGCACAAGCCGGTGCCGCACCTCTCTCTCCCGCTCTGCAGGGGGAATCAACGTTCCCGGGTGCGACCTCTCTCCCTCCCACTTTTGATATATAGTAGTGCGCTTGCTCCCTTCCGTCGTCCACTTTCCCCTCCTCCACCCTCTTCCTCTCCTCCACGCCTTTCCCCGCATAGCTCCGCTCCCTCCGCATCCACCCTCCCTCCCTCTCCCAACCTTCTCCCTCCAAGAGCCCGACCCGCTCTCGATCAGAGTCTCTGGGCCCAGTGCAAGCGCGCGTGTCGTCCTCGCCTCCTCCTCCTCCTACTCACGTGAACTTGTTCGCGCGTAGGTGTGAGAGAGCGAGCGGGAGAGTTTTCTTTGTGCTTCGCCTCATTCTGCTGCAGTGTGGGTGCAAAAGGCGGAGGCTGTGTGTGGGGTGGGGCGGTGTGTTTATCTGAGTGTTTGTTGGTCAAAACTCCTCCCCTAACCCCAACCCCCACCGCCCGACCCACTTTCAGTTTTGGACATTCCCTCACCGTCGTCACCATCAATACCATCGTCATATCCTTCTCCATTACACGCCGGTGACCCTGGGAGTGGTTTAGAAAATCCGTTGGAAAAGTTTAAAAGGTTGAGGTCTAACTCGGTGGTGTTGGTGACAGGCGACGACCGGAAGGAAGAAAACGTGTGTGGGTCGGAGTGGGCCAGAGTGTGGGGGTTGCGGTCCCCTCAAGTTTTCACATCCTATTAATTTTTTTAATTTGCGATAAAATATTTTTCGCCTGTTTTGTATTCCCTTTTTCATCGGGATTATTTTTTTAGCCCTCTTTCTCTCTCTCCTTCTCCTCGTCTTTCAATAAAAACCTTTTGACCCTCCCCTCTCCCGACTCTTTCATCCCTACGTCAGCGCGAGTGTGTTCTGTGTTGTCGCGGTCAGGGGGCGGTGTTTTTTTCTGCTGTAGTGAAAGTCTCCGTAAGTGAAGGGTGGGAAAAAAGGATGGAGGGGTGATAAGGGAAGGAAGGGGTTGGAGGATTGTTGCGGCCCGCAGAGGGAGAGAAAAGGGGTGAGTCGGTGCCCTCGTGGATGTGCCGTGGTTGTGTCCGTGGGCGCTCGTCTGCGGAGGTCGCTTGAAGAGGGAGAGAGGTCTCGGCGATTTGCGGGAGGTTCTCCGGGGCTGGAGGGTCGACCGACGCCCTCGCCTTCGTCCGAGGCAGGATGGCAGGGGGGACGCGGGCACCCGTCCTCCTCGCCCTGCTCCTCGTGGCCTTCGCCGTCGCGGTGCCGGCTGACGCGGCGCCGGAGTTCCGCCAGGAGCCGATGTGAGTGGAACGCCGCCGCCCAGACCGAAAACCCCAAATTCTAACCTGCGACAATTGAGTCTCCCTTTTGACTTTCTTTCCTCCATTAAGCCATGACAGCCAGACCACATTCTTCGGTCCTCATCAGATCAAGTTAACGAGACATATGCTGCCGCCATGAATCAAAGTAAACGGCGAAATCCCATTGCAAACGAACAAATCAACGCCATTCTCGTTGAATCGCTGATGCAGAGCGAGGCCAAACTGACTCGGGGTGAGAATAGCAATGCATTCATTTTGGCATTTGGGAGGATCAAAAAAATATTTTAAACAACTTATTTGCTTAAGGAAGGAAATGGGACACTGGAGGAAGAGCGTGTAATCCTCCACACTTAATTGTACGAAAGCAAAACTTTAATTTAAGCATTAAAGTTGGCTAAATACGGTTGGAGTTGGTGATTTGATGAGTGTCAGTAGTAAACATAGGAGACACAAGTTAATTGTGTGTGGAGTGATTTAGTGAATAGAATTTTTCGACTTTTAATGTCCATGAAGCGAAAAGGGTGAAGGTTATGAATGTGAGACATGGTCACAGAACATGAGTCTCACGTCACACTTCGTGAAAAATACTATGCATACCAATACGTAGATATCCTTGCAGTTTAGGTGGTAGTGATTATTTTTAGCGCTCAAGTTCATTTACAAAGGATACCGCCTCAAAGAATGTGTTTTTAAAATGCCTAACACTGTTTCGATGATTGCTTTCTGAGAAGATGTACATTGATAAATCTGTCGGGAAGAAATATAAGCAATTGGAACAGATCTTGGAATCGTTGTGATCTGATTTATCGCACTTGAAATTCCTTCCTAATTGTAACACATAATTGATAATTTATCGTTATTTGGTCAATGCCGCGAGATAAAATATCAATAGTTCTGTGGTGGTAGCTGTAAGGTGGGAGGCGAACAACAGCTGAGGTCATTTGCATTCCCAGACAATCCTGCAAATTGGCTATTTGCAGGATATTCTGAGAATAAGGGTGGTAACAAGTGAAGAGAGAAATGAAACGTAGGGGTGTTAGCCTATTCCATTGACGAAAGTCACCTAAGGGTCACAAAAGTAACCGTCCCTCCCGACGGACGGCTTAATTCGATTCAAGTTATCCCACATGGAAACCCAGCCAGGGATAGCACTGAAACTTCCTGCCACCCTCGGGATTCATAACCGGGACTTTGGGGGTGGGCATTCAGTAAGCTAGCTAGCACACCAGCATGATTGTCTACAAGATGATTTCCTATTCTGTTTTAAACTAAAGAGATAATTTGCAATAAATTCCTAAGAGGTCACCCCAAACTCGGCGTGTACTCAATTTAGAGGTTCTTCGATGCATTGTCGCGAGTGGTCCAAACTCGCTTGGGCTTTCGGGCAATGTCGGGCCAATGTCGCGCTTTCGTTAAAATTTGCCACGATGGATGCTCCTTATTAGGCGAATGGGAATCATTTCTTAGGCATCTCTTACTAATTTCATTATTAGTGGTTCCATTTCCAAAACCTTGAGAATTTAAATACCCCTGTGATATCATTAAGCATTCTCTCTCTCTCTCTCTCTCTCTCTCTCTCTCTCTCTCTCTCTCTCTCTCTCTCTCTCTCTATATATATATATATATATATATATATATATATATATATATATAGAGAGAGAGAGAGAGAGAGAGAGAGTTTGACCTGACAAAGGAGATATTTCATATTTTTAGATACAGGAGCATATTTAACATACATTGACTCACTGCCACTCGGTGACCATCTCGATCCAAAACACTTCCAAGATACGTGATGGTGATTAAATATGCTCCTGCACCTGCTGTGGTTTTTACCATCCTATTTTAACGTTAAACTGAGTATCATAGAAATTATGAATTTTCTATATCGATATTTGATATTTTGGTACCGTGCAAGTCCCCGCTAGGGTGTGTGGCAGAGAGTGAATACACACTAGACTATTGAAACTGAAATATAAACAACTTGGTTTTTCCACATAGATAATTTTTTTCACTGCCTATGTTTCGCTATGGTATGACATCTTCTGGTCCTTCAGGTCCAGGTGATACCATAACGAAACCTGGGTAGTGAACAAAATTACCAATGTGGAAAAACCAAGTTGTTTAGTTTTCAATTTCAAAATGAGGATTTTCCACCAAGTCACGCCTGAAACTGTTTTATTTATCACACTTAACTTATTTTGACCCGAACATGACCCTACCGCGGTCGGAAAATGTTATTCTGATCCCCTATCGTTCGTGGAAAAAATGGCATATTAAGACTTCTCAGAATGACATCTCTAAATCTATCTTTTCTGCACTTGATCTCTCACATTTTGTTAACATTATCTCTCTACTACCGTAGTACGATGGGGTTAATATAATACATTGTCAACATCACTGATAAAGAGAGACCTCCTTCCAATTCATGTGCAAAAAGAGCTTCAATCTGTGTGATTTAACCTTCGCTCCATTGAGTGATTCCCAGCCTAGCTGCTCTAATGTTTTGGATACGCTACTACGTTTATCATAACAACGACCTATTACAAATGTAGCTCCTATCTACGCTGCACGCGATGCCTCACAGGGGACAGCGAATTTGTTTTACCTGGGTTTGGGAGGAATTGTTCAGAAAAATAAATAATCCCGGGAAACTGCAGGAATCGTAACCATACTGTAGTAATCCATAAATATGAGCACTTAAACGCGGAAAATCCCTCTGTTCTGGGGGATATCGGGGATCGAACCCGGCCTTGCGCTTAAATTCACCCCCCGAAGGGAGTTCTTTGTAGTCCATTGGCAGTCTCAAGCCTTCGGTCGGAATTCTGAGATTCAAGTAGGGTGATGATCATTTTACTTGGTGAAATTCTCCTAAATTCCGTGTTTTATGTCAATGACGTGGTAATTTGAGTGGGATTATTGTCCGTTCGAATGTTTAACGAACACTATATTCAGATAAAGAATTAAATTAATAACAATCTTGGGTTTTTTTTAATTAACGATGAATTTCTTGGCACTTCAAGAGGAGAATAGAGATAAGATTTTTAGGAGAAATACGAAGAAGGCAGAATTACGTGGATGCAAATACTGAGAGAGGCAATTAAATGATGGAGTCTGCGATGCATAGTGCCTCGTACATTGTAGAATAATGTGCACCGCCTTGGTGTTTCGAAAAATTTCTGTAAAACGGTGGATTACAACTAATTATTGTAATTAATTCTGTAATCATGAAACTTCATCCGGAGACAGACTTCACTTGATAATAAACTGGCGATACATGAAACTATCAAGGCAAAGACCCCTTGATTGTAATCAACTGCCGTTAGTGATAAGTCAATACCATCATCCGTGTCGATTGACTTACTTTGTTTTCTGAGAGTATTGTTGGTCGAAGTATCAAACGAAGACGAAACTGTCAATTTTCATTATAAGGCAACGGATGGAAGTAATTGATCCGTACAAGATGTTGGAAGGTGGGGAAAAGATGGATGAATCAGTGATGGAAAGCAGTGACTGTTGTTGGTGGAGCACAAGCGTATAGCTTTCGATACCTATTCTCTCGTGTTAAGCATTTAATTTTGGAAGTTTCATATACACGATGGCTATGCAGAAAGTAACCTCCGCGTGAGTGTAGCGAACGAAGTAGAAGGCCGAATGTTGGCTGTATTGACACACACACACGCACACAAAGAATAGGTCAGTACGCCTCGATCTGCCGTGTTTGGTGAAAGCCCGTGCCGCTTGTCGTTTTTCTAGAGTAGCCAATCAAAATGAACAATGCAATTGGAAATCTCAACAAATTTTAAAGCCGTTTCATGATAATGAACCACTGATAAAAAATTAATAGCTATTTGATATTCATCGGGAAAACTGAGCTATGTACCGACTAAGTGATGATTGACAGTGTTGTATGCCAGCGGTATTCATTGTCCAAGAGTGAACGGACAAATGTCCACGATGTCCAAGAACTGGCCATCATGGCATTACATCTGTCACCACAGGGCTATACCGACCACTGCAGTCCTCGTCTTGAGCATTGGTGCCGTGGCCATGTTTAAACTGAAGGCACCACTGCCACACTCCGACTTCACTCATTATTATTCCGTCTCCTCGTACACTTCACAAAGTTCCCTTTGAAATTTTCAATCGGCTTGTGTCAGCCTCCTTTCCAGTAAAACCTAATCACAGATCGCACTTCACAGATCTCTCGTCGTGATTTTCGATTGCAGCGCATTCCATTTTAACAGTTCGCAGGGTGAGCACATTATAGAAGGGCCACAGTCTGCTCACACTACCACAGCAGAATGGATGCGTACTTAGAGTGTTTAAGGACGACTAGGCTATAAGCCCTACACGCCACCGCCACACTAGGCCGAAACGTAAGTTACTTTCTGGTCAGCCTCTCGTACTTTTGCCGGTCGTATTAGGCGTCTTGAGAATGTCTCTTAAGCTATGGGGAGGCAGTTAGAACACTGCCCATGGTGGAGGGGGGAAAAATATGCACGTGTTCAACATTAAGCAAGCGGAATCTCCTCTAAGTTCAAAAAGAGAGGCAGTTACATAAAAATACTCGCCACAAATGGTGTATACACTCCAAATTTCTTCTTCCTGTCTTGATTTATAGTTGGTTCCGCACTAGCTTCTGATGAAAGGACATAATATTAGGGTCTCATATAATTCTGTGACTCTTATAAACATTGGAACAACTTGGCGATGGATAAATGCTCGTCAAACGATCCGTCATAATGCACAGCCTCACTAAAAGAGCGCAGATAAGTTCTCAACGGAAATCTGCAGACAGATGGAAGTCAGATAGCAACCTCGAAAGGAAGCTTGTTGGATTAATATGCTTTCGAAGAATAGTTTATGTAACTATTTTGGCACTATTGCCCCAGGATTGGTTTCTGACGAGTCGTTTATTATGTTTCCTGGATTATGACGTACCTAAATCAACAGTTAAATATATGGCAACAATAATAATGTTAATAATTGCTGGTCTTCGTGGCCTGGGATGGATTTTTACGTCTGTTTCAGTGCCGAGTTTATATCGCTCCCAAGTCGTAACTCAGGGCGTGATAAACATAAAACGCGGACCCTTTCTCGGTTTCACGAGGCCCTTAAGTCCCCGCCGTCGACCGATTGGATAATTATTGGAGGCGACCGGGAAATGCCCCGCCTCGCCATCAAAGAAGTCGCGGCGATAGTGGAGACGACCCCCGCAGGGGAGATCCGGAGAGTGCCCTTCTTAATTGCATGGACAGGTCAGTCGGGAGGAGGAGAGGGATAAGGGAAGAAACGGAAAGTGTAAAGATGTCACCGATTGAACTGAGATGGGAGTATGGGTGAGGAGTGAGAGGTATTTGATGAAATTAATTCCGAAGGAGGAATGGTGGGCTTGGTTAATTTTCGACCACGTCGTGAAGTAATGGGAACTTGGAGGTTAAAAATAAAGATGGGCGAATAGGAAGAAGGTGTTGGAATGATGAGAGATGTGATGCGTGGACGGCAGCAACCGGATGAAGAATGCAGGGGATAAGATGAGTGGAGGGATGTCTTCAGCAAGTATTCGTCCTTTGTCGGTTCCACCCAAACAAATGGAAAAGCTTTAAAAGGTGCCTACTGGTACGCGTGTGTATATCTGTGGGTGTGCATGTGTGTATATATGTACATATACGTACATCCTTCCCACCTGTACCAAGCCCGACGGCGTGTGAATATTCACACATCAGGGTAGGGGGGCCAGTTCCTTTCCCTGTGCCGGTTATGGTTTCCTAGGAAGATCTGGTACCCGAAAAATCAACTAGCTTGGGTGGAGCTGCAGGTGCCCAAAGTGCCTTTGCCCGGGAATCGAACCCGGGACCTTCTGGTCAGCAGTCCAACGCTCTACCCGCTAGACCACCGCGACCCGCATATATATATATATATATATATATATATATATATATATATATATATATATATATATATAATGTAAATTCGCTAATAGACAAAACAAACACAGAAACCAAAACACACAAAAGAGAGATTCACTGGTTCTCGAATTTTCGGTGGTCAAACCACCTTTCTCAAGAGGAATTAGGAACAGAACACACAGAACAGTTCTGTTCCTAATTCCTCTTGAGAAAGGTGGTTGGACCACCGAAAATTCGAGAACCAGTGAGTCTCTCTTTTGTGTGTTTTGGTTTCTGTGTTTGTTATGACTATTAGTGAATTTACATTATTGTACACGTTCGTGGGTTTTCCAAGAAAGTGACTATATATATATATATATATATATATATATATATATATATATATATATATATATATATATATATAGAAATGAGACACATGGTTTAGACACCACAAAAGGCGTAGGTATACATGGAAAATGCCAGGTGACTCTGAAAGGTATCAGTTAGATTATATTATGGTTAGGCACAGGTTTAGGAACAGTGTGATAAATTCGCACAGTTTCCCAGGAGCGGATGCGGACTCTGACCACAATTTAGTTGTTATGAAATGTAATGTTCGTTTCAAGAAGATAAGGCAAGGGCGGCGGGTTAGGAAATGGAATTTAGAAGCAGTAAATGGATTAACGAGGAAGGAGTATCAGCAGGCTGTAGAGAAAATGATGGATGACGGTAAAGAACTGAGTACTATCGAAGAAAAATGGGAATGTATCAAGAAAGGGATATTGGAAGCCGCTAAAGACACTATAGGAACCGTTAACGGGAAAAGGATAAGGAAACCATGGGTAACGGATGAGATGATTGCAAAGATGGATGAGAGAAGAAGATGGAAAAATGTAAACACAGAGTTAGGCAAAATGAAGTACAAAGAGTTAAACAATAAATTGAGAAGGGCCACAAATAAGGCAAAAGAAGAATGGTGGAAAACGCAATGCGAGGATATGGAAAGTTTACAGAAGAAGGGTGAAATTGGTGCTCTATACAGCAAGGTTAAGTTATTATCGGGAAGTAAGAAGGCAAGATCTGTGCTAACAGTTAAAGATAAATGGGGTAAGATAATAGTTGAACCAGGAAAAATCCAAGAGAGATGGAAGGAATATATAGAAACACTGTATGGTAAAGAACTTAGGCCTAAAGGTTAGACATAGAAAAGGAAGATGACGTAGAAGAAGACAGCTTAGGTCCAGGCATACTCGACGATGAAATAGAAAGGGCATTAAAGGAGATGAAAGCAAATAAGGCTGTGGGGGTGGACAATATTCCTGTAGAAATGTTGAAATGGTTAGGGAAAGGTGGGAAGAAGGCCATATATGGACTGATTCGTAGTATCTATGAGGAAGGAATCTGGCCGGAAGATTTTGTGAGATCGATGTTAGTTCCTATTCCAAAAAAGGCAAAGGCTTCGTCATGTGAGGATTACAGAACAATAAGTTTGATATCCCACGCAGCTAAAGTTATTCTCAGGATCATCAACAAAAGGATAGAGAGTAAGGCAAATGATTACTTAGGGGATGATCAGTTTGGGTTCAGGAAAGGAAGAGGTACGCGTGATGCCATTGCAGTAATGAGATCACTAGTCGAGAGGAATATAGAATACAATCAGGACGTTTTTGCCTGTTTTGTAGATTTCGAAAAAGCGTTTGATAGAGTGAATTGGGAAAAATGAATGAGTGTATTGCAGAAAATAGGAATGGATTGGAGGGACAGGAGACTGATCCGCAACCTGTACATATCTCAGACTGCTCAGGTGCGAGTGGGGAACGGAGAGTCCGGATGAGCAGTGTTAGAAAGAGGTGTAAGGCAGGGTTGCCCATTGTCACCGGTACTGTTCAACGTATATGTAGAGGAAATGATTAAAGAGGCATGGGAAGAACTGGAGGTAGGAATGAAAGTCGGAGGGGAATTCGTAAAATCTGTTAGGTTTGCTGATGAGGTTCAGTGCGATAAATATGGGATGAGAATCAATATTAATAAAACAAAGGTTATGCGATTTTCCAGAAAGAAAAAGGCTAAGCTAAATATTAAAATAGGCGGGGGAAAAAAATAGAACAGGTAGAACAGTTTACATATCTCGGAAGTGTTTTGGACCAATACGGTCAAAGTGGTAGGGACGTAAGGAGAAGAATTGCGCTAGGCAAGGAGGCTTTCTCAAGGAGGAGGGAGTTGATGACGGGGACGTTGAGTAGGGATGTTAAGACAAGACTCGTAAAACTCTGATATGGAGCGTAGCTATGTACGGCGCGGAAACGTGGTCACTGAAGCAGGAGGATAGACGTAGATTGGAGGCTTTTGAAATGTGGGTGTGGAGAAGAATGGAGAAGGTGAAATGGACCGAAAGGAAAATAAATGAGGAAGTACTAGAAATGGTAGGGGAGGAGAGGGGTTTGTTGAGAGAAAGCATATGGAGGCAGGAAAAATGGATGAAAGGCGTATTGAGCGGTAGTGGAATTTTGAAGAGGGTAATAGAGGGGAGAATGTTGGGCAAGCGAGGTAAGGGTAGGAACAGGATAGGGATGTTGGACGGAATGAAGGGAGGAAAGAAGTACACCGAGAGGAAGAGGGACCTGATATAGATTAGTTTGCTAGGTGGGGAGTCACAAAATGTTTATTTGATAGTTGTGTCCATCCAAAAACCTACCTTAACCGGTAGATTACCTAAAAAAATATAGAAATGAGGCCTTCTTCATGTCAGACGGCCTCTCTGACAGCAGTCTGACTTGAAGAAGGCCTCGGGGTAGGCCGAAAGCTCACATAATCTACAATGTGAGTGTCCTTTTACGTGTTATCTGTTATATTCTGTGTTCTATTGTACGGTCCAAAAGTTATATTGCTCTCGTGAATACTTCCGCATCATCTACACACACACACACACACACACACACACACACACACACACACACACACACACATATATATATATATATGTGTGTTAGTCGCGGTGGTCCAGTGGGTAAACGTTGGACTACTGACCGGAGGGTCCCGGTTTCGATTCCTGGGCAAGGCACTGGGCACCTGCAGCTCTACCAAAGTTAGTTGCGTTTTTGGGTAACAGATCTTCCTGGGAAATCATAACCGGCACAGGGAAAGGTACTGGCCCCCCTGCCCTAATGTGTGAATATTCACACGCCGCCGGGCATATTACATGGGTGAGCTCTATCATCACCTTCTCAACCGACCTTCGGGTTGATTACTGTGTTTATGGTTTGTATATATATATATATATATATATATATATATATGACCAAGCATTATTTGCTCAGCAAGCCAAGGGGTTGCAAGCATTGCTGAGTGAATTGGAGGTTCAGTGCGATAAATATGGGATGAGAATAAAAATTAATAAAACAAAGGTTATGCGATTTTCCAGAAAGAAAAAGCCTAAGCTAAACATTAAAATAGGCGGGGAAAAATAGAGCGTAGAACAGTTCACCTATCTTGGAAGAGTTTTGGACCAATACGGTCAAAGTGGTAGGGACGTAAGGAGAAGAATTGCGCTAGGCAAGGAGGCTTTCTCAAGGAGGAGGGAGTTGATGACGGGGACGTTGAGTAGGGATGTTAAGACAAGACTCGTAAAACTCTGATATGGAGCGTAGCTATGTACGGCGCGGAAACGTGGTCACTGAAGCAGGAGGATAGACGTAGATTGGAGGCTTTTGAAATGTGGGTGTGGAGAAGAATGGAGAAGGTGAAATGGACCGAAAGGAAAACAAATGAAGTACTGGAGATGGTGTGTGTGGAAAGGGGTTTATTGAGAGAAATCCTATGGAGGCAGAAAAGATGGATGAAAAGCTTATTGAGCGGTAGTGGAATGTTGAAGAAGGTAATAGAGGGGAGAATGTTGGGCAAGCGAGGAAAGGGCAGGAACAGGATAGGGATGTTGGACGGGATGAAGGGAGGAAGGAAGTACACAGAGATGAAGAGGGACCTGATGTAGTTTAGGTTGCTAGATTGGGTTTTGTTTGGAGTTACAAAATGTTTATTTGATAGTTGTGTCTATCAAAAAACCTACCTTAACCGGTAGATTACCAAATGATATATTTTTATATATTGTTTACATGTGTGTGTATGTATGTATATATATAAACATATATATATTTATTCAAATGGAAATAGATAAATGGAAAAGGGGTTAGGAACACATATAAAGGACGAACACAGGAGAGGTAGGGAAGGCGGAATCGAGCGAATCACAACCGCAAAAATATTTCCTCGACCGGAACTTGAACACCGGATCTTTCGACTCGCCGGGCGGATGCTGTCAGAGCTCTGATACATGCCGATGCTGTCAAAAGCATGCAAAGATGCACAGAGATGTCACGTGGAAGGAGAACGTAAGGAAATCAGTGAAGGAGTATAAATAGGATAGGTATACTGTATATGGAATGATGGAAGTGTACAGCATTCCAGAAGAGTTGATAGTAGTGTGGGCTATGAATTTGTGCCGTGTTGGGCGGGGAGGGGAAGTAAATGGTCGGTCTAGGCCTAACTTTTATAGGCAAGAACAAAAATACTAGGCGTGCTAATAAAGTGAGGGTCGTTTGGTCACAAGGAAAAAATATACTCATATGAAACACATTTATTGGCACTTTTAGTTAGCTACAAACCTACTTCACTTATCTACATAATCGCCGTTCACTTCTAAGCATTTTTCGTACCGTTGCACCAGCTTCTTTAACTCCTCTGCAGAGAAGCACGCCACCTGAGAGTTGAACCAATTGACAACGCCATTCTTGAGTTCCCCTTCGGTTTCGAAACGCTGTCCACCGAGCAACTGTTTCAAAGGCAAGGAGAGGAAGTAGTCACAAGGTGCAAGGTCTGGACTGTACGGTGGGTGGCCAAAGAGTTACCTAAGAAAATCTTGAATTTTCTCATTGGTTTTGGCAGCAAAGTGAGGACGCGCGTTATCGTGGAGGAGAATCACGCCAGATGACAGTTCCCCGCGTCGTTTGTTTTGGATCGCAAGTCTCAGTTTGTTGATCGTTTCGCAGTACACATCAGCTGTAGTTGTTTTCCCACGTTCCATAAAATCCATTAAAAGAATACACCATTTATGTCACAAAAAATGGTATCTATCAATTGTCGACTTGTGTACGGAGTTTCCTTAAATTTTTTCGCTTTTGGTGAAAAAGAGTGTTACCACTGCATCGATTGCTGTTTTGTTTCTGGATTGATGTAGGATATCCACGTCTCGTCCCCGTAAAAATTCGAGAAAACAAGTCATCTCCATCTTGATGTTAACGGCCCAAAAACTCTCGTCCACTGGGCGCTCTTTGTGGTGGTCGATGAGAACTTTCGGTATCCAACTTGCACTTGCAATTTGTGGTATCCGAGGTTTTCCGTGACAATATTGTAGACAGTAGTGCGTCCAAGTTGAGGAAATTGTTCAGCCAGGCCATTAATCGTCAATCGACGATCACATTGCAGTTTTTGTTCCACTTGCGAAACAATTTCATCGGTCAGAATACTGGGTCTACCACTTCGCTCTTCGTCATAGACATTTGTGCGTCCATTTTTAAAATCACGGCACCATTGTCTAACCTTTCCGTCACTCATAACTGTAGTTCCACAAACTAGTCATAACTCCCAATGAAATTCAGCAGCCGACAACCCTATTTCATACAAGAATCGTATGACATAACATTGCAGCAGGCATTTTTGTTTGCATGCACGGACAAGCAAACGACTTCTGAAACAAAACAAATGCTGTTATAGGTTCTCAATGAATCAGTAGATGGCGCTGCAGAAGTAAAACTGTTTTCTGAAGTTCAATAGCACCAAATACAGAAAATTTAGCAGACAAATCCTAGGATTGAAGCATTTTTAAGATGCAATTAGTATTTATTTTACAATTTTAATCCCTTTTTAGGAGTAGTTTCTCTTCATAACCATTGAATTCCGAATGTTTGTCCTGTGTGCATATAATAGGTTTGTTCAGAAAATAACGGGAATTTTTAAAATTTCACGAATTTGAGAGTCCGATTGTCAAACATTTTTTTATTATATTGGTATACATGTCCCATGGTAACATTTTCAGTTGTAATCATTATTTACTTTGGCCAATGGCAGTCCCTAAGGTTAGACGTGTTTTTAATATGAGCTCAGCGATTTTTGTTTGTCATAAAAAATGGATCAAAGAATTTGTATCGAGCCTTAGTTTCGACGTCATATCCGTAGACACATGTTTCGTCACCTGTTGCTACAAGTATAATACGTTTCAGTTGTAATTCTGAATCGTGATTGACTTTATTTGTGTGACTCCTGAGCAACTTCCATTCGCCGCTGTTTCTGTTGTTCAAAATCCAACAATTTTGGAACAAATTTTGCTGTTTCACGCGTTTCATGCCCAAAACATTCGATAAAATACTCCATGGCATGTGCCAATCGATCGACATGCCAATATCATGCAAACGACTTCTCTCTGATTGTCAATCGGCGATCATTCACATCACCATTTCTTTCACTTTTAATCCACGTATCCATCGGTTGTTGATGCGCTGTCTTTCGTCATCTTCAGCGTCTTCACAGCCATCTTGGAAACACTTATACCACTCGCAGTAAACTCTTGTTTTACTCATAGCAGACTCACCAGAGACCTTTTTTTTAACATTCCAAAAACTTTGTTACACTTTATTATATTTTTTACGCAAAATTTGATACAAATTCTTTAATCCTTTTTATAGCAAAAAAAAATCGCCGAGCTCCTAAACTTAGCGACTGCCATTGGACAAAATAAACAATGAACGCAGCTGAAGATTTTATCATACTTTAGCGGGATGTACACCGACATAACAAAAAAATATTGACAATCTGACTCTCCAAACTTACGAAATTTAAACATTCCCATTATTTTCTGAACACACCTCGTATGCCCGTTTGGGGTGACGTCACCCGCAGGTAGTATATCTCCCCCACCCTCCCTCTCCCTACACATCAATCCATCGACTCTCCTTATCTCCTTCCCTATCCATTTCACCCTTTCCCGCCACTTCAAACATTTGCGTGGTTTATCGATGACTTCGAACCCCTAATCCATCCGCGCAGTTGGGAGTCATCACTCCTGCCGACGGCGCCCGTAATCGTGGCTTCGGAATATCGTGCCGTTGGGGGGACGTTGGTGGGGAGGGGTGAGTTGAATTGCGACGGCAAGGCGGGGAGGAGGAAGGTTGAAGCGGTTCATCGCACATTCCAAGATGCAGGCAACTTCCGCGAAGCGTGGGCCGCCAGATTGGGGCCCAAGAGCGCCCATTGCCAACAATAAGCATTCGAAGTGAAACTACAATTCATTAGCGAAGTTACAATCAGCTTTCCAATTGTGATAATGCTTTGTTATATTAGATGTTATTATTGTAAAGAGTATCGATCAACGTAGGTATTGATTGGATAAATTGATTCATTAGGTAACTAAGCAATGCTAATTTTGTAAACGCCATAAAACACGACACACAAAAAGTACTCTCAAACCTTCGTTTCAATAAAAAACTTTTTTTAGTTCCACACACAACGTTCTGCCTCCGTTCGCTCCGTCCGCAATGAAAGAATAAAGGGGGAATTCTTCTTTTTTATTTTATTTACTTACTAATGAACCCAGCAAGGCACCACCAGGGCGCGTGCCAGGGGGTGAATACACACCGGAATAATTTTTACCCGAACAATACCTTACAGCGGTCGGACAATATTATTCTCATCCCCTCTCGTTCGTGCATAAAATGACATCTTAAATATATCTGTATCTATACACTTAATCTATAATTTTGTTAGCATGATCTCTTCTACCGAAGTACGATAGGAGTACATTGTCAACATCACTGCTAAAGAGATCTCCTTCCAAGTCATAGGAAAAAGTTTCAATCTGTAATCTGTAGCCTTCGCTCCATTGAGTGATTTCCAGCCTAGCTTCTCTAATGTTTTGAATATAAGTTTATCATAACAACGTGTTACAAATCTAGCTCCTCTACGCTGCACTCGATCCAATTCGGTCCAACTCGATCCAACTTAGTGCAGATTCTACAATATACTAGAAGCATCTTATTCTAAATGAGACCTAACCAGCGAAGGATATATAATATTTTTGTGAGCTAGGAAATAATTTGGGGTAAGTGAAGAGGAATTCATGGTAGGTTTTTTGAGAGCATTAATTTCACCACTAAGTATTCGCGTCTGCACCATTGGGTCGTTTCTATCGGTGCCAATGGATTCTTAAACCGCGTGTAGAAATACTAGCCTAAATCTCCTGGGGCCGTTTTGCTGAATTGTTTTTCCCCCCGTCTTCTAACCCTAATTGGGAATCCTAACTTCACGAAGCCTAACTGAACATACTCTTCAAAAAGGCCTTATTATCGATGTCATCTCGGAAGTCGAAAAAAGGCTTTTTCGAGGAAAAAGAACAGAGTCAATTTCGACGAAGCAGTCCGTAACCACTGCTATAACTCAACAAACCTGTTACTAGATTAACTGAATTTACGTAACGTAGCGTTGACCTTAGTTAATTGGTAGATTGTTTGCCTGTTGTTGATGACATTTTTAATTTTTTGTTTTTTTTCCGGATACCCACTCTTGGCAGAATAGATAAGTGAACATTTCGAAAAAGCTTTTCGTTCATAAATAATACTGATACGACTGTTTCACACACAAAATAATGCTTACCGCAGTGAACATCACTGCTCATGATCCCTCTCGATCAAACCACCATTAACGACACTTCTTAGTCGGGCCTTAGGATGGCTAGCGGAGTGTATGGAATGAGAGGTATGGCGTAGGCAATGCTAAGGTTGAGGATATGGCGAATGTTGGAGAGGAAAGAGTTACGTTGAAGAGTGCGAATGTGAGGAAAGGGAAGGCAAGGGACTGCGAAAGGAGAGCATCCCTGGAGAAGGCCGTATTTGGAAGGGAGGAGGATAATGAGGAAAGATCTACCACGCGGATGCGACTAGTTGATAGAGCAGATGGAATCGGAAAGAGGCGCCTAGACAACGATTCCATTGAGGCAATCCGAACAAATGCTTTTGTTTGTGACACTAAATCGACTAAGCTTAGGTCAACATCAGGAATACATAAGATTCTCTGCTTGGATTGATTTCACTACTTTTCTCTTTCAAGCACTATTCATTCTCACTGTACATGGTTTGTATTAAAAGCATCGGGAAAGGTTTCGAAAAATAAGTGTTTCAGATTACTTACTACAATTACTTTCAAAAGTCTCCAGAGTACTTCTTCCCATGAGAGTTTCAACACACTTTTCACACCAGCGTGGCTTTTCCACGACTCGAAGGCTCCCAGTGGGTAGGCAGAAAGTCCCTCAAGGGTACAAGCGTGCAAGCTTCTTTGACGGTTTGACTTAAGGTCCCATGGTGGTGGTTTCCTTTGAGGGAGGGAGGATTTCACTTTTTTGAGAATAGGAATAATAGTCTGCGTATTCCAAGTCAAAACGGTAAGGCGGTTGGGGAATCGTCGCAATTCCATGCGCAGAAGGTCTTCGCAAGGATAGGAAGAGTTCAACGCAGATCTCTCGGAATCGCCAAATTTTCATTGATTCAATGGTGTGCGCACTGTCACTGTTTTGTCTTGTGAAAGTCTTGACAAATTGCTTCCTCGTTTCCAGCCTTGGGTTCTTTGAGCATAGTAATTGCCTCTTCTTCACGAATCCGTTGTTACTTTGGGCTATTCTTCGCTTGATGTCCGCAAGCTTTATGGACATTAATAATAACTTAAAAAAAAGAGTGACGAATTGTATTCCTGCAATACACGTAGATATCTTAAGCGCTATTTTCTTATTGCCTTAATGGCAACTGTCCTGAATATACATTTTTTTCCTTTTCCCCTTGTCGTAACCCTATTCTACGTATGTTAATTTGTTTAATTTTGTAAACATTCGTTCAGGTGTCCTTTATGTCGCATTGGTCCCGTATAAAATGTCTGCTCATCTCGAGGCGTCAGCTCCCGTTGCACGAATTGCACACCTCTGCTATTGCAAACGTCCTGCTCTCTAGGACTCTCTATGAATCGAATGTCCAGAGGGTCGTCGTTCCAAAGTGGATCCCATTAGATCGACCTGCTACTCGTAGCTCCCCCGGAGCTAATGTCGGCGCCAGGGTGATAGTCGGCTGGACGATTTACAAGCACATCCGAAGTTCATCCGAGGGATTTTTGCAATGCTCCACGAGTCACTCTAAAAGTATTTCCATCATAGGCTGGTTTTTAATATGCTAAAATTATCAAAGTTAAAATAATAAACCACGCGCACCATAAAACTAATAGCGGTTTTCTTAAATTTACGACAAGATTCTCAGCACATCCTAGGGAAATCTTTGAAATGTACAAAGTGTAACTTTGACCTGCGGTTTAAAGAATGATTAAGAATGCATGTGAGAGCAGGGATAAATTTAAAACCAGCATCATTTGTTTTTTTATTAACGAAAATGTTTAGACATGGTCTATTCCTACAATTTGCACTCAAATGAAAGAGTTGTATTTCCACGTCCTGAGTTATTCATATCTTTGGAAACACCGCGCATTTTGTGGGACATTATTTAGACGCCGGCAAAGTGGCTCAATATCTTGGTTAACCTGTGCGCTTAAAAAAGTTAAAAATCTGAACACCAGGAACACCGTTTCCTAAAGTTGCAATTCATTTTTTAGGCCGTGTGATTCGCAAATTGACGGAGTCTGCAGATAGCGAAATCAAGTCTCGTCACTTGTCTGCATCATACATTATAATTAGAAAAATGTATGTTGCATTAACAATGTTTTCAGAACACTTTTCAATCGAATTGCATATTCGAGAGTCACAGTTAGAACAGAACTCAGAACTTGGTTCGATTGCACACCGCGCATCGGTTATTCTATCGGTTAGCTTTCAGTCACAGCTCTGAGGTCATTGGAGCGGAGGTCGCTTCGCCAGATCAACTACAGACGTGAATTTTAATAGTTCGGCTTTTGAAAAAATGGAGGGCCGTTTTGATATTTAAAATAAGAGGTCACAAACTGGAGCAGATTGAGCGGTTTCCTTACCTTGATATTGCCGTGAAGCAAATAGTGAAATTGGTAGAGACGTAAGGAGAAGAACTGTGTTGAACAAGAAAACTATTACATGGATGGAGATCATTTACAGGGACGCTGAATCAGGATGTTAAGGAAAGATTAGTGAAAAGTTTTATACTGAGCATGGTTTTGTATAGTTCGGAAATATGCTCACTGAAACAAGATGATAGGCGTAGATTGGGGGAATATTTAAAAATATGGGCGTGGGGAAGAATGGAGAAGGTGATGTGGACAGAAAGGTGAATAAATGAGGGAGTGTATCGCAGGGGAGAAGAGAGAGAGAGGTGTGTTGGGTTAAATCCGAAGGAGGCAGGAGAAAGGTGGTTGGAGAGTATTTTGATTAGCAGTGGGATTCGAAGGTTTTGTTATGCGACGTATAGGAGGGCGTTTGGTAAGCAAGGTAATAGCAGAAAAGTGATGGGCATCCTGGCCCATTTGAAATGAGATAGAATGATGCAAGTGAATTGTAGAAGGGTCCATTGTGTTCGACAGGGTGTCAAGTTGTATCTTGTGAGAGGTTTGTGCCCATCTTTAACGCACCTTGGAGGAACTGCCTAATCATACGAGTATAAATAGTGTTACAAATACCCATTGAAAAAATAAACTTGATATATTTTCACACAGAAAAACTTAATAATATTGCTACCGGTTTCGACGCAGAGGCGACCTCGTCGTCAGTTTGACCTGATGATTATGTCGCCCATGCGACACAACTGGTAGCACTATATTGAAATTTTTGCGAGAACAAATCAAGTTTATTTATTCAGTGTTCATGAATTTTTAGAAAGTGGAGCCTCAAAACCATCAAATTCAATGCTATTAATGCAATAAAATATTTCAATTTCATCCCTTACAGGCTACAAAAATCAAAAATATGTCCATTTGAGGTTGCTTCGGGAAGCTGACTTCCTATTAGTGATTTTCTCAATCTTCCTACTTCTGTTTTCCTACCTCCGATTGATGAATAGTTACACGCGCGTACATCTTCTGCTCCTGTTTGACATTTCTCATCGTCTCGGACTCTTTGACCACATTCACCGTTAACGACTTTCTCTCTCAAACCTCTTTTTTCGCCCTTTGAGTATCTGTTGGGTGATTACATTTTATTCTGTACTCTCCCAAAGTGACAAAACCAGAGCTGCAGACACTTATTTCAACCATTTGATTATTTTTCAGTTTGAGTGAGACGTGAGACGGCGTCGTCGTGGCATTATGGTTGCGCATGGTGTAAAATGTGCTTCCGTTGGTACGTGGCAGTTGACATAAGCAGGGCCGAATAACGTTCAGTTGGACAAATAATTCAAAAAGGCACCCCTCGGACTCACGGACCACTCAGGTTCTCTGGTTGCCAAAATGAAACGTTACGCGGAGGGAGCGGGGGCAGGAAATCAAAGCATCGATGTTTTTCGGGGATCACATTCACTCAATGGAGCGAAGGTTAAAGCACAGATAACAAGAGTACTGGGTTAATGTGATGAAAATGTCAAAGAGAAATGCAATCTCTCATTGGTTAGGCCTCGTATATTAGAATATGCTGCAAGTATATTATGGGATCCTCACGAAGTTGGATTGCTTGCCGAATTGGATCGCGGCTTGCAGCGTAGAGGAGCTCTAGATTTGTAAAACGTCGTTGTTATGATAAATTTAGTAGCGTATCCTAAATATTAGAGCAGAAAAGCTGGGAATCACTCAATGGAGCATAGGTAAATAGATAAAATGGATGAAACAGATAAAGCGGATAGCGCAGGTGTTCGGTACGGTGTTGAGAGAGGTCAAGGTTGCCCATAATATTTTGGAAACAAGTGATGACGAGTGCAGGCGAAGACCTTTTTATCTATATTTAGCTCAACCTAAGGATTGCGTTCTCTAAGAAAGGGAGGAGAAGTAGTGTAGGTTGGTTCAAGGGTGGAATTAGGTGCTTTGAGAACTGTGTCGGCCCCACACTGCGACCTTCTTCGAAAAGACCCCACGAAAGAAATCCTGTATTTTTTATTTGATTTCTCGTATTTTTACAAGCAGGTTTTTTGGCAACGCATCTGCTGTGGGGAATGGAGCAGGAGGGGGTGGGGTGAGGGGAGGCGGAAGGAGGTCTCCCCCACCCCTTTTAGGGCTATTTGGGAGAGCATCAAGCCCCACGCGTGTGTCAGTTCTGGGAACACGCCGGTGCTCTCTCTTTCTCTTGTCCGGAACCATTCAGGGTATTCGGGCTGTCCCATTTCTGCGGGCTCTCCACGAGCCACCTCTGCGGCATGAGGTGTCGCAGGGCGCTTTAAGGGCCGGGTCCCTATTTGACATCACTAGATTTTAGAGTGGCTTAAAGGTGGGGGAAGGGTAATGGATTTGTTCTTTCGTCGGAATTAAAGACATCATTCTGGTTGATTTGCATGCGAGACAAGTATTATGGCGAGACGTTTCGCTCGCGTCTCAGCAACATCTTTTGGGTCATCATCCTTATCACCTGTGCATTGAGGGAGACATCATGGAAGTTTGTCCGTTCACTCTTACACAAACAACGCCACTGACGCACAACACTGTCACTCATCACTTAGTCAATGCACATCACAGATTCCCCAATTAATGTCAGCAGCATTGAATTTAATTCCCAGTAAAAACCTTAACACTAAATTGATTTAGCAGTTGGCCGGATTTCCAAAGTTATTGTTGACTTTGACTTGCTACTCTAAACAAACGACAAGCGCCACGGCGTTCCACCAAACACTGCAGCTCGAGGCATACTGACCTACTGAGTGTATGTGTCAATACAGCAAACATTCGCCCCCCAATACTTCGCTCGCTACACGCACACGTAAGTTCCTTAGTGGGCAGCCCACGTATTTTGAGATATCCTTCACTTGATATCAGTCAAACTTCTTCCATCCCATGTTATGCTCCTGCCCAGGTAGATGAGGGATTCCACTTGCTCTAGTTTCACCCCTCGAATTGTGAATCTGCCTCCAGCTTCTCTCTTCCACACTCAAGGATTTCAGTTTTCTTCTTTTCTGGAGCACGTCTTGTATTCCCGAATTAATCGTTCCCTAGCATTCGGAGTCGATTCCATGTCCTCTCACGTTTCTGCGACTACGGCGAGAACAGCCCCGAACCGGAGCGATTTCATTTTTCCGTCATTCACCTCGACTCAATCGAAGGGCGCACAATACTTGTTTTTCATTTATTGCCTCTTTTAGATTATTTACATCAAATGGTGCTTGCGAGAATGTACACTCTTGTCTGGATTTGTTTATTGAAATGGAGAGAAGTGTTGAAATAAAATTAGTTCCACACGCCGTCCCACTCGAGAGAATCTAATTTTTTGTCTTTAAACTGCTGTAAAAAATCTTCGACAAGAGGAATGCATTAAAAAATTGCACAGGTTATGGTGTTTAAATTTGCTATGAGTCACTGCATCCTTTTTTTTAATTTTACATTTATTGCTCGCATGCTGTGCACTTGTGACTTTATTTCGTCATCGTCATGCGTTAGCAATCCGGGGATTGGTTTGCAACCTCATTCCAGTCCATATCTTACTCCAATCTATTGCAATCCATCAACATTCCTTCACCTCGCTGAAATTTTCCATTCCTTGCTTTCTCTTTCCCTAATCATGAAGGAATTTCTCCGATTAAAACCTGAGATAGTCTCTCAGAAGATTCTGCGATGGCCACGGGTTACTAATCGAAGATTGGTGTCTGGGGCAATTCTCCAATCTATATAATCCTGTTCCAATCTGCCAATCCCTCTTCATTCCCACACAGCATCGGCACCTCCGTGCCTCATTTTAGTTCCTCTGCATTTCTTCTTCTTTCTATGTCTCCCTCAATTATGGTCCTCGGAAAGATATCGTGCCTTAGGATTAATCTAATTATTTACCCTATTCCTCATTCTGCTGTGTCATCATCCCAGGCCTCTTTCTCCCTGCATTCCTTCACGGATGCACTCCTTCATTTGGTACTCTTTTCTCTCCGTTTCGTTGTCGTTTATAGTTTTTCTGAAGTACCTCGTTCCCCGCGCCAATTAAATATTCTAATTTTCTGCTACTCCCATCACCCGTGGCTCACATTCGTAGAAAATCAGAATTCGTGTGTGCGTTTTAATGAATCTATTCCTAATTTCTGCGAAAGTAAACGCTTTTATTTGTCGGTAGGGTGTGTTTTCTCTAAAATTAATTCTACTACGCCATTCAGTTTCGAATGACTACATATATCCCCATTCCTTTTCCTAGCGCCAGCGGTCTTGCCGCCTATTTCGAAAGCATAGTCAAAAGTTTATTTATATCCTTAATTGTAAAATGAATTCACTCAGACTGATTCTTTTTACCAATAATTGACTGTACCATTTTATTCCTTCCTTAAATTGGCAATAAAATTTATCATGAGAGGTCTTTAATATTTTAAGCCGAACGTGATATGGAAGGTTTCGGTAGTGAATAATTATTGTTGGTGGCACGACTTGTAACGCACTCGATTTTTTAAAATATCGTGAACTTACATTAATTTTAAATCAATGTGATTATCTACAAGTTTTCATTTTTTCACAAATTATTACTGCTTATAATAAAAATGCTTACCTAAGGAGGAGAGACTTGAAAAGAATCTTCGATTACACTCAGAGATAAGATGAAATACTTTAGCGTTACCCTCTCTCATGACCTCTCCTGGGTGAAACACATACGGGGAAGATGTGGACAACCTAAAAAAAATTAGGATTTATTGAAAGAGTACTTAGTATGTGTGATGAAACGGTCGAAAAGAAATGTTATATGTCGTTAGTTAGGCCTCATACAAGCATATGATTGCACGAGGCCTACCATATACTCGTATATATGCTCCAAGTATATTATGGAATCCTCACTTAGTTGGATTAATTGTTGAATTGGATCGCGTCGTATTTTCAGTTATCTAATTACAAGTGCCATTTCCTTCTCTTTCTCCTCGAGAATCTCAGCTTCCCTAGAATATTTCATATTTCAATTGAGTCGCCACCGTTGACTTGTAAAACGAATGATGCCAAATTTTCACTGAACTGATTTTCACTCTGACTTTCGCTCGGATACGCCTTTAGGCAGCCATAGGATCCCTATTTTTACCATTATCAGATTGCATTACAGGCATACGGAGCAACAAATTGAACGGATGCATATGGTGTTCTTTGAAAACTTTTTCGCTATTCATATAGTACAATTTCATACCAGAACATATTGGCATATTTAATTTCAAGAAATGACACCTGAATTTGTCCGTGAGTTCTGTCGATGTAGCGCTCGCTAACATTTGTAATATTCTGTGAATATTAGGTTGACTGTTGAGTTTAACAGTAGAACACAGTTCATATTACTGCGTGTGTAATTATAATGGGTCATATTGAGTACGCTGTTTTTACCAGAACGGAAGCATTGGCATAATAACATTCATTATTTTACCTAATTTTCTGTGTCTAATTTCGTTTATGGAAAACTCGCAGGCTTTTTAACAAACACCCCCGAAAAGACAGCATACTGTATTGATTCTGCTTACTTGTATAAGACTTCAATCGCACAAAGACATCTTCTCCAACTTCTGCAGTTTATACCACCTCCGTCTTTAGGTTTTGGTATCTGTCTGTAGAAAGTAATGGGGGAAAAATTCATGGAAAAACAGTCAGCCGCTGTCGCAAATGCTCATTCCAGACTATTTGTTGCAGAACCTGAATGTGCGTGACTTTTTGCCCTCTACATCATCATAGTGGTTCATTTACCGTGGTTGGTTGGCGTGTCTCTTCTCCAACATATTTTTATTTCCTGTGCCCGTTTCTTCGTTTCTACATACGAGGTCTTTCCAAAAAATACGCGAACTGAGGCCATAAAAACTTTATTTTGCAAAATTTGGTCTACATCGATTTTGTCTCATTCAAAGTACCCTCCATTCGTTGCCATGGACTTTTTCCATCTTCGTTTCCACTGTTTATGAAGCACCCTTGGAAGTCCTCGGCAGTTAGGATTTGTACTGGTCTTGTCGTCTCTTGCTTTATTGTGTCCACATTTTCCCAGTGATGTCCCCTCATCACACTTTTGCATTTTCGGAATAGGAAAAAGTCGTCGAAGGGGGCAATAAGGAGTATGATCAAGGATGGTGATTGAATTTTGTGCCAGAATCTGGCGAACAATCAATGCTGAATGTGCAGGTGCATTGTCATGGTGAAGGATCCATCCATCATGTTCGGTTAAAATAGTATACAATGTTGATTGCCCTAAATTCAGTTTATCCGCTTTCATTCGGACAGTTTTTAGACGATCGGTAAGGACAAGGGACCGCACACGATCAATGTTGTCGTCAACACAGGTGGTTGAAGGTCGACCTGGCCTTGCATCATCCGTGGCGTCTTGTTGGCCATCTTTAAAACTCTTAATCCACCTGAAAACGGATGTTTTCTTCAGAGCATTATCACCGTAAACAGCTGTCGATATTTCAGTAATTTCTTCATAACTTTTACCCCACTTAACCAAAAAACCTGAAGTGTATTCGTTGCTCCGTGATTTCCTCAATTTCCAGTTTCGACAAGCAATAAAAATAAGGACAACAAAAACTCATATCACTGGCGCCATACACACAGCTCGACGATCCACCAAGAACAGGCAGCTCATTGGGTCTCAGGCCACAAGTACCGCAAGTGAACGGAGCGATAGTCCGTGTCATGGCCGTCAGATTGCACCAGTTCGCGCATTTATTGCAGAGACCACGTACTTTCTCTTCCACAGTGTCCGTTATTTCGAGCCTCCTCCCGCCCTCTCTCGCCTTTTGACCCTCCTCCACCCCCTCTTCCATGCCCCCCTTCCTTCAAGAGGCAGTCCCGTCGTAGCACGTGTCCAAGCCCATTTCCGTTTCCCTTTTCGATTGTTTTCATCAATTTTCTCTCTTCTCCCACTCTCGTCTCGACACTTCCTCATTTGGTCTGCCTCCATTTCATGTTCAGCATTCTCCTCCACACCCACACATCAAATCCCTCCAGCCTTCCCATGTCCCTTTTTATGCAGTCCACGTTTCACATCCATATGACATTACATTCCATTCATAACACTCAACCAGCCTCTTTCCGAGCCCCATATCCATTCTCTTCCATTACACTTTCCTTTTCCTTGTCGAACACCTTCTGCAAATTAATTTTGCTCAATTCACGCATGCATCCTTTCTTAGACGCATTGCACTGCGACAGGATCTTCCGGGACAACACCAAATCTCCTCATTATCACTGAGTGTCACCTTTCATCGTGACTTTTACGAGGGCAGGCTGAAAACTAATGCACGCATGCTGGTAGATCACAAACAAAATGACCTTTGCATGACCTCTTCGTGGGATGTGAAAGTAAAATTTCCCATAAATACGCATGCGTAAGTTTGAGGTCGTCACATTCATCCAGTGTATTTTGAGAAACTGAAGTATGGAGACGTGTTCTAGTGCTATGTCAACATAAATTAAACGGCGTGACTTAAAAAGTGACCCCTACTGAGATTCCTCGTCGTTTAAAGAATTTTCATTGTGACGATACTATCAATATGTCTACTGTAAGTGGATGGGTGGTAAAATTTCGTGGTTATGAGCCTGGAAAAGCCATAATTGTTGATGAAACACGCAGCGGACGTCCGTTCACTGCCACAGACGATAAACATCGCAAATTCGTCGAAGATTTGATTCAAAATGACCGGCGAATTACTCGAAAAAGCGTATCGCAATTCATATTGGAATATCTAATGTGGAACGTGTCGGCTTCATTGTTGAACAATTGGGATACCGGAAAATCTGTGCACGATGGGTACCACGCCGTGTCACAGACGAGAACAAACAAAACCCTCCTTATTCCCCCGATCTGGCGATTTTTATTTTTTTCCTCAACTCAAGAGACACCTCAAGGGTAATAATTACATTGCGATTCTTTATCATACTAAGTCTAAGATGGTCATACATTGTGAGTTAGGTTTGTCAAACTGTGCTACATTTTCCAACAATCGTATGACGCGCTCACCGAGTTCGTTCGCGCCAAATTCTGGTCAATAATGAACGGCGCCTGTTTTCATTCTCATTCCGTTTGAATTGCGGAATTAAATATGACTGGGACGTTGAAGCTGCAGCCTCATGCACGTATTTTAGGTCAGCAGTAATTTTCAAAAGCCGCTTTCATTAAGCCGCGCTGCGAGAGACCGCTGTCTACGTCCCTCCCTCCTGCCCATCGAGCCTCGCCGCAGCGCAATCTGCCCCTGGGCACCCCCGGCCCCCGTCAGCCCTCCCCCCGAGTCCCCCTCTACATCCCCCTCCTCCCCGCGGGCTTACAGTGTATCCACCAAACGCATACGTTTATATATTATTCATACTACATGGCTTGTACAAAACGTATCTGGAAAAGTCGCATAAAAATACTAGCTTTATTTCCGCCATTACTACAATACCTCTCAATTTCTCCAAGTGCAGAGTGAATCAGGATGGGCATTGTGACTTGACGGGGGAATCGTAACAAAACCAATCAAGATAATAAAACAATATATTTTTATTTCTAAAAACTCCCCATGAAGCCATTTTTTTCATTAGGTTTTGTAAATTATTTCATCAATGATGAACTTGGTGAGCGATACTCATGTTTAGTCGTTCAAAAAGGTTTTCGAAAACTGTTATCAACATGTCTCGCATCATTCCAGTGATAACATCTGTAATTCCCTCCTTGAGAGCTTCCAAGGTCCTTGGTCGAACTTTGTATACTTCAGCTTTGAGATATCCCCAAAGGAAGAAAATCACGTGGTCTCAAATCCGGGGAGGCCATGCAACATCCCCTCGCAAGGAGATCAGGCGGTCGGGAAATTGTTCTCGCAGGATTTGGCATGAACGAATAGCCATATGAGCACCATGGTTCTATCCTGTTGAAACCAAAAGCCCTCTGCGTCATATGCACCATAATTTACCGATTTGGGGAGTAAAACGTTTTCCAGCATCTCAAAATGGCTCACAGGGTTCGCAGTAACAGTTGAACTTCGAGATTCAAAAAAGTAAGACTCAATGATGCCTATGGAGGACAGAGAGCACCAAATTGTCACTTTGGGGTTATTAAGAGAGGAATGAAGTTCGCGAGGATTGTCAGTCTCGCAATAACAAAAGTGTATCTTATTTAATGAGCCGTAGAGGTGAAAATGCACGTCATCGCCTGACCACAGCGGCCTCTGCGTCGCCACCACACCACTATTGTTCTTAAAGAAAGTTTCTACGGCTAGGGATCGATTCTCATCAGACCATTGCATGGTAATTATTAAAAATGGCGCGGTTTTCTCCAGCTGACGGCAGACTATATATATATATATATATATATATATATATATATATATATATATATATATATATATATATATATATATATATATATATATATATATTGTCGTGGTGGAAGAGGTTGTGCATCCCCATGACCCCCAGAGCTGTGCTGGCGGAAGTAATAATAATTGCTCCTGGTAGGGTCACCCATGCCAATTAGGTCGAACGTTAGGAGCCAGAAGGTAGTAAGGTAGTACACGCAGCATCTGTTTCTCAGTGAGGCGGCTGCAAAGGCGCCTAACCCCAGTGGGGCGGCCATTAAGTGATGGTGTCACGATAAAAACACTATTGAGGAAGGCAACAGGAAACCACCTCAATTAATATTCTCAAGAATGTAACAATGGGCACTATAGAGAATATGAGTCCTGGCATCTATAGGACTCGGCCCGAGGGGCCGTGTGTCGTGCCCGGCAGTGGCAGAGGCAAGGCTTCCGCGGTCGTCATCCTACGAAACCTTTGCGGGGGAGAAATAACAGCAGATGGACAGAAGACGCAGAAAAAGACGAAAGTAGTTAGAATAGGAACCTGGAACGTCAGGACAATGTTGAGGAGAGGCAAATTAAAAAATATTAAGCGAGAGGTGGAAAGAGGTAATATAGATGTTTTAGGTCTCTGCGAGGTGAGATGGAAGGATAGCGGGGATTACTGGAGGGACAATTATAGAATAATATACAGCGGCGGGGACGAGGGGTTGTCGTAATACTAAATAAAGGGGTAGGAAGAAGCGTAGTCAACATAGAGCAACCAACGGATAGTATATTACTCTAAGAGATTAAAGCAGAACCGACGAACTTGGCCATTGTTGAGGTATACATGCCACCGAGCAACCACAAGGAGGAAGAGGTCGATTGGATGTACGATAAGTTAGAGGATAAAATCGCGTGTGTTCCTGCACGGAAACATTTGATAGTGATGGGGGATTGGAATGCGACGGTAGTTGAAGGAAGAGATGGTGGTGAGGTGGGGGACTATGGGTTAGGTACGAGGAATGAACGCGGGGAAAAAGCAATTGAATTCTGAAAAGGACAGGGGTTAGTCATCACTAACACATGGTTTAGACACCACGAAAGGAAAAAGTATCAGCAGGCTGTAGAGAAAATGTTGGATGACGGTAAAGAGCTGAGTACTATCGAAGAAAAATAGGAATGTATCAAGATAGTGATTTCGAAAGCCGCAAAAGAAACTATAGGAACCGTTAACGGGAAAAGGATAAGGAAGCCATGGGTAACGGATGAGATGATTGCTAAGATGGATGAGAGAAGAAGATGGAAAAATGTAAATTTAGAGTTAGGCGAAATGAAGTACAAAGAGTTAAACAATAAATTGAGTAGGGCACAAATAAATCAAAAGAAGAATGGTGGAAAACGGAATGCGAGAATATGGAAAGTTTACAGAGGAAGGGTGAAATTGGTGTCCTATATAGCAAGATTACGTTATTATCGAGAACGTACATGTGGTGAAAATGATTAAAGAAGCATGGGAAGAACTGGAGGTAGGAATGAAAGCCGGAGGGGAATTCGTAAAATTGGTTAGGTTTCGTGATGACCAAGCATTAGTTGCTCAGTCAGCCAAGGGGTTGCAAGCATTGTTGAGTGAATTGGAGGTTCAGTGCGATAGATATGGGATGAGAATCAATATTAATAAAACAAAGGTTATTTGATTTTCCAGAAAGAGAAAGGCTAAGCTAAACGTTAAAATAGGAGGGGGAAAAATAGATCACGTAGAACAGTTTAATTGTCTTGGAAGTTTCTTGGACCAAATTGGTCAAAGTAGTAGGGACGTAAGAAAAGAATTCATGTAAATGACGAACACAGGAGAGTTGGGGAAGGCGGAATCGGGCAAATCACAAGCGCAAAAGTATTTTCTTGACCGGCACTTGAACACCGTGTGTTTCCATCTGCCGGGCTCTGAAGGTGCTCTGAACACTTGAGCTATCGAGAAAACGTAATTCACACTGAAATTTGCTTAGGGATGTTTATGCTACCAAGTGCCCCGATTTTTTGTTCTAGAGATGGCTTTAGGGAGATATTTCACCCACCAGAAGGAGAAAGGGACGACGCAAGAGAAAAGACACTAGGTTAGCTATCATACAACGTCAAAATGGATGGGAACGGTGCGTTTCGTGGCACGAATATCCAGAGGAAAGAGACGAGCCGCATTAGCCAATACGGCTCACGTTGTAGCTAGTTCTCCGAAAGGCGTTTATTCCAATCTTTTCCAAAATCAAAATTTCATGAAATAGAAGGGCGTGTTTCAGGTGGACGGTCGTCTCACCTGGAAAATGGCGAAGGTACCCGGCGGCACTCCCAAAATACTGCCAGGAGAGGGATGGGTCACTCTGGTAGTTCTTAACGAACACTTCATCCAGGCCTTCCGACATGCTTATCAGCTTCAAGAGACGTAGGGCTGCGGAGAGAACAAATTAACATCGGACATTAGGCAGAGGTCAATAAACGAGATCTCTTGACTCCTTTAGATCCCTGAGAGCAGATAGAACAGTTTACATATCTCGGAATTGTTTTGGACCAATACGTTCAAAGTGGTAGGGACGTAAGGAGAAGAATTGCGCTAGGCAAGGAGGCTTTCTCAAGGAGGAGGGAGTCGATGACGGGGACGTAGAGTAGGGAGGTTAAGACAAGAATCGTAAAAACTCTGATATGGAGCGTAGCTATGTATGGCGCGGAAACGTGGTCACTAAAGCAGGAGGATAGACGTAGATTGGAGGCTTTTGAAATGTTGGTGTGGAGAAGAATGGAGAAGTTCAAATGGACCGAAAGGAAAACAAATGAGGAAGTACTGGAGATGGTGGGTGAGGAGAGAAGTTTGTTGAGAGAAATCCTATGAAGGCAGGAAAAATGGATGAAAGGCGTTTTGAGCGGTAGTGGAATGTTGAAAAAGGTAATAGAGGGGAGAATATTGGGCAAGCGAGGAAAGGGGAGGAACAGGATAGGGATGTTGGACGTGATGAAGGGAGGAAAGAAGTAGACAGAGATGAAGAGAGACCTGATGTAGATTAGGTTGCTTGATTGGGTTTCGCTCGGAGTTACAAAAGGTTTATTTGATAGTTGTGGCCATCCAAAAACCAACCTTAACCGGTAGATTACCTAATAATAATATATATACATATGTGTATATATATACCTGTATATATAAAAACTTAAACAGCAACACACAATATGAGAACACATAAAAGTAACGCTCACACGTCATTTCTTGATAATTTCGACGAAATTGAGCTCCGTCTTCCTCAGAAGATTAGTTAGGACTGACTGGTGAAAGGTATGTGGGAGATAGAGAGAAAGGGACTAGGGAAGGGGAGAACGGATAGCGGGGGAGAGGTGAAAGAAAGGGTTGTAGGAAGGGGAAAGAGAGGCCAGAGGGGAGCGGAGACGGGATAGGAATATAATAATATATATACAATCGGCCAAGATAATAGTTGACAAAGAAAAGATCCAAGACAGATGTAAAGAATATGTAGAAGCACTGTATGGTCAATAATTTAGGCCAGCAAGGTTATACATAGAAAAAGAACATGACGTAGAAGAAGATAGCTTAGGTCCAAAGATAGTCGACGATGAAATAGAAGGGTCCTCAAGTGAGTTAAAATCAAATGAGGCCGTGGGATGGACAACATTCCTGTGGAACTACTAAAAGGTTTAGAAAAATGCTGGAGGAAGAATCTCTATGGACTGATTCGTAGTACCTATGAGGAAGGAATCCGGCCGGAAGATTTTGTGAGATCAGTGTTAAATTTCTTATTTTTATTTCCCACGCATCTAAGGTTATTCTCAGGTTCACAAAAGGATAGAGAGTAGGACAAATGAATACTTAGGATATGATCAGTTTAGGTTTACGAAGGGTAGAGGTACGCGTGATGCAATTTAGGACCAACGCGGTCAAAGTAGTAGGGACGTAAGGAGAATCATTGCGCTAGAAAAAGAGGATTTAACAAGTAGGGAGTTGATGACAGGGACGTTGAGTAAGGATGTTAAGAAAAGACTCGTGAAAACTCTGATGTGGAGCGTAGCTATGTACGACGCGGAACAGTGATCACTGAAGCAGGAGGATAGAAATAGATTGGGATGCATTGTAGATATGTGGGTGAGGAGAAGAATGGAGAATGTGATATGGGCCGAAAGGAAAACAAATGAGAAAGTACTGGAGATGGTGGGTAGGAGAGGGGTTTGTTGAGAGAAATCCTCTGGAGGCAGGAAAAATCGATTAAGTGAATGGATTGATCGGCATTGGGGTGTTGAAGACGGTAATTATTGGGCAAGCGAGGAAATGGTAGGAACAGGATAGGGATGTTGGATGGGATGAAGGGAGGAAAGAAGTACACAGAGATGAAGAGGGACTTGATGTAGAGTAGGTTGTTGGATTGTTTTGCTAGGAGTCTCAAAATATTTTTTTGGCAGTTGTGTCCATCCGAAACCTACCTTAACCGGCAGATTACTTAAAAAAATATTTTTATATTATTTATTTTAAGAATGAAAAGCAGTATTCGTCACTGACCGTTTTGAATTGTTTGTTTTCGAGCAGAATGACTTTCACTATGCCGGTAATATTATCTCCCTGTGCATTACGTCACACCTCTTTGGAGCATCCCCTCCTTCGCGTAACGATGTCAATGCTTTTTCAATCCTCCCCTCTCTTAGATGACGTGTCGAGCGCGCTTCATTTAACCGCGTTATAATTAATTCGAAATCATTAATCGCTCTTTCTTAGGCGCACAATTCTTTATCGATCCTCGCCCTGGGTTCGAAAGTAACCTGTCTTTTATACTCTTCCCTCGATCCGTGTGAATTGAGGGTGAATTCAGTTGATGTTTTCCTTGGAGATCACTCCCCCTTTTAACCCCCGTCGCTCACTTTCCCTCGAAATCAAGGAGAGTTCTCGTTAGCCTACAAACCCCCCTCCCTGAGAATTTATGCGAGTCGTAACATTTAATTGGCCGCTTACTAAACGGTAGACCCCTTTCCCAATTTTGAAAACACTCCCGAAGCGCTGTAGTTGAATTTTTATGCAGTAAAATGTAGAACAGAATAATTATATAGTATCGTAGCCCTTTTTGTGCAATGGTTATACTTTCGTTTTACACTCTGCCCTTCGGCGAGATCTGAAAAGGTAATGCTCTTTAACTATTAAGTGGAAGATTTCACGCCTAAACGAACTGTAATTTTTTAATACAAAGAAACCGCTCTTATGGAATCCTTACTACAACTATTTATTTACTAAAATACGTCACACATGCAGCCGCCAACCAGAAAAACCGACAATGTGGCTCGTGTTGGACAATGGTTGGACCTTGACCGTGGATTGAGTATCATTATGGTTGCCAATTGACTGAACTTGTGTCTTCTGTTGTGTTTCCCATTGTTGCTGAGGATTTAGAGATGAGGAAAGTGTGCGCCAAGCTCGTCCCAAAGGTTTTATCAGACGACCAAAAGACGAACCGAGCGGAAATTTCAAGTGAACTTTGGAAACGTATTGAAAATTAACCTCATTCTTTGGGCAACGTCATCACTGGTGATGAAACCAGGGTTTTTAATACGATCCTGAAACAAAACGCCAAAGCTCTCTGAGTGGCACACCGACGAGTCCCCCAAGCCCAAAAAGGCAAGACTGAGGAAATCAAAAGTGAAAAAAATGCTTATTGTGTTTTTCGACAGTAAAGGAGTGAGATCTTTTGAGAACCTGATATATAGAACCTGAAAAATAAGAAATTTGTTCCACACGGACAGACAGTAGTTAACGCTACCCGCTACGCTGGTGTGCTGGAAAGACCCCGAAAAAAGGTCATCAGGGAGAGAAAAAATATCTTCGTCACCTGGCAACTCCATCACAACAACGTGCCTTATTACAACGCGCTACGATCCCGCGAGTTCCTGGCCAAACACCAGGTGCCAACGCTGCCCCACTCCCCCTAATAGTCCTGACGTCGCCCCAGCACTCTTCTTTTTGTTCCCTCGTATTAAGGCAGCCCTGAAGGGAAACCGTTTTTCTTCCGTAGAAAAGATCCAATCAGCCGTGACGAAGACCTTGCGAGAGATCTCCGAAGACGCCTTCTCGGGGCGCGTACCGGTGATGGTAGTCTCTGGGAAAAATGTGTGGAGACCCATGGAGAGTACTTTAAAGAATTTTAAGTGTTTGTTCAAATCTATTTAGTAAACGAAATAATAATTGTAATACTTTCGGAACTCACCCGCGAGTTTCATTTGTAGGTGTATCTCTGTTTTTGTTCGCTAGGGCTTTCTCAATTCTTCATTTAAATTACACACACACACACACACACGCACACATATATATATATATACATATATATATATATATATATATATATATATATATATATATATATATATATATGTGTGTGTGTATACTATATATACACATTCATATGTACAGGTATACATATACAACTTGTATACATATACACTTGTATATGTATATAGGCGATTTATTCGAAGCAACAAAAGTGTTCAATAAAAACCTTACATAGCAACACACAATATGAAAACACATAATAGGAACACTCACACGTTATTTCTTGATAATTTCGACGGAATTTTTCTCCGTCTTTCTCGGAGGATTAGTTAGGACTGACTGGTAAACGATATGTGGAAGAGAGAGAGAAGGTGACGGGGGAAGCGGGAGAAGAGGTGGTGGGGGAGAGGTGAAAGAAAGGGTTGTGGAAGGGGAAAGGGAGAAGGGAGGCCAGATTGGTGCGGAGATGGGATAGGAATGAGAGGGAGGATGTGGAAATAATCCCAAGCGGCAAAGAAAACAAAATCAATCCGCAGACATTACAACATCTACGACCCAGGCGTCAACTTACAAAGTCATCATATAAATATATATATACATGTATGTATGTATGTGGTTCAAATCCCGGATAAGGAAATACTTTTACTTTCGTGATCTGCTCAAAAACCGCCTTCCCCACATGTCCTGTTTTCGCCTTTTATGTGTTTTCCTATCCCCTTTCCTTATACCTATTTCTGTTTGAATGAATATTTGTGCGCCGTATGGCGGGATTTTCAAGTTTGAATATATATATATATATATATACTACCTTGAACAAAAAGTTCCCGGAATAACCACCGTGTGGCGCTCCCATCGTTCCGATTTGAGTTCTGTTTCTTTTGTTAAATTGGTACATCTGTTGTTGATATTCCCTTTAAATCTTAGTGTCATAACTTGACATTTGCAAAAGTTACGTAGCCAAGAGTACATCTATCTCTGTGTGTGTTGGCGATTTTTTACAATTGCAGAAATGGATTTAAATTTGCAACAACGAACTTGTATTAAATTTTGCGTAAAAAACGAATTTATTGGCGCACGGACGTTGGAAATGCTGGAAAAGTGTTTCGGCAACGATTCTCTAAAAAAAACGGTCGTTTACCAGTGGCACGAGCGGTTCAGAAGTGGTGGTGAGTCAATCGAAGATGATGAACGCAGTGGCAGACCATCGACATCGAAAGTCGGTGAAAAAATTGATAAAGTAAAAGAAATGTTGGTCAATAACCGCAAATTAACCATCAGAGAAATAGCGGAGGACTTGAACATTGCCTATGGATCCGCCCAAGACATTGTGGTTAATGATTTGGGTTTCCGTCGTGTAGCAGCAAAGTTGGTGCCAAAAGACCTCAATTTCATGCAAAAAAGAGACCGTGTTGACGTCGCAAAAGACATGATTGGCGAGGCTGAATCCGATCCCACATTCATCAAAAGGATCATTACTGGAGACGAGACGTGGGTTTATGAGTACGACACGCAATCCAGACATCAGGCAAGTGAACGGCGTTCACCAAATGAGCCGAGACCAAAAAAACCACGTCGTTTTCAGTCAAAAAAGAAGGCAATGCTGACGGTTTTCATGGATTACAACGGTGTAGTGCATCATGAATTTTTGCCAGAAGGCCAGACAGTAAACAAAGAGTATTATTTGGGCGTTATGAGACGTTTGCGTGAAGCAATTCGCCGAAAGAGACCAGAAATCGTCGCACAATGCGTCGAGACCGTCGCACAGTGCTATCATTATTCGTAATTTTTTGACGAAAAATGAAACAAATACCATCCAACAGCCACCGAATTCACCTGATTTGGCTCCCTGTGACTTCTTTCTGTTCAATCGAGTTAAAAAACCATTACGGGGAACGCGTTTTAGCAGCCGAGAGGAAGTAATGGAAAAATCGCAGGAAGCACTGATGGACATACCGAAAACCGAATATAAAAAATGTTTCGAGGATTGGATCAAGCGCTGGCATAAGTGTGTTGCAGTCGATGGGGATTACTTTGAAGGGGACAATATAGATTTAGATGAATAAACTTGTATTTTTAATTTTCTGAATAAATTCCGGGAACTTCTTGATCAAGGTAGTATATATATATATTTTAGGTAATCTACCGGTTAAGGTAGATTTTCGGATGGACAACACTATCAAATAAACATTTTGTGACTCCCCACCTAGCAAACTAATCTATATCAGGTCCCTCTTCATCTCGGTGTACTTCTTTCCTCCCTTCATCCCTATCCTGTTCCTACCCTTACCTCGCTTGCCCAACATTCTCCCCTCTATTACCCTCTTCAACATTCCACTACCGCTCAATACGCCTTTCATCCATGTTTCCTGCCTCCATAGGATTTCTCCCAACAAACCCCTCTCCTCCCCCACCATTTCTAGTACTTCCTCATTTGTTTTCCTTTCGGTCCATTTCACCTTCTCCATTCTTCTCCACACCCACATTTCAAAAGCATTAACACAGTAATCAACACAGTAATCAACCCGAAGGTCGGTTTAGTAGGTGATGGTAGAGCTCACGCGTGTACCAAGCCCAACGGTAGGGTAGGGGGGCCAGTTCCTTTCCCTGTGCCGGTTATGGTTTCCCAGGAAGATCTGGTACCCGAAAAATCAACTAGCTTGGGTGGAGCTGCAGGTGCCCAAAGTGCCTTGCCCGGGAATCGAACCCGGGACCCTCCGGTCAGTAGTCCAACGCTCTACCCGCTAAACCACCGCGACCTACCGATTATATGTTAGGTTGGTTGTTAACTTGGTTGTGTTTATAATATAGAATACAGGACTGCCTGTTTCGTATATTTCGAAAAAGCATTTGAAAGAGTGAATTGGGAAACATTAATGCATACACTGCAGAAAATAGGAATGGATTGGAGGGTTTGTTTATTGTTGTTTGATGATTGTTGATTGATTGTTTATATATATATGTATATACTGTAGAAAAGTTTCACGGATGCGAATAATATTATAAAAGGAGAAAAGAGATCTTGCTAGTAAACAAAAACACAGAGAAACATGCACAAATGAAACTCACGGTAAAACCATCTTTCTCAAGGGAGAGATAAATCTCACTTCCTATTCACTTAATTTCCTCACTTACTGATCACAAGTCCCAATGGGGTGATGTTGCCGATCATTTCTGTGGAAACAGACACTGTAAAATCTAATGCTTCACTTCAATAATACTGTAGTACCTTTCCAAAATTGTTCCAACGACTGTCGAAGAGTACAATCAATGGAGTCTGTGTTTTAATGTGATCTCTTTAATTGCAAAAAATTCAAACAAAATCTAAGAAAGTTCTGCTTTCCTTTAAGTCTATGACTGATTTGAATAAACCTTAATATCCAAATGGTATTTTTTTAAACGTTTGTAATTTAGAGGTCTTTGTAGAATCTTTCTTAGCAATGATTAAAAACCAACAGCTCAATTAAAATCGCTCACGCCTCGCTTTCCATAAAGTCACAACGCACAGAGCGCCTTAACATGTTGTCAAACTCACAAATCGCGGTAAGATGTTTTATTCCTTGCGATTGTTGGGCCCCTGGCGCAGGGATAATCCTCTCGCAAGCCCGTCTGATGAGCTGACTGATAAGTGAGAGGGTCAGCGTTATCTAGTACACATTAGGCTGAGCGTTTTTTTAATTATATTTTCGTTTATACGTTTTCTGTTCTAAACCCCCCATATGATTTTATTTTCATTTAATTTGAATTATTTATTTTTTCCCCTCTGTAATTTCCCTCGCCACATCTTTCGCCCATTTGTAAGAGTACGGCTGGGGTTGATTCTTCCCACGACACTTATGTGGTTTCCCACATTCCTCCCATTGTAATATCTGGTACCCTAGAAATAGTTCGGGTGAAGCTTTGGGCGCTCCGAGATATCTCCTAGAACCGAACCCTCCGGTCAATAGTCCAACACTCCACCCTTTGGCCTACCACATAATCTGGGGTAATGCGTATTTATTTTAAAAAACTCAACTGAAATTCCTTTTATTAAAAAAACGAGTGTAAATGAGCAATAAGTGGTATTTTGTAACAATTGAATTAATACCACAAGCAGTTTAACACACCCCAATAGATAAAAAGGTTGTTTCCATCCAGTCATTGACGTCGAAGAGTAAAAAATGGATACTAATGCGTCGTTATGATGAAAAACCGTTTCCGCGGTCGTGTTCTGAGATATGCGAGGGCACATGTTGAGCGGAGGGGAAACGTACCGTCGAGCAAATGGCACTTGCCTACCTAGCGCATCATTCAGTCGACTTGTTATTTTTGACATTAGACACAGACTGAGAACTCCGTCGCAAGAGATTTAGGCTTCTATGGAAGCTTAGAAATTTCTTTTTGAGTGCAGCAGGATTCCATACGGGATGGTGCATGGGGAAGTTTTCCGCAGGGTTATACAGGTATTACTTGTTCTCATCTAAGCCTTAAAGCTTTATTATGGAGAGTAGTTTTTGTATCCCTTGGAAAGTTGGTCCTTGAAACTATAGCGTTTTCGAATATTAGATGCTTTTCTAATCGTGGGGGTGGAGAACAGTGAAACATATGAAACGGACGCAAAGAAAACCATACGATGAAGTTCCAGGTAAGATAGAAGGAGTAAGAAGAGATAAGATTGCTGAGAATAATCTGAATGAGGCATAACAAATGGATGTGGGATTTTATACTAAAAAATCTTTGGGGTACTTAAAATAATGTTGGACTACTGACCGGAGGGTCCCGGGTTCGATTTCCAGGCGAGGCACTCTGAGCTATGTAATTTTTCGGGTACCTGATCTTTCTGGGAAATAAATCTTTCTGAAATAAAGACACAAAAGTAAATATTAACAAACATAAAAAATTTTATTTGAAAGAGGATACTTTAAACTACTTCTCAACATAATCTCCAAGCAAATTAAGGCATTTGTCATAACGTGTGACAAGTTTCTGTATTCCTGCTGCATAGTCCTTCGCCGCCAGCTCATTGAGATACAGGGTTACTCCTTCTTTAAGTTCTTCATCGCTGTCAAATCTTTTTCCTGCCAAAAAGTCTTTAAGCTTTGTAAAGAGATGAAAATCTGAAGGGGCCAAGTCCGGGCTATACGGTGGATGGTCGAAAGTTTCCCATTTGAATTGCTGCAAAAGTTTTTGTGTTATCCCAGCTGCATGAGGCCTGGCATTGTCATGAACGAGAATGACACCAGTAGACAATAGACCTCGCCGCCGATTTTGTATTGCCCGCCGTAATTTCTTTAATGTTTCACAATACGCATTGGCATTAATAGTGTCTCCACGGGCCATAAAATCAATAAGCAATACACCTCGTCGATCCCAGAAAATGGTTGCCATGAGTTTCCTGGTGGACAGAATTGTCTTGAATTTTTTTGGTTTGTTTGGTGAATGAGCATGATGCCACTCCATTGACTGTCGTTTACTCTCAGGTGATGCATAACAAACCCATGTTTCGTCACCAGTAATTATGCGAGTCAAGAAAGAGTCTCCTTCATCAGAATAACGTCCCAAAAACGTCAGTGCTGCAGCCATACGCTTGGTTTTGTGCTCATCTGTAAGCATGCGAGGGACCCATCTTGCACAAATTTTTGCATAATGCAGGTGGTGTTTAACAATTTCATGAACAATTGTTCGAGAAACATTGGGAAAATGCTCACAGATGTCATCAATTGTGACGCGCCGATCGTTCCTCACGAATTCGTCAACTGAGCTCACCAGTTGGTCTGTAATGACAGACGGTCTCCCCGAACGCTCATCGTCGTGTGTGTTCCCCCTCCCCATGTTGAAGTTGCGACACCACCGCCGAACAGACGACTCGTCCATTACATTGTCTCCATACACCTCCTTTAATTGGCGAAGAATATCACATGGGCGAACGTTTCTTGCATTGAGGAATTTAATCACTGCCCTCACTTCACAACTGGCGGCGTTCTCAATTTTTTTAAACATTGTAAACAATCACAGAAACAACACAGGCAATGCTAGCGTCACGCAACTTGGCTCAGAGAAGGCAGACAAGCCACTGAAGCTATCTGATATATATATATATATATATATATATATATATATATATATATATATATATATATATATATATATATGAATATACATGCATACACAGGGCGAACATTCACCAGTCATTAACCTAACATCATTCAATATTTGCAAGAAAGTTCTAGATTTAAAAGAATCTATTCTCGTGATGTGTAGGAAAAATTAAAATTTTCATTGGAAAATCTATCTATGCGTTTGATTGACCTGCACATGAATAATTATTTATTTATTCACTCATTTGTGCGAAATTGAGACTTCAAATTCCCATCTTCCACCTAACCCTTGTACGTACATTACAAAAAAACGATCACAAATATCCATGCCCAAGGTGAAAGAAAACTCACCTAATCGGGACTCGAAGCCGCGACCTCTGCAGGGACGAATCTCAATCTTGCCTCTGGTTTTCGATTGAGGACTTTACCCCACCATAACCGTAATGTTTCAATTTTAAATGCTACGTTCCTTTCCTGAGAAAAGACCTTTCGTCAAACGTTTAGGAGTAGAGTATTTTTCTAATACGAAGGACCTTTTTGGTTCATTAATTATTGCATCGATAATTGCGGAACAGGATGTAGGGCGAGAGCTATAAAGGTGTTCATAACACGGGGGGTTAGGGGTGACAAAATCGAAAAGTACATTAAGGATGTAATTTCGAGTGTCTCTGGTATGTATGTGATGTAATGTCGAGAGCCTCTCTTGGTGAGAACGAGCTTCCTATCTTCCAACACGCCCAAGTATTTAAAATTCTTCCCTCATCCTTCCGCCTCCGATTCCACAAAACCCAAGTTTCAGAACTGTGTAGCCAATCTACGCAGCCTCCAGATCAAAGTCTTTATCTCCTGATTGCCTCTCACAAATTTCCTCGCCTTTGTGCGTAAGCCTCTTTAGCTCGTGGTGGCGAGAGAGAGTTCCTTACTTTTTCTTTTCGAGTCCGTTGGAACTTATTCTATCACACTTAATGTTGCTTCCAGGGTGAGTTGGGGGAATTGAGGGTTTTCCCCGGAAGCGATCCTATTCCCCACCTTTCCGCTTCTCTCTAAGGATACAGGGTGGAAGGGATTCTTTACCCTGACGGAAGGGAGAGGGTCTTCAGTGGGTTTTCGCTCACCGGGACGGTGTACCTGTGCCCGTGTGGGCCGACAATGAACGCTTGACGTTTCAACCTCACCCCGCGTTCTCGACCCGCTCGCACCAACGCCACCAATTGCAAACTAGAAAACGTTTTCCATTATTTCTAAGACGGCGTGGATATTTTTCGTGGTGTCCACACCTTTGGAAAATGTTTGACATTCATTATAGTAAATTGATATGAAAATCTATTTTCATATTTAAAACGAATTCCAATCAGCAATTTTTTTTAACAGAGTGTGTTAATACTAACTTTGGTGGCATTTTGCTGGTCAATGTAGGCATACGAGCATACTAAATACCATTGATTTTGTATTTTGCATATTTATTTTTTCCCTGCAAGCCACCGATATGGTGTGTGGCAGGGGGTGAATAATTCACACGGGGATAATTTTTATTCGAACATAAACCTGCCGCGGCCGGACAATGTTCTCCTGATTCCATGTATCGTTTTTGGAAAAAATGACATCTTAAATGTATATGTATCTATACGCTTTATTTAATTTAACTGATGTGATCTCTCATACCGTAGTACGATGATGGTAATAATACATTTTCAACATCACTGCTAATGAGACGTCCTTCCAATTCATATAGTATGCAAGAGATTTTATCTCCGTAATTTAACCTTCGCTCCATTAAGTGATTCCCAGGTTTTCCTTAGTGATTCCAAGATTTAACTTAGCTGCTCTAATATTTTGGTTACGCTATTTAGTTTATCATAACAAGGATTCAAAAATCTATCTCCTCCACGCTGCTCTTCGTAAGCCTTACGTCGATCGACACGGCATTACACCTTTTGCTATAATTAACCTTTTCTATTCCGCATATTTTATAGCTCCCTCAATTCCATGCAACATGCCTATCCTAGTCCCACCTCTTCCTTGCTTTCCCAACATTACCCACCCCCTGCATATCACAGTCTTCAGCACCCCATCGCCTCTCAGTATATCATATATCCATCCATCTTTCCTGCCTCCTTTGTAGTTGCCCCAACCATCTCCTCTCGTCCCCATTCACCACGCCTCGCACTTCATCGTTTATTTTCCTTCCCGTCCATTTCACCACTTACCTCGCACTCTCGAACCCACTTCTCTCATAACATTCCAAACTACTCCCAGCATCCTTACCATGCAGATGTGGGATCTTCACCAAGGTTTTCATCAATCGTTTCTTTTTATCTTTCCTCACTCAACGTCACTGATATCGACTCCTATCCCATTTGTAAACACTTCAGTCTCTTACTCAATTCTTCTCTATAATCTATTCTACTACTCTCACCATCCTCGTCCAAGTCAATGCCAATATATGTACACTGCACCACATTTTATAGTTGATGGCCTCCTATTTTAACGCTTAACTTAGACTTCTTCCTTATCGAAAACCACATAAACATTGTTTGTTTGCACCCATTTTCATCTCATAACGAATAAACTGCTTTTTTTCTTATGCGCACAGCAATGTTTGGAACCCCTTGGCTGACTGCCTGACATGCCTTGGAAATCCACAATCAAAGCCTATTATTTTGGAAAATTGTTGGTTGAGCGATGCAATACACTTATACATGATTAGTATACAAAATATCGGGGAAAGTTTCAGAAAAATTGATTGACTTCGCTAGTTTGCTGCAATACCTAAAAATTCTCCAGAGGACTTCTTCCCTTGAGAGCGTCGACACATACTTTTGCCAGAGCGGCTTTTCCACACCACTCGAAGGGCTGGACCCTTATAGGCGGATTCCGGAAGGCCCTTTAGGGTACATGCATGCAAGCTTCTTTGACGGCTTGACGTAGGGTCCCAGAGTGGTGGTGTCCTTTGAGGGGGAGTGGATTTTACATTTGGGTATAGGAGGAAATATTTGGACGGTGCCAAGTAGTGACTGTGAGGGGATTGGGGAATCGTCGCGACGGTGTTCTTCGTCAGGTAGTCGGTTACCTTGGAGAAGGCGTGGCTGGGTGCATTGGGCGTCTGGGTGGGTGAGTTGAGCGCGGATCTTTCGCATCGCCAAGTAATCAGTGATAATGGCGTGTGCACCGTCATTGTCTTATCAATGCCAATACGAACTCCATTGTGCGCACACTTAAACCGACGGTCTGAATTCAGCACTTCACGCAAACGTCAGGAAAAAAGTGTAACCGATACTTTTAATACAAACCACCAGTGAATATACGTGTATGTGTGTGTATACATATAAATATGAAAAAATGGATGCTAATGGGAAAGCAATGGGTGTCGTTGGAGTAGCTTCGTAAATGGCGCCCACTTTGGGAAATTCATGCGTCCGCTCCGTGCTGGTCCATAGAATTTGGGGAACGAAAGCAATGGGAGTGAGGAATCATGAGAGGAGGCGACTTCCAATGATATCTTGGAAGATCAGCGATCTAGGCTTGGAGTGTTATGATTTTCAAGCTGAAATGAACTGGCGAGGAACACTGCCTCGTTACAATATTTGAAAATAACAGAAATCCATAAGGAAATTGGTTTGACAGGAGAGGGTAGAACTCACTTAACACTAGGTATTTTACCACTTGTGAAGTTCACATCGCTGAGCAGGGAATAAGCAACTATCTTTTCTTAATTCTCTGATAATTCCTTGTTCCCCGTTTCATCAGTGGTTTCCTAAGAAATAACTGGTACCATAAAAATCACGCAAGTTTGGTACAGCTCAGGTTGCTAAACGGAATCTCCCGGAATCAATGCCTACCTCTTCCTATTGTTCCCATAGCTCAATCCATTATTCATTTACCAGTCCCCTGTTGCATTATAACAGGGTTAGTTAAAAAAATAAAAAACTCAAAAATCTATGACAGTCGTAATGAATGTGAAATTGTGTTGAGGCGAATAACACTGCCAAGTTAGAGGCCCCTAAGTTAAAACCAATGCTCTACAGCTCCCTAACGCCATCTCTTGGTCAAAGAATCGGGGCACTTTCTACATCTCCATCTATATAAACACCCTGCGAGCCACCAAAAAGGTGTGTGGCAGGGGGTGTAGCACCATGAGGGAAGGGTAAGGGTTGATGGGGGTTGGGAGTTAGGTGAGGAAAGGTGGGGGGAACCTGTAAGAAAAAATAGATACATATATACATATTCACATATATATATATGCACGCATACATATATATATACATATATTAAAATATACATATATACATACACATACATACACATATCCTCGCGCAACCCTAACCTGTACGTTGATACTTATTGTAATGAACTATGTCCTGGGGAATTTCGGCTACAAGCATTCTGGTCCTTTATCGCTCTTGGAAAAAATGACATTTTAAACCTGTCAGTCTTGCAGTCTATCTCTCTAGTCTTATATTCGTGATCCCTTCGACCGTAATACGTTGGGGTTCGTATTATATCCTTGATGTCATCGGAAAAGGGCCAATCTTTAAATGTTTTTAATAAGTTTAATCTATATTGGAAACGCCGCTGTGTAAGAGAATCCCAACCTAATTTGTCTAGCAAAGTGGATACGCTGCTAAGTTGGTCATAACAATGTTTGACAAATCTAGCCCCCCTCCGCTGAACTCGATCTAATTCCGAATTCAAATTTGTATTATGAGGATCCCATATACTGGCAGCATACTCTAGGTGGGGCCTGACCAAGGCAAGGAAACATCGTTCTTTCACTTTTTCGTCGCATTTACCTAGCACTCTTTTCACAAATCCCAATTTTTTATTAGCACGACCGCATATTTCTCGTATTTGTTTTCCCCAGGACAGATCGTGAGTAATTGTTACACCCAAGTATTTAAAGGAATCTACCCTCGCGATACTGGTTTGTTTCACTTTGTAAGTGTAAGGGAGGGAATTACTCTTTTCCCAAAAATGTATTACTACGCATTTTTTTAAAATTCAATTCCAATTGCCACGTATCGCACCAATTTTGAATTGCATCTAGGTCATTGGCTAGCACGACTCTGTCTTCGTGACTTCGGATGTCCCCATAAATTACTGCATCATCAGCGAAGAGACGGAGCTTGCTGTTAACTACGGTACCGAGGTAATTTATGTAAATAAGGAAAAGGAGGGGACCTATGACACTTCCTTGTGGTACACCCGACGTGACCTTGACAGTATCGGATGATACACCGTCCAGGACGACTGTTTGGACACGATCACTTAAGAATTGTTTAATCCAGTTAATAATACTTTCGTGTATTCCATAGGATTCCAATTTCGCCAGTAATTTGCAATGAGGGACTTTATCGAAAGCTTTCTTAAAATCTAGGAATATCGCATCAACGGGAATATTACTTTCACCGGAGTTCAATACATCATGTACAAAAAGTGAGAGTTGAGTTTCGCAGGATCTACCCTTACGGAAGCCGTGTTGGTTATTAATTAATAAATCTTGGCTATCGAGGTGCCTCATCATGGAACTAACAATGATGTGTTCAAGAATCTCACAGGAAATGGAAGTCAGCGATATTGGCCTATAATTACTGGGGTCCTCCCTGTCTCCGATTTTAAATATGGGTGTTACCGAAGCTACCTTCCAACCGTTTGGCACGCTTTCTTCTGCTAATGATTTCTTAAATATTATATCTAGATATGGGGCAATTTCAGCCGACAGTTATTTATACACGCGCGCCAGTATCTCATCAGGTCCCGGAGATTTGTTGGGGTCTATGTTTTTAAGGAGTAATTCTATTCCGCGGGTGGAAATATTGATTGCTTCCATTGACTGCTGAAATATTTTCGGAAGGTTCTCGGGTGTATTTTGTGAGGATATGTTGAAAACACTCTGCAAGAATGAGTTTAATATGTTGGCTTTATCTAAACTACTCGTTACTTTATCCCCCTTTTCGTTATTCAATGAGTTTACGGTGGACTTTTTTCCCTGCACTTCCCTGACGTAGGACCAAAACATCTTTGGGTTATCGTTCAAATGTTCGCCTAATTTTTTCCTTTTGAATTCCGCTAGCGCTTTCCGGAAGGCCTTCTTGGCAGTGGACCTAGATGCTTTGTAGTTCTGTATGGTTTCGTTGATTTTATCAGGGGAGGAGTCTTTAACTGCGTTTTTCATTCTGGCATGGCACACCCTTTGCCGCCTAAGAGAGTTCCGTACTTCAGAGTTGTACCATCGGGGTTCCTTATTCTCTTTTATATATTTACTAGGTATGAACCTCTGTATTGCTGAACGTGTTATCGTAAGAAAATTATTCCAAGTATCCTCGACACTACTAGTTTTGCTTAATTCGTCAAATATAAAAAAAGAACTTTTTAATTCACATTTTAAGCCACCATAGTCCGCTTTATTGAACAAATACACCTTTCTCTTGGGTTTGTTAACTTTATCTACGATTAGAGAAAATTTAGCGTTTACAGCCCTGTGATCACTGATTCCGTCAACAACTTCTATATTTAAGACCTTTTCGGGTATATTTGTGGCTAACAGATCAAGAATATTCTTTCCCCTTGTTGGTGAAGTGACTAATTGATGTAGGGAATTCGAGGGGAACGCAAATAAGAGGGACTCGCATAGATACTTGTCTTTACCTCCATTTATAAAACTGTACGAATCCCAATCTATTGTGGAAATATTAAAATCGCCTCCGATAATTAGACTATGCTTACTTTTGTGGGATGTAAAGCTTTGTATCTGTTTTTCTAGGTCTGGTATTGAGTTAATGCTAACGTGGGGTGGTCTATAATACGCACAGATATATATTCTTTTCGATCTGGGTGTTTTCACTGAGCACCATACACTTTCTATACAGCTATCAGGAAATAACTCGGCTCTACTGACGTTAGAGTTCTTAACCGCGATAAACACTCCTCCTCCGGCTCTGTTTTTTCTGTCGTTTCTATAAACTATGAAGGACTTGGGAAATATTTCGCAATCTGCGATTTCATCTGTTAACCAACTTTCAGTTCCTATAATGATATCCGACTCTGTGCTATGAAGGAGATGGTGAAATTCCGGTATTTTATTTTTTAAACTTCGGCAGTTAACTACTACTACGGAAATTATATCCTCGTCTAAAACCTTCTCTGCGGTCTGCTTTCTGGGGATGTTATTTAATCTCTTTGATGTCTTAGTATGCGATCGGCCTATATTCTGATTAGTAGTTCTATCTTTTGTTACATACTATAAGACTTTGTTACATGCTATAAGACCACCAGATCTCAGTGTAAGTTTCCTCGACAGCTGAAGCGGTTAGAGCGTCGGCCCGGCAAGTTGAAAGATCCGGTGTTCAAATCCCGGATAAGGAAATATTTTAACATTTGTGATCTGCTCAAATCCGCCTTCCCCACCTTTCCTGTGTTCGCCTTTTATGTGTTTTCCTATCCCCTTTCCTTATATCTATTTCTGTTTGAATGAATATTTGTGCGCCGTATGGCGGGATTTCGCGTTTGAATGTACGCGGAACCCTCATCTTCACCCGATATCTGTGATTTTTCAGATGCCAGATTTTCCTGGGAAGCCATAACCAGCACAGTGAAGAAACTGGCCCCTCCTTATTAGTCTGATAATATGTGAATATTCACACGCCGTATAGGGCTTAGTAAATGAGTGAACTCTACCATCACCTTCCAAACCGACCTTATAAGGGTTGATTACTGTGGGTTTATATATATATATATATATATATATATATATATATATATATATATATATATATATATTCAAACAGAAATAGGTATATGGAAAGGGGATAGGAAAACACATAAAAGGCGAACACAGGACATGTGGGGAAGGCGGTTTTTGAGCAGATCACGAAAGTAAAAATATTTCTTATCCGGGATTTGAACCACGGACCTTCCACTTTCCGGAAGGATGCTCTACCAGTTGAGCTTATAAGGAAACCTGATTTACCTTGAGATCTGCGATCTTATAAAGCGCCAACATGCTCCGATAGATGTTGCCCGAGAGACTGCGTTATGGAGCTGTTGCACCCACCAAAGGAAAATAGACGGGACACAAGAAGGGGAAAGGATAGTAGAAAAGCATTCATACGATATTATAAAGGATAGGAACGGTGCGTTTCATGGCACGCATAGCCAGAAGAAGAGAAGAGCCACATTGGCCAAACACATATTCAAACTTGAAAATCCCGCCATACGGCGAACAAATATTCATTCAAACAGGAATAGGTATAAGGAAAGGGGATAGGAAAACACATAAAAGGCGGACGCAGGACATGTGGGGAAGGCGGTTTTTGAGCAGATCACGAAAGTAAAAATATTTCCTTATCCGGGATTTGAACCACGGACCTTCCACTTTCCGGGCGGATTGCCCGCCTTTTATGTGTTTCCATATCCCCTTTCCTTATACCTATTTCTGTTTGAATGAATATTTGTGCGCCGTATGGCGGGCTTTTCAAGTTTGAATATATATATATATATATATATATATATATATATATATATATAGTCACTTTCTTGGAAAAGCCACGAACGTGCACAATAAAATTCACTAAATAGTCATAGCAAACACAAAAACTAAAACATATGAAAGAGGACTCACCAGTTCTCAAATTTTCGGTGGTGCTACCACCTTTCTCAAGAGGAATTAGGAACAGAACTGAGACAGAGGAGAGCCCGAAAGCAGTGGTAGGAAGGAGAAGGGGGAAAATGGGGGGAAAAAGAGGGGAAAAGAGGGGAAAAGAAAGAAAAGGGGGGTTAAGGCATTCGAGGTGAGGGGTTTGGAGGGGTAGTGTATGGCGCGGGAATTTTAAAAAAAAGGTGGGGATGATATGGAAGTTGTTGGAGGCGGAGGGGGATTAAATTATATGCATAAAGGGGGCAATTAATGTCTAATATTAATACCTGGGCGATTCCAGGAATCCAAGAGCCATATGAAAGCTAGCTCTAATGTTTTGAGTTTCAGTGGAGGGTCTGAGTGTGGGAGCGATGCTAAGACGGATACTTTAAAACATTGGTCAAAGGCAGTGTTGTGTTCGGAAGCATGTTTGGGGATTGGGAGCATACCAATAAGGGAGGAATTGTTGCATGAGGCTCGATGATTATTGATTCTAATATTAAGGGGTGTGGTACACTGTCCAATGTAAAAGGCAGGGCAAAGTTGGCACTTGAGTAGGTAGACAACATTGCTGGAGGTACACGAGGAGTAGGGAATTGGTGGGAGGGAGTTAAAGAGCGGGTGGGAGAGGGATGGGATTCTGGTTAGGAAAATAGGACATGTTTTGCATCTAGGTTTATTGCAGGGTCTGGGAGTGATTTTGGAACGGGGCGAGGATTTAAGAAGTGAATTGGTAGATTTTAGAAGATCTGATAGATTGGCGGGGCGTTTGAAAGTGACAGAGGGGCATTTGGGGAAAAGGTTGGTGGTGGAATTGTGGTTTTTGAGTTTAGGATAGAGGTCCTTTAGGATAGAACGCAGAGATTCTAGGCCAGGAAGAAACGTGGTGCAAATTGAAAGAGGGTGGTTTTTCGCGGTGGCGGAAGGTCTGGGAGTGTAAGTATGTCTACGGATCCTCTTATTCAGGAGGGATTCAGGATAACCTCGTTTCAGGAGGGAATGGTGTAAATTTATGAGGAAATTGTCTAGGGAGTCACGGTCATTGCAAATTCTGTGACCCCTTATGGAAAGGGAATAAGGAATGGAACGTTTGGTGTGGTATGGGTGACAGCTGTTGAAATGTAAGTACTGTTGTTTATTTGTGGGTTTTATATGTACGGATGTGTGAAATTTATGGTCTATAAATGATATGTTTACATCTAGGAAGGTGATTTGGGAGGAGGAAACTGTAGACGTGAAGGAGATAGAGGACGAAGCATTAAGGTTGGAAATGAAAGTTTTCAGGGAATCAGGACCATGTGGCCAGAGAAGGAAAATATCGTCAATATATCTGAGCCATAATAGCGGTTTCAGGGGTGGTTGTGACAGGAATTTATTCTCGGCGAGACCAAGAAAGAGGTTTGCATAGGACGGGCTGAACCTGCTACCCATGGCATAACCCTTGATTTGTAGGTAGAATTTATCATTAAAGGAGAAGGAATTGCGGGTAAGAATGAACTCGGAAAGGCTGAGGAGAAAATCTGTGCTGGGGATGTGTGGCTCAGGGCGTTGGGAGAGGTAGTGTTGGAGGGCGGAGAGACCTTCTAAGTGGGGAATGGATGTGTACAGGGATGTGGCATCTATAGTGGCCATAATGAGTTCATTTTTATCCGCAATTCCTTCTCCTTTAATGATTGGTTATGTATGAATATAAAATGCAAATTGTAAACAACATTTCTTATGTGTAAATATAAGTAATAAGTATTCTTGGAGGTTATCACTGTATTGCACGAATCTTGGCATTATCATTCAATCGTTGAACTTAAAAAAAGAATAATTTTTCAGTTTCCTTCTGAGTCGTTTATATTTATTCGTTGAGCCACAAAATTCTCATGGTGCATTTTGCACCGTAACTCACTCTCCACCACATGTAGTATCCCTTACATGGATCGGGAATCGCGCACAATGTTTAATCTCGTCATTCTGAAAGGAAATGTCAGGCTCATTGTGTTTTCATTTCAAACTGAATCTCTCCAAGGAGAGAAATACTGATAATTAGTATTTGTTAATATTTTTTCTTTCTCTCCACAGGTAAGTAAAATTCTGAGTGGTTCTGGACTTTCTGAGATGGCGCGATTAGCATCAGGTAGAGAAGAGAGCCAGGAGGTCTAAGGCATTTACGACTGTGCGAAAAGCCTCAAGCTCCACGACCTCTGATAACGAAAGAATATTTCTAGAACCTCTTTCAACACATCTTCAGGTTTGTTCTCCTTTCTCTACGTTCAGCGTCATTTTCTGGAAAATTATATATATTCTGGAAAGTTAAAGTAGAATGGAACCGCCTTTAAAATTATGACGCCATTATTTTAATTTAATTGCAGCCTAATGTGGTCTCGATAACTTGAGTATTTCCCTAACAATTCTCATTCCCTCTCAGTCACCTCCCTCTATACTTCAACTCCCCATGCAGAAGGCCTTTCCTCCCTCCGACACAATCTTTCTCTACGCCCTCCACCCCAGTGCCCATCGACCGAATTTCTCCTCAATCTAGCCACTTTCGTCCTGACCAAAAATGCATTATCCTTCCAAAATTGTTCTTATCTACAAACGAAAGGCACAGCGATGGGAACGAGGATGGCGCCATCGTAGGCCAATCTCTTCATGGGCCACCTTGAGGAAAATTTCCTCTCACAGCAACCCTTCCAACCTCTTTTCTGGGTCCGCTACATTGACGACATTTTTATTCTCTGGACACACGGCTCTGAGTCTCTTGACAATTTCTTATCGGCCTTAAATTCTTCTTTCACTGTTAAATTCACCTCTTCCATTTCAGACTCCACCATCATCTTTCTTGACACCGACATCTCACTTCACAGTAAAAAATTCACCACTTAAGTACACCTCAAAGCCACTAATCATAAAACAATATTTACACTATACATGCAGTCATCCTTCTCACATCAAACGCTTAATTTCCAACTCTCTCTCTATCCGCAGACATCGGATTTGCAACACCACAGCTACCCTCAACAAGTACCTCCACAATCTACACCAAGCACTCCAGAAACGCGGTTACCCAGAAAAGCTCCTACAGGATAAAATCTACCGCTCCACCCGACCACACACACCATAGAATAAAAACCCCACTTCTGACGCAGGACTCAACCTTTGCACAACCTATTTCCCCGAATCCCACAGACTGAAAACCCTTCTTAAAGAACTTTATCCTATTTTACACGACAATGATGCGACATCATCCTTACTGTCCCAATGCCCCTTACAGACGACCAGCCAATCTCAGAAACCTTCTGAGATCCACCAACCCTTTGGCAACCCACCCTGACAAATTTCCACATATTTCCCCAACTTGCAATCGCCCCCGATATAAAACATGTCTGCTGATCAGATCTGCTCCCCTCTCCCCACATCCCCTCATGGTCCCTTCATCCCGTTCCCACGCTAACTGCCTCTCGAAAAATATTATCTCTCTTTTGTCGTGCAAAGAATGCACTTCATTATACATAGGCGAATGCATTACCCCCTTATCCATCCGAATGCATTACCCCCTTATCCATCCGAATGAACAATCACCGCTACTCGTGTAATTTTGCTTCACTCTCTTCTCTTCCTATCCCTTCACACGCAACTCCACACAACCTGTCATTCGACGAATGTTTTTCCCTAACAGTTCTAGAATCCCTACCCGATTCAGCCACCAACATAGAGGTGATAATTAGCGAATCCGCATACATCCTATATTTCCGATCATTTGAAATTCCCACCCTTAACCGCCATCTTTAATTTCTTTCCCAAGTGTCCCTAAAATTTCCGCCCCCCTTCCCCCCTCACACTCTCCCCTCAAGACCTCTCAGTCTGATCTGAAGAAGGACTCGGAGTAGGCCGAAAGCTCAAATAATCTACAATGTGTTCTTAATCTTTTAATCTACGTGTTATCTGTTTTATTCGGTATGCCTTGGTGCCGGCAAAAAGTTACATATTATTATTAGGTAATCTACCGTTTAAGGTAGGTTTTTGGATGGACACAACTATCAAATAAACATTTTGTGACTCCCCACCTATCAAACTAATCTATATCAGGTCCCTCTTCATCTCGGTGTACTTCTTTCCTCCCTTCATCCCGTCCAACATCCCTATCCTGTTCTTGCCCTTGCCTCGCTTGCCCAACATTCTCCCCTCTATTACCTTCTTCAACATTCCACTACCACTCAAAACGCCTTTCATCCATTTTTCCGTCCTCCATAGGATTTCTCTCAACAAACCCCTCTCCTCACCCACCATCTCTAGTACTTCCTCATTTGTTTTCCTTTCGGTCCATTTCACCTTCTCCATTCTTCTCCACACCCACATTTCAAAAGCCTCCAATCTACGTCTGTCCTGCTTCAGTGTTACATATACATATACATACATACATAGATATATATATATATAATATATATATAATTTATATATATATATATGTATATATATAATTTATATATATATATATATATAACATCAAACTTAGGCAGTAACACACAGCACGAGAACACATAAAAAAACACTCACAATAATATCTTGATAATTTCGACGGACTCCCCTAATGGGAGTCCTCCTTCAACGGCCCTAATGAAAACCTATCCCCTATTGACATCTCCCTCCTTTTACCTTCCCATCCAAACACCCCTCACTTCTATATCCTCCCCAAGATACACAAACCAGAAAACCCAGGGCGGCCTATAGTCTCCTCCCGCAAATCCCCAACCGAAAGAATTTCCGCCTTCGTCGACCACTATCTCCAACCTTTAGTTCATTCGTTACCCTCCTATGTCAAAGATACCTACCACTTCCTCAATCTGCTCCACTCAATTTCCCTCCCTTCTGACACCAAGATCATTATGGCCACAATTGAGGTCACATCCCTATACACCTCCATTATTCACGAAGAAGGCCTTGCTTCCCTACGCCACTTCTTCTCCAAACGCCCTAGCCCTCAAACTCCAAGCACCGATTTTCTCATTGACCTGTATAATTTCATTCTCACCCGTAACCCCTTTTCCTTTAATACATCTTTTACCTCCAAATCAAGGGCTGTACCATGGGAAGTAAATTCAGCCCGTCATACGCTACCCTCCAACTCGGTGTCCTGGAAGAGAAGTTCCTTTCCAGTTACCCTCAAAAACCCCTTCTGTGTCTTCGGGATATTGATGACATCTCTCTATTCTAGCCACATAACATAGACTTCCTCAATTCCTTCATCTCCCAACTCAATGATTCATCATCTTTTTCTTTCACTTCCAACATTTAATCATCACAGATCACTTTCCTTGATGTTAATATTTCCCTGACTAACAACAAATTTCTGACCTCCGTACATACTAAACCTACTAACAAACAACAATACCTTCATTTAACAGCTGCCACACCTACCACGCCAAACGCTCCCTCCCTTACTCCATCTCTATCCGTAGGCACCGCATTTGCAACCATCCCGAACCCCTTAACAAATATCTCAACAACCTTCACAATTCCCTCCTCCAACGGGGATAGCCAGATTCTCTCCCTCACAAAAAAATCCTAAAACATTCCTACACCCCCAATGTTCCCTCAACCACAGACTCCCACCCTCTGTCAATATGCACCACCTACTTCCCTGGCATCCAGTCCCTTAAATTCATCCTCAAGGACCTGTACCCCATCCTCAAAAATCACAACGTTTCCTTTAACCTTCTTCCTAAATGCCCTTCTGTTACCTTCAAACGGCCCGCCAACCTATCAGATCTCCTCAAATCCACCAAGCCTCTTTCCAAATCCCCTACCACCCCCAGAATCACACCCACTCCGTGCTTGCGAGCAAGGTGCAAAACCTGTCCTATTTTTACCACTCCACCCCTCTCCATCCCAACTTTTAACTCTCTCCCGCCCTTCCCCCACTCCTCATGCACATCTCAGAATGTAATCTATCTTCTGAGTTGCAAACTCTGCCCGGCATTTTATATAGGCCAGTGCTCTACACCCCTGAACCTCAGGGTGAACAATCATCGCGCCTCATGTAATCCCTCTTCCCCGTCCGCGGGTCTTCCCATCCCAAAACATGCCTCCCACCACAACACCCCCTTCAACCACTGTTACAATGTTTCCGTGCTAGCATCCCTTCCCCCATCCGATAACCCTATAACATTAAAAACAATGGAATTGGCATATATATGGCTGTGTAAAGCCTATCAACATCCGGGTCTCAATGTCGTTCACCAAATGGGTGGGGGGGGGCGGGTTGGATGGGAGTGGATTTGTTTCTTACGAGGTGGGTGGGACAATTTATTCATCGGCATACATTTTGTTATCCTTGTCCTGGGTTTTGACTTGTCGAGCCATTATGATGACTTGGTGAGTTGATGCCTTGGTCATGGGTGTTGTGGTATCTGTGGATGAATTGTTAGTTTTCTGTGTCGCTTGTTACTATTTCCGTATCCTCCTTATTCCATCTCCGCTTCCCTCTGGCCTCCCTTTCCCCCTCCATAACCTCCTCCTTCACCCCTCTCCCACCACCTGTTCTCTGCTCCACTTTCTCCCCCTCCACATACCCCTCCTTCACCCCTCTCCTACTACCTGTTTTTCTCCTCTCCCTCGTCCCCTACTCTCTCTGCACCACGTACCCTTTTCCTCAGTCATATCTTATCTTCCGAAGAAGGCGGAGTTCGAGTCCGTCGAAATTATCAAGATATTATTGTGAGTGTTCTTTTTATGTGTTCTCGTGCTGTGTGTTGCTGTCTAAGTTTTTTATTCAACACTTCCGTGTTACTTCGAAGAAATCATTTATATATATATATATATATATATATATATATATATATATACATGTATACATTATACTCGTACATACACATATAAGTATTTAGATACATAAGTACTAACGTTTATACAATATATTTACATTCAGTCTGACAAGAAGAAGGCCTAAAAGAGGACGAAAGCTCAAACTTTCTTAAATCTGAGCGTCCTTTTACATGTTTTCTATGTATATTCTTATGTACTATTGTGCCGTACGTAATGTGCGTGTAAATATATATATACACACACACATATACCCCTACATAAAATTGTGTGTGCGCGCGCACGTGTGTGGGTTTATGACTTATATTGTCAAAACCATGGTCGGTTACCTTTAAAATACGACTTTAGGTCTGACAATATATTTACGTAATAATTAAGATTTAAGTCAGCATCAGATCTTAACAATCGTATTTTCTCGGCAGAGATTTATTTTTCTCATTTTTTATCGGTAAGTTTGTCATTTTTTTGAAAGATTATTGTGATATCTTACATTTTTTTCATAGTGGCATATTTTCATGCACATTTTTTCCCCCTCCACACTATCCGGATAGACCAGAAAAATAAGCGAAATGACCTCCAAATTTGCTTTGAATGCATGCAACTTTTTTTCGTCTTTTTCCGTCCTTTTTGCGAACACATGCACCAAATTAATCTATGGAGGGGCCTAGGTAGTCGTTTCCAGAGGATAAACGTTGATTGGATGCTTATGAGGGAATGTGGTGTGTTGAAGGGTAGAAGAGGTGACATGGGCAAAAGGAGAAACGCACGAAGAAGTCCTGGTCATCTTGAAAAGTGGGAAGAGATTCAAAGGAAAGATATTAAAAATGAAATTCTGTGTATTTTATTACACATGTAATAAATAAAACAGTTTCTGGAGTAACTTGGTGGAAAATCTTCATACTGACTTTTAATAATCAAATCACTTTAGACTTTTAGCCCCCCTCTTCTTAGCTCAACCAATCCTTTCTTTCCTCCCTCCTCTTCCCCTCCGCCCAGAGATATGTATATATGCGGTGTTGGACTTGTCAATTTTTACCTGATGATGTTATGTTATAACGAAACCTGGGGAGTAAAAATTAAAAAGTTTATGTGGAAAAGTAAAGTGGTTTGATTATTAAAAGTCAGTACACATGTAATGTTGAAGGCTGCGATAGATAGAGCAGAAAAGTTAGGCAACAGAGATAGGGGAAGGAAAAGGTCGGAGAAGTTGGACAATGTTTAAAGATATTTATAATAAAGTGCAATTATTTCCAGATAAGCAATGAATAGGAAGTATGTTGAGTCATTAATCGTTTTAATTCAATTGCATAGTTATTTGAGGTTCAGGTTCATGCTAGGTCGGGCTTAGAAATTAATAATTTCTAATTCTCTGGATGCATTGGAAGCCTGTGCCGTGAATGGCGGATAATTGCTCAAAAATTATAGGAAACCCTAAAATACTAAAAATGATGGCTGGCGCACTAACACTCCCTGCCACACTTTTTTAAGGTAAGTGTATGTAGTACTTATTCACCTTTGTCTTATTAGGATTTATTCATTTTTCATTGGGATATTTAGGAATTATCTGCAACTGTGGTACTTATTCGGGCACAATTGTCGTAAATTTATTGCAACACAGCATTGATACCTCACCTCTTCAGCTGGCACTATTCGTGAGGAAGGGCCGTCGCCAATTGTGTTCTCTCCTGGATGGAATGCGACTATTTTCTTTATTTCCGCACGCTTTTTTATTGCAATCGCTGAGGAGTGTGGAGGTCATAATTCGACGGTAAACAGAGACGAGAAGGCGCGCAAACATTTTGGACATGTCTGCAGTGGTCGGGGGAGGCGCACTAGAACTTTATGGTCGAACTGCGTACACAAACACGTCCCCCTCGCGGTGTGTGAGGGTACTTCTCGCCCCGGAGTAGTGTCTCCGGCGGGGTTAGCTCCCAGGAGGCGTGGCGGTTGCGGGGAAGGGGGGGAAAGTGGAGGCATAGCCTTAACTAATGGTGGCGGGAGGGGTGGGGGGATGAGGCGGCAGTTTCCGAATTGATTCTCCTCCCCGACTATCCGGTCAAACTATACCCTGGAGTAATTAGGGACGACCCTGCAGTGTAATGGCAAATGAATAATTCTTTAACTGTACAAAGTGTTTGGGGATGAATTCAGCTCATTCCAATGCACTCATCAACAAGAGTAACTTATGAGAAGTCAGAGATACCTTCTCAAAACACTTATCATTCATCTGTAACCATCACTAAGCCCACTACCCTAAAAGAATACTATACTCCATACTATATTATACTATAGTCCATACTATATTTACCTTGTCTTGAGATCACTAATCGAAGGGAATATAGAATACAATCAGGACGTATTTGCCTGTTTCGTAGATTTTGAAAAAGCGTTTGATAGAGTGAATTGGGAAAAATTAATGCGCGTATTGCAGAAAATAGGAATGGATTGGAGGGACAGGAGACTTATCCGCAACCTGTACATGTATCAGACTGCTCAGGTGCGAGTGGGGAACGGAGAGTCCGGATGGGCAGTGTTAGGAAGAGGTGTAAGGCAGGGTTGCCCATTGTCACCGGTGCTGTTCAACGTATATGTGGAGGAAATGTTTAAATAGGCATGGGAAGGACTGGAATGAAATTCGGGAGTTTGGAAAATCAGTTAGGTTTGCTGATGACCAAGCATTAGTTGCTCAGTCAGCCAAGTGGTTGATAAGTGAATTGGAGGTTTAGTGCGATAGATATGGGATGAGAATCAATATTAATAAAACAAAGGTTATGCGATTTTCAAGAAAGAAAAAGGCTAAGCTAAACATTAAAATAGGAGGGAAAAAGTATAGCAAGAAGGAAAGAAGTACACAGAGATGAAGAGAGACCTGATGTAGATTAGGTTGCTGGATTGGGTTTTGTTTGGAGTTGGAGAATGTTTGTTTGATAGTTGTGTCCATCCAAAAACCTAACTTTACCGGTAGATTACCTAATAATATATATATATATATATATATATATATATATATACATATATTCATTTACATAGAAATAGAGATAAGACAATGGGAAAGGAACACACATAAAGGACGAACACAAGAGATGTTTCTATGTGAATGAATATTTGTTCGCCGTATGGCGGGAATCGTGAGAAATCATAAGGAGGCAGTAAAAATGGATAAAAAATTTATATTGCTTGGCAGTGGTATGTTGAAAACTGTAATAGAGGGGAGAATATTAGGCAACCAGGAAAGGGTAGGAACCGGATAGGGATGCTGGACGGGATGAAGGAAGGAAATACACGGAGGTGAAGAGGGAATTGATGTAGAGGACATTGCCACGTCTCTTTGAATATTTTCTTTCTCTCTCATACCCAATTATTTGCGAAGGATTGATGTCTTGGGAACAGCTAAAGGTGTGACATTTGTAAGTTGAAATCTATGCTTGGAGAATAAAAACAAGTGTGTAAAATAATGCAACAATTTCAGAGATTAAAAATCATTCGCCTTGACCGGGATTCGAACCCGGATCCCTCGATATCCGGCCGAATGCTTTAACCAATTAAGCTACCGAGACGTCCTCTTACACTCTGAAATTTTGGGGCTTTAAAGGAACAAGATGTTGTGACGAAATACCGTACATATCGATATCGAGCGGATATCGAGGGATCCGGGTTCGAATCCTGGTCAAGGCGAATGATTTTTACTCTCTGAAATTGTTGAATTATAATGCACACAGAGCGGATGACTCCGTTAAAAGTTACTGTTGCGGCATCTCCCGAAGTTTCTTGAAGTGTGTAAAAGTTTATGGTGCCGAGTTACTGTCCTTGTGACCGAAACTGGCGACAGAGTACTTGATAAGTATTAGTGTAATTACCGGACGATACCAAGATAGCATATGGACGTCAAAAGATGTGAAATTGCCTCTCCCTCGATAGGAAGGGGACGCTAATGGCGATGATGCATTTCCCGGCCCTGAATTAGGTCCTTAATCACATTCCGGTTAACCATCAAAGAGTCCATCCTAAGGGAGGATCGACCCATCGGTGCCGTCTCTGCCACCCCTCCTCCCCCCCCCTTCCCCTTCTTTGGTCACTCGCCTTGACCCTCGCGGTCGCGACGGATGGGCCGTCGCTTGGGAATGGTTGCGTAATGTTGTCGGGGATATGTGGTCGACGGGGAGTGAGACCCCTTTCCATAGGTTGAAGTGAGGGGGTCGGAGGACCCTTAAGTCGACGCCCTCGGTCCCCCCGGCTCCTCCTCCCGGGAGACACCTTCAGCCCCCCCCTCGGTGGAGTGTAGGGAGGCAGGACTGCTTACTCAGCTGACTATGTCAGGAGGTGATCCCCTTTAGGGAATACCACTTCCAAATTCAGGCTCCCCGATCACTAGTGCAGACTCTAACATACATGGTTTGTATAAAAAGCATGGGTGCAAGTGTCGGAAAAATAGATTCATTTCAGATATCCTACATCTACATAATACCCTACAAGCCGCCGCAAGGGGGTGTGGCAGGGGGTGTTAGGTCGCCACCCGTAAAAGGAAGAAAACCACATGCAAAACTAAGCCCACAGTGGCGTACACATTCATGCAAAAATCATTTAAACTTACAAGCATTCGAATAAATATACTATCAACTGACAGACAATTACACCTTCGGATGCAGTAAGAAATTTAGCCAAAAACTTGCAAGCTAGAATTTGAAAAGTAAAAAGGCGAAATCCCACTGCCACATGGACATGCAACATAGAACAGTCTCCTCCCCAAGGACACAGGTAGGGAATGTGACCCAACGCTGCAGGTAGCGGGAGGGTCCCCCACGGCGAGAGACGAGGCATGGAAGGGGAAACTTAGAAACAGAAAAGTCTTAGCAAGCAATACTGTAAGGAGCACTACATTATGTAATGGCATTCTAATGAGATGATGCGGAAAGAAAGGGTTTTGACAACTTAACACACGAGGTCAGTGAAACTGCATGCAATTGATTAGAACTAATCATTCCCTAGACGCTGAGGGTGGCAAGTGGAATTTTTGCTATCTATAACCCTACAGCTGCTATCCCGTATTGTCCGTGGGAAGAAGGAGTCCTCGAGTCTGCTAGTTCTGGCTTCTATTTCCCGAATTTTATAGACATGATCTAGACGTAACCAATGTATATTGCTACGCTACTGTTAAACTGCCAATAAAGTCATCCTTCCTAATTATATGCTAGAGATTTCATCTGTAATTTAACCTTCACTCCAGTAAGTGGTTCCCAGCCTAGCTGCTTTTAATATTTTGGATACGCTACTAAGTTTATCTTAACATTTCCCTAATTTCATACAAAAGATCTAACCGACCTATGTATGTTGGAGTGCGAATAATTTGCGAGACCTCGGTGCTGAAACATGCGGATCTGAATTTATTTGGCAAGTTCAACCTAGCATAGAGTCGTCTTTCTTCCAATGATTCCCATCCCAACTCCGCAAAAGCACTTCAATGACGCTTTTCGTTATATCTTAAAAGTTTTTAAAAGAAACGGGCTGCCAGGCGTTAGACCTTCTCAATTTCCCGAATGAGGCTTTTTTTCTTTCGGATCCCATACGCTACATGCATTTTCTAAATGGGGCCTTACAAGAGCGTGATGACAACGTTACTTGACCCATTTTACCGCATTAACTAGATCTAGGTCAACTCCAGCTAATTTGTAAACAAATCCCGGCGACCCCTTAAAGAAATTTACCACCAAATATTTATTTAGGTTATATGGTTTCAATGCCTCTCCAATTCTCCACAGTATACATCCCTTGAGAGCGTGAAGCCACTCTTTTGCCCTTACGGCTTATCCACGACCGGAAGGCTCCCTGGTAGTTGGAAGGCCCTTAAGGGTACAAACTTCTTTGACGGCTTGACATAGGGCCCCATCATTGTGGTGTCCATTGAGGGAAGGTGAACTTCACCTTTATAGGGAATAGGAATAATAGTCTGCTGGTGCCAAGTCAAGGGGGTTGGGGAAACGTCGCGATGCCATATTCAGGAGGTCTTCACAAGTAGACAGACACTCGACACTTCTCTTTTGGTCGTCCGTCCATAAGACCTTCGGGACGATAAGTTTAGCGCAGATCAGATTTCGCATCGTCAATTTTTTTAGCGATAAAAACTGTGTGTGCACTGTAACTGTCTTATCAATGCCAATAATACGACCTGCGATCATGGGTATTCAGCACTTCACGCAATGCTCATGACCAAACATTAGTTGCTCAGTCAGCCAAGGGGTTGCAAGCATTTCTGAGTGAATTGGAGGTTCAGTGCGATAGATATGGGATGAGAATCAATATTAATAAAACAAAGGTTATGCGATTTTCCAGAAAGAAAAAGGCTGAGCTAAACATTAAAATATGAGGGGAAAAAATAGAGCAGGTAGAGCAGTTTACATATCTCGGAAGTGTATTGGACCAATACGGTCAAAGTGGTAGGGACGTAAGGAGAAGAATTGCGCTAGGCAAGGAGGCTTTCTCAAGGAGGAGGGAGTTGATGACGGGGACGTTGAGTAGGGATGTTAAGAAAAGACTCGTAAAAACTCTGATATGGAGCGTAGCTATGTACGGCGCGGAAACGTGGTCGCTAAAGCAGGAGGATAGACGTAGATTGGAGGCTTTTGAAATGTTGGTGTGGAGAAGAATGGAGAAGGTGAAATGGACCAAAAGGAAAACAAATGAGGAAGTACTGGAGATGGTGGGTGAGGAGAGGGGTTTGTTGAGAGAAATCCTATGGAGGCAGGAAAAATGGATGAAAGGCGTATTGAGCGGTAGTGGAATGTTGAAGAAGGTAATAGAGGGGAGAATGTTGGGTAAGCGAGGAAAGGGAAAGAGCAGGATAGGGATGTTGGACGGGATGAAGGGTGGAAAGAAGTACACAGAGAGATGAAGAGGGACCTGATTTAGAGTAGGTTGCTGGATTGGGTTTTGTTTGGAATTACAAAATATTTATTTGGTATTTGTGTCCATCCAAAAACCTACCTTAACCGGTAGATTACCTATATAAAAAAATATAGCTCTTCCATTTCAAGATATATATATATCCTCTAGCGGGTCGCGGTGGTCTAGCGGGTAGAGCGTTGGACTGCTGACCGGAGGGTCCCGGGTTCGATTCCCGGGCAAGGCACTTAGGGCACCTGCAGCTCCACCCAAGCTTGTTGATTTTTCGGGTACCAGATCTTCCTGGGAAACCATAACCGGCACAGGGAAAGGAACTGGCCCCCCTACCCTGATGTGTGAATATTCACACGCCGTCGGGCTTGGTACATGGGTGAGCTCTACCATCACCTACTAAACCGACCTTCGGGTTGATTACTGTGTTTATGGTTTATATATATATATATATATATATATATATATATATATATATATATATATATATATATATATATATATATATATATATATAAATCATAAACTATTTAAATATATATATATATATTATATAATATGTATATATATGTATATACATATGTATGTATATATATATATATATGTATATATATATATATATATATATATACACACACACAAATACACACGTAGTAATGACACAGTGACGTCTTATCTAGTTGAGGTTAGGCGTGGTAGAGGGGCGAGGGAGTCGGTGTAAGTGGGTCAGGTCGTTGTCGCGTGTTTGTTGCGAGGTCAGAGGAAGTGGGCGCCCTCATAAATCGACCCAGTCGCACACGCGATGAACCCGTGTCACCCGAAGCGCGCGCACGCGACCGACCGTTGGTCTCCCTCTCTCTGTGTTGGCAGTAGGCCTAAGGGACCGGGAGGTTAAAAGGTGAAGATGCAACAAGAGACATGTGGAGGAGAGATATCCTTCTGAAGGACTGACTGTCTGAGAGAGCCTCTGTCCCTCCGTCGAGAAAGGCGGTTGTGCCACTCTTCCATTCCACGAACAACAGCGTGAGTGACTTTTTATGTGTTACTAAGTTCGTATGATCTGCGTCAACCTAGGAACCACTTTCAACGGTAGAATATCAATGATAACTAATGACCATAAAGCTTAGACATTGAGGGATCCGGCTTCGACACTCGCTCAAGACGATTTTAATCGTTTAGGAATTCCGGCATTTTCGAAACGAGTGCGCAGATTTCTACGTTCTGGTAACTGTCTCGACAACCACTGCATTCCTTCAAATTTTAGGACTGCGAAACTGAAAAGATATAAGTGATGGTATGCATACAAGTATACGAGGTATCCCCAATAAATCATGGAACTGAGGTCATAAAAAAATTATTTCTCCAAATTTAGTCTACATCGATTTTGTTCCCTTCAAAGTACTCTCCATTCATTACTATGCACTTATTCCATCTTCTTTTTCACTGTTTACATACCACCTTTTGGAATTACCCATGGGAGTGTGGCTTGTTAGTTTTCTCGTCGTTACTTACTTTAATCAATGCTGAATGTGCAGGTGCATTGTCATGGTGGAGGATCCATCCATCATGTTCGGTTAAAATAATAGTGTGAACTGACGATTTTCCTGAATTCAGTTCATCAGCTGCCATTCGGACAGTTTTTCGAAGATCGTCAAGGACAAGGAACCACACACGATCAACGCTGTCGTCAACACAGGTGGTTGGTAAATGGTCGTCCTGGCCTTGCATCATCCGTGGCTTCTTGTCGGCCATCTTTAAAACGCTTGATCCACGTAAACATGGATGTTTTCTTCAGAGCAATATCCCCGTAAAAAGCTGTCAACATTTCAGTAATCTCATGATAAATTTTACCGCACTTCACCAAAAAACATTATGTTGATTCGTTGTACCGTGATTTCGTCAATTTCCATTTTTGACAAACGGTAAAAACAAGGACAACAGAAACTAGCATAACTGGCACCATACGCATAGCTCGACGATCCGCCAAGCACCGACGGGTCATTGGGTCTCAGACAACTAGCGCCGCTAGTGGGCGGGCTATAATCCGCGTCATTACCACTATATTGCACCAGTCCACCTATTTTTCGTACGTACAACGTATGTGTTGAAGAATTTTAATGTCATATTGCAGCAGGGCTTCTTCCTTCCTTTATTGTATCAGCGCAAAGGGTAATTTAAAAGAAAGGAAGTAAATGTTCGACAGAGCCATCATGTCCAAGACCCTTTCAATGTGCGAATTTCCCCCTTTTTGATGAGGGGCAGGAGTGGAACATTGGTTCCATCTCCATTAAATACAAGACTGCGACGCCAACACGCCGGTGAGCATTAACGCGATACATCCGAAGGGCATCGATCCATTTCTTTTTATTATCCACTCGGCGCAGTTGAGTAAACATAGAATTTTTCCCACTGTCGCCATTGAAACAAAACGATGCACTTGATTGCGTAATCTTTCGGGACACCGTGGAAGCTAACATTCGTCTGATATTCAAGGTGACTTTTTCTCAACGATTTGGACGATGGAATTGTTACGAAAACACTTCCCGATCTGATTTCAAATGCAAGAAGAAATAATGGAGACATAACTTGTCTGGAACTGTAAATTAATATTTTCTGACCAAGCATACGATGTATCTCTCGGTGACCTACGGTGCCAATTAATAATTATCAGAGAAAAATTAACTTAGTTTGTTCAAACATCCTTGAATTGTGCTTGCGAGCCGAACAAGTGTCTAACGTTATGTTATCTATTGAATATTTGTTGATCTATGACATTTTTGGACGGTCCACAATAAGTTTTACGTATTAAATGTTGCTTATCTTCGCCCTACTTTTTAATTTCACTTAAAGCACTTAATTGAGCAGGTGTAATTTGTACACATGAAATCGCGGTGTTAAAAATATTAACAGTTGAATTATCCAACTCTTGAGATTTACAGTGTTGTTAATGCACGTAAAAACCCATAAATACAGTAATCAACCCTAAGGTGCCGGTTTGGTAGGTGATGGGTAGAGTACACTCAGTTCTATAAGGCGTGTGAAATTGACACATTAACAGGGTGTTAGGAGGGGCCATATCCTTTGGGGTACGCGGTAGTCCAGGGGTAGAGCGTTGGACTAGTCACCGGAACCGGTCAGTAGTCCAAAATTCGTGTATACAAATGCAATAAGTTCGCCTGTAATCAACGTAACTTAATGAATGTCATTTTTTAGGAAGCAGTTCATGTATTTTTGCTACAATTATCAAAAATTATTGTACCATTTCATATAATTGGTTGCAGTTATGCTTAAGGCAAAATACCACAACTTCACGCATCTCGGTTTTCTTTGAAGTCATGCTGTGCCAAATTTCATGTCTGCGTTTGTCATACTGCAGGCACTCCTCTCGTATTCTGTGCTCAGCGGTGTCTCTCCTGACTACATAGATTAGTCCTTGACATACCTATTTTATTAAGGTAGTGTTCAAAATTTCCGTGGCCTGATGGGAGTTGTGTCGCTTTTTTAATTAGCTTAAATTTTATCTTTAGCCTTCAATGACGTCTGGGAACATTTCTCTAGTGTGAATACTTTTATCGGAATTCTGCCAGTCTTTGTTCCACCGATGAATTGTTTGTTCACTGAGTATTTCTTTTAATTGTCTTTTGTTTAGGGCGTGATTTTGTTCGATCTTGGAGTTGAAGTATTTTGTGCCTCGGCCCGATTTGACTTCGATTATGCTAATTCTCTCCATGACCTCGTATTTTAGAGGTGGTTGTCCGGTAATTAAACATAGTGCGCCCGTGCTGATTGTCGAGTAACCTTTGCTAATTGCTAAGAGGCAGGATCTTTGTGCTTCTCTAAGTTTTCTTTCGATTCTGGCGTAGTTAACCTCATGACCCCAAATGGATCGACCGGAGGGAACGATGGGTATTGCTACCGCGTAGTATATCAATTGATGGCAGTCCTTTCCAAAATTAGTTTTGAAATATCTGCGGGCAGGTTAAAACATTTTTGATCAATGATCGAATATGACAAAAATCAATGCGGAGCAACAATCAACCAGCATTCTTTATCGTCGGTTACTGTGTAGCCAAAGTTCTCTTGGTTCCTACATGACATGATCAGCAATCGTAGTCTTCTCTTGTTCAACTGAATTTTGCTGATGCCGCACACTTTGTGCACATTATTCACGAAAATAATCGAATATATTCACTGACTGATACAATCTTCTGATGGAAGAGATCCTTTGTCAGTAGAAACGATGTTTGGGAACTTTTTACTCCATAATTTAAGCTTACATCAGTGGCAGACGAGCGTCGAAGCACCAAAATGTCATTCTTCGACGAATTTCGATGTTTTTTCACTCCGTCAGCACTCAAAAAACAAGTGAAAAACGCTGCTTCTTCATGACGCATGCCGCAAGTTGAACCGCCATTCCCACCCATTGTTGCGGCGCATTGCTGCTTCCTGGAATCATGCTGTCGACCGTTGGAAAGCCGTCAAACAATTTTGTATCAATCACACCTTGCGGGCTAAAGTGCCCGAGAGAATGATCTCTTGAATTTTCAAAGTAGCTTCTTTAAAAACTTGATACGCTCTCGCAGAGATAAGGCATTCGGAGGCAGAACGGCCAATAATGGAGAATGAAATGCAACGAAAAGTTTAAGAACGCGCGCGCATGCGTCACTTCTCGCGTTCGTCCTTCAATTATTTCCGCGGCCTATTGTACCGAACCACGTGGAGCGCGGAGTGACGCGTCGCCTTCGGAGGAGTCAGAGGGGAGGGGTAGGAGGTGGAGAAGGGGGGAGGGGTCTATTGGCTTCTTCCTGCAATCATTTTCGGTTGAGCGCCCCCCACCCCTCTCAATCTTCCCCTCCGAGCGAAGGGGTCTTTCCCACGACCGCGGAATGAGCCATCCGTCTTGAATTTTTCCTTCTTAATACTACATCCGCCTCTTTCGTCTGGGAGACGTCTCGCCTGAATGACGCAGCCGTCCCTCATCTCCATGGGAAATTGACCCCCGTGGTGGGTGCCCCCCCGGGTGGTTGCAAATAGACGCTGACCGCAGAGCGTGGGAGGAATGTGTGGACAAGAGGCATGAAAAGAGATGAAGAGGGAAGCCGTCAGGAAGGAAATTATCTCTCTCGGGACGTTTAGCGGGTCCAGCACCAACAATTAGGGGAGGGAGATGGCAAATATACGTCAATGTTTTAATTGCTGGATCAATCGATGTATCTACGGAGGTAATTGATGCCTCCTTAATGAGTTGCTCGAGATCTCGCAGGCCTCTTCTTAAAGAAACTCTCTTTTATCCGCATCAAGGGAACGTCTTTCAAAAGCATGAATTAAGGGAGGTCCTTCGCGAGGAAGTTATTTCAGTTGACAGGTATTTGAGCGATGGTAGCGGAAATGAGCACTCGGACGACAAATGTCACGTCTCGTGACCGCATGCCGTAAGGTCAAGTATGCACATGTGTGTACCTCGTGCCATAATGATATGAACATATCCACGGCTTCCATGCGTCGTTCACAATCCCTAGCCAATTCTCTTCATCTGCCTAACCTACTTCCCGCCTTACCCGCAATTCTATGTATTTAGATGCATCAGTGATTATTTATTTCCTATTGTTTCTTTTTCCTTTTTTCGCAACAGCTCAGTCCTTCACTAAAAAAATGCTTTCGTGTTATAAAAAGAGACGTTTCAGGCGTGATATGCTGGAATATCATTTATTAATTAAAAATTTGCAATTTTCCACAAAATAATTATTTTGTGGAAAATTGCCGATTTTACTTTCATGTTATATTCATAAAGATACAGTTTCAACAAACATTCCTTCCTTTTGCAGCAGGAAAATAAACTTTACTGAACTTTTATTTGTTGCATGAGTTTCAAGTTAGTAAATAATATCTTTAATCAGTGTGGATAAATTCAATGCAAGTCCCAACTACCTTGCCATTGGCACCTATATCGGATTTTTTTCAGGTAATCTACCGTTTAAGGTAGGTTTCTGGATGGACACAACTATCAAATAAATATTTTGTGACTCCTAAGAAAACCTACTCTACATCAGGACTCTCTTCATCTCTGTGAACTTCTTTCCTCCCTTCATCCCGTCCTACATTCCTATCCTGTTCCTGCCCTTTCCTCGCTTCTCTTCCTCGCCCTTCTGTGTGTATATATATATATATATATATATATATATATATATATATATATATATATATATATATACACACACATTAAAAATATGTATATATATACATATATAAATATGCATATGTATGAGATGCACACTTGCCATTAATGATATGGAGTAACAATATAAAAGTATTAACACAAACACCACTCGCATCAATACTTCGGTGATCCCAGCCACCTTCATCCGGGTACAAGGAGTCACTGACGGGAAGATAGATAGACAAATAAACGTGTTTATTGGGGCGAGGGAACACTGGGAGGGAGAGGGTTAAATAGAGTGGCCAATGTAATCTATGACTGGTTGTGGAGAGGAAGATGTCAGTGAATGGGAGCACTTTAGTCCCGGGGGAGGGCGGAAAGATTTAAAAAAGTAGATACCAACCAACTCTAGGGTCCTTAATTGGATGGGTATGACTGTGGGCGGGAGGGAGGCAATAATTGATACTCTGTGGATAGCTGCGTGTCTGGAAACTGGGAGGAAGGCACATGAGTCATTTTGTATTTTAAATTTTTTTCTGTACCCTATAACCTACCGCTAGGGTATGTGGCAGTGGGTGTATTCAAACCTATCAGATTGCATTTTGAAGGTAATAGAATGCACTGTTGTTGTTGATTCTAATACTCAGGGGTGTGGTGCATTAGCTAATAGAGAAAGCCTGGGACGTATAGGATAGATTTTAGGAGGTATATCTTATTTTTGGAACTGCAGGAAGACGTCGGTAGAGATGGGAGGTAATTGATCAACAATTGTTTGCGAAAGGGAATTCCCAAAACCCCTTCGACTCCGAGCAATAGTTCTAAATGCAAAAAATTGCTCAACCCTTACAATAAATTCCATTCCGGACGGTGTTTTGGGTCAAGAGTAGTCTGGTGGGTAATCATCCCCTGCCACACGCCCTGGTGGTGGCTCGCACGGTAAAACATACGACACGGTACTAGATTGAGCTGACCTTTGTTTAGTGTCGGTCGAACATTTTTCATCTCAAGTTTTACTGCCGCTTAGTTGTATGCCCACATATAATTAAACCTCAGAATAGGGCATACGTGTATATGACATTGGCATTTGACCCCATTTGATCTATTTTTATTAGTTGTCACTAATTTATTTCGAGCCGGAGAGTGCGTTATTTCGTGGCGTAGGCCTCTCACCCTTAGTTAGCCGCAGAAGATGATCGATGGGCAAAACCTCCCCCTTCAGTTCTCCATGGCCTCATGAAGGATGTCCCTGCTTTGATTGTTCTTCATGAGCCATTCGGCTGACATCGCGTGAAAGTTGGAAATCGCATCGTCGACGCGTCAAGGAAGTTCCAACACTTCCGATGTTCGACGGCGAAGTGCAGAGTGCTTTATAATGTCGGATGCCAACGCGTCGGTCGGCATCCGAATGAAATGTGACTGTCGAATTGCGAACGCCAGGCTAATGGGTGCAGCGGAGATTCACAGCGGGTTCGCACGCTGGTCTGCTGGAGCGAAACGTATCGATCGATAGAGACAGATAACGAGTGAAAAATATCCTACTTGCATGTTGGATCTTTGGCCCTCCATTTAAACTGCTATTCTGGGTATAAAATTACCCTGAAAGTTACCAATAGGGTGTATGGCAAGGGTTGAATACAGACCAGACATTTTGACCCGAATATTTTCATCCCTACCACAGTCGGGCAATGTTCTCCTTATTGTTATTGGCAAAAATGACATATCTAAATCTATCTGTTCTACTCTTAATCTCACTAATTTTATTGGCATGATCTCTACTACAGTAGTACGATGGGGGTAATATAATACATTTTCAAAATCACTGCTTTAGAGACCCCCTTCCACTTTCACTTATCATGACAGTTTTTCTATCAAACTTAAGATAGTTAACAGTATAAACAATAACGTCTACCACATTCGTGTTGACAGGTCTTTTTCTTTTAATCTCGCCCAATCCTACGGGTCCTATCATTTGTCGTATATGAGGCTTTCTTATGCTGAATTGCACTCATTTTTGGAATATGGACGGAAACGCAGCCGTCTTTTTATTCATCTACATCTAAATAATTACCCGTAAGCAGCCGGAAGGGTATGCGGCGGGGTTAGTGGGTGTTAGGTCAGCACCCTTAACAGGGAATAAAACCATATGCAAAGCCAACACAGCCATGCAAATCTACACCAACAGAGGCGAATGCTATAGTCATATTCACGCGAAAATCTTTTCAACCTACCGACATGCAAATACTGATCATCATTTGATGTTGTGATGATGACTGTCGCTTTTATGAAAGACCCCTGGCGTGGTTGTGATTAGTTCGGTTTGTGTCGTTTTTTATGTTTATTTTTTGTGTTTATATTGTTCTGTTGTTTGGCATATATACTTCTACGAATTAAAATTTTTATTAATCTTTATGTTGAATTCTAATTAAGAAACCATCACTTTACGTCGCAGTAACCGGGTTTCTTTGCTAATATTCGCTAAATATGGGCAACGTTTTCAGTTCTCATAATGATATTAGCTTCACAAATCTTGAGCTAATGTTATACTTTCAATTTCTTACAATACTTGTGTTACATCTCGTAAGTTATCGGTTGACAACAGCCATTTTTACATGCACTCATTCTTCATGGCGGTCACTAGGTTCTCCCATGAGAATGATTGGTACTTGTATGATCTATTTTGTTGCTTTAATCTTATCCGTCAAATGATTCGTCCGCGATAGCCCATGCACAATTGGTTGATTTTAAATTGTTTAAATAATATGAAGATGCGTACACTTTTCAAAATTCCAAAAAACAGAGAACAGTTTAACTACATATGTGCCAAGTTTGTGAAAGTTTACATCTACAAAAGTAATTGGTAACTGTGGTCAATAGCAGACGTTCTTAAAAGATGCACCCGTGAAAAATCAAGTGTTATCCATGTCCAGCCTTGAAAGATCCCCATCAAGTCAATTAACGAATGCCAAAACACTCAATTCCTCTAAGTTTCTAAGCCTGAAAAAATTCTTCCCTTGTCAATGATAATTTCTAAGGTCACGACATTTGGAACCATTTTGTCTCCGGGTCCATGTTTGGCCACAAATTTTATTTTAGTTTCTCTGTCTTATTATCATCATTAATTAGCGCTTATATTAACACCTTCTTCATTATATACATCGCCATTGTGCAGCCCCGAAAGTCACCAAAAGAGCGTGAGGCGGAGGGTGTTGGCCCGCCATCCATCAGGGTATTTAATCATTTCTATCAAGCCAGTGAAATTTATTTATTCTCGCGTATTCCGAGTAATGTATACGTCTTCTGTCTCTCTCTTTCTCTGTCATGATAACTAATCTTCCAAGGCTAAAAAGGGATTATTTTCAATACAGATTTGTCCTCCTAAAGAGTTCCCCTAATTTTTTCCTTGCGGTCTTGCCTAATTGTAATGACGCTCAGTGTCCCCCATGATTACCAAACATCGCCATTATTCCGCAATTACCACATACGAGTTATGATTCACCAATCAGTGTTGAGCCCTCAATGAAAAACATTTGTACATTCAATTGCTCTCGAAGCCAGCAACTAATCCGATCCTAGCATGGTTTAATTTTCAGCGGCTGTAGATGACGCAATACTGGAGCAATTACACATCAACAATATAATAATACGCTATAACAAAAGAATATATCAATTAAAATTTTAGCAATAAAACGCAAGTATATATCAATGAAGACATTGCTATAATACCTCTCATAATTATTCTTCAAAAAAGTAATTCTTCCCTTGAGAGCGTCGACACACTTTTGCTAGAGAGGATTTTCCACGACTCGAAAGCACTCTGGTAGGCGGATTCCGGATAAGGGTACTCTTAAGGGTACGCGTACAAGCTTCTTTGACGGTTTGACTAAGGGTTCCTTTTATAGGGAATATAAATGGTACAAAGTCTGGACTGTAAAGGGGTTGGGGAATCGTCGCGATGCCATATTCAGGAGGTCTTCACGAGCAGACGAGACACTCGACTCTGCTCTTTTGGTCGTCCTTCCGTAAGACCTTTGGGAGGACGAGTTTAGCACAGATCAGATTTCGCATCGCCAAATTTTCAGTGATTTAAATGGTGTGTGTGCACTGTCACTGTCTTGTATCAATGGTTGAAGACTTAACAACCGACTATCTGAATTCAGCACTTCACATGCAAACGTTGTCTTCGGTTCTCGACGTCGTGGGGCTCATCCTCCACACACACACACTCTCGGATATCTTTGAAGAAATTGTGCCACTTAAAAACTCCAGTTTGTACCATGCTTTCATCCTTGAACACTTGGCAAATCATGCCCAACTTCTCCGTACCCGACATCCCCATTCAAACACAAAATTTCATGGCGTACAGCTGCTCTTCTTGATCTTTCGCTTTCAGAGAGTCACCCGACAGGGGCGCACTAAAACCACGATCTAGCCTGAACTAACGCTCGCAGGCGACTGGCGCTTGGTACGTGTTCAAGATCAGACCATCCACCACCGAGCCTGTGCGGTGCGGCGTAGTGACGTCAGGAAATATCGTTCTCGATACTTTGTATCCACTCTGTAAATACCCGTATGAAGTGAAAACTGTCTTCGAGTCTAAAAGATAAGTTTAGAAGTTGGTTTGGAGGAGCATTAAAAATATTAGAGAAATAGCAAAGATATTACTTCCAGGATATTTGCCGGTACAATGAATTTCGCCGTTTTGCAGATCCCATTAAACTGTGAGTGACATGACATAAACAAAAGTTCTTTGCAATAGCGTATCTGGCAAAATAGTATTCTTTTTACATAATTTAAAATGAAAAATACGACGATCGGTTTAGTAACGAACTTCAGAAAATATCATTTACTTTGTGAAAGCTATAAGGTATTAAATGTAGAATGTTATCTTTTCATTTAATTTAAAATATATCACTGATAATATTTTCGGATAACTGTTGTTTTGTTGCAAGGAATGAAGGGAGTAACGAGAAGGAATTGTTCGGAATCCAATGAAGGGGTTATTGACGTGCGGTTTTGTAAACCTTACTAATAAAAGTATAAATTGTGCGTCAGGCAAATCTGGCCAACCTTTAACAGTAGACTACCAAATTATTAACATCAAAAAACGGATTTTTAAGTTAATCTAAACGATTAGCCATAAGAATGAAAACCACGCGTGCATGCATATTGAATGAAGGATTTCAATTACACTCCAACCATCGACTAAATAAATCATCGCGATTGCTAATCTTGGCTTTTAGGTTAGAATAGAAAAAGGATTATGAGATGAGGTTGTGGCGGAGAGTGGAAAAAATAAGTAGAAGGGATAGAAGATGACACACTCGGAGGTTACACATAACAGGACGGTCGAGTAGAAAGAGTTACTGGGTTAAATCCGAATAAGACAGGAAATAGCGAGTGGATGAAATATTGAAGAGGTGGCGAGATGTTTATGAGGGTGTGGTATATGAAGAAGGAAGAACGTTGGGCCAGCAAGGTTGAGGAAGAAGAAGAATAAAAGACTTGTCCGGCAGGGTGAACGAATGAAAGCGTTTCTAAGTACTAACGGAAGTAATAGTGTGTATCAAAAACAATAATTGGAAAAAGATAATCGCCACGCAGTATTTATGGTCGGAGAGGAATGCACCGAATAAGCGTGGGTCATTGGGAAAGGAAGGTCGAACTTAATAACTGTGCGTGATTTCACACTATCATTTAGTTTACCTCACATCGCATGGAAAGGTACCGCATTTTTTCCTCGTCAAACCCTAGGGTATGAGGGTGTCAGCCATAATTTCTACCTGTAAATGGGTCGAGGTTCGCAGAATTGATTGTCGGAAATTGGAATCTTTGAGGTCGTTCATGGTAACCATTTTCATAACCAGAGGCGAGTTCGGGTGTGTATTTCGCGTGTCGGGTTCGGGGACCCGGGGCTAAAACGGCCTGGAGCCTTGTAATGAGCCCGAATCAGGGTATTTTGGACTTCGGATTCCCACCCCGAAAGGGTTATTGCTGGCGCCTGTTATCCCACTTTATCAAGGGACGCCGTCTTCGTCCTGCACGGCCTTATTAACGTTGACGTAACTCTGAAACATTGCAGTAGTGAACCCTATCACCGAAAAAGAGCACGCAACGAGCCTCTTGGGAATGCTACAGGTGCAATACAAAATTAACACGAAAGCAAGGGGCATGGAAGGAATTAGTTAAATGGGATTGATAGTCCTTACATAAAGTTTAAGAGTTAAAAAAGTTTAAGAGATTTAGTTAAAACTAAATACGCATTGTCATCATCATTGTACGCAAATTTTATTTTTAATGAATACCTATACGCAACAAGTCGCATTACATTAAAAATCACTGATTTTACTACAAGGGTGGGCTAAAAACTAATGAACACATGCTTGTTGACCACAAACAAAATGGCCTTCTGAAGCACTCCTGGTGGCACGTGGAAGTAACATTCCCCCTCAACACGCATGCGCAGGTTTGAGGTCGTTACATTCATTCGACCCCACACCTACGCATGCGTGTTGAGGGGAATGATACTTTCACATTCCACCAGGAGTGCTTCTGAAGGCCATTTTTTGTGCCCTACAAACATCTGTGCGTTGGTTTTCAGCCTACAGCCGTATACTATATTTTCATACTGGTATATATGAATTAGCAATTAGGTTCACTTACAATGTAAACCCTTTAATTAATAAAAACAAATAATATGTCAGTTTTTACGGTGTCACAATACGCATATTATTATTATATGAACCTCGTTGCAGCTAGGCAATTGTCCTAGTGGCAAGGGTCAAATCTGGTCAACGGCCACTCTTACAAACGCACATACATACTTACACACACAAGAAGAACAGATAGGAGACAAAATGCTATTATATATAATGACACTTTGATGACACCAACTGCACCTTCACCATCACGCATGGGTTAGGTTCACACCACACACCTACAACGCTCCGTCCATAATCACGCACTCTTCAATTTCATATTCCGTTCAAAATCACGCACCATTAACACATCATTCACTTTTGCAATACAACTTGTAATGCCGTCCACATCTCGTACTGAACAATATTTTAACAATTACAACATTATAATAATCACTCATCAATGACGTTTATCACCCAATGGCTGCTCTACACTTCTTCTTAAAATCCCTAAAATTGGAAGGAAAGGGCTCAAACAAACCTCCAGGCAGCTGGCTCCAGTCAACAATAGTCCTGTTAAAAAAAGATTATTTTTTCTTATTTGTTATTTGCGTTCTTCTTTTTATTTTTTTAAGATGTAGTCGTTTTTTCCCTTAAATTTTGGTTTTTCTATCTCTTTCCACAAATCTTCCCACGCTTCGTCATTTTTTAAAAATCAGTACATCGCGCCTAACCTACTTCTTTTCCTTCTATTTTTTAAACTTCCCCATTTCAATATATCCAAAATATCTATGACACTCTCTGCTCTTTTGTACCTTCCGAGTACATATCATGCTGACTTTCTTTGAAATTTTTCTCTATTTTCAATATGTACCACCTCATATGGATCCCATACTATGGACAAGTATTCTAGATTAGGTCTAACCAGTACCTCTTTCTTTTGTGACTACGCTACTTCCTTTGAAATGGCTCATTAAATATCGAATGATGCTGATAATGATGTCATCAAAATCATATTTTTTTGTAAATTTATTTTCCGCGCTTTGTGATGTTGCGCGGAGGAAGCCTTAGAAGAGACTGAAGGAAGAAATTGAGGTAGGAATGGAAATCGGTGGGGAATCAATAAAACTGGTTAGGTTTGCAAAAGATTAAGCTTAGTGAAGAAGCAATTGCGATATGAATGGCGAGACGTAATTTCAACAGCGACTCCGGCTATTCCCTCAGCAACGCGTGGAAACCGATGCTGATGAAGGTTAGAAAAGGAAGGAACACAACACAACGCCATGGGGACCAATCGGGATGCTCTTCCACCACGGACCGATCACGAGTCACCTTACCCGAGGGCTCATGTACATAAGAAGGCCATATGCACTCATCTACCCTGAGCACGATTCAAGAGTCGGGCATCGAAACATCGGCCAATATGGAACCCCAGACCCGGTGGAAGACCCGAGATTACTTCATCAAACAAATACGGGAAAGCACCAGATCTTACTTCAGATTAAACTTAAGTTTACCAGTCGGCTAAGGCGTTACAATAACTGTTGAGCACATAGGGAAGCCATTGGGATAGGTAAGGGATGTGAATCAACGTCAAGAAAACATACTCGGCGAGGTCATCGATAAATAGCAAGGCTAAGGTTACTATTAAAATAGGAGGGCAACAACTAGATCAGTTGGAACAGATTACGTATCTCGAAAGTGTTCTGGACCAATATGGTCAAAGAGGTCGGGACATAAGAAGAAGGATTTGACATGTTAGTACCTTACAGGCCACCGCTAGGGTGTGTGACAAGGGGTGATTACACACCGGACTAATTTTGACCCGAATATGACCCTACCACGGTCGGGCAATGTTATTCTGATCCCCTATTGTTCATGGGAAAAATGACATCTTAAAACTATCTGTTCTACACTTAATCTCTCTCTAATTTTCTAAGCATGATCACTCCCACCGTAGCACGATGGGGGAAATATAATACATAGTCAACATCACTGCTAAAGAGACCCCCTTCCAATTCATATGCAAAAAGCGATTCAGCCTTTAATTTAACCTTCGCTCCATTGAGTGATTCCCAGTTTATCTGCTCCATTATTTTGGATACGCTACTAAGTTTATTATAACAACGATTGCGTTAGGCAAAGAGGCTTTCACAAAGAGGAGGTAGTTGATGATAGATACCCTATGTAAGGACATTAAGAAAAGGCTCCTCAAAAACTTTTATGTTGGTCGTAGTTTTGTACGACGAGAATGAAGCCCTCGCTTTCATTCTCAGAGACGTAAAAAAACTTTCAGCTTTGGAAATATTGGATTCCCATTTCATTCGAAACGAGACGACGAGAAGATTGCGCTTCTACTGGTGCATAACTCTAGCCTGCACCAGTGGTGAAAGGAGGCAGTTTCGCCATAAGGCACAGATGGCGAAGATCAAGCAGATCGTTCCGGTATAACTGCGGCCGAGGGGTAAGGGGGAGAGTCACGGGAATCATCCGCAGTACTGCGATGTTGAAAGCGATGCGGGAAATCCCACTGCAAGAAGCAGCCCAGCATCAAAATGGAGGATAGGGGAAACTGGAGATGATGAAGACGAGTTCAGAGGTGAACGTGAAATTCAGAAGCACGGTCGACCCAAGAGTGACAGTTTCTGAGGAAAATCCGAAGAAGGCAAAAAAGTGTGGATGGTGGAAATATTGACTTATTAGACACGAAACAACGTAGGCATGTGGAAATAATGAATGGTTAAGGATAGAGGAAGTTCCCACAACACTTCGCAGTACAAGTTCTGTCCCAAAAGTAATAGTGGGACTTATGCAGGATAGTTTACCTCAGTTCGCGTATTTATTGGACAGACCTCTTGTTTTGCAGGACACTCTAACCCGCGGGAAGAGATTCGAGAATAACAGGATTTCAAAAATTCACCAATTTGTGTCATTTTGAATCCGACGTTCCGCATGTGCCTCACACACTACTTGCAATTACTCGTTGAATGCAATCGAGTTTATGCCAATTACCCATCATTCCCATATAATCGGATCTCTCCTCTGTACATTCATCCATATGCACAAACAACCAAATTCACCTCATTTTGGCATTACGCCTATCCCACTTATTTATGCTAATTTCATTACAAATCGACAAGTGTGGCGGAATGCACTTTGATTTTTTTCTTCAAATTTAACGCGCGCAAAAAAAATGAATTTTTTCGACTAGAGAGTGGGTCGCTTTGATCTCTATTTGATTATCCAAAATTGGCAGAGTGATTCAGAGACTCACAAAAGCAATTCACGCAAATAAAGCAATCGTACACTACAATGGCATTAATCCCGAAATGGAAAAACTAATGGCATTATTCCGTTGCTTAGCGACGGGATGTTGTATATCGCGAGCGTTGCCGATCTCCGTTAACTTTATTGAACCTTCCACGGTGTCAGAGGGTGGGGATATTTTCTGAAACAGAGTGGAATTTTGTAAAAGGTAACTGTAAAAAGATGGCGGGCACAAGAACGTAGAGCAAGTTAGGATGGTGGGAAATTTAGAGATAAAATATGTTTTGTTAGCATATTTTAATGGCATTTATTGTCATCTGAGGTAAGATTTGCAATTATTACAGTTTTTCGCCCATTTAAAACCTACCATTTGCGGGTATTTATTGCTATTCTACCGTTGAAGGCAAGTTTTGGATGGACAAAGACTATAAAATAATTTTTACAAACGTACATTTTTTCGCCTCTTCCAAAAGAACAAAACTTGACATCAAGTACTAATGCTTCGATTACGCTTACGAAGTCTGTCCAATAAATACGTGTACTGAGGCCATAAAAACTTTATTTTGCCAAATTTAGTCTGCATCGATTTCGTCCCCTTCTTCAAAGTACTCTCAATTCGTAGGATATCCCTTCTCATTCCATCTTCTTTTACGAGCATTTAAAACAAGGACCACGGAAACTAACATAACTGGCACCATACGCACAGCTCGACGATCCGCCAAGAATAGACGGCTCATTTGGTGTCAAACAACTAGCGCCGCTGGTGTTCGGGGGGAGCTATAGTCCGCGTCATGGCCGCCAGATTGCACCAGTTCTTGTATTTATTGGACAGACCTAGTATCTCTCGTGTTTGTGGCACTGGTTTCGTCTAGAGTATGGTTTCTCCCTTTGAAGTACCCAAAGTAAAATATTTAGCGTTTTCGCCGTGCACCATGTTCGACCAACTCTCTCTCTCCCCACAACTCTTCTTTTTTCCTTAAGTTTTAATTGAAACCGAAGCGGTACGAGTGAAATTCAAATTTGAGTATTTGATGCATACCGCGCGCCAAACTCCCTGAAAGCACCGCCAATTCCAAACGCTCCCGCTGGCAAAAGACTTGGGATTCCTGCCTGAGTAGGGAAATGAAAACGTAAATTATTTTAAGGCGAGACTCCCATGGCTAAAACTTCTATTTACTATCCTGTGGCTTTTTTCTTCAGATTTCATTCGAGACCGAAAAAAGGTGTTGGTTTAGGCAAAGTATTTTTGGATAATTAATTATGTCCGTTTGAAAACGGAGGGTATATACACTCTCCAAATATATCCAGAAGTTGAGGGGTCGCTGTGAAAAGGTGTGCCTCAGCTTTAAGACGGCCAACAAGACTCGGGAATATTCCAGTTCAGCCATTACCAACGAGGCTATCCCCAGAATGAATGCACGCGATCATTAAATTTTGACAGCAAGGTTAGTGGTCTTGGAATAATTGTGATGGCTTAATCATGAGACAGGCAAACATTTATAGAATGGGCTCATGACAAAAAAATATACCTATTAATTTTAAAATTAAAAATCATGGATTCACCTCCTGCCGATGAAGGGCCCGGTTCCTGGTGGCGAAACGTCCGTCAGAGTCACGATAATGTCTGTATTTCCTTTAGTGATCGTATCAATAAACCTTTAAATGTATTTTTTATTAGGCAATCTACCGGTTAAGGTAGGTTTTTGGATGGACATAACTATCGAATAAACATTTTGTAACTCCAAACAAAACCCAATCCAGCAACCTACTCTACGTCATGTCCCTCTTCATCCCTGTGTACTTCCTTCCTCCCTTCATCGCGTCCAACTTCCTTATCCTGCTCCTGCCCTTTCCTCGTTTGTCTCGTTTGCGCAACATCCTCCCTATATATATATATATATATATATATATATATATATATATATATAATGTATATATACATACATATACATATGTGTGGGTCGCGGTAGTCCAGGGGGTAGAGCGTTGGACTGCTGACCGGAGGGTTCGGGTTGTTCCCGGGCAAACCACTATGGGCACCTGCACATCTACTATGTGATTTTCCATCCATTCACATTGAAATAGATATAATGAAAAAAGGATAGGAACACATTTAAAGGACGAACACAGGAGAGGTGGGGAAGGCGGAATCGAGCAGATCACAAATGTAAAAATATTTTCCTCGACTAGGACTTGAACACCGGATCTTTCCACTTGCCGGGCGGATGCTCCAACCTCTTTATACTTTTCAGACCACCCTTGTATATGTGTGTGTGTGTAAGTTCAGGATATGTCCATTGAAACATCCGTATTTACTTCGAAATCTCTGCTGGTTGATGCTGTCATTAATAATTGCTTTGATAGACCCATGAGCGCGCTCTTCATTTATTCAATTAAGACGAGTCCTCTTTCAGGTTGTTCTCGCGATCCCACCCGAGGGTTCGCGAAGATACTGATGCTTAAACTCCTCGAAACCCTTTCAAGGGTTCCGTGGAAATCCGACTGCTGCGGCCACTGAAATATTTATCGGGTTCCTGAACACCTTCAAAAACCCCCAATCCGTATATCATCTTCATTATCATACCCTTTAATTATATCGCCGACGGGAAGGGGTCATCTTCTCGCCTGCCAGGAGGCACTCCGAAGGACATCCAGGAGGTAGTGGATTCGGATCCCTTCAAATGCACAGAATTTCCAGAGTAGAAGTGGCCGTGTACGAAGGGTTAGGGAGGGTGGGTATTTTTCATCGGGAAGGGCGGCGGCCCTGACTGAAGCGCCCTATTCGGGAGAAAAAGTTAATTAAGGAATTGGCAAAAGATCAAAGAAAATCTGCTGGACGCGCGAAGCGAAAACAACGTTGATGACCAGACTGAAATCATTTGTCTTGGGAAGGGGGGGGGCACTAAACATTGCTCACATAGAACCTCCTTTGGTCTTTGGCAGCACTATTCACGAGCTATTCTCAACTTTTGGAGACATTCTGACGCTCAGTTTCATACAATCGGATATTATTAAGAGTATTACAAAGAAAATTATTTATGATTAAATAATTAGACAAATATATGTGTATATATAAAATCCCCACACTAATTAGGTACATCAGACCACAAAGATAAAATAAGGGAGATAGATTCCAGTAAAGATAGATTCAAATACTCATTCTTTCCCAGAACAATCAGAAATCATAACAGCAAAAATCCGAAGTCCCTTTAGAAATATTAAAAACATTTAAGTTGCATGTCGGTACAAAATAAAAAAATCAAAGATATGAGGTTTAAATGTAGGTGCATATGTATATTTGTTGGTAGTTATAGTGTTTGTATGTGTGTGGGTTGTTACGGTATTTACAAGAATGTATACCTTGTTTGGTTTGTGGACTACAAATTTGTGGCTTCTGCATGTGGTTTTTTTTTCTTTATAAATTACGGATGGTGCCCTAACACCCCCCGCCACACGCCCTTGCGGCTGCTTGCGGGATATTAAGTAGATATATATATATATATATATATATATATATATATATATATATATATATATATATATATATATATATATATATATATATATATATATATACATATTCAAACTTGAAAATCCCGCCATATGGCGCACAAATATTCATTCAAACAGAAATAGGTATAAGGAAAGGGGATAGGAAAACACATAATAGGCGAAGACAGGACATGTGGGGAAGGCGGTTTTTGAGCAGATCACGAAAGTAAAAATATTTCCCTATCCGGGATATCCCGGATAGGGAAATATTTTTACTTTCGTGATCTGCTCAAAAACCGCCTTCCCCACATGTCCTGTCTTCGCCTATTATGTGTTTTCCTATCCCCTTTCCTTATACCTATTTCTGTTTGAATGAATATATATATATATATATATATATATATATATATATATATATATATATATGCGGGTCGCGGTGGTCTAGTGGGTAGAGCGTTGGACTACTGACCGGAGGGTCCCGGGTTCGATTCCCGGGCAAGGCACTTTGGGCACCTGCAGCTCCACCCAAGCTAGTTGATTTTTCGGGTACCATATCTTCCTGGGAAACCATAACCGGTACAGGGAAAGGAACTGCCTCCCCCTACCCTGATGTGTGAATATTCACACGCCGTTGGGCTTGGTACATGGGTGAGCTCTACCATCACCTACTAAACCGACCTTCGGGTTGAATACTGTGTTTATGGTTTATATATATATATATATATATATATATATATATATATATATAAATGTGTTTCTGTGTTTGTGTCGACTAGTCCATATATCCACTTTTTTGGAAAACCCACGAACGTGTAATGTAAATTCACTGATAGTCATAACAAACACAGAAACCAAAACACACAAAGAGGGAAAACTCACTGGTTCTCGAATTTTCGGTGGTCCAACCACCTTTCTCAAGAGGAATTAGGAACAGAACTATATATATATATATATATATAATGTAAATGGACTAGTCGACACAAACACAGAAACACATTTCAGAGGGACTCACTGGGTCTCGAATTTTCGGTGGTGCAACCACCTTTCTCAAGAGGAGTTGGGAACAGAACTGAGGCCTGGAAGCAATGGATGGAAGGAGAAGGGGGGAGAAGGTGGAAAAGGGGGGGAAAAGAGGGGAAAAGAGTGGAAAAGTATTCGAGGGGAGGGGTGTGGAGGGGTAGTGTTAGGCGTGGGAATTTTTAAAAAGTTGGGGATAATATGGAAGTTGTTGCGGGCGGAGGGGGATGAAATTATGTGTATAAAGGGGGCAATTAGTGTCTAATATTAATACCTGGGTGATTCCAGGACCCCAAGAGCCAGATAAAAGCTAGCTCTAGTGTTTTGAGTTTCAGTGGAGGGTCTGAGGGTGTGAGGGATGCTAAGATGGATACTTTATAGCAATACTGATATGGATTTTTTTACAAAATAGAAACACAAAGAAAGGACACTCACACATGTAGTTTGATGTTTCACAAAACGACACATGTGAGTGTTTTTATTTGTGTTTCTATGTTTTAAAAATTTATATTAGTGTTTTTTATATATTTGTGCGTCGCCGAAGAGCGTTGCGCGACCGTTCTAAGGGCGAAATAAATGTATGTAGAGTTAAGGAGTGTGTTATTTTATTGGGTATAATTTGGTTTAAGAATAAAGTCTCTCTAATAAGCTACTGTTTAGGAGTACAGTAGTGCAGAGGCCCATACATGACCTACTATAAGGTCGTAAATTACTTCTTCCATCATCATCCCTTTCCTAATCCCACATCCTTCGTCGGAAAGTGGATTTCTATACAAGACTTTGGAATTATAAAGATAAAAAGAAACAAAATATTCACTGGTTTAAATTTTAGTGCGAAATTCGTTTTTCGCATGAAAGAGCAGCATAGAAATACATATCACACACCGCACCGGGTAAATATAGCCGCTGCTTCCATCCGAAAAATGAACGGAAAACCATCTCCTGCAAAGAGCCAGCAAAACAAACCCTTACCATCTGCCCAATAGTTTGGTTTCGGTTCGACTTGTTGTTTTTTTCATTTTTGGGCAATTAGCGCCATCAAATGACATATAGGTCCCGTGGTGTGCCAAAGTAAGATTTGCTTGAGCGCCAAAAAAACCACTCGTGTCAGCAGGCGTTTGCCAAAACACCCGGACGTTGTAATTACATGGGGCGACCCATGGCTTCACGATAGATGGGTAATTAATGAGCGAAAATTTGAGAGAGTTTGGTGAAGTGCTGTCGAACACTAAGCGGACGACTAAACGGAAACCGATCGCTCGAGTTCACAACTATTTCGGAATATGAATTTCTTGAAACTAGTTTTTTATAACAGCATCAATTTTGCCAGTGGTCTCATTTCATCTACATAATACGCCGCAGGCCGCCGCGAGGATGTGTGGCGGGGGGTTTTAGGTCGGCACCCGAAAAAGGAACTAACCCACATTAAAAAAAACACATACATGCAAACATATACCCACAGTGGCGTATGCTTTCATACAATAAACCTTTCAATTAACAAGCATGCAAATACATATTCTATCAACTGACAAACAATTGCACCTCAGTATGAAGTAAGAAATTTATCCAGTAACGTGGAAGCTAGAATTTGAAAATTAAGGAGGCGAAATTCCAGTTCTACATGGACATGCAACATAGAACGGTCTCCTTTCTCAAGGACACAGGTAGGGAATGTGACCCAACGCTGCAGGAAGCGAGAGGGTCCCCCAACGGAGAGAGACGAGGGATGGAAGGGGAAACTTAGAAACAGAGCAAGAAATACTGTAAAGAGCACTGTACTATTTTAAGTCTTTCTATTGAGGTCATGTGGAAAGAAAGGGTTTTGACAACAACACACACGAGAGGTTAATGAAAGTGCGTGCTATTGAGTACAACTAGTCATTAAATACGTTCTTTAAGAGCTGTAAGATGCATCCGCGCCGTACAAAACCACGTGTCCACACCATTTATTGTCCCACGAACTAAGGATGGACACCATTATAAACCAACATCAGGTCGTGAGCATTGAGAACTCTTTTGAAGATCCCCCCCCGCGAATTTTCACCTCAATAAATGGAGAAGTGGTCACACCGAAAGGCAAACAATATTATTAGGAAGGGTAGAAAAATGGATATTCGAATTAGAAAGAAAGGCTTCAACCGTGATGAGAACCCAGGACAATCGGTTCTTGAAGGTCCGTGCTTCAATTTACCGTTCATTGAACTTCTTCGATTGATCTCAAAATAACTTTTGCAGCGAGCTGAACATTTAAATTGCGCCATTTTGTGGTTGCTGGATGATTTAGAGCATCCATTCGATAATCACGCGTCAACTAAATGATTCCCATTACGGTGTTTTTTATTTTTCTTCTAAATGTTGCTACGACAATCAATAATTTCAATGATTACTTTAACCCGATGTAGCATGAACTTAACCTAAATCGTACGTAAGAGAGAAGATTTCACACACATTCAGACCAGTCCTTGTACAAACTTCGCCCTGCGTAGCCTGTCAAAGACTTCACAGTTACTTTAATTGCCGTTAATTACTGAAAACATTTGACATACGGGCGGTCTTGAAACGTTTCCCTGTTTTATTTCTCGGAAATCATTTCAATGCTTGGCATTTTGCACTTCGTGTTGCGGTTCCTAAACGACTGGTTTCGGAGGAAAATTAATCTTGCACTGTCTTATTCCCGCTGACAGAGCAGAGCCGTGTTTTATTTGCGATGTCTTGACTAATCCCTTGTACATTCCGCTTGGTTCAGTGAAAATGACATTTTAACTTCAATTTCCGAGGGGGGGGATTTTCGTTTGAGATTTTCAACCAGCAGACTTCGGTGGGTTATTAAGTTAAGTCATTCGCCAGCGCTACGAGCATTTTGGTTGAACCGAAATTGTAGCGTATTTAGCATGGACATAATCTTATGAGTTTCTAGTATTTCCACTATTGTCAGAAGTCTTATATTTATAAGGAAAAGGGAAAGGAACAAACATAATGGATGAACAAATCAGATTTTCTCGACAACTAAGGTGATTAGGGCATCCGCCCGGCAAGTGGAGAGATCCGGTGTTAAAGTCCCGGTCGAGGAAGATATTTTTACATTAGTGGTCTGCGCGATTCCGCCTTCCTCACCCCTCCTGTGTTCGTCATTTATGTGTGTTCCCATCCCCTTTCCTTATATCAATTTCTATGTAAATGAATATTTGTTCGCCGTATGGCGGGATTTCGCGTTTGAATGTGTGTGTGTGTGTGTATATATATATATATATATATATATATAAACACACAAACACTAGGTAAATACATATTAAACACACAGAAACATAAAAGAAGGACATTTACAGTAGATATTTACGTTTCGACGGCACTGCCGTCGTCATCAGAATCATTCTGATTCTGATGACGACGGCCGTGCCGTCGAAACGTAAATATCTACTGTAAGTGTCCTTCTTTTATGTTTCTGTGTGTTTAATATTTATTAACTTAGTGCTTGTGTGTTTGAGCGTGGCCGGAGTGCGTCATTTTCAAGATTTTATATATATATATATATAATATAGTTATATATATATATATATATATATATATATATATATATATTATAGTTATGTATATATATATGTATATATAGCTTTGGTACGGCACAATAGAACACAGAATAAAACAGATAACACGTAAAAGGACTATATTTCCAAAGCCCTCAGTCGCCTCAACGACACATCCACCTATACCACTCTCACCGACAACCCTACTCCAACCTTCCAAAAGGGGATTCGGTCTCTTCTCCTCCAATTTGGACCAGAAGAAGGCCTCACCTCCCAAGACATATCCCTACTCTCACCCCCAAACCCCAGAACACACCAGTTATATCTCCTCCCAAAAATACACAAACCCAACATCCCCTGTCGCCCTTTAGCTTCTAGTTTCAACTCTCCCACCGAAAGAATCTCCGCATTCCTTGATTACCACCTACAACCTATCGTACTCTCATTGCCCTCCTTCACGAAAGACACGTATCACTTCCTCCACCGTTTAAACTCTGTCTCCATTCCCTCCACCTCCAACCTGCTTATGGCCACCATCGACGTCACCTCCCTCTATACTTCTATTCCCCATGCAGAAGGCCTATCCTCTCTCCGACACTATCTTTCTCTACGCCCCCCACCCCAGTGCCCCTCGACCGAATTTCTCCTCAATCTAGCCACTTTCGTCCTAACCAAAAATGCATTCTTCTTCCAAAATTGTTTTTATCTCCAAACGAAAGGCACAGCGATGGGAACGAGGATGGCGCAATTGTACGCCAATCTCTTCATGGGCCACCTTGAAGAAAATTTCCTCTCACACCAACACTTCCAACCTCTTTTCTGGGTCCGCTACATTGACGACATATTTATGCTCTGGACACACGGCTCTGAGTCTCTTGACAATTTCTTATCGGCCTTAAATTCTTCTTTCACTGTTAAATTCACTTCTTCCATTTCAGACTCCACCATCACCTTTCTTGACACCGACATCTCACTTCACAGTAAAAAATTCACCACTTAAGTACACCTGAAAGCCACTAATCATAAAACAATATTTACACTATACATGCAGTCAACCTTCTCACATCAAACGCTCAATTCCCAACTCTCTCTCTATCCGCGGACATCGGATTTGCAACACCACAGCTACCCTCAACAAATACCTCCACAATCTACACCAAGCACTCCACAAACGCGGTTACCCAGAAAACCTCCTACAGGATCAAATCTACCGCTCCACCCGACCACAAACAACACAGAATAACAACCCCACATCTGACGCAGGACTCAACCTTTGCACAACCTATTTCCCCGAATCCCACAGACTGAAAACCCTTCTTAAAGAACTTTATCCTATTTTAAACGACAATGATGCGACCTCATCCTTACTGTCCCAATGCCCCTTACAGATGACCAGCCAATCCCAGAAACCTTCTGAGATCCACCAACCCTTTGGCAACCCTGACAAATTTGCACATATATCCCCTACCTGCAATCGCCCCCGATGTAAAACATGTCTCCTTATCAGATTTGCTCCCCTCTCCCCACATCCCCTCATTGTCCCTTCACCCCGTTCCCACGCTAATTGCCTCTCGAAAAATATTATCTATCTTTTGTCGGGCAAACAATGCACTTCATTCTACATAGGCGAATGCATTACCCCCTTATCCATCCGAATGAACAATCACCGTTACTCATGTAATTCTGCTTCACTCTCTTCTCTTCCTATCCCTTTACACGCAAGTTCACACAACCTATCATTTGACGAATGCTTTTCCCTAACAGTTCTAGAATCCCTACCCGATTCAGCCACCAACATAGAGGTGAGAACTCGCGAATCCGCATACATCCTATATTTCCGATCCTTTAAAATTCCCACCCTTAACCGCCATCTTTGATTTCTTTCCCAACAGTACCTAAACCTTCCGCCCCCCCTCCCCTCCCCGGGCACTCTTCCCTCAAAACCTCTCAGTCTGACCTGAAAAAGGCCTCGGAGTAGGCCGAAAGCTTAAATCATCTACAGTGTGAGTGTCCTTTTACGTGTTATCTGTTTTATTCTGTGTTCTATTGTGCCGTCCAAAAGTTATATTGCTCTCGTGAGTACTTCCGCATCATCGATATATATATATATATATATATATATATATATATATATATATATATATATATATAAAGACAGTAATCAACCCGAAGGTCGGTTTAGTAGGTGAAGGTAGAACTCACCCATGTACCAAGCCCGACGACGTGTGAATATTCACACATCAGGGTAGGGGGGGCAGTTCCTTTCCCTGTGCCGGTTATGGTTTCCCAGGAAGATCTGGTACCCGAAAAATCAACTAGCTTGGGTGGAGCTGCAGGTGCCCTAAGTGCCTTGCCCGGGAATCGAACCCGGGACCCTCCGATTAATAGTCCAACGCTCTACCCACTGGACCACCGCGACCCGTATATATATAAATATATATATATATATACGGGTATATATATATATATATATATATATATATATATACCACACACATAGAAACATAAAAGAAGGACACTTACATTGGATATTTACGTTTCGACGGCACGGCCGTCGTCATCAGAATGCCGTTGTCGGGGAAGAGCGGAGAGGACATGTGCAAGAGAAGGGTGACGGGAGGAGAGGTAAGGGGCCAATGGGAAGCGGACAAGGTGGGGGAGGGGGAAATGGCAGGGGGCGGTAGAGTTGCCGCGGTAGGGGAAGAGCTGGAAGGTCCCGGTCGTGAAGCGGCCGGGCCTTTAGCGGGGGACTTGGTGACCGATTCGCTCAGAAGAGTGAAGCGGTTCTAGGCAGCTTTGGATAAAATCCTTATATATATATATATATATATATATATATATATATATATATATATATATATATATATACAAATGCATATATATACATACACACACTCTTCTACATATATACAAGGAGGAGGAGAATTAAGGGGCCAATAGGAAGCGGACAAGGTGGGGGAGGCGAAATGTAGGCAGCATTGGATAAAATCAGTGGGCTTGGTTCAGCCCGGGGGGTTTTTCTCACTCTCAGTCCGCGGCCTCCGTCTCTGCAACAACACCCCCTCCAAACGGAAATACATTGACCAGTTACACGTTTCTCTCAGAGAATGTGGGTACCCTGAAACACTGCTCAACAGGAAAATTCTCAAACCTTCAACCCTATACACTCCTCTCCCCAAACCTAACCGCCCAAAATGCCCTAACCTTATCACCACTTTCTTCCCCGGAACCCACAAAATTAAACAGATAATCCGTGAACTCTTCCCAATTATTAGCAATAGTCAATCCACATCACCTTTATTCCCACATTGTCCCTCCGTTTCTTTCAAACGCCCGTCAAACCTGCGTGATATCTTTAAGTCTATAAAACCACCTACGAGCACCCCTGTCTCTTCCCCACCCCTGTCCGCACCATGCAACCGCCCACGCTGTAAATGCTGCCATCTCCTCAGACCTTCCACGTCCCTTATTACCAACTCCCAACCCATAGCCACCTGCACCTCTAAAAACCTTATATATCGCCTCTCCTGTAACTTCTGCCCTGCCTTTTAAAGGCCCGGCCGCTTCACGACCGCGACCTTCCAGCTCTTCCCCTACCGCGGCAACTCTACCGCCCACTGCCATTTCCCCCTCCCCCACCTTGTCCGCTTCCCATTGGCCCCTTACCTCTCCTCCCGTCACCCTTCTCTTGCACATGTCCTCTCCGCTCTTCCCCGACAACGGCATTCTGATGACGACGGCCGTGCCGTCGAAACGTAAATATCCAATGTAAGTGTCCTTCTTTTATGTTTCTATGTGTGTGGTGTTTTTTGTGTTAGTGTTTGTGTGTTTGTGCGTCGCCGGAGAGCGTCTTTTCCAAGTTTATATATATATATATATATATATATATATATATATATATATATATTAATATAAATAATTTAAAATTTTATTAATAAAATATATATTATATATATATATACACATATATTATATATATAGTTATATATATGTATGTATATATATACACATATACACATATTTATATAGTTTATATTTTTATACAGTAGTCCAACGCTCTATACCCTGGACAACCGCGACCCACGGAATATATTTAGAGACATATTTGATATTAGGTAATCTACCGGTTAAGGTAGGTTTTTGGATGGTCACAGCAATCAAATAAACATTTTGTATCTCCGCACTTAGCAAACTAATCTATATCAGGTCCCTCTTCATCTCTGTGCACTTCTTTCCTCCCTTCATCCCGTCCAACATCCCTATCCTGTTCCTTCCCTTACCTCGCTTGCCCAACATTCTCCCCTCTATTACCCTCTTCAACATTCCACTACCGCTCAATACGCCTTTTATCCATTTTTGCTTCCTCCATAGGATTTCTCTCAACAAATTCTTCTCCTCACCCATATCTCTAGTATTTCCTCATTTGTTTTCCTTTCGGTCCATTTCACCTTCTCCATCCTTCTCCACACCCACATTTCAAAAGCCACCAATCTACGTCTATCCTCCTGCTTAAACGACCACGTTTTCGCGCCGTACATAGCTACGCTCTATATCAGAGTTTTTACGAGTCTTGTCTTAACATCCCTACTCGAAGTCCCCGTCATCAACTCCCGCCTCCTTGAGAAAACCTCCTTGCCTAGCCCTATTCTTCTTCTTACGTCCCTACTACTTCGACAGTATTGGTCCAAAACACTTCCGAGATATGTAAACTGTTCTACCTGCTCTATTTTTCCCCGCCTATTTTAATATTTAGGTTAGCCTTTTCCTTTCTGGAAAATCGCATAACCTTTGTTTTATTAATATTGATTCTCATCCCATATTTATCGCACTGAACCTCCAATTCACTCAACAATTCTTGCAATCCCTTGGCTGACAGAGCAACTAATGCTTGGTCATCAGCAAACCTAACCGAGAGAAATATTATATATATATATATATATATATATATATACATATATAAATAAATATATATATATATATATATATATATATATATATATATATATATATATATATATATATATATATATATATATATATATATATCCGCCCGGCAAGTGGAAGGCCCGTGGTTGATATCCCGGATAAGGAAATATTTTTACTTTCGTAATCTACTCAAAAACCGCCTTCCCCACATGTCCTGTGTTCACCTTTTGTGTGTTTTCCTATCCCCTTTATTTATACCTATTTCTATGTTTGAATGAATATTTGTGCGCCGTACGGCGGGATTTTCAAGTTTGAATATATATATATATATATATATATATATATATATATATATATATATAACATATTTAAAGTAATTTAACAAGCAAATTTAAAATTTAAACTGAATTTTAATATTTATAACATCAGAAAAGAAGTTAAAAATACGAAAGAATGGCTTGGTTTAAGTCTGTATGTCTTGAGCGTGTTTAATGCGACGTGCCCTTCGAAGGCAGGTGGTTACGTGTACGTATAGTGGATCATCAGAGAAGGTATTCGTTTCCATATTTCATGAGAAGCTTTCTCGAGAGAAACTTTGGCATTTGAGGGGCGGGAGGTGGTTTTGAAAGTGGCGGATTACGTAACCCGGAGAATGGAGTTGGAGAGAAGAGGGGGAGGGGAGGTGAGAGGGACTGTTTTCGCACGGCATTCCAACTTCATTTAAAAATTTCCTTAATTATTTTTTTAAATTCTAATTTTTCCACGACTCGAAAGACGTCAAATGTAAAAAAAAATTCCGGCGTCGAAAACACTTTTCCTTCTGCTAGGAGCGTTTCATTTGTTTTTCTGAAAACATTTCCTCCGACTTTTTCTTGTCCTTGAAACCTCCGAAGGGCTGATGTCGGGATAAGAAGGGGATTACGCATTGTTCCGGTATTCAAGTCAAACACGGCCTCTTAAGAAATTTCGGCAAGAAAATACAAATAATAAAGAAATAATGATATTTCACCGCGGCCGAATGCAATACTCGCTCTTCCAGACGATAACCACCGTAAAGGCAAAAACGGAGAAATTCCTCCCCCGCACACCGCCGCCACCTTAATCCCCTTCCTCTTCTTCTTTCCCACCCCCCGGCCCACGTCCTGCGGAAAGACGAGAACGCTCCAACGCTTTGTTTTTTCCGAATTATTTCCTCGCATTTCTCGGAGCAATTCTCCTCGAGAGTTACTCGAGGGAAGGCGGGGTACTTATGCAAGATTTCACGTTCCGTCGACGAAAGGTTAAAAATCAGGCCTCGGAATTCTCCCTGAAAAGGCAAATGTCTCCTCAAGGTGGTTTAGGCTCGATTGCATGAGGCTCCGGAGATATAAATACACTCTTTATTGCCCACGGGTAAGCGAAATTAATACTGAGTCATCATCGACAAAATGATTCAGTGATAAGTTTATTCTTTCACTGGCTAACCATATCATCTGGCGGGAACAAAGAAAGAGCAAAACTCCCTGACAAGTCGTGTTGTGATTTTCTATTGCAGCGAATTCCATTATAACAGTTCGCAGAGTGAGCAAAGAATAGAAGTCCTGCTGCTGTTATTTCTCCCCTGAAAGGGTTTTGTGGGGTGAGGACCGCGGAAGCCTTGCCACCCCCGCTGCCGGGCACGACACACGGCCGTTTGGGTCGAGTCCCGCAATTGCCAAGATTCGATTTCTGTCTAGAAACCTAATCTATATCAGGTCCCTCTTCATCTCTGTGTACTTCTTTCCTCCCTTCATCCCGTCCAACATCCCTATCCTGTTCCTGCACTTACCTCGCTTGCCCAACATTCTCCCCTCTATTACCTTCTTCAACATCCCACTACCGCTCATTACGCCTTTTATCCATTTTTTCTGCCTCCATAGGATTTCTCCCAGCAAACCCCTCTCCTCAACCACCATCTCCAGTACTTCCTCATTTGTTTTCCTTTCGGTCGACTTCAACTTCTCCATTCTTGGGTGAATTCTTCTCGGCTCTTCCACCGGGTTAATGTCTCCATTGCTGCCGACGTTTCGATTCCCGACTCGGTCAGCATCTTCAGGGCTTTTGAGTGACACTCAGAAGCCCTAAAGACGATGACCGAGTAGGGAATCGAAACTTCGGCAGCTATGGAGACATTAACCCGGTGGAAGACCCGAAAAAAATTCACCCAACTCATACGCCGGGAAAGCACCAGATTCTCCTTTCATTCTCCATTCTTCTCCACACCTACAATTCAAAAGCCTCCAGTCTACGTCTATCTTCAGTGACCACGTTTCCGCGCCGTACATAGCTACGCTCTATATCAGAGTTTTTACGAGTCTTATCTTAACATCCCTACTCAAAGTCCCCGTATTCAACTCCCGCCTCCTTGAGAAAGCCTCCTTGCCTAGCGCTATTCTTCTCCTTACGTCCCTACTACTTCGACAGTATTGGTCCAAAACACTTCCGAGATATGTAAACTACTTTACCTGCTCTATTTTTCCCCGCCTATTTTAATATTTAGCTTAGCCTTTTTCTTTCTGGAAAGTCGCATAACCTTTGCTTGATTAATATTGATTCTTATCCATATATTATCGCACTGAACCTCCGATTCACTCAGCAATTCTTGCAACCCCTTGGCCGACTGTGCAACTAATGCTTGGTCATCAGCAAACCTAACCGATTTTACGAATTCCCCCCCGACTTTCATTCATACCTCCAGTTCTTCCCATGCCTCTTTAATCTCCATTAAACGTATTAAAATAAACGAATTTCTTATTAAATAGTATTAAATTTAACGAATTCAATGTATTAAAATACGTTGAACAGCACCGGTGATAAAGGACAACCCTGCCTTACTTCCTAACACTGTCCATCTACATATATATATATATATATATATATATATATATACATATATATATACTATATATATATATAATTATATACTACCTTGATCAAGAAGTTCCCGTAATTTATTCAGAAAATTAAAAATACAAGTTTATTCATCTAAATCTATATTGTCCCCTTCAAAGTAATCCCCATCGACTGCAACACACTTATGCCAGCGCTTGATCCAATCCTAGAAACATTTTTTATATTCGGTTTTCGGTATGTCCATCAGTGCTTCCTGCGATTTTTCCATTACTTCCTCTCGGCTGCTAAAACGCGTTCCCCGTAATGGTTTTTTAACTCAATTGAACAGAAAGAAGTCACAGGGAGCCAAATCAGGTGAATTCGGTGGCTGTTGGATGGTATTTGTTGCATTTTTCGTCAAAAAATTACGAATAATGATAGCACTGTGCGACGGTCTCGACGGACTGTGCGACGATTTCTGGTCTCTTTCGGCGGATTGCTTCACGCAAACGTCTCATAACGCCCAAATAATACTCTATGTTTACTTTCTGGCCTTCTGGCAAAAATTCATGATGCACTACACCGTTGTAATCCATGAAAACCGTCAGCATTGCCTTCTTTTTTGACTGAAAACGACGTGGTTTTTTTGGTCTCGGCTCATTTGGTGAACGCCATTCACTTGCCTGATGTCTGGATTGCGTGTCGTACTCATAAACCCACGTCTCGTCTCCAGTAATGATCCTTTTGATGAATGTGGGATCGGATTCATCCTCGCAAATCATGTCTTTTGCGACGTCAACACGGTCTCTTTTTTGCATGAAATTGAGGTCTTTTGGCACCAACTTTGCTGCTACACGACGGAAACCCAAATCATTAACCACAATGTCTTGGGCGGATCCATAGGCAATGTTCAAGTCCTCCGCTATTTCTCTGATGGTTAATTTGCGGTTATTGCATCATTTCTTTTACTTTATCAATTTTTTCGCCGACTTTCGATGTCGATGGTCTGCCACTGCGTTCATCATCTTCGATTGACTCACGACCACTTCTGAACCGCTCGTGCCACTGGTAAACGACCGTTTTTTTTTTAGAGAATCGTTGCCGAGACACTTTTCCAACATTTCCAACGTCCGTGCGCCACTAAATCCGTTTTTTACGCAAAATTTAATACAAGTTCGTTGTTGCAAATTTAAATCCATTTCTGCAATTGTAAAAAATCGCCAACACACACAGAGATAGATGTACTCTTGGCTACGTAACTTTTGCAAATGTCAAGTTATGACACTAAGAGTTAAAGGGAATATCAACAACATATGTACCAATTTAACAAAAAAAAACAGAACTCAAATCGGAACGATGGGAGCGCCACACGGTGGTTATTCCGGGAACTTTTTGTTCAAGGTAGTATATATATATATATATATATAACTTAGACAGTAATACACATCACGAGAACACATAAAAAGAACACTCACAATAATATCTTGATAATTTCGACGGACTTGAGCTCCGTCTTCTTCGGAAGATAAGATATGACTAAGTGTGTTATAAGATATGACTAAGTGTTAGTCATACCTTATCTTCCGAAGAAGACGGAGCTCAAGTCCGTCGAAATTATCAAGATATTATTGTGAGTGTTCTTTTTATGTGTTCTCGTGCTGTGTGTTACTGTCTAAGTTTTTTATTCAACACTTCCGTGTTACTTCGAAGAAATCATCTATATATATATATATATATATATATATATATATATATATATATATATATATATATATATATATATATATATATATATATATATATATACCCATACCCTTTTTCCAAATGATAAAGCTAATTTGATTCCGGGAAGGGACTTGTATGGAAATTATCTTAAAAAAAATTTACCAATATTTTCGGAGGATATACGATAAATATGAAAAAATACTCGAGTAGGCTATCTGGATATCAAGAATCGATAATATCCCATTTCGATAAGTTGTCCAGGTTCCAGTTATAGAATCGCACTTTGCTAGCATTTATCAATTCAATGCCCGAATAGGGTATTATATTGGCTCGCAAAGTGTACTGGCTGAGATTGATATTTACCAATTTTCTTCCAAATTTAATGCTATGGGTAAAGGTTTCAAAAAACTGCAAATAGCAAAACACTCTCGTAGATTGGAGTTTGATTAGGATTACGTGATATATTTGTTCGAAACATCAAATGTTTTTTTCATCGATTCTCGCATCCCTTCGTGAAAGACGAAGGGATTAAATGACTGGTTTCATTCAAATATTGTTTCGGTGGGGGAACTCAGTTTACAAACAGCGTCGAATGGGACGACTCCAATATCCATCGTGGCGCCCCATTCGATCGGTTTCTAATGACACACACGAGGTGCACCGCTAGTCCACCGCCCTCTTCGGATGAACACCTGCGTTTTGTTTCGCACTTTTTTTTTTTGAGGTCGTAAAGTTTCAATTCGCGGAACCGCATTAATTTACCTGGAAGAACGCCGGTTCACTGCTGTGGAACGCGGTTTAAATTTGTTCCATCCTTGTTTTATTCCCTTCACTGATTCCGTGGCAAGGTCGGACGATTTCCATTATACCAGCTTGGGAAAAGATGGCATAATTCCAATTATTTATACTCAGTTCGAATAATCATTCAATAGAAATTACTTAGGTATCATTTTTCCTTTGATATATGTTTCTTCTAATCCGTCAGTCAATACTTACTGCAATGGTTAGTGGCAAGACACCCCCTGCCACTCGCTCTACGTAGTGGCTTCCAACGTTAGACATGCGTGTACGAAAAGAAGAGATATGTAGGCAGGCACATGGAGCAAAGACGTGTTGAAAAGGTCCACGAAACTATGGTTTCGTAGCCCCACATGGATTCTAAACCTGACCTCTTTAGACAAGAGAATGATTGTACCCCGACAGTTTATGAAATCTGGGTGTGGCGGAGAATGTAGAACGTAATGCGGAAAGAGAGAAACACGAGCAGTATTGCTCTCTTTCCGATGGATAGGGCGAGGAGAGAAAAATCTGAAATCTATCTGTTTCTCTTAATTAACTTAATCTCTCTCATTTTATTTACATGATCACTACTACCGTAGTTATATGGGGGTAATAATAAACGTTCAGCATCTAAATCTCCATAATACCCCGAAAGCCGACGAAAGGGCGTATGGCGGGGAGTGTTAGGTCACCACCCGTAAAAGGGGACAAAACCACAAGCAAAATCAACACATCCATGCAAACCTATATCCACAGTGGCGTCATTCCATGAATGAAAAAATATATTAAAAACTAACAAGCACACAACTACACATGCTTTCAACTGATAAGCAATTGCATCTCAGAATTCAATAAAAAATTTTATCCAACAACGTGCAAGCTAGAATTGAAAAGTAAAAACGCGAATTTCCACTACCAGATGGACATGCAACATACAAGGCCTACTCCCCAAGGACACAGGGGGGGAATGTGACGCAACGCTGCAGGTAGTGGGAGGGTCCCCAAACGGAGGGAGACGAAGGGGAATTGAAATTGAAAATTGGAAGGGGAACCTCAAAAACAGAAAAGGCAGAGCAAGCAATACTGTAAAGAGCACTGTATTGCTCGTATTTAATGGCATTCAAATGCAGTAATGCGGAAAGTAAGGGTTTTGACAACAAAACACACAAGAGGTCAGTGAAAGTGCATGCAATTGATTGGAACTAATCATTCCCTAGAAAATGAGGGTGGAAAGTGGAATTTTTGCTATTTATAACCCTACAGCTGCTATCCCGTATTGTCCGTGGGAGGAAGGAGTCCTCGAGTCTGCTAGTTCTGGCTTCTATTTCCCGAATTTTATAGACATGATCTAGACGTAACCAATGTATATTGCTACGCTACTGTTAAACTGCCGATAAAGTCATCCTTCCAAATCATATGCAAGAGTTTCAATCTGTGTAATTTAACCTTCACTCCATTGAGTGATTCCCAGCCTAGCTGCTTTTAATATTTTGGATACGCTACTAAGTTTATCTTAAGAACGTTTCACAATTCAAGCTCCCCTATGGTGCACGCAATCCAATTCAGTGCAATCAACCCAACTTCATAAGAATCCCATTTATGCTAGGAGATTATTCTAACTGAGGCCTATGTCAAATTGACCTCTCGCTATCCAACCAAAACCGGTATCATATACGTTATACCCACGAATAACAATAACTTCTTCCACCTGCCGTCCTGACTTGGTATGCTTTCAATCGTGGCCATACCCACCATCCCGCTTTCGCTCTCAGTCGGTGTACATATTGTTTGAATACAGGGGTCACTTGTTTGAATACAGAGGTCAATATCAGCGGCGATAATTATTTCTAGAGCACACGCATTATCGAATGAGGCGCTGCGTAAATCATTGTACCATGATGTCCATCCATTCTGACGGAATATCTTCATGCAATAATTGAGGGTTCGACTTGAACTACTCCCCTTTCCTGTGAACCTGTGAGCCTCTCGAATTCCAAAGTTTAAAAAAATCAACTCACTTCGATGTAGATTCTAAGTCTTCCCTTCTCGCATGGATTGGTGATCCAAAGACGTTTCTGAACAGAATATGGTGAAATAGTGCACGCTAAAGATCTTGTATGCATACTTATTGTCGGCTGGTCAGCACAGACTTGCGCGACACGGAGAGAACGAGGTCAGGGGCGGCGTGTGGTAGCGTGAAAAGATCTGGAAGGATTAACTAAATGGATACTAAAACGCGTAAAAAGAAAGACCCTCTGTCAAAAAGTTTGGTTTTGGATAACTTGTTCAGTAAGTAACCTTGTGTTTTTTTAGGTATAGCTGAAGCACATGGGGCCCTGTCGTATTTGCGATCTCGTGATAGGATGCGTGATCCCGTGGGTCTAATGGTCTGAAGAAAAAAACAATAAAAATATGATCTCCTAATGAAGAACATTTCAAGTGGTTTCGTCTCTCTACAAACATTTAAATTCGATTAATCATTCCATTGTGGTAAATTCTACACCATGCGCCGTTCCCGTTGCATGAGATCTCTTAATTGAAAATCTTGTCAACCCGCCGAGAGAGAAAATATTCTTGTATTTATTCCACGCTGGGAGAAAGGTAAGTGAATGGTTAGGGTCACATCGTATGTAAGAAGGTATGGTAAACTACCAATCGAAGGCATATTATGGAAGGTCACTAGGCTCTATTTTGTATTATATGCGTCGCTTACAACTTTATCTTATTTATCCTTCATTATTTCCTTCACCAGTTCTTCTTGAATCCTGTCTGCCTTTATGCCATCTTCCTCTCCGCTCGCACAACAAACTCTTCCCTCCAATCACGGTCTTCAAAATGCCACTATCGCGCTCAAGCGGAGTCACGTCACAGTCCACCCGCTTTCCTCACCCCTAAATGATTGCGAAAGAAATTAATCCATTCACGTGATGGACGGAAATTTGATTTGTCTTCTTTTTCGCGTACGTGCTTATTTGTGCCAGAGAGGCAGTTCCGTGACAGAGACTCGTAGAAGGCCATGCTGAACAAATAAGAAACGTTCTCGAAAAAAAAAATATATATATATATATATATTTGTTCGATTCCCGGGCACCTTGGGCACCTGCAGCTCCACCCAAGCTAGTTGATTTTTCGGGTACCAGATCTTCCTGGGAAACCATAACCGGCACAGGGAAAGGAACTGGCCCCCCTACCCTGATGTGTGAATATTCACACGCCGTATAGGGCTTGGTACATGGGTGAGCTCTACCATCACCTACTAAACCGACCTTCGGGTTGATTACTGTGTTTAGATATATATATTTATTTATTTATATATTTTTTTCTATATATATGTATATATATTTCCGGAACGTTCAATAAGAATCAATCATTTCAACTTCCAATTGCAACGACACGCAGTTGATTGTCGTGTTTGTTAAAAAAATAATGGCATCAGTTCAACTCGAGAGATGATTAAGGGTGCTTAAATGGCGTCGTGCGTTTTATTTTCCTTTTCATCCTGTCCAGCGGAAATCACAATAAAACAGATCGTCCAGCTTTCCCGTCCAATTCGGTTTAAACGGTCGCGTTCGACGGTCAAATGAAAACACTAAAATAATTTCATTTTGCGGGATATAAATTGAGCGACCTATTTGCCGTAGAGGAGGAAACAACAGTTCGAACAAATAGGTCAATTGTTTATTCGACAAATATCGGAATGTGTGCTTCCATTAGCCTCGATTGGCGGGTTGGCGATTTCAATTGTTCATCGAAATCGGATTGTCGCGGTGGTTCTGGAATACCATTTTCATATTGATGGAACTCTTCAAACTTCGGTGACATTTATGGGTGTTATTTCGAAACTGTTTTATTTGGCGTTCTAGGATAGAGCCACAGGAGTGACACTCGGTCTGCAGGTTTGATGAACGCAATTCTCTTTCATCACTTACCCTCATCAGTACTATTATCCACAACACAGGTGTTGACCTGTGAAAATTTCACGTAACTAACGTAACATAACCATTGTGGAGCTATAAAGACGTGAATAATTAGCTTGTAATTTGCAACTGTTGCATTTACACCTTAATCGCTGTTCTCTTTGAAGGTAAGTAGTTTAAATTAAGCTTGATATTTTATCTTGCGACTGGAAACTTACTTCAAATGTCTAACAGAAAAATTCCGTTCCATTGATTGCGGCTTAGCAATTTCAATTTTTGATTAATCTCTTATATCATCAATTTCAATTCTTAATTAATATCTACTATTTTCGTTGTAAATGGTGGGAGTGAATGAAATAGCCCAACAAATAATTAATATAATGTATTAATATATTTTCCCAATGCATATCTATTGAAGAATTTAAGGCTGGAAATTAAGATATATATATATATATATATATATATATATATATATATATATATATATATATATATGTTTCGTCAGCTTGAATGCAAATGTAAAAGGCATCGGTGTAGGACTCGGAGCAGAGGGGAAGGGAGTGTTGAGGAACTGGAGACTAAGGAATTGAAGAAATGGGAACGACAGAATAAGAAACTGGAGAATAATAATAAACTGGATAATGAGAAACTGGAGATTAAAAAAACTGGAGAAAGAGACTCTGGAGAATAAGAAAGTGGAGAGTAAGAAACTGGAGAGTAAGAAACTGGAGAGTAAGAAACTGGAGAATAAGTAACGGGGGGGATTAGAATATCGGGAACATTAGCATAAAAAACTAGGAATTATGGCACTGGAAAATATCTACAGCAAGAAGGGAGGAATGAGAAGGCCCTGTACATCCATAGATTCCGTACGAAAACCATGATAAGATGATGATTATTCACCCATAAGACATCCCCTATTGTATTGTTCCTGTGACCTCACTGGCCATTCTCCGGGAACAAGAAATGGAAGAGAGCAGCTCCCCAGGGGGTTCGACGGGTGGGCCATCTGCATCTACACCCCCAACCACCCGACGGGACTGGACACCTTGGGGACCTCGGGCGTCATAACTCGGCCGGCGTGGCAGGCATCGACCGGGCGATCGGATTGATGTCCCCGCTCCACCCCCGCCCCCGCTGATGGGGATGGCGAAGGGAAGGAGCATTCGACGAAGGGAGGGGAGGAAATGTAGCTTAATAGCGGTGGCGAGGGGAAATTTCAAGCGTGTAATCGCAACGGGGGAAAGACGTGGCCCCGGAAACAGGAAGAAAAAATCAAGAATGGAATTTGGGCCTTGTCCAAGCAGCATTTCAGAGCACTCCTTCGCCCACCCCCTCCTTCCCATCCCCCCACCTCCTCTTCTTCCCCCATTCGTCAGTCAGTTGGCGGAAGTGACGACATCAAGCGCATATTCGGCTCAGTCTGGGACGAAGATGGTCACCTCGGGCGTTGTCGAATATTCCGGACCTATCCCGTATCTCCCGAGCCTCGCAAGGCATCTTCTCGTGTAGATGTGCGGAGTTATTAATTCTCTAATTCAGTCCTAGTGAAATATATTTTGAGGTGGCGACGATAGATGATCATGCCGATAAGTCTGCAAATAATGACTTATTTCTCTTTTATATACGATTCAAACGAAGGGGGCGTGACTTATGCTACAAAAAAATAAGTTTAAAAAACAGGAAAAGGGCACTAATACGTTTTCCAATATGTATGCACTCGATATGTAGTACATATGGTTGTGTTTCATGTATATTCCATTTTCTCTTTACAAATGATTGATTTACTACGTGAATTAACCCTTGTTTTTGAGTTCAAAATCTTCCTCCTGCATGCATACAAAATTTCCACGCTATTTGATAGGTTTTTACTGAACGTTTTTCCCTCTTCCCTTCCTCTCTCATATTCTCCCTTATCACTTACCCCTCTCCCCTAGTGCTTTCATTTAGCACTAGGGAAGAGGGGTGGGCTATCGTGCATTGTCCCACATACCTTTTTGTTGATCATGGTATATTTATGTCGATATAGGCGATCTTATTTAGATAGGCAATTGCCTCGATGTCACAGACGGCATAACGATAAGGACTATGTGATCGAGAATAATCGATATAATCGATGCCGTCATTATCACTTTCATGTTGATATACGAGTACATTTTCTATCGAGTAATTCATGTCGACATATTGAAGCTGATTTTGTTTATTGCAAAATATTCGATCAACAAATAGAAAACAGGAGGTTTTTAAAATACGTGCATATGACATGTCGATTGTCTATTTCGTATGGGACCAATTTGAAACCCATAATTCCGGGAAATAAACTAATTAGATATTGCAACCAATTTATATTTCTACGTCCCCGGGAAATCTTATTCTATCGGTCATGGTTCGTCGGAAATAGTTAAACTTCAATGGTCTGTTATAGTATTGACCATCAATGGAAGCATTACATTGACGAAAGACCCAAAAGTAGACGCGGCGTGTGCTCGTAGTACGCGTAAAATATGTTCTGATTGGGAACGAGGCACCAATCATGTTGTTCATTAACCCCCTCAACACCAAACGCTATCCCAGAATCAATCGGGTTTCAACGGCCTTTCCACTGGCCTCGGTTGCATTAGGATCATCCGTAAGTTATCAACCGCTCCCATCTCGTGCAGTTGTTGTTTATTTGGGCCGCGATTTGAATATTTAAGGAGCACAAAGCGAGGACTGATTGGTGAGCACGAAATGGCAAAGGAGGAATATGGAGGGACTCAATACTCGATCGGACCGCATCGGAAAGATTTCACGATATTCGAGGTGACGCGATCCCCGGCTTTCGCTTCGAGTTTGTTTGCTGCGGCGCAGCGCCACCAGTACGCACTCAATTCGATTGTCGAATGGGACGACCGGCGCTCGGCGAACCAAAATGGCTTCTTCCATCTACTGATTGTGCGATATCATATTGTGGAGACCACTCCCTAACATGGAGCCCGGATAGCTTAGTCGATAGAGCATTAGGCTTTTAACCTAAGGGTCCAGGGTTCAAGTTCCTGTTCGGGCGAACTTTTTTTCTCATCTCGATGCATGTTTCTGTGACTTTTCAAATTTTATATTAGTCTTGTGTCAACCACACAGCAATTCTATTTAAAAATGTTTTCTTCATAACATTGCTTTTACACTAACTATTAATTCGGCTTTTATCTTAATTCCCTGCGGTTATGTGTCGGCAACATAATGGGGAATGTTTTTAGCAGCTGATATGTCCATAATTTCGCGAAGAAACGAATCTGAATCGTTCGTGAATGAAATTATTACTTTGTTCTTCAAAAAATGCTTTCTAATCGAAGTGTCATTTTCAATGACATTAGTCAAAAATCTTTCCATATGAATCCAAATTTTATTTTGTTGTCACGGAATATTATTCCTATTTAATGGTTGGTTGCGTATTTTTCTCCGGAAGTTTTTTTCCTCTATGATTTGCGATATCCTACCTTTCCTTGTCCACATTATTTCTTTCTTCACGGCTTCGTTGCGTATGCCCATCTTCATTCCGTTGCGATTATTATTACCAGGGGCGACTGAAGTCATAGGAGCCATATGAGATAAATCTGGTAGCAATAGGATCACTATTAGCCTACTCTAGGCGCCGTCGGGTAACACAATTTAACGGCCTCTTTGATGGACTGAACGCACTAATCGAAGTACTCTCCTAATAGAACCCAAATTAGGATGGAATACCTCGGAACAATTCTGACATCTCCAGGATTCGAACCCTAGCCCTCGGGGTGGAATATTAATACAGTAGCCACTGCACCAACACGATAGTGTTCATTGCTGTAAAAAAGCCCAATCTCTTGCTTCCTCTCATGTCCCCCACATCCCCTTCTCATTCACGAGCCCTTCGGCATCCCATTCACTCCATATCCACCCACTTCTTCTGCCTTTTCCGGATTTACCATTCATTTTCTCCCTACGACAACAATATTTAAACCCCCGGTGTTTGTCTTTCTCTTTGTCCATCTTATTTTCTTCATTCCTCTTCTCCACACCCATATATCTTAATAGTCTCCAATCCACACTCATCCTTCCTGAGAATGAAAACCCCGGAAGATTTCATTCTCATGATAAAAAAGCTTGGATCCGATAATTAGTTTCGATTGGAGTTCCTAATTACCTGAATATTGGGAAACCTGCAACACCCAATTTAAATAACAATGAAATAATTGTTATCCGATCCGGTGAGATCATTTCTATGTTTCTCAATAATCGAGTGACGCGCTCACTTTTTACGTTCCAGCCAATTTTGAACCAATAGCAGGAGGTGCGGATTTCATTCGCAACCCTTGAATTTAAACTTGACTCGGACGTGAAAGTTAGACCTTGTACATAAATTAGGGCGGTCGGAATTATTTTCAAGCGTTTATCTTAATCCATGCCGACAAACTGCGACCAGCCGCCCTTTCTCATCCGTGATTTCCCGGCGCCGCCTTCTGATGTACGAGGGTCATCCGGAAAGTAGTACCCGTTCGTGCCGCATGAAGTGCTGACGACGCGAGTAGCCGCTGGACGAGGTCAGATAGCTTCAGTGGCTTGTCTGCCTTCTCTGAGCCAAGTTGCGTGACGCTAGCATTGCCTGTGTTGTTTCTGTGATTGTTTACAATGTTTAAAAAAATTGAGAACGCCGCCAGTTGTGAAGTGAGGGCAGTGATTAAATTCCTCAATGCAAGAAACGTTCGCCCATGTGATATTCATCGCCAATTAAAGGAGGTGTATGGAGACAATGTAATGGACGAGTCGTCTGTTCGGCGGTGGTGTCGCAACTTCAACATGGGGAGGGGGAACACACACGACGATGAGCGTTCGGGGAGACCGTCTGTCATTACAGACCAACTGGTGAGCTCAGTTGACGAATTCGTGAGGAACGATCGGCGCGTCACAATTGATGACATCTGTGAGCATTTTCCCAATGTTTCTCGAACAATTGTTCATGAAATTGTTAAACACCATCTGCATTATGCATTATGAGCTGGCGGCGAAGGACTATGCAGCAGGAATACAGAAACTTGTCACACGTTATGACAAATGCCTTAATTTGCTTGGAGATTATGTTGAGAAGTAGTTTAAAGTATCCTCTTTCAAATAAAATTTTTTATGTTTGTTAATATTTACTTTTGTGTCTTTATTTCACGAACGGGTACTACTTTCCGGATGACCCTCGTAAAATGCAATCTCCGCTTCCGGAAGATCTCCCCTTCCAACCCCCAAACCCTTGGCCCTTTATCCTCCCTCCAGCGTGGGGGATGAGGTCGGAGTTGACCACCTTTCCTCTACCCTCCCCTCCCAGCCTTCCCCGACTACATAAACCACGCCCACGCTGGGAAACAATGGGCAAACCTTCCCTCGCCTTCCCCACATTCCTTCACACCCCACTGTCCTCATGCCTTTCCTTTTCTCCGTTGCTGAACATGTATTTTTCCACCCACCACTGATTATATATATATATATATATATATATATATATATATATATATATTTATACATATACATACGATGGAAATGGGGGTCGCCATAGTCCAGGGTGTAGAGCGTTGGACTACTGACCGGAGGGTCCCGGGTTCAATTCCCGGGCACTCTAGGAACCTGCAGCTCCACCCAAGCTATGTGATTTTTCGGGATAAGTACTCAGACGAAGGGACGGCGGGAGGAAAGAATGCTTTTCAGGCATCGATTCCCAACCACCGAAAAGTGTAAATCATGGAATCCGGAGAGAAATTTACGGAACGTCGGCAAAAATTATGAAATCCAAACTACTCGAGGGAGAAAATATAAAATGGACGGTATTGTGTGGATGTTGTCGTCTGACATGGATTATAAATTGATTATGGCATCACGAGAGTGTTCGATGCAAACGGGAAAAAAAGCGGAAGCGACATTACTTATTGGAAATCTGCGAAATAAAAAATAGCCCAACAGCATGGGCGTTTGTGACTAGCCATCAAATTTTAAAAAAAGATTCGCCCGAGTCATTACTTTCTCCAGGACAATAGAGAAAGTAAAGTTCTGCAATTCCTCCCATACGTTCTCATTTATATGTCCAAATGATAAGGACAAATTTCTGCGGTGTCTTACATTACTCAAATGCATTAAGAGATACATACAATGTAAATTCGCAGCGGTTAAACTCAGCGAAAATCTCAACATCTTCTCTCCTATTTTCCGTAGACTCTAAATTACGTGATTGTTTTTCAAACATTTCATTTCTTTGGTCAAACTGTTCATCCGTCACTCTATCAATTTTAATCAACACTATCATGTTACACTTATAAAGATGCAGTTTTCTTTCAGTATATCTAAATTCTGATTGGCCAAAATCTTTTTTAAATGCCAATGTTTTATCGATCGTTTTCATTCTATCAGCATAAGTGCAGCTGTTTCTTTTGCATCTGGATAAAATATAAAGATTTCGTATTATTTCGTATGCAAGACGTCTAAATAATTTCATTGATTCCATATTACATTATAAAAAGCACAGTATTCAACCCAAAGGTCGATTTGGTAGAGCTCACCCATGTACCAAGCCCGACGGCGTGTGAATATTCACACATCAGGGTAGGGGGGCCAGTTCCTTCCCCTCTACTGGTTATGGTTTCCCAGGAAGATTTGGTACCCGAAAAATCACATAGCTTGGGTGGAGCTGCTGGTGCCCAGAGTTACTTGCCCGGGAATCGAACCCGGGACCCTCCGGTCAGTAGTTCAACGCTCTACCCACTGGACTAACGCGACCCACATATTATATAATTCTATAAGAAAATTAGTCGTTTTATCATTGAGCATAAAATAGCATTAAAAATATCTCTTGGGGAATACCGCAAACAGAAAAATAAATATGACGATGCGGGTATTTAATATAACCATTGTGAAAGCAATACACGATATTCAGCTGTTGTTGAATTGCTGTTGCTTAGTGATATCCTTACTAGAGCGTGGTTTTGATTGATTCGTTTTAAAGCTATTTTTACTATCCTTTGAATATTTTCAAGTCCTTATTCGTTGATTAGTTAAATTCAATCTTTAAATTTACTCCCTTGCGTAAAATCCTTATTCGTTTGTAGAATGTTTTTGTCCCAATGAAGCAACTATGAGAAATGCATAAAGACACTTATTATCCAAAATATATATGAATAGTTAATTCCAGCGCATTTCGCCTACTAATCCACTTATGTCTATCTAATCCCTGTCGAAAAAGAAAGAGGTACATGACTTATGATCTTGAATGTACTCGTAATGATGGACCTTTTCATCGGATTGACTCTTGATTTCTAAGCCATCAAACGATTTTTTTCCAAGAAAGACGATTAAATATCGATAACTAAAATGGATGCGACCAATGCGTATTAACTCCATATGCTCCGAAACCGAATGATTCCTCCACGATGAATTCTGACCAACAAAGAGGGACGAAAAACCACGGATTTATCACCACATGCAAGCACTTTCGTGAAGCGTTCAGTTCCATTGGCGCTGCTTCCTATTTCCCAGAGAGTAGTAACTAATAGGTGAAACCAGAGTGGAATTTAAGCGAACCAAACAGTTCTCCGAGGTGGAAACGCGATAATCCAGGAAGCGTGGATCTACGACGACACGTGATTCGATTATTACCAAAAACAAATCAACCGAATGAAAAACAAACTCCGGTCGACCACAGGTGGAAAAAAAAATGAATGCTAGACGGGTGGAAATACGACGGCAGCACTGCGGTGACGAAAGGATTAAAGAATTGGTTAAACAGCAGAATCGAGCAGACAAAAAACACAAAGTAGTAGCCATTTTGACGGACGTTGGACGATGGTGACCCCCGTTTTTATTAAAATATATATATATATATATATATTTTTTTACTCGTGGAGATTAAAGCAGAGCCGACGAACTTGGTCATTATTCAGTTATACATGCCACCGAGCAACCACAACGAGGAAGAAGTCGATAGGATGTATGATGAGTTAGAGGATATCATCGCGAGTGTTCCTGCAGGGAAACATTTGATAGTGATGGGGGATTGGAATGCGACGGTAGGCGAAGGAAGAGATGGTGGTGAGGTGGGGGACTATGGGTTAGGCACGAGGAATGAACGCGGGGAGAAAGCAATTGAATTCTGCAGGAGACAGGGGTTAGTCATCACTAACACATGGTTTAGACACCACAAAAGGCGTAGGTATACATGGAAAATGCCAGGTGACTCAGAAAGGTATCAGTTAGATTATATTATGGTTAGGCACAGGTTTAGGAACAGTGTGATAAAATCGCACAGTTTCCCAGGAGGGGATGCGGACTCTGACCACAATTTAGTTGTTATGAAATGTAATGTTCGTTTCAAGAAGATAAGGCAAGGGCGGCGGGTTAGGAAATGGAATTTAGAAGCAGTAAATGAATTAACGAGGAAGGAGTATCAGGAGGCTGTAGAGGAAATGATGGATGACGGTAAAGAACTAAGTATTATCGAAGAAAAATGGGAATGTATCAAGAAAGGGATATTGGAAGCCGCTAAAGACACTAAAGGAACCGTTAACAGGAAAAGGATAAGGAAACCATGGGTAAGGAATGAGATGATTGCAAAGATGGATGAGAGAAGAAGATGGAAAAATGTAAACACAGAGTTAGGCAAAATGAAGTACAAAGAGTTAAACAATAAATTGAGAAGGGCCACAAATAAAGCAAAAGAAGAATGGTGGAAAACGCAATGCGAGGATATGGAAAGTTTACAGAAGAAGGGTGAAATTGGTGCTCTATACAGCAAGGTTAAGTTATTATCGGGAAGTAAGAAGGCAAGATCTGTGCTAACAGTTAAAGATAAATGGGGTAAGATAATAGTTGAACCAGGAAAAATCCAAGAGAGATGGAAGGAATATATAGAAACACTGTATGGTAAAGAACTTAGGCCGAAAAGGTTAGACATAGAAAAGGAACATGACGTAGAAGAAGATAGCTTGGGTCCAGGCATACTCGACGATGAAATAGAAAGGGCATTAAAGGAGATGAAAGCAAATAAGGCTGTGGGGGTGGAAAATATTCCTGTAGAAATGTTGAAATTGTTAGGGAAAGGTGGGCAGAAGGCCATATATGGGCTGATTCGTAGTATCTATGAGGAAGGAATCTGGCCGGAAGATTTTGTGAGATCGGTGTTAGTTCCTATTCCAAAAAAGGCAAAGGCTTCCTCATGTGAGGATTACAGAACAATAAGTTTGATATCCCACGCAGCTAAAGTTATTCTCAGGACCATCAACAAAAGGATAGAGAGTAAGGCAAATGATTACTTAGGGGATGATCAGTTTGGGTTCAGGAAAGGAAGAGGTACGCGTGATGCCATTGCAGTAATGAGATCACAAGTCGAGAGGAATATAGAATACAAGCAGGACGTTTTTGCCTGTTTTGTAGATTTCGAAAAAGCGTTTAATAGAGTGAATTGGGAAAAATTAATGCGTGTATTGCAGAAAATAGGAATGGATTGGAGGGACAGGAGACTGATCCGCAACCTGTACATGTCTCAGACTGCTCAGGTGCGAGTGGGGAACGGAGAGTCCGGATGGGCAGTGTTAGGAAGAGGTGTAAGGCAGGGTTGCCCATTGTCACCGGTACTGTTCAACGTATATGTAGAGGAAATGATTAAAGAGCCATGGGAAGAACTGGAGGTAGGAATGAAAGTCGGAGGGGAATTCGTAAAATCGGTTAGGTTTGCTGATGAACAAGCATTAGTTGCTCAGTCAGCCAAGGGGTTGCAAGCATTGTTGAGTGAATTGGAGGTTCAGTGCGATAAATATGGGATGAGAATCAATATTAATAAAACAAAGGTTATGCGATTTTCCAGAAAGAAAAAGGCTAAGCTAAATATTAAAATAGGCGGGGAAAAATAGAGCAGGTAGAGCAGTTTACATATCTCGGAAGTGTTTGTGACCAACATGGTCGAAGTGGTAGGGACGTAAGGTGAAGAATTGCGCTAGGCAAGGAGGCTTTCTCAAGGAGGGAGTTGATGACGGGGACGTTGAGTAGGGAGGTTAAAAAAAGACTCGTAAATACTTTGATATGGAGCGTAGCTATGTACGGCGCGGAAACGTGGTCGCTGAAGCAGGAGGATAGACGTAGATTGGAGGCTTTTGAATTGTGGGTGTGGAGAAGAATGGAGAAGGTGAAATGGACAGAAAGGAAAACAAATGAGGAAGTACTAGAAATGGTGGGGGAGGAGAGGGGTTTGTTGAGAGAAATCCTATGGAGGCAGGAAAAATGGATGAAAGGCGTATTGAGCGGTAATGGAATGTTGAAGAGAGTAATAGAGGGGAGAATGTTGGGCAAGCGAAGTAAAGGCAGGAACAGGATAGGGATTTTGGACGGGATGAAGGGAGGAAGGAAGTACACCGAGATGAAGAGGGACCTGATATAGATTAGTTTGCTAGGTGGGGAGTCACAAAATGTTTACTTGATAGTTTTGTCCATCCAAAAGCTACCTTAACCGGTAGATTACCTAATAATAATAATAATAATATATATATATATATATATATATATATATATATATATATATATATATGTAATGATGTAATGATGGGCACTATAGAGAATATGAGTCTTGGCAACTGCGGGACTCGGCCGAAGGGGCCGTGTGTCGTGCCTGGCAGCGGGTGAGGCAAGGCTTCCGCGGTCGTCATCCCACGAAATCCTTGCGGGGGAGAAATAACAGCAGCAGGACAGAAGATGCAGAAGAAGAGGAAAGTAGTTAGAATAGGAACCTGGAACGTCAGGACAACGTTGAGCACAGGCAAATTAGAGAATATTAAGCGAGAGATGGAAAGAGGTAATACAGATGTTTAAGGTCTCTGCGAGGTAAGATGGAAGGATAGCGGGGATTACTGGAGGGACAATTATAGAGTGATATATACAGCGGCAGGGACGAGAGCAAACGAGGGGTAGCCGTAATTTTAAATAAAAGGGTAGGAAGAAGCGTAGTCAACATAGAGCAAGCGACAGATAGAATTTTACTCGTAGAGATTAAAGCAGAGCCGACGTACGTGGTCATTGTCCAGGTATACATGTTACCGAGTAAACGCAAGGAGGAAGAAGTCGATAGGATGTACGATAAGATAGAGCATACATTCGCGTGTGTTCCTGCAGGGAAACATTTGATAGTGATGGGGGAATAGAATACAACAGTAGGCGAAGGAAGAGATGGTGATGAGGTGGGGGATTATGGGTTGGGTACAAGGAATGAACGCGTGGAGAAAGCAATTGAATTCTGCAAGAGACAGGGGTTAGTCATCACCAGCACATGGTTTAGGCATCACAAAAGGCGTAGGTAAACATGAAAAATGCCATGAGACTCAGAAAGGTGTAAGTTAGATTATATTATGGTTAGGTAGAAGTTTAGGAACAGTGTGATAAATTCGCACAGTTTCCCAAGAGCGGATGCGGACTCTGACCACAATTTAGTTATAATGAATTGTAACATCCGTTTTAAGAAGATAAGGCAATTGCGGCGGATAAGGAAATGGAATTTAGAAGCATTAAATGGATAACAGGGAAGGAGTATCAGCAGGCTATAGAGAAAATGATGGATGACGGTAAAGAACCAATTACTATCGAAGAAAAATGGGAATGTATAAAGCAAGGGATATCGGAAGCCGTAAAAGACACTATAGAAACCGTTAACGGGAAAAGGATAAGGAAACCATGGGTAAGGGATGAGATGATTGCAAAGATGGATGAGAGAAGAAGATGGAAAAATGTAAACACAGAGTTCACCAAAATAAAGTACAAAGAGTTAAACAATAAATTGAGAAGGGCCACAAATAAAGCAAAAGAAAAATGGTGGAAATCCCAATGCGAGGATATGGAAAGCTTACAGAAGAAGGGTGAAATTTGTGCTCTATACAACAAGGTTAAGTTATTATCAGGAAGAAAGAAGGCAAGATCTGTGCTAACAGTTAAAGATAAGTGGGTAAGATAATATCTGAACTAGGACAAATCCAAGAGAGACGGAAGGAATATATAGAAACACTGTAGGGTAAAGAACTTAGGCCGACAAGGTTAGACATAGAAAAATAACATGACGTAGAAGAAGATAGCTTAGGTCCAGGCATACTCGACGATGAAATGGAAAGGGCATTAAAGGAGATGAAAGCAAATAAGGCCGTGGTGGTGGACAATATTCCTGTAGAACTGTTGAAATATTTAGGAAAATGTAGGAAGAAGACCACAGGGTTCGTCCGGAAAATAAGAGTACTGAGCTCAGGAAAAAAAATTTATTGCACATTTACATATCTTAAGCTAATATTCCTCAAAATAGGACCCTTGTGAGTCGATACACTTGTTCCAGCGGCGTTCCCATTCCTGGAACGCTCCTCGGGAACCTCTCGAAGACACGTTGTCACGGCCTCTTTGACGGCGTCCAAAGTCCCGTATCACGTTCCCTTGAAACTCCTCTTTATCTTCGGGAACAGAAAGAACTCCGGTGGTGCCAAATCCGGGCTGTAGAGCGAGTGCGGCAGCGTTGCCACGCCGTGCTTGGCCAAGAAGTCCGACACGACAAGCATGGTGTGAGACAGCACATTGTCGCTCAGGTTTTCAGTCATACGGTTGTTCGCTGGCCGGACGCAGGCGACTCGTTTTCGAAGCCTGTCAAGCACTTGGACGTAAAATGCAGCATTTGCAGTTTGTCGTTCATGTACAAATTCGTAGTGGACGACTCCCCTTTTGTTAAAAAAGACAATGAGCATCATAAACTTATTTTCTGGACGAACCCTGTATATGGACTGATTCGTAGTATCTATGAGGAAGTAATCTGGCCGGAAGATTTTGTGAGATCGGTGTTAGTTCCTATTCCAAAATAGGCAAAGGCTATATCATGTGAGGATTACAGATCAATAAGTTTGATATCCCACGCAGCTAAAGTTATTCTCAGGATCATCAATAAAAGGATAGAGAGTAAGGCAAATGATTACTTAGGGGATGATCAGTTTGGGTTTAGGAAGGGAAAAGGTACGCGTGATACCGTTGCAGTAATGAGATCACTAATTGAGAGGAATATAGAATACAACCAGGACGTTTTTGCCTGTTTTGTAGATTTCGAAAAAGCGTTTGATAGAGTGAATTGGGAAAAATTAATGCGTGTATTGCAGAAAATAGGAATGGATTGGAGGGACAGGAGACTGATCCGCAACCTGTACATGTCTCAGACTGCTCAGGTGCGAGTGGGGAACGGAGAGTCGGGATGGGCAGTGTTAGGAAGAGGGGTAAGGCAGGGTTGCCCATTGTCACCGGTGCTGTTCAACGTATATGTGGAGGAAATGATTAAAGAGGAATGGGAAGAACTGGAGGTAGGAATGAAAGTCGGAGGGGAATTCGTAAAATCGGTTGGGTTTGCTGATAACCAAGCATTAGTTGCTCAGTCAGCCAAGGGGTTGCAAGCATTGTTGAGTGAATTGGAGGTTCAGTGCGATAAATATGGGATGAGAATCAATATTAATAAAACAAAGGTTATGCGATTTTTCAGAAAGAAGAGGCTAAGCTAAATATTAAAATAGGAAGGGAAAAAATAGAGCAGGTAGAACAGTTTACATATCTCGGAAGTGTTTTGGACCAATACGGTCAAAGTGGTAGGGACGTAAGGAGAAGAATTGCGCTAGGCAAGGAGGCTTTCTCAAGGGGGAGGGAGTTGATGACGGGGACGTTGAGTAGGGATGTTAAGACAAGACTTAAAATCTTTGATATGGAACGTAGATATGTACGGCGCGGAAACGTGGTCGCTGAAGCAGGAGGATGGACGTAGATTGGAGGCTTTTGAAATGTGGGTGTGGAGAAGAATGGAGAAGGTGAAATGGACCGAAAGGAAAACAAATGAGGAAGTACTATGGATGATGGGTGAGGAGAGGGGTTTGTTGAGAGAAAGATAATGGTAACTAGAATAATATCACATTTTTTTAAAGAAAAATTTGTCTTTAAGTTCCATGAGTGATGAAATGAGTAATCAAGCGTTTAAAACTAATTAAAGTTTATGGATGTCTCTCTCATGTACTTGGCACAACATGCGCTGAGGCAGCGTGACTATGCGTAGTGTGCTTTTAAACATGATTTCCAAAGCTGAGGTCATATCTCATGCCATTCTTGCTCGTATATTCTACTTGCACCTAATTACCAATTTATGACAAAAATGTTACATACTATAAGCACTTATAATTGACTAAAATGACAAAAAATTAATCCATAAACTCTACAATAATCAGTTAATAACCATTCAAAAGAAAAATGGAAGGGAAATTGAACCCAAATTAAGCAATGGAATCGGAAAAGAATGCACCCCAAAGACGCAGATTAGCATTACATATTGGGATCGGAGAAGGTCTAATGAAGAATGGCTCGAGCTAAGACGGCATTATTGGAGAAGAGGCAAATTCTATGTACGAAGAACTTATTGGGCTGAAATGAAGAATGCAAAACGTTGGTGTGGAACATGGCACCCTATGGATCAGAGGCATGGAATATTGGAAAAGTGTGGAACAGGGATGAAGAAAATACGTCTACGAATCGGTGCTGAAGAAGTAGAATGCTGAAGGTTGAATGGACGGAGGAAAGTGAGGAACGAGGAAGTATACTTGTATAGAGAGACGGAAAAGACAATGCGGAGAGAACTCACAGCCAAGGAAGAAGAACAATAGATGGCTCGTATCCACACACCTTAAGAGTAATAAATGGATTAGTTAGAAATAAAATGGAAGGGTAATTTATCTCCCTCGAGGGTGACGAACCATAGGGCATGGGGTATTTCAAGAAGGACGTAGAATGGTTGTTGGAAAATCAATCGCATCAAAGGTATCAACATTTAGGGATATTTTTTTCATTCGCTGAATTTTGGCGGCGTAAGAACATATATTTCAATTGGGACTCAAAAACTCAGTATTTACCTTGCTCTGTTCATTAAATATCAACGTGCAATGAAAATATGCTAAAGGGATTTGAAAGGATTTTAATTTTACGGAGGTCAAACCGTAAAGTCAAGTGCAGCCATTGCAGGTATTAAAAAGCACTTTTGAGCGAACACAAAACAGAAATGATGACGCAAGGTGGCGGTTTTGACCCTGGCAAAGTTTCTCCATTATTGAAGAAATGATGAGGAAAAGTATTCCTTATCTTTTTCGTTTTCTCACGCTGGCGCTGCACCTCGACAAACTTGTCTCAACCAGAGGAGGAGGAACAACTTCTTGAAACACCGTCCCGTGAAATGGATATTTTTAAGATGTTTCTTTTTTCTTACCATCTCCTGAATTCGCACTTCCAACGCGGAGTTCACAAGAATGGAAGAACCGTTGGAACGGGAGCTCATTATAACATTGAAGCATACTTTGAAAGCGATTAATTTATGCTCACTTAATGAACACTACAAGATGAGCCAATAGTCTAAGATTATTCCAGTTTTCAATCCGATTTTGGGAGCATATGAAATGAAATGAGCTTAAAATATGCGGACACTATTTTTTATAGGTCCAAAACGTCTTTGAAAAATCGCTGACCTGACCACATACTTAATTTTTTAAATCATGCACAGGGAGATATCCGCATCCTCTGATTTCTATAACTTATTCTGAAACTCGCGGTACTTCTGGGACCCCGATTCACCCATACTCGTGGTCATCTTTGCTATGAATCATGATTCTTTTTGTTGGCCACGCCACTTTGATGCATTGGAATTCTTTATTTAATTATTGATTTCGGACGCTTTATTCAGAAATAGAAATGAATACAAAATCCTCTCATGGATGATAAAAAATGGCATATCGCAACATCGATAATTTTCGGCACCCTGTGGATTTGTTCAAGTAAAATCCCCGCGAGTTGTCAGCGACGACTGTTCTAAAAGTAACTTACGCTTTGAAATAAAATATAAACTTGGTGACGAGACCAAATTTTATTACATGCAATTGAAAGGCACATTACTGAACCATTTTTCAAAATAGTCACCATTCAAATTGATGCACCTATATCATAACTATACACGAGCTCTTCCGTTCGGTCTCTGAAGAAGAAATCTCTCGCATTACACTTTTACCACTTGTTTAAACCCCACAATCCACGTTTAGCGAGAGATCCGCAGTAATCGAAAATTGGCTATTTTCACGATATTTTTCGTTGATTTTCACCTTTTAGTTCACAAGCCCAGGCCGACCACTGCGGTGTCCTCTCGTTCCGAACACTGGTGCTGTGGCCATTTTTAAACTGAATGCACCACTACCTCTCTCCGTCTTCACTCATTATTCTCTCTATATATACTTCACAAACTTCCCATATGAATTTCCATTGGCTTGTGTTAATGTTTTTGCCATTGAAAACCTAATCACATATCGCACTTCACATATCTCGCATTGCGATTTTCTAATTGAAGCGCATTCCATTTCAACAGTTCGCAGAGTGAAAAAAGTATAGAGGAAACACAGTCTGCCAGCACACTACCACAGTTGGACGCGCACTGAGTGTCTAGGGATGTTTAGACGCCAAGATGGTAGCTATAAGGCCTACATACCACCGCTCAAGACCGAAACGTAAGCCAATTTCAGGACCGCCTCTCGTCTATCAGTTTAGTAGTAAGCAATAGTTCAATCAATACAAAGCTTTATAAGGCGTGTCAAATTCAAACATTAACAGGGTAGAAAACGCACATGGGGAACCAATTCCTTTCCCTGTGCCGGGTATGGTTTCTCAAGAAGGCCCAGTAACCGAAAAATCACACAAAGCTTGGCCGGGAATCGAACCCGGGCATTTCAGGTCGGTAGTTCAACTCTCTACCCCTGGACCAACAATCATCAAAGATAGAGAGTAGGGCAAATGATTACTTACGGGATGATCAGTTTGGGCCTAGGAAGGGGAGAAGTACGCGTGATGCCATTGCAGTAATGAGATCACTAATCGAGAGGAATATAGAATACAATCAGGACATATTTGCCTGTTTCGTAGATTTCGAAAAAGCATTTTATAGAGTGAATTGGGAAAAACTAATGAGTATATTGCAGAAAATAGGATTTGATTACATGGGAAGAACTTGAAGTAGGAATGAAATTCGGCGGGGAATTCGTAAAATCAGTTAGGTTTCCTGATGACGAAGCTTCAGTTTGTCAGTCAGCCAAGGGGTTGCAAGTATTGCTGAGTGAATTGGAGGTTCTGTGCGATAAATATGGGATGAGAATCAATATCAATAAAACAAAGGTTATGCGATTTTCCAGAAAGAAAAGGGTAAGCTAAACATTAAAATAGGCGGGGAAAAAATAGAGCAGGTGGAACAGTTTACGTATCTCGGAATTGTTTTTGACCAACACGGCCAAAGTAGTAGGGACGTAAGGAGAAGAATTGCGCTACGGAAAGAAGCCTTCACAAGGAAGGAGGACCTTGCGTAAGTATGTTAAGAAAAGATTCATAAAATCTTTGATATGGAGGGTAGCTATGTACGGCGCGGAAACGTGGTCACTGAAGCAGGAGGATAGACGTATATTGGAGGCTTTTGAAATGTGGGTGTGGAGAAGAACGGAGAAGGTGAAATGGATGGAAAGGAAAACAAATGAGGAAGTCTTAGGTATGGTGAGGGAGGAGAGGGGTTTGTTGGGAGATATCCTATGGAGGCAGGAAAGATTAATGAAAGGCGTGTTGCGCGGCAGTGGGATGTTGAAGAAGTTAATAGAGGAGAGAATGTTGGGCAAGCGAGGTAAGGGTAGGAACAGGATAGGGATATTGGATGGGATGAAGGAATTACGCAGATAGGAAGTTGGACTTGTTATAGAGTAGGTTTCTTGATTGTATTTTGTTTGGAGCCCAAAGTCACTTATTTGATAGTTGTGTCCATCAAAAACCTACCTTGACCGGTAGATTACCTAATAATAATAATAGATGGCTATGATTTCTTGTATTTAATAATATGATTGCCGATGAGTAACCACCATGAGTTTTATTTGCTCCGTCTTTACTTTGTGTGTACGATTAAAGTATCGATTTATTCGTTTAAGTGAACACATTGGTCGCCACACAAGATACGCCGCCGCTCATCATCGTGACATCAAATATAGTTTACGTGATAGAACTGAGACTTAATTAGACTCTCGTATTTTCTGGTTGAAAATTTAAAAAAGAGCAGGAGAGAAAATTGGACAAGCAACGCCTCTAGAGGTGCCCGCATGATGGTCTCTCTCCGGTCATTCCCTCTCGAAGTGCCTCGTATCAATTTCCCGACCATGTTGGTCACGTTGACCGTTTTCGTGTGTGCGGCGCATTAAACGACCCCTTCCCTCCTCTTTCATGGAGCACTTCCAAAACGAGTGCTCGCCCGTTTTCCCCGCGGACGTCCCATAAACCACCCTTTATAAGCTCCCAGGGTGTGGTGCCATCATGGGGGGGGGGGCGCCTTAATCTCCGGCAGTTACCGTCCTCCCTCCCGCCGCACTAAACGTGTCGCCTGCTGCTGAGCCCTCTCAAGTACTCACTAGGCACACATGCTTCGAATTACTGCCCTATTAAGCTCAGTAGTTTGACCTCGACACCTTCCGACCTTGAAAAATCGCAGACCTGCGATTCGATGCACGTGCAATGGATCGAATGCGCGGAATGAGGATAAGAATGAGGGAGGCGTGATTGCGCTCTAAATATGGCGTTGAATGTATAAATGGTGAATGGATGGAGGAAGACGAGGAGTGACACGAAGAGGGTGGGACACTTTGGTTTTTTAAGGGAGTGAGTTGCTAGGGAAAATCCGAATAAGGCAGAAAAAGTAATTAGTAGAGGAAGAGAGTAAGTTACGATACGTCGGGATATCTGGAGAGTGTAAATAAAGTCGCTGAAAAAAGGGAATACGAGGCAGAAAAGTAGTCGGAGAAAAATAATGATTCATTGGGAAATGTGTGAACATGGAAGAGGTTGCTTGAGCAACAGAGATTTGCCGAAGGAAATCCGAAGAGAACAAGCAATTGTTTAGAGGAAGAGGAGGGGTGGTAATTGTTAAAATCTATACAAGGTAGAACGAGCAGGGAAATCCGAAAAAGGCAAAAACGGCAGTTTTTCGAAGAGGACGTCACTTTAGAAAGTCCAACTGAGGCAGAAAACGTATTAGAAGGATGAAGTGCTGAAGGTTTATTTGAATTTGTGCGATAGAATCATGAAGGTTTAATGTCTTGTCGGCGATCTTCACAAATTTTTTCGTTTATTTTTACCGTCAGGTCATTATTCCGTCTCCTCGTATGCTACGCAAAGTTGCCCATGAATTTAGACTGGATTGCGTTAGTTTTTTAACAATAAAAACCTAACAGTAGATCGCAATTCACAACCCGTGAAATATTCTATTGCAGCGCATTCCATTTCAACAGTTCGCGAGTGAGTAAAGTACAGAAGAACCACAGTCTGCCTGCACACAACTAAAGCAGGATGCCTAGTGAGTGTACATGGGCGTACAGACACACCAAGATGGTGGTTCTAGCCATACCCACCGCCGCCAAGCCAGGCCGAAAGGTAAATTTCGTTACCGTAAAAGTAAGCCCTCGAATTTGCATCCGGTCATAATTGACAAATATTTCAGTTTTCCTCCCTTAATCTAAAATACGGGATTCGGAGCGATGTTTTAATGTACAAGAGAATATTAAAATGTATTTGAAGCTTTTGTGCGAGGCAAAAGGTAATTCTTTGGGGAGATGCTTCTATTTTTATCGCACTTAAACATGGCGATGCGGTATTATTTCGCAATTGTGCCCAATTGTAGTCGATTGCTCAACTTCTTTTGTTTTGAAAAACATGTCTCAAGGCCAAATTCCTTTTTTTTTATGTTAATCGCCTTTTAATTCAACTCTTCTCACACCTCTCAACTTACATATCGTTTATATTTTTCAATATCCCTGCACAAATTCTGGTTTAAAATGGCGTCCTGCCCTCAGGGGTATTATTGGGGCACTCCAAATGTACTAAAGTAATGTACCCCGTTACATGTGGTCGGAAATGTGCTACCATTTCCAGGCGTCCAAAAGCCCTCCCGAGCTGCCTCAAAACGTCGCCCAAACTGTGCGGTGGACCTAATATCGCGCAACACGGTCGCAAGGGAATAAATGAATAATCGCGAGCGCAACTTTAAAAATTCAACCCGCGCATGGTCTCCTCCATGGGAAAATGCTAATTTCCACACGTCGTTCCCTGGAGTCAGCTCATGTTCCCTTCGTTAATGGCGGGAAAAGGGCGGAGGGTTTTTGGGGCGGAAACCAGGAGGGTATACGGAGGTGCCTCTCCGAAGAACTTGATGGGTTTTTAATTTTTCTCTCCCCAAGATCCTTTACGCTTGCTTTACCCTTCCCTTTTCCTTAAGCCTTTAGGCTTCTATTCGCAAAACAATAGTAATGGGGTCCAGTTGCATCTGAGCGCGAACGACATGCGTGCGAGTCCACCTTTCAGGGTATTTTAGGATTGGTTCTACCCGTCCCCTTGACGCGAAGGGTCCGTCCGTGGAGCTAAAATAGCCCCCTCCCCCTCCCACCCAAGTACCAGGTATCTGCGGTTCTCCGGCTTTGAGAGCCGTGCGGAATACACAGGAGGACGTACCAATGTGCTACGTACGGCTGTATCATGTTGCGCTGGCCTTAAATATTTATATATAAATATATACATACATACATACACACACACAGACAAATATATATATATATATATATATATATATATATATATATATATATATATAACAGCAGCAGGACAGAAGACGCAGATGAAGACGAAAGTAGTAGGAATAGGAACATGGAACGTCAGGACAATGTTGAGGACAGGAAAATTAGAAAATATTAAGCAGGAGATGGAAAGAGGTAATATAGATGTTTTAGGTCTCTGCGAGGTGAGATGGAAGGATAGCGGGGATTACTGGAGTGACAATTATAGAGTGATATATACAGCGGCGGGGACGAGAGCCAACGAGGGGTTGCCGTAATTTTAAATAAAGGGGTAGGAAGAAGCTTAGTCAACATAGAGCAAGCAACAGATAGAATTTTACTCGTAGAGATTAAAGCAGAGCCGACGAATTTGGTCATTGTTCAGGTATACATGCCACCGAGCAACCACAAGGAGGAAGAAGTCGATACGATGTACGATGAGTTAGAGGATATAATTGCGTGTGTTCCTGCAGGGAAGCATTTGATAGTAATGGGGGATTGGAATGCGACGGTAGGCGAAGAAAGAGAGGGTGGTAAGGTGGGGGACTATGGGTTAGGCACCAGGAATGAACGTGGGGGAAAGCGATTGAATTCTGCAAGAGACAGGGGTTAGTCATCACCAACACATGGTTTAGACATCACAAAAGGCGTAGGTATACATGGAAAATGTGACTGGTGGAAAAAACATGGTGACTCAGAAAGGTAAGAGTTATATTATATTATGGTTAGGCACAGGTTTAGGATCACTGTGATAAATTCGCACAGTTTCCCAGGAGCGGATGCGGACTCTGACCACAATTTAGTTGTTATGAAATGTAACATCCGTTTCAAGAAAATAAGGCAAGGGCGGCGGGTTAGGAAATGGAACGTAGAAGCATTAAATGGATAACAGGGAAGGAGTATTAGCAGGCTATAGAGAAAATAATGGATGACGGTAAAGAACTGAGTACTATCGAAGAAAAATGGGAATGTATCAAGCAAGGGATATCGGAAGTAGCAAAAGACACTATAGGAACCATTACCGGGAAAAGAATAAGGAAACCATGGGTCACGGATGAGATGATTGCAAAGATGGATGAGAGAAGAAGATGGAAGAATGTAAACACAGAGTTATGCAAAATGAAGTACAAAGAATAAAACAATAAATATAGAAGGGCCACAAAGTAAGCAAAAGAAGAATGGTGGAAAACGGAATGCGAGGATATGGAAAGTTTACAGAGGAGGGGTGGACGATGAAATAGAATGGGCATTAAAGAGATTAAAGCAAATAAGGCCGTGGAAGTAGACAACATTCCTTTGGAACAGTTGAAATGTTTAGGAAAATATGCGAAGAAGGCCATATATGGACTGATTCGTAGTATCTATGAGGAAGAAATCTGGCCGGAAGATTTTGTGAGATCAGTGTTAGTTCCTATTCCAAAAAAGCAAAGGCTACATCATGTGAAGATTACAGAAGAATAAGTTTGATATCCCACGCAGCTTAAGTTATTCTCAGGATCATCAACAAAAGGATAGAGAGCAAGGCAAAGGATTACTTAGGGGATGATCAGTTTGGGTTTAGGAAGAGGAGAGGTACGCGTGATGCCATTGCAGTAATGAGGTCATTGATCGAGAGAAGTATAGAATACAATCAGGACGTATTTGCCTGTTTTGTAGATTTCAAAAAGCGTTTGATAGAGTGAATTGGGAAAAATTCATGCGTGTACTGCAGAAATAGGAATGGATTGGTGGGACAGGAGACTGATCCGCAACCTGTACATGTCTCAGACTGCACAGGTGCTAGTGGGGAACGGGGAGTCCGGGTGGGCAGTGTTAGGAAGAGGGGTAAGGCAGGGTTGCCCATTGTCACCGGTGCTGTTCAACGTATATGTGGAGGAAATGATTAAAGAAGCATGGGAAGAACTGGAGGTAGGAATGAAAGTCGGAGGGGAATTCGTAAAATCGGGGGTTGCAAGGGGGTTGCCTAGGGGGGAGCCAAGGGGTTGCAAGCATTGTTGAGTGAATTGGAGGTTCAGTGCGATAAATATGGGATGAGAATCAATATTAATTAAACGTCAATTGCGAGCCCGTATCGAATACAGCTTTATACTTCGTTCCTCCGAAGTGAATCCCAATATATTCTCTGTTCTCGCTGGTTACCTCTCCTAACTCGTAAACGTCCTCACCATTACGCCTAGTTACCCTAGCTAAGTTTTGCTGATTCTGCCCCCCCCCCTCCCAAGCTTTGACATGCCGTTGAAACAGGCAAGTCGAAGCTTGTATTCGTATTCTATCGCCGAATACTTTTTAATAGCACCACGTGAACTCTGCCTTGATTTCCAAGCCCCTTGCTCCTGTTCATCGTTTGCAGGTTCGTCGGCCAATAATTCCGATAACATGTTTTCAATACGGCCAGGATTCCGGTACGCGATATCCTCTTCCGTGTCGAGACTGGCTTCTGCCGTTGACTTTTTGTTATCCCCCTCGATACTCATCCCCGTATTCTCGCAGAGCAGGGCTTCTTGCACGGCTCAGCACCACCCGGTTTCCCCCTCTGAGCTTCGTGGAGCAAGGACTCCTTGCTCGACTTACTCTTCGCTCCTTTTTCGAACTCGTGCCCTTCGCAGAGTAAGGGTTGCTTGCTCGGCCCATTTCTCTCTACCGGATAACTCTTTCCTTCCGTTCGTCGTTCTTTCATCCCATGCACCGCGAATAGAGTGGAGCAGGGACTCCCTGCTCGGCTCCATTGCGACGTGATTGACTACTCGTACGTTCTCTCCCCCCTATACCACAGAATCACGAAGTACGGCGACCGTCTCGGCAATTCGTGCAGATTCCTAACCTCTAAACTCCTTGTAACTCCCTAACGAAACTTATCTCGACTAGGTTACTCGTTCCTCAGTTTCCCTCCGTTCCACTCTTCCATAGGCGCCAGGCACTCAGTTGCCCGAGACCGTGGAAGCGGTATTTTCTCCCTCGTTATATCCTCTCTCACGCTCCCGGACGCTAACCTTGAGTTTCCCTCTGAACCGATTTCTGAGGATGTGGCGACGGACCGGTTAGCCCCCCTCGTTGGCGTTTCCCCATGCCTCGCGCAGTTGTGCACAATCGGGACAATTAGTGGTTCCTGGACCGAGGTTACTCTGTCGAACGTTCTTCGGATGTGATGCCACCCCCGGAAACCTCATTTTCTCTCTACTCCGCGGCTCTGCGGACTTCTCAATCAATTCGACCCGTTCCTCGTAGAACAATCCGTATTTCTCGGTATCCGCTGGGGATTCGATACGATTATTTTCCTACGCATCTTTATATTCGGGCCTCATATTCCTCCACACTAAATCTAACTGCTTCCGACGCGACAAATTACGATCTAAGTAACTCATTAGGAATTTCATCGCAGATAAGAACTGAGAGAGTTTCTCGCCTCTTGCCTGAGTCCCATGCGTCACGTCGTCGAGAACATCCATAGCAGTCACCCGTCCAACTAACCTATTCCTAAAGGACTTCTCAAAATCTCTCCATGGTCTCTATTCGTCCCCATAACCTTTTTACCAACTGCGAGCTTCCCCATTTAACTCGAACGGTATTGCGCGTAGGATTTCATTATCTAATAATGCCATGCTCGTACGGCAATCGTTAATTAATTCCAGGAATCCCTCCGCGCTGCCCTGACTCCTGCGAGAAAACTGCAGCTTACACCTCTGTAAGGTTTTTAAACACCTTGTATGGCCTTCCACGGAGTCGAGACTCCGCGCCGTGTTGACGGTCTCACCCGATCGCTTTCTGCCGTACTCGTGAGCGGTCGATATCCACGTAACTCATGCCTACTTCTCTATCACGTTGATCCTCACTACTCTACTGGCTATCTGAGCTCGAATACCGACTGCCCTCCCGTCGCGAGCACTCATATCAAATTGTGCGTCGCTCCGAACGTAGACTGCAGTGTCTATCCTGTCACGAGGCGCTGCTATCACGCAAGCGGCTTCCACGCGCGTTTCCGCGAGTGCTACCGCGTCGTTGGTCTTTCCGCCATCCGATAAGACTCTCCGCACTACTCCCGCTCTAACCCCGCCTTATGTGCCCGCGTTCCTTTGGTTTTTGGAGCCTGCCTATTTCTACTTTCTCTATCCGGTGACTATCACTCGAGCTCGACCATTCCCGTCGCGGGCGCGTTTTCGCCGGCCGAAGGTCCTGCTCCCGTTGCGCTCGGACAGCACTCGGTGCCCTCAACTCTGCCCTTGCCCCGAGGGATTGCGTTCTTCCGACCCGTCGCGCAGCCACGATGGTCTCCTCTTCGATCGCAGACGACCTCTCATCCGTATTTAATGATAATTCTCGCAGTCCCAGGTCGTCAAATTAATCGGGCTTCCAGTTCCGTGCGCCTGCACGGGTCTGCCTTGACGCTTCCGAGAGCTTCGAACTTCGAGTCGAACTCAGGATACCAAGGGACTTCGAGATCGGGTCGAAGGTCGATAATCTCTCACGGAGAGCAGTCACGCTTCCCTTAGTGTTCAATTTTCCTCCAAAAATGCTAACACTCGACGATCCGGTTAATTTCCCTGTATCTCTTCAAACAGCTGCTTCGCGCCAGGATCACGCGAAATGATGCGCATTTGTCGAGCGTAGGCGGCAGTGATCTCCTTTATTCGCCCTTCCGCCATCGTGCGGTCCCCAATTCGTACAAATAAAAATCCACCCGTCCCAGCCTACGATCTACACTCGCTGCACTCTCGTACTAAGTCCCTTACTTTCCCATTAGTCCCAAAAGAGATAAAGGCATTTACGCGTCCTTTTATACATATGCCAACGACTTCGTATGGTTCGCTCACGTGCCATCACCGAACCAATCATATCACCACAAGGGAGGTGTAACAACACTACCACAGAAAATTTCAGGTAGGCCGCCCGATTTAAAACGTCACTTACCTGTCGCAGCTCCACAGATAACGGACCCAATCCATTTTCGTACTCCTCTGGTTTGCCACACTCTCCCCCCCGATCCGCCAAGTTTAATCAAAAGAAAGACGGCTACTATATGCCAAAAATCCCAGAAGAAAACAATTAACCCTTCCAGTGGTACTGCGTCGTTTCCTGCACCATCCAGTCCAGCTGCTGCCGGCGATCCGTTCAAACACACAATTCATCGCTTTGTTCATTCGCTCGAACTCAACACTCATCACTACACACACACACACACACACATGCCCTTCGACCGTCCCTAATCCACTCACAACACTCAATGACAGACGAGCTATCGACGAAATTCTCTTTCCGAAATCGAAAGTTTGCATTTAATTTAATTTAAATTTCGCTAAACCTGTCCAGCAATAACCCCGCGCCGTTTCCGTGAAGGACCGTTGCCCCACTCGCAAGAGACGATGGTTGCCGATGCGGGCTAACAGTGCTTTCGAAAAAGAAAGTCATGATTGCTATCAAATCAATTTGTTTATACAAACTACCCCGACCTGCTCACAACAATGTATCTTTCAGTACAATCCACACGCCCTCATTCACACTCGGCTGCGCCACTGATGGCTTGCGCTTGCCGTAACTCACTCACTCATTCATACTCGCGATCCACTCTCTACGCATTTCGTCCGCAATTGGAATCGTTCGCGCACTCTCCACCCTCCTCATGCCGCGTTAGACTTCATTCACTCTCAGAGGGAGTCCCGCTGGACTCACGACCTCGGGGTACTGGTCGTCACGCTGCACACCGCGTTAGTTCTTCCAGGCACGCCTGCTCGCACACGCTTCCAGACCTCCTTCGTCGAATCCACTTCGGAACTCCTCCGTCTGTTGCGCGGTCGAAATGTGCGCAAATATATCGCGCGTCTCACACACACGATCCGCGCCTCGAGTCACTCCGCACCACGACCACTCCGTCTCGCACACGCCAGCCACATCTGCCCGGGCTCGTCCGCTGGCACTCGCCGCACCTCACCGATCCGCCACGGGTTATCATGCGAAAATGCCGTCGCACGGACGTGCGTTTCCCTGTCGTCCGCTCCGCTTCTCTTATCGGCCGCGCACGCTTTCGCTAGGGGACAACACCACGGGCGAACACGTGAACGACCCGGCGGTCTCGACAGTCGCCGCACACGCAACACCGCTAACCCAGACGCGATGGGCACTTGACCATTCACGCGGCTTGCACGCGTTACATAGCACTTCGAGTGGAAGACCGTCGCCTACACAGTGGCACCCGCCGCCATTTACTCTGCGGTTCGCAACACGCAGCGCATTCCAACTCGATGCCGCTTCTCGCACGGCACCGCACTGCGGCCGCACTCGGAGACCGATAGTACCCCTCTGGCCACCGCAGTCGTTCACTTGCTCCTGGGGGGAGATGGGGGCTGTCGAAGTCGAGCTGCTCCGCTGGCTCGATGGCGTGGTGATGCTTCCACTCGGCGTGCTCACTAGCCCGCTGCTTGCTCAGGTTTGCCTGCACGCTGCACTCCACCAGGACCGTTGTGCCCATGGTGGACGGCACCATTTCCTCTCAGCTGGTATCCCATTCCGTGGCCTCTGGGCGAAGGTGCTCGTAGCAACGCGCGTCTGCGATGAAATAGGCCGAGTAATAGCGGTCGACCGGCGTAGCAAGGCTGCTTTGATCGCTGCTAGGCCCAGGCAGTGCTGCTCTCGCTGTTAACGAGGCCGCTCTCGCGACCGGCGCTATCCGAATCTACACCGCTCGATCTCAGCATGGCGTCCAAACATAATTAATAAGTGCAGTTCAATACAGGAGCGAATCGAGAGATGACACTGCACTTCACTGAACACTTGCGGCTCGTGGCCTTCACCACGTCATATATATATATATATATATATATATATATATATATATATATATATATATATATATATATGTATACCGCGACCCAAATATATATGGGTCGCGATAGTCCAGGGGGTGGAGCGTTGGACTACTTACCAGAGAGTCCCGGGTTCGATTTTCAGGCGAGGCACTCTGAGCTATGAAATTTTTCGGGTACCAGATCTTTCTGGGAAACCATAACCGGCACAGGGAAAGGAACTGGCCCCCCTACCCTGATGTGTGAATTTCACCAGCCGTCGGGCTTAGTACTGGGTGAACTCTCCTATCACCTACCAAACCGACCTTCGGGTTGAATACTATGTTTATGAGTCAAAAAAAAATATATATATATACACTGTTCATCATACAGTCAAATCAGATTTGTTGATGGCCAATATCTAGTGTGTCAGTCAGCCAAGAGGTTGGAAGCATTGCTGAGGGAACTGGATATCCATTGCGGTAGCTATGGGAAGATAAAGGCTAAGTTGAACATTAAAGTAGGAAGGTCAAAACTAGAGCTGGTAGAACAGTTCACGGAACTTAGGATCAAAATGGTCAAAGTAGCAGGGACGCAAGGAGAATAATTGCTCTAGGCAAAGAGGCTTTAACAAGGAGGGGGGGAGTTGATGATAGGGACGTTGAGCATGTCAAGAAGAACAACGTATCTTGGAAGTGTTTTGGACTGAGATGGCCAAACAGTAGCAGGGGATTGAAAAAATATATACGTTAGGTGGGTGTTTATGACAGGGACGTTGCGTAAGGATGTTAAGAAAAGGTTCGTCAAAATTTTGACATGGAGCGTAGTAAACTACGGCGCGGAAACGGGGTCACCAAAGCAGGAGGAGAGGCGTAGATTGGGGTCTTCTGAGAGACGTGTGTGTACAGAAGGATGGAAAAGAAGTAAAATGTACGGAGATGGGGCAGGACAAAGATGGATACAGAGCGGTATGATTGACAATGGGACGTGAATGAATGCGTACTGCGACAGAGAGGCCGGAATTCTCAGGCGAGCGAGGAAGTGGTAGGAATAGGATAGGGGTGTATGACGGAATGAAGGGAGGGAGCAGGCAGGAATTGAAGAATGGTTCAATGTGGTTTGGGGTGCCAGGTAGGGTAACTATTGAAAGGAAATGGACCACCTTTTGGAGCCATCTTCGCATTATCATCAGGGTTATGTCATCAATTATTGAAACTCGCATTGAATGTTGGATGAATATGGCTAGTGCACCAAGTAATATTCGTTACAGTTCTTCATAGTGATCATTTTGAAATAATCTTTGGCATGATTCTTTTTCTTTTCAGTTACCCGATACACTTAATAAGAGCCGGATTAAATTACATCCCCAGGGATCGTTCCGTAAAAAAGTTGAACAATTTTTGCAAAATAGAATTCTTCCACAGGAAGGAATAATTTCCGACAGCTATCCCGTCTCTAGACGAGACTTACTAGTGTACTTCCTTCAGAGATAATATTAATGACCTCGCCTTGATGAAATGGAAGACCCCGAATGAAATATAATTTACGCACCGCCCAAAAAATTTCGAAAGTTCGATGAATTATGGCGTTCTGAGTCGATTTTTCAAAGGAGATCCCGAGGTCAGTTGAAACTTATTGAAATTCAGGGAATGAAAAAATGTTTAAAAAATAAAAAAAATCTCCTTTGCCCGTTGCCATGAAAGATGAGGTCGAGGGTCACGGGGGACTTCGAACACCTTTTGAACTTTTCTCTGGAAGTATGTGGGAACAGTTTTCGAACCCTTTGCAAGCAATAATCCCTCTTAACCGTGACTCGCCCGCCACGACCTTCTGTTTTTTTGGGGTCCAGCTGAAATATTTGCCTTTTGCCGAAGTTAAGGCTTTCCTCCTTCGACCATATTTCAGCAAGGGGCAGTAAGGGGCAGAAAGGAGGCGCATGCGCCCTTCTCCCCCTTCACACTTGTCCCTCGGAGAATTTATTTGCCGGATGATGTCATGGGGTCGCCGATCGAGTCACCATTCATCCAGCTTGCGATGACGCAGCACCTCTCCATTGCAGTTATTAATTATAGCAAAATTAGACTCAGAAAGTATATAAAGTATATGAATGAACAATAAATCTATCAAATCTGAAATCATACGAAGTCTGTCCGAAAAATACGCGAACTGAGGCTATTAAAACTTTATTTTTCAAAATTCAGTCTACATCGATTTTGCCCCTTCTTCAGAGTACTCTCCATTCGTAGGCTATCCCTTCTCATTCCATCCTCCTTTTCACTATTTAGAGCACCCTTGGACCTTCGACTTGCCGGGCCGATGCTCTAAACACATGAGCTATCAAGGAAACGTAATGCACACTGAAATCTTCTTATCGGGGGAGTTTGGACAACCAGGTGCCCCGATTCTTAGGACAAGAGATGGTGTGTTTGGCCAAGAGATGCGTCTCTTTCTTCTGGCTATGCGAGCCACGAAACGCACTGTTCTTGTCTACATCTACATAAATACCCTGCGAGCCACCAAAAAGGTGTGTGGCAGGGGGTGTGGCACCATGAGGGAAGGGTAAGGGTTAAGGGGGTTGGGGGTTAGGTGAGGAAAGGTGGGGGGAACCCGAGCAGTTTTAAAACGAATAAATCTTGAAATAATATTTTTTTCACACACACATCTACCATCTACATCTACATAAGTACCCTATCTTTTATGAAGGTGTGTGATTGCTTTACCAACTATCCCATCCTCTTGTGTCTCCTCTATTTCTCCTTTGGTGGGTGAAAACAGCTCCCTAATGTCATTACAGTTATAAATATATGTATATATATATATACACTCACACACAGGCACCATCTAAAAAAATCCCACACCAAAGAAAAAGCAACTCACCTTCGAGATGTGTCACTAGCCACTTACGTTTGTGTGAGGAGTATTAAGCAGGCTATTTGAGTATTTTCCCATGAGTAAATCCTCTTAAACTGATGGAAGTCTCCTGGGACCACGGAAAATTCCAAAGGGTGAATAGATTTCCTTTTGGGTGTTCCATTTGTGCGTATGGTTTGCATGCCTTGAGATACCTCGGCCGCATTACTTCATTTGTAAGTAATCACATGTCGAGAGCATTTTGATGCGAAAACTAGGTGGAAAAAAACATTTGAGCAGCGTCTGGAAAAGGAGAGATGAAGTTTTTTTGCTGTTTTATTTTATATATGACATAATGTTATCATTCATTAAGGTGTTAACAATATTTGTTGTAAAATCAATGAAGCAGCCCAGGGACTGTTTTAATTCTTATTTACGTCGGGAATAACTCCATGTATCTCATGATATTGAGGATTATCAGTGTGTATATTTTAATATTTGTGTGTGTGTGTACTGATAATCCTCAATATTATAGTGAAATATATATATATATATATATATATATATATATATATATATATATATATATATATATATATATATATATATATATGCGGGTCGCGGGGGTCTAGTGGGTAGAGCGTTGGACTGCTGACCGGAGGGTCCCGGGTTCGATTCCCGGGCAAGGCACTCTGGGCACCTGCAGCTCCACCCAAGCTAGTTGATTTTTCGGGTACCAGATCTTCCTGGGAAACCAAAACCGGGAAAGGAACTGGCCCCCCTACCCTGATGTGTGAATATTCACACGCCGTTGGGCTTGGTACATGGGTGAGCTCTACCATCACCTACTAAACCGACCTTCGGGTTGATTACTGTGTTTATGATATATATATATATATACATATACCATAAATATAGTATATATATTTCAATCAATGAGATCAGGAGATATATATATCTCTCATGGATTTCTTCGAAGTAACACGGAAGTGAATTCTATGGTTTCAGGCTCAACTTTGTGGAGGTTCATTTTCGTTTAAAATGAATACACTTTGTAACTTCCACACGATTTTTTTTATTCGTACTACCGGTTTCAACGCTTCGGCGACATCATCAGGATGACCTGATGATGAGGCCGAAGCGTTGAAACCGGTAGTACGAATAAAAAAAATCGTGTGGAAGTTACAAAGTGTATTCATTTTAAACGTAACACGGAACTGTTGAATAAAAAAACTTAGACAGTAACACACAGCACGAGAAAACACATAAAAAGAACACTCACAATTATATCTTGATATTTTCGACGGACTCGAACTCCGTCTTCTTCGGAAGATAAAATATAACTTATAAGATGACTGATGACATATATCAAAAGTTATATATATATACATATATATATATATATATATATATATATATATATATATATATACACATTCAAACACGAAATACCGCCATATGGCAAATAAATATTCATTCACATTGAAATAGAGATAAGGAAAATGGTAAAGGAACACATGTTCGTTGAAAATGGTAAATGAACAGGTGTTCGTCTTTTATATGTGTTCCTTTACCATTTTCCTTATCTCTATTTCAATGTGAATGAATATATATGTACCATAAACACAGTAATCAACCCAAAGGTCGGTTTAGTAGGTGATGGTGGAGCTCACCCATGTACCAAGCCCGACGGCGTGTGAATATTCACACATCAGGGTAGGGAGGCCAGTTCCTTCCCCCCGTGCTGGTTATGGTATCCCAGGAAGATCTGGTACCCGAAAAATCAACTAGCTTGGGTGGAGCTGCAGGTGCCCAAAGTGCCTTGCCCGGGAATCAAACCCAGGACCCTCTGGTCAGCAGTCCAACGCTCTACCCACTAGACCACCGTGACCCGCCATATATATATATATATATATATATATATATATATATATATATATATATATATATCTCCTCCCATGGACTACAACCTTGTCGTGGTGGAAGGGCTTGTGTGTTCCGATGACCCCTAGAGCTGTGCTGGCGGGAGTAAAAATAATTACTCCTGGAAGGGTCACCCATGCCAGATAGGTCGAAGGTTAGGAGCCAGACGAAAGGTAGTCCACGCAGCGTCTGTTCCTCAGTGAGGCGGCTGCAATGGCGTCTGACCCCAGTGGGGCGGCCATTAAGTGATGGTGTCACGTTAAAAACACTATTGAGGAAGGCAACGGGAAACCACCTCAATTATGATTCCCAAGAATATAATGATGGGCACTATAGATAATATGAGTCCTGGCAACTACGGGACTCGGCCCAAGATGCCGTGTGTCGTGCCCGGCAGCGGGAGAGGCAAGGCTTCCGCGGTCATCATCCCACGAAACCCTTGCAGGGAAGAAATAACTTCAGCAGGACAGAAGACTCAGAAGAAGACGAAAGTAGTTAGAATAGGAACCTGGAACGTCAGGACAATGTTGAGGAGAGGCAAATTAGAAAATATTAAGCGAGAGATGGAAAGAGGTAATATAGATGTTTTAGGTCTCTGCGAGGTGAGATGGAAAGATAGCGGGGATTACTGGAGTGACAATTATAGAGTGATATATACAGCGGCGGGGACGAGAGCCAACGAGGGGTTGCCGTAATTTTAAATAAAGGGGTAGGAAGAAGCGTAGTCAACATAGAGCAAACGACAGATAGAATTTTACTCGTAGAGATTAAAGCAGAGCCGACGAACTTGGTCATTGTTCAGGTATACATGCCACCGAGCAACCACAAGGAGGAAGAAGTCGATAGCATGTACGATGAGTTAGAGGATATCATCGCGAGTGTTCCTGCAGGGAAACATTTGATAGTGATGGGGGATTGGAATGCGACGGTAGGCGAAGAAAGAGAGGGTGGTAAGGTGGGGGACTATGGGTTAGGCACGAGGAATGAACGCGGGGAGAGAGCAATTGAATTCTGCATGAGACAGGGGTTAGTCAACACTAACACATGGTTTAGACACCACAAAAGGCGTAGGTATACATGGAAAATGCCAGGTGACTCAGAAAGGGATCAGTTAGATTATATTATGGTTAGGCACAGGTTTAGGAACGGTGTGATAAATTCGCACAGTTTCCCGTGAGCGGATGCGGACTCTGACCACAATTTAGTTGTTTTGAAATGCAATGTTCGTTTCAAGAAGATAAGGCAAGGGCGGCGGGTTAAAAAATGGAATTTAGAAGTAGTAAATGAATTAACGAGGAAGGAGTATCAGGAGGCTGTAGAGAAAATGATGGATGACGGTAAAGAACTGAGTACTATCGAAGAAAAATGGGAATGTATCAAGGAAGGGAGACTTGAAGCCGCTAAAGACACTATATGAACCGTTAACGGGAAAAGGATAAAGAAACCATGGGTAACGGATGAGATGATTGCAAAGATGGATGAGAGAAGAAGAGGGAAAAATGTAAACACAGAGTTAGGCAAAATGAAGTACAAAGAGTTAAACAATACATTGAGAAGGGCCACAAATAAAGCAAAAGAAGAATGGTGGAAAACGCAATGCGAGGATATGGAAAGTTTACAGAAGAAGGGTGAAATTGGTGCTCTATACAGCAAGGTTAAGTTATTATCGGGAAGTAAGGAGGCAAGATCTGTGCTAACAGTTAAAGATAAATGGGGTAAGATAATAGTTGAACCAGGAAAAATCCAAGAGAGATGGAAGGAATATATAGAAACACTGTATGGTAAAGAACTTAGGCCGACAAGGTTAGACATAGAAAAGGAACATGACGTAGAAGAAGATAGCTTAGGTCCAGGCATGCTCGACGATGAAATAGAAAGGGCATTAAAGGAGATGAAAGCAAATAAGGCTGTGGGGGTGGACAATATTCCTGTAGAAATGTTGAAATGGTTAGGGAAAGGTGGGAAGAAGGCCATATATGGACTGATTCGTAGTATCTATGAGGAAGGAATCTGGCCGGAAGATTTTGTGAGATCGGTGTTAGTTCCTATTCCAAAAAAGGCAAAGGCTTCGTCATGTGAGGATTACAGAACAATAAGTTTGATATCCCACGCAGCTAAAGTTATTCTCAGGATCATCAACAAAAGGCTAGAGAGTCAGGCAAATGATTACTTAGGGGATGATTAGTTTGGGTTCAGGAAAGGAAGAGGTACGCGTGATGCCATTGCAGTAATGAGATCACTAGTCGAGAGGAATATAGAATACAATCAGGACGTTTTTGCCTGTTTTGTAGATTTGGAAAAAGCGTTTGATAGAGTGAATTGGGAAAAATTAATGCGTGTATTGCAGAAAATAGGAATGGATTGGAGGGACAGGAGACTGATCCGCAACCTGTACATGTCTCAGACTGCTCAGGTGCGAGTGGGGAACGGAGAGTCCGGATGGGCAGTGTTAGGAAGAGGTGTAAGGCAGGGTTGCCCATTGTCACCGGTACTGTTCAACGTATATGTAGAGGAAATGATTAAAGAGGCATGGGATGAACTGGAGGTAGGAATGAAAGTCGGAGGGGAATTCGTAAAATCGGTTAGGTTTGCTGATGACCAAGCATTAGTTGCTCAGTCAGCCAAGGGGTTGCAAGCATTGTTGAGTGAATTGGAGGTTCAGTGCGATAAATATGGGATGAGAATAAATATTAATAAAACAAAGGTTATGCGATTTTCCAGAAAGAAAAAGGCTAAGCTAAATATTAAAATAGGCGGGGAAAAAATAGAGCAGGTAGAACAGTTTACATATCTCGGAAGTGTGTTGGACCAACGCGGTCAAAGTGGTAGGGACGTAAGGAGAAGAATTGCGCTAGGAAAGGAGGCTTTCTCCAGGAGGAGGGAGTTGATGACGGGGACGTTGAGTAGGGATGTTAAGGCAAGACTCGTAAAAACTCTGATATGGAGCGTAGCTATGTACGGCGCGGAAACGTGGTCGCTGAAGCAGGAGGATAGACGTAGATTGGAGGCTTTTGAAATGTGGGTGTGGAGAAGAATGGAGAAGGTGAAATGGACCGAAAGGAAAACAAATGAGGAAGTACTAGAAATGGTGGGGGAGGATAGGGGTTTGTTGAGAGAAATCCTATGGAGGCAGGAAAAATGGATGAAAGGCGTATTGAGCGGTAGTGGAATGTTGAAGAGGGTAATAGAGGGGAGAATGTTGGGCAAGCGAGGTAAGGGTAGGAACAGGATAGGGATGTTGGACGAGATGAAGGGAGGAAAGAAGTACACCGAGATGAAGAGGGACCTGATATAGATTAGTTTGCTAGGTGGGGAGTCACAAAATGTTTATTTGATAGTTGTGTCCATCCAAAAACCTACCTTAACCGGTAGATTACCTAACAATAAAAAATAATATATATATATATATATATATATATATATATATATATATACTACATTCATTCTGTTCAGGCTAACTTCCATGGCGTTCCAATTTTGCATATAGTTGGTGTATGTTTATCCACGCTTAAAACCAACCGTCACCAACGACGTCACCCACTGCGTCATCATCCTATCGACCATGTCGCTATACGATACGTCGAATGTGGATTTCGGAATCGCATTGTTATGCTCGTTGCGGGGCACTCCCACGAGCGCGTTACCCGGACGACTTCCGGCGAATAAGCGTGATTGATGCGTGAAGCAAAACCCAAACAAACAGTTGAAATGCCCGTAGCGCAACACGGAATTATTCACGTGGCGTGACGTTGGAAGGACGGGGGGGGGGGCAAACCCTTCCCCTCCAGCCCATTGCCTCGTTGCTCATCCACGAAGGGAATACCAAACAGGCACAACCTAGGGCACGCGAACCCCTTTGACGACCCCGACTCGGGAATCGCAAGGGGTGTGGATTTCTGGGATTGGTTCTGTCTTCCTCGTCCCCTCGGGTTTATTTACTCAGGAGTCCAGAACAGCACACGGCGCAGTTGAATAACATCCAGGAGTGTGTCAGCATCATCAGTTATAAGATTTGGCCATTCAAGCTTAAGAAATGGCGCTTAAACTCCTCGTTACTATTGCGGCTCGTTGTACGAAACAAGGAAAAGCACTCACGATTCATGTACCGTCTTTTTTCATGGATTAATCCGGCTCTTTCTTCTCTTCGTAGCAGAGAGGAGATGGATATTAAAAATATTGCTCAACTCATTTGCGTACATTCATTGCCCAAGGACTAATTTTGGAATCTTTCGCAAAACGACTGCTTCGTTGGGAATTAAATTAGAAGAGAGTTCCATTTCTACTTCGATCTCTCTACTCTACGTCGATAATGTTGTTTTATTAGTCACTACCTGTTATTTTAGGAGACGGCAGTGAAAATAAGAGATCAAGTGAAGATCCGACAGATTTAAGACGTGTTTTATCCCTAAAATACTACGGAGTCAATAATACTGCCAATGACCACGATTAGAAAGAGAGATATTCTGAGCACTGATAAGTTCGTCGTATTTTTCTATCTTCTCTTTCATTTTACAGATCATCTTCCCACTTACCTCCCAACTTGTACTCATATTTCATCTATATAACTGCATGCTTAAACAACTTAGTGCATATAGCTGTTGTATAAACCTTTCTATTATTTGAAATATAAGAGGTATGTCCAATTAACCCACGACCTGAAGCCATAAAAACGTTTTTTGCAAAGTTTAGTCCACATCCATATTGTCCCCTTCAGAGTACTCTCCATTCGTTGCTATGTCTTCTAATTACATCTTCTTTTCCACTGGTTAAAGCACCCTTGGAAGTCCTCGGCAGTTAGGCTTTTTAGTTTTCTCGTCGTTTCTTGCTTTATTGTGTCTTCCACGTCTTCCCAGTAATGTCCATGAATTTCGGGAATAGGAAAAAGTCTCAGAAGGCGAGATCTGGCGAATAAAGAGGTGATCAAGGATCAAGGTGATTGAATTGCCAGAAACTGGCGAACAATCAATGTTGAATGTGCAGGTGCATTGTCATGGTGAAGGACCCATCCATCATGTTCGGTTAAAATAGTATTCCCTGTAGATTTTCCTAAATTCAGTCCATCAGCTATCATTCGGACAGCTTTTCAGCGATCGGAAAGGTAAAGGAACCGCACACGATCAATGTTGTCGTCAACAGGGATGCTTGAAGGTCATTCCGGTCTTGCATCAATCGTGGCGTCTTGTCGGGCATCATGAAAACACCTAATACACTTGAAAACGGATGTTTCCTCCAGAGCATTATCACCGTAAACCGCTGTCAACATTTCAGTAATTTCTTGACAACTTTTACTGCACTTCACCAAAAAAACTTGACGTTGATTCATTGCTCCGTGATTTCGTGAATTTCCATTTTCGACAAACAGTAAAAAAAGAACAACAGAAACTAATATAATTGGCACCATACGCACAGCTCGACGATCCGCCAAGTACAGACGGCTCATTGGGTCAAAAGCAATTAGCGCCGCTAGTGGTCTGGTCTATAGTCCGCGTCCTGACGGCCAGATTGCACTAATTTGCGTATTTATTGGCTCGTATTACCTATCACTGGCCCAACGCTGAAATTTGATCGTACATACCTGACCCAAGAAGAAAATATTCCATGGTTCTAATCAATTAGCAAAACTCGTCCCTCAAAGAACATTATAAAATTGCTTTGATTGTTTTTTTGGGAGAAGAAATTCCACGACAGTGAACCAACCGCAACCTCACAACCAGAACATCCTCCTGAGGTAGTTTGCGAGAATGCTACCACCTCCTCGCCAGTGGCCAACCACAGACACACACACGCGCATTCAACCCAATAATGGGATCTTTCGCAGGGGTAAACGGGACTCCGTTAGGGATGCCTGGGTTACTGAACAGATACGCACTATCCGTGACTGTTTACGGGAATATATTCCGCGCCAGGGACGAACGCAGATTTGACGCACACTCACGAGCACTCAGGAAATAACTCACACATTCATAAAAGGAGGGCCTCAATAATAGGGAGAATATTACTCAAAATTGAGCGACCTCAAGCGAGATAAACAACAAAGAGGAGACGAAAGACGAGGAAGTGCGTCGGATACGCTTATTTCGGCCGCAAAGTGACTCTCCTCAGCGAACCGAAGTAAGACAGGCACTGGCAACAGAAAGTTGTTGGTATAAAAACTAATACAAAAGTCTATTCTGGTTGAGAGATTGTGGTTTGTCACTATCGTGGTACTTTTCCTCCCACTAACCATAACAAAAAAATTATAGTATTTCCTTTTGAGCTAGTGATGCTAATTTATTACGGCCACAGGAGCTTTCCTTCAATTTGTCATTTTCTGGGCCTTAGAGCTCAAGTTTCCTAGAATTTGATATCAATATTATGTTAGGAGAAACGACTGAGGTAGAAAAGCGAATATTTTAGTCTGGGGAACCTGGATATGTCACTGAAATACATTTTGAGATGGAAGTAGCCACTCTGTAGACGACTAACCATATAAGTAAGTTTTTGAGGGCACGTTTGGAGTAGGTGTATCGAAGAGGAGAAGATTAATCTAAAGATGCTTCGGATGGCTTAACAAAAGAAAAGAGGAATGAAATGAAGGGGGGAGATGCACAACTGCGAATGAGCACAGCATCGGCGTCTCTCACTCCGGAATTTGGAATCCACTATTATTAGATCGCCTGGACAGTTTTTGTACACGTGTTCCCCTTCCAGTATTCCTTCGCATTTTACAAAACGACTTCACTTCTAGTACGAGGGTAGGCTCAAGGGTAATGCACAGATGCTTGTAGACCACATGCAAATAGCAAGATCGGGGAATAATTACATTATAGTACAATTCTTGAGTTTCAAAATCTTATCTTATTTATTTTTCACCATAGTGACCGTTAAGGCTAACACATTTCTCCCAACGTGTAACAAGTTTTTCATTCCGTCACTTAAAAAACTCTTCCGACTTTTCTCGAATCCAGGACTTATTGACAGCTGTCTTCATCGTCCGAGGTGCCATGAAGACCCTTGAGGTGTCTCTTGAGTTGAGGAAAAAAATAAAAACCGCAAGGCGAGGGAATAATCGGGGGGAATAAGGAGGGTGTGGAATCGGTTCAAATGTCAGGTTTCGCAGAGCCTCTCCAGTTGCGCGCGAGGTGTGTGTGGACGAGCGTCGTATTCATGTTACAAGATTACTGGTTGGATTACTGGCTGACTTTAACCCGACATACTCGACCAATAGTTTAAGTGATTCGCCGGTCATTTTGAATCAAATCTTTTACGAGTTTGCGATGTTTATCGTCTGTGGCAGTGATTGGACTTCCGCTGCGTGTTTCATCAACAATTATTATGACTTTTCCAGGCTCGAAACCACGAAATTTTACCACCCATCGATTTACAGTAGACCTATTAAGAGCATCGTCACCATAAACGGCCTTTAAACGACGATGAATCACTGTAGGAGTTACTTTTTTAGCAGTTAAAAATTCGACAACAGCACACGCTGTTTAGCTCGCGTTGACATTACGCACGAGAACACGTCTCCATACTTCCGCTTCTCAAAATACACTGGATCAATGTGACGACCTCAAACCTGCGCATGCGTGTTGAGGGGAAATGTAACTTCCACATGCCACCAAGGAGTGCTTCTTATGGTCATTTTGTTTCTGGTCTACAAGCATGTGTTTGAATTAGTTTTTAGCCTACTTTCGCATCTAAGAGCATAACTGAGGGTCATATTTTATATCATTTTATGCTCGTTAGTTAATTAAAGCTGAACAATGGCTCCAACGGAGTCTCGACACCGGTCCTAAATTTTTAATAACTAAGCAACCCACAGAAACCGATGGATATTAACAATGCAGTTACATTTAAATCCCACCTCCGCTCGACACTATGCTCCGGATTTCCTCGCTAGTCGGCCATGGATTCACCTCTCTAATGACCAGCTAGTTCAAGGGTCAAACCAGGGTGACGCTTTTGAACAGACAGCCTTGTGATTCCATCTGTATTGGTGACATCTCCGTGAAACGGTAGTCGCCAAAGGGAATGCATAATGAATGACCTCTCGCCATCCGCCCTCCTGTGAACTAAAGAGTTTGACACTCTCAGGAATGGACGTGTTGGTCAGACACAACCCAGGTCAGGACGAGAAAGGTCAGCAATATAATTCACGACGCCATTGTCGGCCCAACCGTAAATTGTGCGTTTCTGTTTTTGGTCTGGAATAATTTAGCCCGCATATTGTGTTAGAATGTTTATTTAATTGATCGAGCTCATTTTATTACCTAAAAGATTCCAAAATTCAACAAGTTTATAATGAGAACTTTTGAAATGACTCTTATTAACGTGGGCAATGATGTCATTTTAATTTTTAAACTACTGCTTTAAGTTTCGATGTCTTTGTTAGTCTAATCGTAATTTGCTCGTCGCAATGTCGTTCATTACTCACCCCTAAATTAATCAATCCCGCGTCTCATTCGTTCAACTTTTTAGCTGCCTGTTTCGAAAATTTAAAATGTTAATATTTTAATGAGTAGAACGTCTAGGCCGACTATGGCCAGGCTGCGCAATATCATGACCACCCCTTCCTACCTAAACCATAAGTGTCGGTGCCATTGTCGTCCAAAACTTAAATTGTTTATGTTTGTGTAATGCGTGGCTACACACTGAAACCTTTTATCCTGAATGTGATTTTCAATTATGGAGTCAAATTCATTGAATAAGCTGGGTTTGAAAATTTGAATAATTAGGATAATAAATACGTTTTGGTTGACCAGGGTGCGTAATGGTTTCACCGTACTTCATAAAAAGAGAGCTTCAGTTTCGATTTATAGTTTCGTTCGAGCCAACCCTCGCTCGGGTTGATTGCTTCTGGGTGTTGACGTTTGGTGCGCCGGTTCTCCTCGGCCGCTCCTTGGTCTCCAGCATCGTCATCCCCTTGGCGTGCACAGTGAGACGAGGAAAGAGGAGAGGCACCTGGGTGGCGAGAGGCGGGCGTGGGAGGAGAGATATTTGGGCCCGGAATCCGAACCTCAAAATACACGAGTCAGCCTCTCTAAGCGCCTCATTCCCAAACCACCCCCTCTCGCCCCTCTCCCCACCATACACACACCCTTGTGCCTTCCCCTCCCACCAATTACCCTGGCCGCACGTGACGGTAATATTCCCTATTCCCCTCCCTCTCCTTTAACCCGCTAAACTCCCGGCCCTCTGTGGCGAGCGAGGGAAGGGTTTACCGTTATTAGTGTCGCATTCAAACGCCTTGAGCCCCATTAACTCATCGACTGGGTCTCTTCCCTCCCACTCGGCTCGGGCTGAGCTGAAGGAGCTCCTTGCTAGATCCCGAGGGTTGGAGGAGGGTATTTTGGGACGGGGGGAAGAAACAACAATCGCTCCACTTCAATCGGGCTTATTTACCTGCATGACGTAAACACGTCGGTAACTAACCCTTGAAGGATAAATCTTGTTGAAAGGGACACATCATTGGGGTGACAGAGACATTTCTTCTCGTCCCAGGCTAAGAACTACGAGAGTAGGCTGAAAAATAATGCACACATGCTCGTAGAGCGCAAGCAAAAACAAATAGTAGGATCGGGCAAATAGTCGGGCAATAAATCGGGCAACTTTCAAAATCGTATATTTATTTGTCAACATAGTCACCGTTGAGGCTAACACATGTCTCCCAACGTGTAACAAGTTCTTTCATTCCGTCACTGAAAAACTTCCGACTTTTCACAAATGCAGGAATTGACAGCTGCCTTCACCTCATCATCTGAGGTGTAATTATTACCCTTGAGGTGTCTCTTGAAATGAGGAAAAAAATAAAAACCGCAAGGCGAGGGAATAATCGGGGAATAAGGAGGGTGTGGAATCGGTTCAAATTTCAGGTTTCGCAGAGCCTCTCCAATTGCGCGAGAGGTGTGTGGTGGACGAGCATTGTAGCCGTGTTGTAAGATTATTGGCACTTTGGTTCCTTGGATATTCCAACAAGGTTTGCGATAAGCTTTTGAATGAATCGCCGGCCATTTTGGATCAAATATTCGACGAATTTGCGATGTTTATCGTGTGTGGCAGTGATCGGACGTCCGCTGCGTATTTCATCAACAATTATGGATTTTTCAGGCTTGCAACCATGAAATTTTATTACCCATAGATTTACAGTAGACCTATCAACAGCGTCGTCACCATAAACAGCCTTTAAGCGACGATGAATCTCTGTAGGAATCACTTTTTCAGCAGTTAAAAAAGTCGACAACAGCCCGCTGTTTAACTCGCGTTGACATAGCACTAGAACATGTCGCCATACTTCCGCTTCTCAAAATACACTGGATGAATGAAACACGACCTCAAACCTGTACAAGTGTGTTGAAGGGAAATGTTACTTCCACATGCCACCAGGAGTGCTTGTGAAGGTCATTTTGTTTGTGGTCTACAAGCATGTGTGTGCATTAGTTTTCAGCCTAACGTCGTAGATACAACTCAAGTCGGTTAAGTCGGTCATTTAAACTGAAACTACTTCCAAAATATGATCATCATAATTCGACGCACACGTGGACATAGTAACACTGATATCATTTATATTGGAAACACACAAATCCCGACACAGTGCATTAAATTCCCGCATTAATTCGGATAGCCCAATTTTTACCCTTTGCCGTATATCTCCATGTTTTTTATTAACGTCAACGTGACTGTTAACCAAAAACTAATAGATTTTGACCCGTATCTGGTGGTCCATGTATCGATATGTGCACGGTGTCAGAAACCCCAAGAATTTGGGTTTGTTAGGCTTAATTCACTTTATCTCCTGTGAGTTACGTGCTGATAAATTACATTCTCCCGCTCCCATATCTTTTTAACGGCTCATGTGATCACATTAATTCAGTCCAACGTTAATTCCACAAGACAGAGCATTACCAAACTAGGAAAATGAAATGGAATAAACCGGCCGAGAAGCGAGAGGTCACCCGTGCCATATTAATTGGAAATGTAAGCACATTTTGGCTTAAAGTTAGACTAGAATTATTATTTATTTAGCAATAGAATTCGTTCTTATTTGCCTTAACGCTTAGAAAAAGAAAATTACGTCCACGACGTACCCATAGCCACTGAAGCATTAATATTTTCGGAAGTAGAATAAGTATCATTATTAGGTAATCTACCGGTTAAGGTAGGTTCTGGATGGACACAGCTACCCAACAATTCCCTCGTCTCTCCTAAACAAAATACAAACCAACATTCAACTCTACAACAAGTCCCTCTTCATTTCCGTCTACTTCCCTCATCCCGTCCAACATCCCTAGCCCCTATTCCTGCTCTTTCCTCGTTTGCCTAATTATTCATTCCCCTCTGTTACAGTCTTCAACATCCAACTGCCGATAAATATGCTTAGTATCCATTTAAGAATATGTATACTGCGAAATATTTAATCGCATAGTGACGGGGAAGGAACAAGGCGTCAGTATTTTCTTGATGTGCAGTCCTCTCTGTGTTGACTCTTATGGCACTTCCTCTTTTGGCTGGGTTCTTTACATTTAAGTTTTCAGTACTGCTGTCGCCGCACGTAATAATTTAGAAGTCCTGAACCGTCTATTGAGGACATTGATGGAAGAAAACTCAGCCGGTTATGGTCAGAAAAGTTTTTATTTTCTTCAACTGACTCAGGTGCATCGCCTATGTTTGATATTAATGTTATTCTACTGTTTTAGGCTAGTTATTGATGGGCACATGAGCCTCCGCAGAGCTATTTCTAAGATACCATGCCACCTTATGCCACAACCAACCATTATTTTACTCCGCATTCTTGTATTTTGCCTCCCTAAATGCCATGTGGTGTAATCGTTGCGGACTGTCATTCGAGGGTCCCAAAGAATGAAGCGGAAGTATCGAAATAAAATGTACATGTATTACAGTGACAGTGCAAACTATTATTGCTGAAAATTTGACGAGCGGTCAAGTGTCTGTTTGCGAAGACCTCCTGAATATGGCATCGCGACGATTCCCCGACCCCCTTACAGTCCCGACCAGCAGACTATTATTCCTATTCCCTATAAAAGTGAAATCCTCCCTCAAAGGACACTAAGAGTGCCCTCAAAGAAGGATGCACGCGTACCCTTAAGGACCTCCTTCCGGAATACAAATCCTATCAGGGTGCCTTCGAGTCGTGTAAAAGCCGCAAGGACAAAAGCTTGTCGGTGCTATCATGGGAAGAAGTAATTTTAACAATTTTGAGGCATTGTATGCAATATCTGAAATAAATCCATTTTTCACGAAAATGTTCGCGATACTTTTTTATACAAACCATGTACGAAGTGGATAACAGTGGAAAATTGCAGCTTTGTTATTTTGAGTTAACCCGTCATTTCTTTCGACAAACCTATAATTTTCCTCGCCCTTCCTCGCTTGCCTTGTGCCCTCCCCTCCTTACGTAAAGTTCTTCAACATTCGTTCGTCGATCAAAATTCCCTGCAATGTCCTCTCCCAGCAATCCTCTCTCCCCTCCCCCGTCACCATGCTTCTTACCCTCTTTGTTTGATTTCCTAGCCGTCTATTCGATCGTATCCATCCTTCTCCACATCTCTCAAAAGCCACAAATCTACGTCAGTCGCCTTACTGCAACGACCATGTTTCCGAGCCATGTAGAGGGATTCTCCAAATAATAGTTCTTCAGTCGTCCTTTCTTAACTAACTCACTCCCAACAAAACAACCGAGATAGCTGTACCATGGCTGCCTTTATTTAGTCCCATGTCACAAATTTCAATGTCTCAAGTGGCTTTCATTTCTTGAGAATCGCATTATCCCAAATCATTTATCATTATGTCTCAACCCGTTGGTTCTATAAATAATTATTGTCGCTGAACAAGAAGTAATATTGTCAATCTTACAAAACCTTTTCTTCATTCTTTCCAGACATACTCGTGGGGCTTTTTGAAATATTTTCACGCAAACAGGACGCTTCGTCGAACCTATACTTCGTCCTTAAGCTTGCTCCTTGAAGCTATCTCCTTTAATCCGAAATGCCTTTAACTCCCTCCTCTCACCTACCGAAACTTTCTCTCTTTTCCACAATTTTTCCCACACAATCGTCCACTTTAACCCTCTAAGTTCAACTAATACCAGGTCATTACCACGACAACTGGGTTTAAATCATCCCGCTTGCGATGCATTAAGCGGTCACCGGTGATTTCACGAGTACATATGGAGGTTTATCCAGAGTGGTGGGGTCAAAGGAAGCATTCAAAACTTTCCCACCAACAGTGATTGGAATATGTCACATTGTTATTCTTATTTTAAGCCATTCCAAAGAAATTGTGATGAGTAAATTTTTTAAATGTACAACGCCTTTTAACAGGCTGATGAACAAATTAATGCTTTCCTTTTCCAACATGGCAATCACCTCACGCATGGTTTGTTTTAAAATTGTAGGGAAAGGTATAGGATTATTTGATTTATTTCGTTAGATATTGCTCGTACAATGCCTCTCAAAATTCTTCAAAGCACTTCTTCCCTTTAGAGCGTTGATGTGCACTTTGCCCCCGCGGATTTTCTACGACTGGAAGGGTCCCTGGTAGGCTTTTTATTCCGGAAGGAGGTCCTTAAGGGTACGCGTGCAAGCTTCTTTGACGGTTTGACTTAGGGTCCCATGGTGGTGTCCTATGAGAGAAAGAGGATTTCACTTTCATAGGGAATAGGAATAATAGTCTGCTGGTGCCAATTCAAGGGACTTGGGGAATCGTCGCGATGCCATATGCAGAAGCTATTCGCAAACAGACAGACACACTCGACTCTGCTCTTTTGGTCGTCCTTCCGTAAGATGAGGACGAGTTTTTAAACTCGTTTAAATTTTAAAAAGGAGGGCGAGTTTAGCGCAGATCAGATTTCGCATTGCAAAATTTTTAGCATTTCAAATGGTGTGTGTGCACTGTCTTATATCAATGGCAATAATAGTACATGCGATCATGCGCGCACTTAATAACCGACGACGGTCTGAATTCAGCACTTGATGCAATTTATGTCAGGATAAAATGGTCACCGATACTTTTTATACACACCTTGTACTAGTGAGTGAAGAAATCCTTCAGCATTTTTAAGAGAGAAGCTTTCATCGGAATCTTTTAACGTAACGTTCACGCATGATGCGAGATGTCTGGATGAAATCTTTTCGTTTCGACGCAAATAATCCATCGGAATAGTCTGCGAGGTATTCAGTAGCAGCAAAGTAGAGCACAATCATTCATTTATTGGTATTCCACCATTTTAAGGAATGTTTTGGTATTCCCTAAACCTCTTGCTTAATGTCATTCCCCATCTACACATATGGTATTACCTATTATTCCTTACATTATTCTAGCCTTCAATGTTCCCACCTCGGTTGTTTTGTTCTGCATCCAACTTACAAGGCAACAAACAACATTTAGCGATGAAAACCTTCTCTTGTTCCTGTAAAATGTACAGCGTTAAATTCGTTTATTAATACTACAAAAGATTAAACTGCGAACAAATCGGTCGTATTCGACGTTTGCGGACTGTCCAGAGGTACATTTGATGCAAACCCAAGTGTTTTGAGTGACTCCTGCTAGTTGTATATAAATTGATAAAAGCTCAAAAGCACGCTCGTGTCAATTGGAGGAAAGAACTGCTCAACAAACAACCGCGGTGCATAAAAAGCTGTGTATAACATCTAAATAGGTGACGAATCTAGGATATATGCGTATGAGCCCGAAACGAAACAGCAATCAACTGTATGGGTCTTCCAGGACGAGCCATATCCGACAAAAGTGATTCGTGCACATCGAAGCAAATGATCGCCTGTTTCTTCGGAATAACTGGATATGTGGCAACCGTACCGTTAGAGCAACGTAGAACTGTGAATTATGATTGGTACACGAGCGTTTGTTTGCCAGAAGTACTCGGTGAAATATGGAAAAAGAAGCGGCAACGAAGGATCATTCTTCATCATGACAACAGCGCAAGCTCTCACGGATCGGCTGAAACAACTACCTATTTGACTGGCCGAAACGTCGAATTGATGGGTCATCCTCCGTACAACCCTGATTTAGCACCAAGTAACTTCTTTTTTTATTCCCATTTATCAAAAAAATTGCTTGGCCAATGTTTTTAGGTGCCAGGAGAGGTCGTTTATGCATTCAAAAACCACGTTTTGGTGGTGCCTCAATCGGAGTGGAAAAAGTATTACGAAAATTGGTTCGAGCGGATGCCAAAGTGTATTGATTATCGTGGAGAATACTTCGAAGAGCAATAAAGTCATTTTCAACAATAAATTACTGTCTTTTCATTATCAGGCTGAAAGTATAAATAGCAACCTTTGCATTAGGCAGTGAAATGAATCGACTGTGAACTCTTTCATTTTTCGTTGCAGTGTCAACTCGTGGGCTCAGGAGCTGGGAGAGAAACTGTTCAAGCTCAGCCAGTCGGTGACGAGAGCAGACAAAATAGAGGCGGTGAGTGTTGGAGCAAGCCACCTCCCACAAGGGGTCAATACAAACCCCTCTTCCGGTCATCTCTGAATTCGAAATTTTATGTCGATGCAATCGACTGCTCCTGACGATGGCAATCATGCCCGTTTACTTGGTGCACAGGTGTGAGCGAAACGCTCGATTTTGCGCTGGATGATTTTCTCCGATATTACCGGTTATATAATATTTTAAAATCTAGTTGGAATGAAAAAATAAGAACCTTTTTTGCAAAATCAAGTACGCCATCCCGCGTAAACCATGCCAATTTTCCAAATATTAATTATTATTTTTGTAGACTTAGCACCTGATTGGTCATTACGTTGACGTTCCTTGTATTCATTACAAATTTACGTGGATTCCTACGTTAAACTTTTACGAGTACTTAAACTCGAATGGGAAATTCTTGATGAAGATTTTTAAAATAACGGGTCCATTAACGAATACATTTTTAATTTAATCAATCGCAGCCATATACCTACTTTATTCACTCTTTATTATACACTTATCATTCTTGTGTTTACTTATTAAACCATTCTTTGTTATTCTGACGAAGTCAAGTAATAGTCTAGTTTCTAACGTATTTATATCAATAAATAAACATAACATATATATTGATATGAAGCACATTTTTCATCTATTTATTGAGGAAATTCCATACATTTCATTACCATACATTTCTGTTGAATAAATCCCTTGCTCAATATATAATTAAGCTACCCGGATATTAAGTGTATTATAAAATCTTGAACTAAGGTGATCTTAAATAGCAGGTGAAGAGTAGCCTCGGCACTCTGAAGTAATGACTCCATACGTCTAATAATAGAGATAGCAACGAATATCTTTCGACGTTTTAATGACCTCTTTTATTCAATTCAGACTTCACAAATGCTCTTTTAGAAAATTACGCATAAAAATACGTGTTAAGTATGAGTTCAATCATCTTTCATACAGTGACCATTTGTCAAATCCAGTATCCAATATATATATACATATGCGGGTCGCGGTGGTCCAGTGGGTAGAGCGTTGGACTACTGACCGGAGGGTCCCGGGTTCGATTCCCGGGCAAGGCACTTTGGGCACCTGCAGCTCCACCCAAGCTAGTTGATTTTTCGGGTAACAGATCTTCCTGGGAAACCATAACCGGCACAGGGAAAGGATCTGGCCCCCCTACCCTGATGTGTGAATTGCTCAGTCAGCCAATAAGGGGTTGCAAGGATTGTTGAGTGAATTGGAGGTTCAGTGCGATAAATATGGGATGAGAATCAATATTAATAAAACAAAGGTTATGCGATTTTCCAGAAAGAAAAAGGCTAGCTAAATATTAAAATAGGCGGGGAAAGAATAGAGCAGGTAGAGCAGTTTACATATCTCGGAAGTGTTTGTGACCAACATGGTCGAAGTGGTAGGGACGTAAGGAGAAGAATTGCGCTAGGAAAGGAGGCTTTCTCAAGGAGGAGGGAGTTGATGACGGGGACGTTGAGTAGGGATGTTAAGACAAGACTCGTAAAAACTCTGATATGGAGCGTAGCTATGTACGGCGGGTCGTGAATGTGGTCGCTGAAGCAGGAGGATAGACGTAGATTGGAGGCTTTTGAAATGTGGGTGTGGAGAAGAATGGAGAAGGTGAAATGGACCGAAAGGAAAACAAATGAGGAAGTACTAGAAATGGTGGGGGAGGAGAGGGGTTTGTTGAGAGAAATCCTATGGAGGCAGGAAAAATGGATGAAAGTCGTATTGAGCGGTAGTGGAATGTTGAAGAGGGTAATAGAGGGGAGAATGTTGGGCAAGCGAGGTAAGGGTAGGAACAGGATAGGGATGTTGGACGGGATGCAGGGAGGAAAGAAGTACACCGAGATGAAGAGGGACCTTATATAGATTAGTTTGCTAGGCGGGGAGGCACAAAATGTTTATTTTGTGACTCCCCACCTGTTGTGTTCATCCAAAAACCTACCTTAACCGGTAGATTACCTAATAATAATAATAATATATATAACCATAAACACAGTAATCAACCCGAAGGTCGGTTTAGTAGGTGATGGTAGAGCTCACCCGTGTACCAAGCCCGACGGCGCGTGAATATTCACACATCAGGGTAGGGGGGCCAGTTCCTTTCCCTGTGCCGGTTATTGTTTCCCAGGACCCGAAAAATCAACTAGCTTGGGTGGAGCTGCAGGTGCCCAATGTGCCTTGCCCGGTAATCGAACCCGGGACCCTCCGGTCAGTAGTCCAACGCTCTACCCACTAGACCACCGCGACCCGCATATATATATATATATATATATATATATATTTCTATATATATATATATATTATATATATATATATTATATATATATATATATATATATATATATATATATATATATATACATATACACATCACAATATATGCATGCAAATGTATGAAAAATTTGAATAAAACACTTGCACGCCCACATATAAAGGAAAACCAAATGGCCATGGCCAGATTGGTTCAAAAAGCCTCTTACCATTCACTCTTATTGTCTTATTGCTCTCGATTCTTTTCTTCTAGAAATACTATGAAATGGGTGTAAAGGTAAAGGAGAAGGATCCGAGGGAACTGCTGGACCAAATAGTAGAGCGGATAGACGGGATGCTGCAGAGGAAAGCTGAGGCGGTGAAGGTAAGCGAGCCTTCAACTTCACTCTTTTTTAGAATGTCCATTCAATCGGTCACATGTGATTTCTACTACTGTAATTTAAAGTTACGGCAGCCTCACCGCTCAGTAATATCAAAGCGAAGAAGGAACTCTGAGTGCACGGCTACCTCAATAGTCGTCGAAACACTTCATGTTCATGAAAAATGTCGAATGAATTCTTTCTCATTCAGATTTGAGGAGTTCATCGCCGTGTATAACTCAGTCCAAATCCTTACCGCGTATTATCGTGCTTTCTCACAGCTTTATTTAAATTTGGAGCTCGTAATTTTCTCACAAAAGTTATTTACCAACCATAATGAAATAAAATAAGTAGAAATCGTCCCCCCTTCTCTTTGGCTGGCAGAGGCATCTTTTGCCTTTAGCCACACTCCAATATCCACGAACCACGAGGTGTAAGAAACTTATTTTTGCTTTATGCGTCGGCAATATTGATGAAAAAGAAAACAGCTCTCGATTTATTATTTAGTCAATTGGTTAGGACACCCATTTGAAACGCAATGGCATTCTATGCATCAATATTGTGATTCCTTATCCATTTATTTATTCGCGCCATCAGTTTTTCTACGTTTAACTCCACCATGGAACTGTGTGTATCTGTTTACATACAAACATATTTTCGGGTGTGGCATATGTTGATATATATATAAATATACATATATATATATTCATTCATTCAGTATTTTCAATCCTAGGATTGGTCTATTGCAGCCCTCCATTGACATCTATTTAATGTCCATTCCCTCAATCCCTGATACCTTTTCTGTTTTACGTTCTTTTTAACTTGTCGTATGTACGTGTCTCTTGGTGGTCTTCCTCGTGGAATCTTTCCTTCTATTTTTCCTTATATTCCCAATCAGCCAATTGTGCCTCAATGTGTGCCCAATCCATCTATTTCTTCTTTGCTGTAGAATTCTCCATATGGTCCTATCTTCTTGTACTTTTCTGCATACTTCCACATTTCTTACATTATTATTATTATTTCTAATATTTTATAATTAATATAAGTATATTATATATATTAATGTATAATATTTATATTATATATACATAGGAGTAAAAGGAGTGGTGAATACTAGTGGAAAATGTTTCATTCTTGCTATCTACGCTATGCATCTGAATTTGTTTTCACTTAAATTAATAAGTTCACGTTAACAAACCAGAAATTTATTTCGCAAAGGATTAATAAATAGATCAATTTTGAGTTTCCACGATCGCCCCGGGGGTTTTCTAGGTCGAACTAGGCGAGGAAGAGGGGAGGACGATGATTTGCACTTCTCGGAAATATTTTTTTGGATTTCCCCTGAAGAAAACCTGTACATGTCTCAGATTGCTCAGGTGCGAGTGGGGAACGGAGAGTCCGGATGGGCAGTGTTAGGAAGAGGTGTAAGGCAGGGTTGCCCATTGTCACCGGTGCTGTTAAACGTATATGTGGCGGAAATGATTAAAGAGGCATGGGAAGAACTGGAGGTAGGAATGAAAGTCGGAGGGGAATTCGTAAAATCGGTTAGGTTTGCTGATGACCAAGCATTAGTTGCTCAGTCAGCCAAGGGGTTGCAAGCATTGTTGAGTGAATTAGAGGTTCAGTGCGATAAAAATGGGATGAGAATCAATATTAATAAAACAAAGGTTATGCGATTTTCTAGAAAGAAAAAAGCTAAGCTAAATATTAAAATAGGCGGGGAAAAAATAGAGCAGGTAGAGCAGTTTACATATCTCGGAAGTGTTTTGGACCAATACGGTCAAAGTGGTAGGGACGTAAGGAGAAGAATGGTAATGCTAGGCAAGGAGGCTTTCTCAAAGAGGAGGGAGTTGATGACGGGGACGTTGAGTAGGGATGTTAATACAAGACTCGTAAAAACTCTGATATGGTACGGCGCGTCGTGAATGTAGTCGCTGAAGCAGGAGGATAGACGTAGATTGGAGGCTTTTGAAATGTGGGTGTGGAGAAGAATGGAGAAGGTGAAATGGACCGAAAGGAAAACAAATGAGGAAGTACTAGAAATGGTGGGGGAGGAGAGGGGTTTGTTGAGAGAAATCCTATGGAGGCAGGAAAAATGGATGAAAGGCGTATTGAGCGGTAGTGGAATGTTGAAGAAGGTAATAGAGGGGAGAATGTTGGGCAAGCGAGGAAAGGGCAGGAACATGATAGGGGTGTTGGAAGGGATGAAGGGAGGAAAGAAGTACACAGAGATGAAGAGGGACCTGATGTAGAGTAGGTTGCTGGATTGGGTTTTGTTTGGAGTTACAGGGTATTTATTTGATAGTTGTGTCCATCCAAAAGGCTAACTTAACCGGTAGATTACTTAATAATATACACCGTAGAGAAACAGACAAAATTTGAATAATCCCCATGTACTATGATGTCAGAAATACACATAATGTCATTATACATTTACTAGGCACGCAATGTGCCGTTTACTGGTTTTGCTTCGCCAAAATGATATCGTTGCCCTTTGGCACGCGAACCTCAAGAGGTGCAATAATCGTCAAATCACTTCAAACCTTACCTTTGCGCTGCGGCCATTGGTGATGACGCCCGGCCCTTATTCAACCGTGGTACGTTGCCAAGGAGATCCTGTCCCTCTTCCCACCGCGGCTGATCTTAAGGATTTCGAACCGAAACGGAAATAGGTTTCCTGAGAACGGAAGAATAAAGGACACACGTCATCCAATGAGCGTAAATTCAAACCCCATCAAGGTGAAAGCATCCCCGTGACATGCCCTCGCCCCTCTGCGGAGAGATCATGATGGATGAGCATTAATAAATGACGATCCTATCACGGCAAGGGTCCATTCATACTGCATAGGATCTATTCTTGATATCCGCGATGATCTGTGAACGTCCAGATTCCGATTTATACTCAATATGTGTTTATCACACAATTTGTATTCATTGCATATCACATTTTGCTCCTAATTATTTACATTGGGCACTGGAGCACGCTTGCGTCAAACCTGTCTTCGCCCTAGTTAAATTGGGGCAATTGCAAATTTAATTCGGAACAGAAATCAAATATCAAATCAGTGGTATCAGGCTCGAATCTTGAGGAATTTAATCTTGAGAAATTATAGGGAAAAACCTTGTAAGTACGAGGGTAGGCTGAAAACTAATGCACACATGCTTGTAGACCACAAAGAAAATGACCTTCAGAAACACTCCTGGTGACATGTGGAAGTAACATTCCCCCTCAACACGCATGAGTAGGTTTGAGGTCGTGTTAAATGATTCAGTATATTTTGAGAAGCGGAAGTATGAAGGCGTGTTCTAGCGCAAGGTCAACGCGAATTTCCACGAATCCAGGACTTGACAGCTGCGTTCACCTCATCATCCGAGGTGTGATGATTACCCTTGTGATGTCTCTTGAGTTGAGGAAAAAATTAAAAATCGCAAGGTGCAAGATCGGGGGAATAAGGAGGGTTTTACTCGCGGTTGCTCTCAGAATTCCAGTCGACTCTGTTTGTTCTCGTCTGTGATACGGAGAGGTACCCATCGTGCACAGATTTTACAGTATCCCAATTGTTCAATAATAAAGCCGACACGTTCCACATTGGATATTCCAATATGAATTGCGATACGCTTTAGATACATTCCACCAGGAGTACTTCTGAAGGTCATTTTGTTTGTGGTCTAAAAGTATGTGATAATTAGTTTTCAGCCTACCCTCCTATAAGCGAACTTCAATGGCGTATGACCAGTTTATACTCATGCGAATGTCCTAAGATGTCACATGCTTATATGTGACATCTTGTGACCCTCAAATATGTCAAGTAGGTCATCAAACCAGTCGCACTACGATGAACTTCGGTAAAATCTGTAATTTGTTTTTACTAATTCCTCACAACAGCAGAAAATAAATTGAACTGTATCCTTAAGAATAATTTTAAATTGACGGTACTTTAATACAACCCCGTGTTTAACCTTTTTATAAGAGATCCATCCCTTGATTTCTCGCAAATGTGAGGCGATCGTTGGGTCTAGCAGTTGCCGAGAGGAGTCCAGTTGACGCCTCCAACGACACCCTCTGCCATACACCCAATCTTTCCCTTCCTTCGTATACCATATCCTCCAGGGAATTCCCTTGGCGACGCACGTGGGTATTTCTGCATCCCTTTACCATGTTAAAACGAGAATCTCACACCGGCGCCGTATGACTTGGCACGAGAGTAGCTCGCGTTGACGGTGAAGATGCCTCCGCTGCCCGTCCCTCCCGCCGTGGGGCGGAAATAGCCCCAACGGACACCGCACCCCGCTCCTCCCCCACCGCGAATCAGCCCTCCTTCCATCCCCGGCTCTTCCTTCCGCTGCTCCCGGCTAATACCCTTCCACATCCCGCGCCAATTTCCCCTTCCTCCCGCGCTATATATATAATACATATATACTATATGTACGCGTGGTATATATACGTAGTGTCGCGTCACCCGTCATTTACCGCCGAGCGATGGTTCATTAACCAGCCCCCTTCTCCTCTAAACACCCCTCCATTCCACCCACTCCCCACCCTTTCCTTTTCCGTCGAGAATTCTCCACCCTAGTTTTAAGAGGCATTGGTATTGCCACAGGACGATATGCCCACACTGTTTCGACCTTTTTTCGTATCAACCACGACCAGATGGATAATTTGAGCGAACCGATGTGTGCACTGTTTATAATATTATCTTGGGATACGGAAGACTTAGTCATCACGGGGAAATCGATTCTTTTAACCCTGTTAATTATTTGCATTGAACAATCGTCATCGATATTTCAATCATTTGATTGGTTTACCGCAACACTCTTGTCTCCATTGAGAATTCATTCCCTCTCACCCCCTGCCAGATAGCTTTTCTGTTTTACATCTTACTTAAGTCGTTCCATATCTTATGTGTTCCTCGTTTGCCTTGCCGAATCTTCCTTCAATCTCCCCCCTTTCTGTTATCATGTCTCCAATTAATCCGTTGTGCCTTTAAGGTGTGTCCAATCCATCTATACTTCTTATCCCTTGCTGTTCACACTACCTCTTCTCCTCTTCCGTTTATTTCTTCCTCGTTCCTCATTCCTCATGCTGTCTGTATATTTGCCGAAAACCTAGCAGCACCGAATGAGATTACTTAATTATAATAATAATTCATTTACAGGAAAACACTGGATTTATTGTTGATCTTACAAAACGATATATGAGTGTTGTCTGATAGGGTCCATGATTACTAATGTTTTCGAAATATTTTTTCAGCAAATCATTATTATTGCAGTCTACATGCATGAGACAGTCACTTCAATATTCATTACATATCAGAGTTGAGTATTGAATCATGAATAGAGCTCTGTCTTAAGATGGTTTTAATCTAGGGAAGGGATTCGAACGGTCGTGTTCCACTCTTTTTCCCGGATCCACTGAGGACCGTACTGCACCTCGGATTCCTCGGGAGGCGACACAGCAGTGAATACTCGGATCGGTCTCCGGTGATGCCATCAAACGCTAATCCTCTAGCAAAGCGGCGTGTCGCGCAATTCCACATCCCCCGATACTGTAGGCCTCCTTCTCTCCATTTCACTCGAATCTACGTCTGCCATATGTCCGGGTAAAAGCGGTTGTTGTCCATAACCTAAGCATTAATCAAAAGCGGCCTCTCTGAATTCTGAAAAACCATAAAAATATTTTGAGTTGCAAAACTGCTGTCGCTTCCATTTGTATCGTCGCTCTAATTACTAAATGTTGATGGTGCTATTTGTTTCTAATGCCGTCAATGTTTGTAATAATATAGGAAATTCTTTTAGAAAATATAATTTGTTAAGGAAAGGAACTTACCGATATTACAATTTGTTATTTCTATTCTTTACCCTCTGTACGTAAAACCATCAAAATACGACGGCAGGCTGAAAACTAATGCACACATGCTTGTAGACCACAAACAAAATGACTTTCAGAATCACTCCTCGTGGTACGTGGAAGTAACATTCCCCTCAACACGCATGCGCAGGTTTGAGGTCGTGTTACATTCATCAAGTGAATTTTGAGGGGCGGAAGCATGGAGACGTGTTCTAGTGCCGTGTCAACGCGAGTTAAACAGCGTGTGCTGTTATCGTATTTTTAACTGTTGAAAAAGTGACTCCTACAGGAATTTATCGTCGTTTAAAGGTTGTTTGTGGTGACGACGCTGTTGATAGGTCTACTGTAAATCGATGGGTAGTAAAATTTCGTGGTTGTGAGCCTGGAAAAGCCATAATCATTTTCTATATCAACTTCTTTGACTGTGTTTTGGGATGCTCACCGAAACTATGTGACCGATTTTCTGGAACGAGGGTCAACGGTAAATTCCTCTCAGTACATGCGGACTCTAAAACACCCCCGACGTCAAGTTTGTCGCGTAAATGGCAGCCTGGCCCCAATAATCTTGCAACAAGACAACGATTCAAGAGGCGTTCGCGTATTTATTGTACAAACTACGTACGCTTGGCTCCAAAAATAAATTATTTCTAAGATGGCATTTGAGGGTGATTCGTGTCATGTAAGTTAGGACATAGAAGTTCCGTAGACCGACAGTCAATGTAAAACCTACCCTAAGCCCTTAGAACAGCGTTAACTAGCCAATTCATCCTTCCAGAGTTCCTCATTCTCTTATCCTCCTCATCTCTTCTGCATGCATCTTCATCTTTCATTGTTATCCGCGTTTTTCATTGTTGATACCCGCCTCCAGCTCCAGGATTAGTAGGCTTCCATATCCTTTGCTGTTTTTTTCCAGCTGCCCTCGTGTCAGATGAATGGGGTGTAGCATAAACCCCGCATAAATAATTCCAAGTTTCGATCCCTCCCTTGCTGCACTCTCATACCCTTTCAACTCTTTAGGAGTTGCCTCTTCGCGTTTGAAGACCGTCTTAGCTATCTTCTCCGCTTGCCTTGAGTGGACCCATCTCCTGCTTCTTCCCCTAGGCTTTAGGCGACCTTTCCTCGTCTTCCAACCTTTGTCCTCCTAATGGCACGTTCTTTTCCATTTTGAATGCTATGGTTTTAGTTCTATTCACCAATATTAATTTTTCATATCGTTCTAGTCCTTAAAAATATTCTTTTTCCGTTGGATGTAATTGCATTCAGGAAGGTGTATCCATGGACTAGGTGTGCGTAGTGTGTACAATAAATACGCGAACTGGTGCAATCTGTTGGCCATGACGCGGACTACACCCCCGCTCGCTAGAGGCGCTAATTACCTGAGATCCGATGAGCCATCTGTGCTTGGCGGATCGTCTAGTTGTGCGTATGTCGGCAGTTGTGAAAGTTTCTGTTGTCCTTGTTTTTACCGTTCGTCGAAAATGGAAATTGACGTAGAGACGGAACAACTAATCAACATCAAGATTTTTAATGAAGTGCTAAGTTATCAAGTAATTGCTGAAATGTAGACGCCTGTTGACGGTAATAATGCTCGGAAGAAAACATCCGTTCTAGTGATCCGTTCTCAAGTGTATTAGGCGTTTTAAAGATGGCCGACAAGACGCCACGGATGATGCAAGGCCGGGACGACCTTCAAACCATCTGTGTTGGCGACAAAGTTGATCGTGTGTGCGGTTCCTTGTCCTTCGACTGATCGTCGAAAAACTGTCCGAATGATAGCAGCGGAACCGAATTAAGGACAATCAACAGTGCACACTATTTCACCGGCTTTAAAAAAATGTGTCCACAAATCGTATACATTCAGCATTGATTGTTCGCCAGTTTCTGGCAAAATATTGCATCCTTGACCATCCTCCTTATTTGCCCCCCGGCGACGACTTCTTCCTGTTCCCAAAATGCAAAAATGTGATGAGGGGACATCACTGGGAAGATGTGGAAGACACAATATAAACCCAAGATACGACGGACAACTAAAAAGCCTAACTACTGCCGAGGACTGGCTCCAAGGGTGCTTCAAGCGGTGGAAAAGAGATTGGAATAAGAAGACATAGCAACGAATGGAGAGTACTTTGAAGAAAGGGACAAAATAGATGTGGACTAAATTTTGCAAAATAAAGTTTTTTAATGCCCTCAGTTCGCGTATTTATCCGACAGACCTCGTATAATGGAAGCGTGCCAGTTCTTGTGTCCAAATTGATAGTTTTTACTTTTTTACGTGTGGGATATCTCCTCCCGATCGAGTTTATCGAGTCGATCACGATCGAGTTATATGATTGAGGGCGGTCACTCTCGATTGCTCTCTCGATAATCGTCCTGATCTAACCAGCCTGTGAAAAATATTCTACTTTCGTACGCCGAATCAAGGTCTTACAATGATGAATCTGTGTTAAATACAACTAATTCCTGTGATATTTCAGGTGCGTCAGTCCAATCAGTCTTAGTTGCTTTCAGAATTCAATTTACACCGCACGCGTGCATTGCTCTGCCGCTGTCGAGTCAGTCACCCAAGTTTGAACATGTTGAGTTTACGGCCCACGTTGTAGCTGCAACTCAGCCCAGGAAAATGAAAACGGAGGAGTTTTATGGGCAATTTCTTCATTTCCAGAACAAATACACGAGCAACTTTGAGTATTTTCGTTGCAAATTAGTTTCTTTATAATTACAAGCAAAACCTTTAGACCACCAATACAATATACTTGGGGTAACCAGAAAGTAACTTACGTTTCGGTCTAGTGTGGCGGTGGTCGTTAGGGCTAGACCCACCATCTATCTTTGGTGTCCAAACGTCCCTACACACTCTTAGTACGCCTGCTGCTGTGGCAGTGTGCTGGCAGACTGTGGTTCCACTACACTTTGCTCACTCTGCGAACTGTTGAAACGGAATGCGCTGCAATTAGAAAATCACAACGCGAGTTGTCAGGGAGATCTGTGAATAGGTTTTCATTGGCAAAAAACTAGCACAGGCCGACTGAACTACATAGGCAGGGGTTTTGTGTCATACAAGCGGAGACGGAATGAAGGCGGAGTGAAGCAGTGGTGCATCCAGTGTGAAAGTAGCAACAGCACCAATTGTCACGACGAGAGGACACCGCAGTGGTCGGCCTAGCCAGAGGAACTGACCGCGGATAGCAAACCAAAAAACCTCGAAAATCGCCGATTTACGATTGCGGCAGATGCATCTTGAAACAGAACAGCGCTTTGACATTGATGCAGAAAAATGCATACTGATGCGTAAAGAAGTGGGTGAAAATGTGAGGCGGCGAGGGATTTCTTCAAAAGAGACGGAATGGAAAAGTTTGTGTATCTATATGATAAATGTCTCATTTTGAATGGCGACTATTGACGAAAATAATTTAAAGTTTGCCTTCCAATGTATACAATTTAAATTTGCCTTGTCTCTGAGGTCATGTTTTATATTTCAAAAGGTTGGTTACCTTCTAACGACAGCCATTGTAGCGGACACCATTTGACCTTAGCACACCAACATATGAAATCCCATTATAAATCAGCCACGGGTGAGCCGTCAAAAACATAATCTCAAGTGACTCTTATTCAATGCAGGAAATACAGTATGATATGTAGAAAACATCGACATTCATGTCAAAGAAGAAAATGGAAAAAAAGATATTGTAACTAATTGGGAAAATATTCCCCTTGATACTTCACCGATGAAGTACAGCACTTGTTTCTACATCCAGCCGGTTAACCGCCGCCAGTGCTTTGATTGCGTCCCATTACCTTCAGATTTAAACTTGCAAATTTGCAACAATTACGAATGCGCGAATACAAATATACTCACTACCCGAATTCAAGCTATTGGCTCTTTTATTTCTTATGCTCAGGCTATTTTCATTAAGAGGTTAAAAAATGAAACCTTCCATACATACATTCCTAAAGAAATGTTGTGAAGACCGTATACTTACCAATTTTTAAAGTGCTCGATTTTGAACACATTTTTCGATGCTTTGAAGCTGCCTCCTTATGTCTTCTCCCAACAAACCCCTCTTCTCCCCCTCTCTCCATATCTATCACTTCCTCATTTACTTTACTTTCGGTCCACTTCACCATTTCCATTCGTCCCTACACCGACATTTCAAAATTCTCCAATCTACGTCTATCCTCCTGCTTCGGTGACCACGTTTCCGCGCCGTATTGCTACAGTGCAAAACCGTGGTCACTACGTTCCATATTAACATATTTAGGAGTCTTTTCTTAACCTCCCTACTCAACGTCCCCGTCATCAACTCCCTCTTCCTTGAGAAAGCCTCCTTGCCTAGCGCAATTCTTCTCCTTACGTCCCTACCACTTTGACCGTATTGGTTCAAAACATTTGAGAGATATGTAAACTGTTCTACCTGCTCTATTTTTCCCCTCCTATTTTAATGTTTAGCTTAGCCTTTTTCTTTCTGGAAAATCGCATAACCTTTGTTTTATTAATATTGATTCTCATCCCATATATATCGCACTGAACCTCCAATTCACTCAGCAATGCTTGCAACCCCTTGGCTGACTGAGCAACTAATGCTTGGTCATCAGCAAACCTAACCGATTTTACGAATTCCCCTCCGACTTTCATCCCTACCTACCTCCAGTTCTTCCCATGCCTCTTTGATCATTTCCTCCACATATACGTTGAAGAGTACCGGTGACAATGGGCGACCCTGCCTTACACCTCTTCCTAACACTGCCCATCCGGACTCTCCGTTCCCCACTCGCACCTGAGCAGTCTGAGACATGTACAGGTTGCGGACCAGTCTCCTGTCCCTCCAATCCATTCCTATTTTCTGCAATACACGCATTAATTTTTCTCAATTCACTCTATCTAACGCTTTTTTGAAATCTACGAAACAGGCAAAAACGTCCTGCTCGATTAGTGATCTCATTACCGCAATGGCATCACGCGTACCTTTTTCTTTCCTAAACCCATACTGATCATCCCCTAAGTAATCATTTGCCTTACTCTCTATCCTTTTGTTGATGATCCTGAGAATAACTTTAGCTGCGTGGGATATCAAACTTATTGTTCTGTAATCCTCACATGATGAAGCCTTTACCTTTTTCGGAATAGGAACTGACACTGATTTCCCAAATTCTTCCGGCCAGATTCCTCACATAAAAGAGGGACTCACTGGGTCTCGAATTTTCGGTGGTGCAACCACCTTTCTCAAGGTAGGAACAGAACTCAGATTTCTGTACCACCGAAAATTCGAGACCCAGTGAGTCCCTCTTTTATGTGTTTCTGTGTTTGTGTCGACTAGGCCATTATTGCTTTTTTTTTGTTCCCAACCCTCCTTCTATTCTCCAATCCCCTCTTTATAATATCCAACCCTCACCTTCTCCCCCCCCCAGAGTTTCTTGAAGAGGAGCCCGAAGAATATGATCTGCTTTACCTTATCACTTGTATACCCGGCTAACACGACCAAGTTCCACGCAAGAAAAGTAGTTTTGAATTAAATTTCCAGCAACTTTGGTTACACTTGAAACTGGGATGGGAAAAAGTTTTGACCACACCGACTGGATAGGAATGGGGAGAGGATGAGGGACGGAGAAGTGGACGGGGGTGGGTTCCACCCTCCCATTGCTACCCCCCCTCCCCCTGGCTTCCGGCCACCTGTTTCCCATGGGATTCATGGTGTTGGAGAAAAAATACCAATTTCAATTGGAGTTCTCTAAGGTCGAAGAAAGCACTACGTACGGAGAAATTTTCAAAGCACTCGGTCCACGCCTCCAGGATGCTCGCTTGTTCACCCGCCACTCCGGCGTGTTGCCCTTCACCGTACTTTCCTGCGTGGGTTTTCACTAGAAGAGAAATGCCACGCTCTCCCTAGCTTTGCCCACAAACTTCATTCTTTGCCCTCTGTTATTTATTTTGAGTATGTGTGTGTGTGTTTAGGTGTATCCTTAATTTACGTTATATATTTTCTTTGATGTGCAAATATACTAACTTCGATTTGCATAATGAATGGCTGTATCTATTTATTTGTATAGATGCATGGAATTATAAATTTTAGGCCTAATATAGTATGTATAGGACGATGGGTTAAATGGAGGATGGGACTAGTAGGTCTCAATTTCGCCCAAATAAGGATCTCCATCTATCTACTTTTTGTCTCCTATCCTCTGGAGCCAAAGTAAACGAGGCCGTAGAAGCATGTACACGCGCTGATTCGATTCAGTAATTATACAATGGTGATTAGCAGGGGAGAATGTTGGGCTAACGAGGAAAGGGCATGAACAGGATAGGGATGTTGGACGGGATGAAGGAAGTACACAGGGATGAAGAGGGACCTGATGTAGATTAGGTTGCTGGATTGGGTTTTGTTTTAGAGTGAGACAATGTTTATTTGATAGTTGTGTCCATCCAAAAACCTACCTTAACCGGGAGATTACCCCATAATAATATAATCGATACATTTATTTCGTGTTTGAATGTATATATACATATATATATGTATATATATATATATATATATATATATATATATACACTTTTTTGGAAAACCCACAAACGTGGAATGTAAATTCACTGATAGTCATAACAAACACAGAAACCAAAACACACAAAAGAGGGACTCACTGGTTCTCGAATTTTCGGTGGTCCAACCACCTTTCTCAAGAGGAATTAGGAACAGAACTCTTCTGTTCTGTTATATATATATATATATATATATATATATATATATATATATATATATATATATATATCGATTGTGATGACGACGGTCGTGCCGTTGAAACGTCAAAACTGCAGATGTGAGTGTCCTTTCTTTGCATTTCTATGTTGAAAACTAATGCGTATATATAAATATATCTCCTCCCTTTTCACCCTGTCTAGTGCTACCTCGTTTGTTTTACTTACTTTCAGTCCATTCTACCTTTTTCAATCCACTTAATTTCAATGCAAACTGTTGAGCTCACAATATAGCATAAAATTAAAAAGTGTGCGCATCGAACTGTGCGAATAAAGATGCCATGATCAGTGCTTCATTGAGCAGCCCGTCTGGTTTGTTTTAGGGAAGATGGTGTTCCGTAGAGAGAGACATTCCGTGCCGCGCGGTTTATCGGTTCTGAGGGACATGGCATTCCTTCGGCGCGTGGGCGGGTCCGGAGGGGAGGGGTGGAAAGCGAGAGTGATTGGGCGGGAGCAAAGGGACGCGGTATGTTGATGCCAGCGGGGCGTTTCGTCCAGGGCTGCCCTGGAGGGCGAACGATTGACCGACTGCCGTGACCTTTCCCGGCCACGGGTGGAGGAGTTCACGACCCACGCGCGGTCACTCCGCCTACACCCTCCGCCCCCGACTTCCATCATCTCCACCCCCGCCTCTCATATCGCATCCCCCGAAGCCCCAAAACAGCACAAAATCTCGTCTGCTCATATTTTTTTCGTTCGATAAGCACACGTAAGTTGTAGACTTTCGAGAGACGTGGTTGTGGAAAGGATGGAGTAGGTTAAGTGGATGGAAAAGAAGGCAAAGGAGGAAGCTCTAAGGAAAGTGGTGAAAGGGGAGGACAGAAGGAGAACGAAGATGGATGCACAGAGGAGATTCGATTGGGGATCGAATGTTGAAGACTGTTATATTCAAGGGTTGTATGAAAAATATCGATGGCAATGTCTTCCTGTCGTGAAGTGCTGAATTCTTGTGTGGTACAGAGAGGGAAGGATTATTAGGCAAGCGAGCAAGGAAGGGCTAGGAATGGGATCGAGAAGTAGGACTGTACTATGAATGCAGGAGGAAGAGTAGTACATTTGGAATTGAAGAAAGGTTTGTCGTAGTGTCCGATATCAGTTTGCATTGCGTTTGAGGCGACATGATTAATGCATCGTTTGACTGTCCTTTCAAAAACTGCCTGAAACGGCAGAGCAACTATACTCGTGACAAACTAATGTCATGCCTGAGGGAGGATATACAGGTGTATACATACATGGTTCGTCCGGAAGACAAGTGTACTGATTTTTTCCCGCCGCTCCAGGCGCGCCCAGCACCGCTCTGACGGGCTGCGATTGGAGGGGGGTATATTGGCTAGCGACCCTGAAAAAGGCAGTAGGCTCTGAGCTGTGGTGTAGTGAGGAGCTCTGTTAACGCGAACTTCCACGCTCGACCCACGTGACGGAACGCGATGCCGAAGTTTTTGGAGCAGCGTTATTCCATCAAATATGCGGTAAAGCTTGGGAAATCGTCTACCGAAACTGTCGGTATGATTAACCAGGCTTACGGGGAGTCAGCCATGTCCAGAAACATGATCATTCGGTGGCACAAGAGGAGGGCAGAGAAGAGGTCGACGACGAACCACGGACTGGACGCCCATCAACGACACTCACCGACGAAAATGTGCGATGTACTGAAATCTGATCGTCGTCTTAGTGTTCGGATGATAGCAGAGCAGTGAAATATGCCAAAAACAATAGTGCACGAGATTATTATGGACCAAAAACATCTGGCGGCTGCATCACGAAAATGCGCCGTCTCACACTGCGCTTGTCGTGTCGGACTTCTTGGCCAAGTACGGTGTGGCAACGCTGCCGCACCCGCCCTACAGCCCGGGCTTGGCACCACCGGACTTCTTTCTGTTCCCGAAGATAAAGAGGAGTTTGAAAGGAACGCGATACGGGACTTTGGACGCCGTCAAAGAGGCCGTGACGACGTGTCTTCGAGAGGTTCCCGATGATGCCTTCGCGGGAGCGTTCCAGGAATGGGAACGCCTCTGGAACAAGTGTATCGACTCACAAGGGTCCTATTTTGAGGAATATTAGCTTAAGATAAGTAAAAGTGTAATAAATTTTTTTTCCTGAGCTCAGTACACTTATTTTATGGACGAACCATTTATATATATATATATATATATATATATATATATATATATATATATATATATATATATATATATATATAAATGGTTCGTCCATATCCATCGTATTAAATAATATATATATATATATATATATATATATATATATATATATATATATATATATATATATATATATATATATATATGGTGTGTGTGTATATATATATATATATATATATTCAAACTTGAAAACCCCGCCATACGGCGCACAAATATTCATTCAAACATAGAAATAGGTATAAGGAAAGGGGATAGGATAACACATAAAAGGCGAACACAGGACATGTGGGGAAGGCGGTTTTTGAGCAGATCACGAAAGTAAAAATATTTCCTTATCCGGGATTTGAACCACGGGCCTTCCACTTGCCGGGCGGATGCTCTACCACCTAAGCTAATAAGGAAGCCTGATTTACCTTGAGATCTGCGATCTTATAAACCGCCACAGTGCTCCGATACATATAGTATTGCCCGAGAGATGGCGTTATGGAGCTGTTTCGCCCACCAAAGGAGAAATAGACGGGACACAAGAAGGGGAAAGGATAGTAGAAAAGCATTCATACGATCTTATAAACGATAGGAACATTGTTACAAACATAGGAATATTGTACACGTTCGTGGGTTTTCCAAGAAAGTATATATATATATATATATATATATATATACAAACACTAAGATAACAAACATTACACACACAGAAACATAAAAGAAGGACACTTACAGTGGATATTTACGTTTCGACGGCACGGCCGTCGTCATCAGAATGCCGTTGTCGGGGAAGAGCGGAGAGGGCATGTGCAGGAGAAGGGTGACGGGAGGAGAGGTAAGGGGCCAATGGGAAGCGGAGAAGGTGGGGAAGGGGTAAATGGCAGGGGGCGGTAGAGTTGCCGCGGTAGGGGAAGAGCTGGAAGTTCCCGGTCGTGAAGCGGCCGGGCCTTTAACGGGGGACTTGGTGACCGATTGGCTCAGAAGAGTGAAGCGGCTCTAGGCAGCTTTGGATAAAATCCTTATATACATATACAAATGCATATATATACATATATATACACACATACATATATATATATACATACACACACTCTTCTACATATATACAAGGAGGAGGAGAGGTAAGGGGCCAATAGGAAGCGGACAAGGTGGGGGAGGGGAAATATAGGCAGCATTGGATAAAATCAGTGGGCTTGGTTCAGCCCAAAGGGGTTTAAAGGACTGGAGCACCCAGATATGTGCCATCTCGCGGGTTCTCACCTCTATGTTACTAGCGGAATTGGGAAGGGTTTCAATCACTGAAACGGAGAAGCAGTCATCAAAAGACTGGTTGTGGGAAGCAGTGTGAGTAGGGATGGGATAATTAAGGAAGGTGGGAGATTTGGTGGAATAGCGGTGGTATATATATATATATATATATATATATATATATATATATATATATATATATATATATATATATATGCGGGTCACGGTGGTCTAGCGGGTAGAGCGTTGGACTGCTGACCGGAGGGTCCCGGGTTCAATTCCCGGGCAAGTCACTTTGGGCACCTGCAGCTCCACCCAAGCTAGTTGATTTTTCGGGTACCAGATCTTCCTGGGAAACCATAACCGGCACAGGGAAAGGAACTGGCCCCCCTACCCTGATGTGTGAATATTCACACGCCGTTGGGCTTGGTACATGGGTGAGCTCTACCACCACCTACTAAACCGACCTTCGGGTTGATTACTGTGTTTATGGTTATATATATATATATATATATATATATATATATATATATATAAACTTGGAAAAGACGCTCTCCGGCGACGCACAAACACACAAACACTAACACAAAAAACACCACACACATAGAAACATAAAAGAAGGACACTTACATTGGATATTTACGTTTCGACGGCACGGCCGTCGTCATCAGAATCATATATATATATATACACTTTTTTGGAAAACCTACAAACGTGTAATGTAAATTCACTGATAGTCATAACAAACACAAACCAAAACACACAAAAGAGGGACTCACTGGTTCTCGAATTTTCGGTGGTCCAACCACCTTTCTCAAGAGGAATTAGGTTTATATATATATATATATATATATATATATATATATATATATATATATATATATATATATATATATCGATGATGCGGAAGTACTCACGAGAGCAATATAACTTTTGGACGGCACAATAGAACACAGAATAAAACAGATAACACGCAAAAGTACACTCACACTGTAGATGATTTAAGCTTTCGGCTTAAATTTAAGCTTACTCCGAGGCCTTCTTCAGGTTAGACTGAAAGGTTTTGAGGGAAGAGTGCCTGGGGAGGGGAGGGGGAGCGGAAGGTCTGGAAGAGACTGCTGGGAAGGAAATTAAAGATGGTGGTTAAGAGTGGGAATTTTAAAGGATCGGAAATATAGGATGTATGCAGATTCGCGAGTTCTCACCTCTATGTTGGTTGCTGAATCGGGTAGGGATTCTAGCACTGTTAGGGAATAGCATTCGTCAAATGATAGGTTGTGTGAACTTCCGTGTAAAGGGATAGGAAGAGAAGAGAGTGAAGCAGAATTACATGAGTAGCGGTGATTGTTCATTCGGATGGATAAGGGGGTAATGCATTCGCCTATGCAGAATAAGGTGCATTGTTTGCACGACAGAAGATAGATAATATTTTTGAGAGGCAATTAGCGTGGGAACGGGGTGAAAGGACAATGAGGGGATGTGGGGAGAGGGGAGCAGATCTGATTAGCAGACATGTTTTACATCGGGGGCGATTGCAGGTAGGGGAAATATGTGGAAATTTGTCAGGGCGGGGTGTCAAAGGGTTGGTGGATCTCAGAAGGTTTCTGAGATTGGCTGGTCGTCTGTAAGCGACAGAGGGGCATTGGGGCAGTAAGGATGTGGTCGCGTCATTGTCATGTAACATAGGATAAAGTTCTTTGTGAATGGTTTTCAGTCTGTGGGATCCGGGGAAATAGGTTGTGCAAAGGTTGAGTCCAGCGTCAGATGTGGGGTTGTTATTCTGTGGTGTGTGTGGTCGGGTGGAGCGGTAGATTTTATCCTGTAGTAGCTTTTCTGGGTAACCGCGTTTGTGGAGTGCATGGTGTAGATTGTGGAGGTATTTGTTGAGGGTAGCTATGGTGTTGCAAATCCGATGTCCGCGGATAGAGAGAGAGTTGGGAATTGAGCGTTTGGTATGAGAAGGATGACTACTAGTATAGTGTAAATATTGTTTTATGATTAGTGGCTTTGATGTGTACTGAAGTGGTGAATTTATTATTGTGAAATGAGATGTCTGTGTCAAGAAAGGTGATGGTGGAGTCTGAAATGGAAGAAGTGAATTTAACAGTGAAAGAAGAATTTAAGGCCGATAAGAAATTGTCAAGAGAATCAGAGTCGTGTGTCCAGAGCATAAATATGTCGTCAATGTAGCGGACCCAGAAAAGAGGTTGGAAGGGTTGCTGTGAAAGGAAATTCTCTTCAAGGTGGCCCATGAGGAGATTGGCGTACGATGGCGCCATCCTCGTTCCCATCGCTGTGCCTTTCGTTTGGAGATAAAAACAGTTTTGGAAAGAGAATGCATTTTTGTCAGGACGACAGTGGCGAGATTGAGGAGAAATTCGGTCGAGGTGCACTGGGGTGGGGGGCGTAGAGAAAGATAGTGTCGGAGGGAGGATAGGCCTTCTGCATGGGGGCTAGAAGTATAGAGGGAGGTGACGTCGATGGTGGCCATAAGCAGGTTGGAGGTGGAGGGAATGGAGACAGAGTTTAAACGGTGGAGGAAGTGATACGTGTCTTTCGTGACACGTATTTTATATATATATATATATATATATATATACATATATATATATATATATATATATATATATATATATATATACACATATAGATTATGCGGAAGTACTCACGAGAGCAATATAACTTTTGGACGGCACAATAGAACAGAGAGAGTCTGACCTGAAGAAGGCCTCGGATTAGGCCGAAAGCTCAAATCATCTACAGTGTGTGACACGCGGTTTGATACTCCCTGTGGAGTATGCCCCAACACCGGCGCACAACTTGGAACTTCACTCGGCTGGATTAAGGGCGCCAGGTAAGCTACGACGCTTACCGCCGGGAAGTCCCGCACTGGTCACGGCTCCTGATGCACGAATTCGTGGGTCGCCTCAGCCTCCCGCGGACATTGCCTGGATAGTAGCGTGAGTTCTCCTTCTCGGAGGAGGTCCTCGAGTGACTGCTGCCTTGGGGCCGGCAGGCGCTCCTGGTCCGCTGACCCGCGCCACTCGCTCGGCCCGTACACGGCGAATCTACACTGTTCCTCCGCGCTCCTTCGCTCACGCGGCCCGCTGGCCCACACCACCACCGCACCAAATTTCACAGCCGACGCTGGCCTCTCGGCGTCGCTTGCACTTCACATCCCTCGCGATCACGGGTTCCTCGCTAACACTCCCGCCTCGCGTTCCAGTCCGCGCCGGAATCCTCCCTCGATCCCCCCACGCGATCGGTGTCTCCCCTCTCTCTCCCTCGCCCTCGACCACACGTCACAATTAACAAAAATATTATATACCCATGGCAACGTACGTTTCACTCCGTGTATTGTTTAACCATTCAATTTACGCACGCTGTCTCTCAGTCGGCGTGATTGTTAAATACGAAATGGATCAGAAAATTAACAAAGGAATTATATACCCATCGCAACGGACGTTTCACTCCGTGTATTGTTTAACCATTTAATGTACGCACGCTGGCTTTCCGTCGGCGTGACCGTTAAACACGAAATGGATCAGAATGGACGGGCACCTGACTGCCACGTCACATACCCCCTCCCTAAGCTGGACACTCATCCTGAGTGGACTGCTTACACATGAACTCTCACCGAAACTTAGTCAAGTCGACTCCATTCGCTCAAGGCATGCCTTTTACAAAAAATAACTTTGATGTACATAATGCGTGATTCGCACAAACGGAAAATAACACAGCTTTTGTTTCGTAATTTATCATCTAACCTTTGGGTTCCTTCCTTTGAAATCTAATTCGCATACAATACCAGACAATAAATACAATACAATAATAATAATAATACAATACCATACAATACAAGAGTTTCGCTTAAAACAAAACACAAGAAAACGAAATACAAAAACAAAATTTTCTTTTGATTGAACTTAGTAGGCAGCATTTCTGCCCCTTTCTTTCTTAATCTAGTACAAGGAAAGAATACGTAAACAAAAATAAAAAAGGAAAATTAACTCATTGGATTATGACCTAGGGATAGTCCTTTTACCCTAATACTCTGGGTATCTGACTTAGTAATGCCTAATTGTATAGCGCCTGCCTGAGAATCGACTAGTTTATTCACTTTCCTAGGTGCGATATATCTCTTAAGGTCTCCTATGTCTACTTTAGCTATCTGTTTATTAGATCGTGTTTCGACCTTGTAAACGGTCGGTGATAGTTTTTCTACGATTTGAACCGGGCCCTCATACTGGGGAGCCAACTTCGCTGAGAAGCGAGTTGTTCCGCTAGATAGGTGGTGAATTTTTCGCATGACTAAGTCTCCTACGTTGTATTCGATATCCCTCCTTCCCTTGTTATATGTTCTAGCCTGTTTAGTGTGAGCTTTATCGCAATTCTCGGCTACTAAGTCTCTCAACGCGTGAAATCTATTAACCCTGTTTTTCCAAACCTCTGGATCTAATCGATACTCGATTTGCTCTCCGGATTCTAATTCTTTCCTTAGGCTCTTTACTGCTACTGGGTGTCTCCCGTAATTTAGATACGCAGGCGATACCTTCGTCGAAGATTGAACAGCTGTGTTTACGGCATGTCGGAATTCGTGGAGATGGCGATCCCACTCCCGGTGATCTTCCCCTATGAATGTGGCGATCATGTTTTTCAGCGTTCTGTTCACTCGTTCGACTGGGTTTGCCTGCGCATGGTACGGAGGCGTTGTAGTGTGTTTTATTCCATACTCCTCTAACACACTCTTCAAGCAGTTATTATTGAACTCCTTCCCGTTTTCGGTAAGAAGGTAGTCTGGTGTTCCCCAACGAAAGAGAATTAGGTCTTCTAGAGCTTTCACGACGTTGGCCCCGGTGGCAGTACGTATAGGTTTCAGCTCTACCCATTTGGTAAACATGTCTTGGAAAACAATTAGGTATTTGTTCTGGGTTTTACTCATGGGAAACTCCATGAGATCTACTGCTACTACACTCCATGGTCTTTCAACTACCCGTCTGCCTAAGAGGCCCTGTGGCCCTTGTTGCGATACTGTAAACTGCTGACAAGTCTCACATTCTCTTACAAAGTTGAATACGTCGTGATAAGCTCCTCGCCAATAATAGTCTCTAATTACTCTGTCGAAGGTCTTCTCTATGCCGAGGTGTCCTGATGACGGTTCGCAGTGAGTATCTCTTAGAACACGTTCTCTGTGTTCTGCTGGCACAACAAGTTTCCAACCGTCTTCATTATCGGAAATGGGGTCCAATAATTTGTCGTATTTATAACGGTAAAGTAGTCCCTGTTCTACTTTCCACTGCTTGAAGCGTTTGGGCCACTTTTGCACGTCTATCACTCGTTGTTTATAACTTTCGTCCTTAATTTGAGAGAAACTGGCCATATTCTCTTCCTCTACTTCGTACATCCTGGACAAAGCATCGGGCAATTCATGCTGCTTGCCTTTTCTGTGGACAACATGAAAGTCCCACTGCTGCAACTCCAATGCCCATCTGGCCAATCGACACGTTGGGTCCTTCAAGTTACGGAGATATTGGAGTGCAGAGTGGTCCGTTATGACGATGAACTTATAGCCCTCCAGATATGGGCGGAGTTTCTTGATGGACCACAGAATGGCAAGGCATTCTCGCTCAGATGTGTTGTACTTGCGTTCCGCATCAGTGAGCACTCGGCTCATGTATGCAATTGGGTGCTCCCCGTCATCATGTACTTGGGCCAGTACTCCTGCTATCGCCGTGCTGCTTGCATCAGTCTGTACGATGAAGGGTTTACTGAAGTCCGGTCGAGCCAACACTGGGGCTTCAGTAATAGCTCTCTTCAGTTTCTCAAATGCTAATTTTTGTTCCTCTTGCCATATCCATGGTTGTCCCTTATGGAGTAGCTTCAACAGTGGTACTTTTATCTCCGAGTCATTGTCAATGAATCGGGCGTACCATCCAACCATTCCGAGAAATCGTCTCAGCTGTTTTGTGTTGGATGGGGCCGGATAACTTACCACTGGAGCAATCTTCTCCGGATTTGGTCTCAACCCTTCTTTGTCCACCACATAACCTAAGTAGGCCACTCTTGCACAACAAAACTCGCATTTCTCCTTGTTTATTATCAAACCTGCATTGTCCAATTTTCTCAGCACTACTTCTAGCCATTTGAGGTGGTCTTCGAACGTTTGGTTGACGATGATGATGTCGTCTAAATAGCCAAAGACAATTGGTTCGAACTCTGGTCCAAATAAGTTGTCTATCAATCTTTGAAACGTCATTGGTGAGTTGGTCAGACCAAATGGCATTTTCTTAAATTGATAGAGGCCCGACCCTGGGATTGCGAAAGCAGTATACTTCTTCGAAGAGGCTTCTACTGGGACTTGATTATAGGCCCATTTCAAGTCTATCTTCGTTATGTAGTTTGCTTGTCGCAATTTGTCCAATATCGAGTCCATACTAGGTAAGGGGTAAGCATCCTTTTTGGTCAACTTGTTCAAATCTCGATAGTCGACGCAGAATCTTGGATTTCCATCTGATTTCTTGATGATAACGGGTGCACTGCACCACGCCGAAGCTGACTTCTCGATTACTCCTTCCCTTAGCATGCGTGCTACCTCCTCCTGAGCTATTTTTAGCATTGGGGGGGATAAACGCCTCAGCCGATGTTTAAAGGGCTGAGCGCCTTGGACATCGATGTGGTGTTCGGTCAGTTCCCACGGTCCGAACTTTTGCTCCGGGGAGATGGCCCGTTCTATCACTTCATCCACCAACTTCCTCTGTTCTTCGCTGATTTCGCTGATCCCACCGCATATCGCGTCCGAGTCATTTCTCTTGGGGAAGAACTCATCAAAGACGGATTGCAGCTGGGCATATTCATCTCTTTTCAAGCTCACAACACTTGCGCATTCTACCGTCACGTCTGCTTTCCGATTTTCATCCTCTGATATGAATGGATGCCATGGTCCCTTCCTCGCTCGCCAATTATTTTCTGATCTTTGAGTATCTATCTCAAAGAGGTTTATGAAATCGGCTCCCACAATTAACTGGTGGTGAGAGAGAAAGTCAGCCGCTTTCCATTTCATTTTCTCTTTCGTTCCGTCAATGGATATTATCATCTCTAAATATCCTAACGTTTTAGCTGGTACGGGAGTCATAGGCATTTTCAACATAGTGGTTTTCCCTCGAAGTTTTGCTTTGTACTGCTCCGCTATTTGAGGGCCTACTATGGTTACTTGCGCACCCGTATCGAAGAGGGCTGCATAGTCCACTCCTCCAATTCGGACTTTGATTAAGTTACGATTCTCGATCATTGTCCCAGCTATATTCACTTCTCTGCGCTCGCACATTCTTGACGTTTTACACACGTCATCTCCCCCTCCCTGAACCGGACGTACTCCGGAAGGTGCGTCTGATTCGGTTCCAACACCACACTCCACTCGCACATTATTAGGTGGGCCCCTCCCGTCGCCATCTAGGTTTAATCCCTTTATCTGGGCAAGTAGATTACTAAGGTCTTGAAGAGATATCTTCTCGTCGCGATCCTGTAGTTCTAAGGTGCCTTGTGTTGACTTGAAGTTGGCTCCTTGTTTACAGCTGGAGTTGGGAAAATATGCTGAATGTAGCATTGCAGGTCTGCCTTTCACCTCAGTTAAGATCGGCGATATGACACGGGCGTCCCCTGTCGGTTCGAACGAATCTTGTTTTTTTTTACTCACACCGCCACGAATTAACTGTTCGGATTGAGCTGTCTCAATCGGCCAATTAAATTTAGTTTCCCTCCCCTGCCGGTTTTTACTCTGCTGGCCGAAATCGGCTGACCGATTCGGATACGCAGAGTACCAGTCCCTACTCTCCACGCATACACGTCCCCTCCTCACTGCTTGGCAATCGCACCCCTCGAATGATCTCGTGTCTGCGGGGAAGTCGCTTGAGCCCCACGACTCCCCGCCGCTCCGTTTCCCTGAACTCTCTGAAAAATCCCATGGCAATTAGGGCAGTTGATGGCAAGGGCTCCTGTTTGGCCACACAACATACACTTCAGAAGAGACTCTGGCCGTTTGCGTGGGCAAATTGAGCTCATGTGGCCCTGCCCTCCACACCTAAAGCATTGCGTTTGTGGGCAATTGCTTGCGCGATGTCCCGTTTCACCGCACGTATAGCAGGCTCCGATGAACCGATTTGCCATGGGTGGTGCGCCACTCTGACCAGCCACAGGGTTGGGACTGTAATAATTATTTCCCATTGGTCTCACGAAGGTTGTTGCTTTTGACTTCGGCGGTCCATGTGTGACCACCTCAACTGGTCTGCAGGTATCAGCCGGCGCAGTGGGACTTCCGTGTCCCTCCTTCACTTTCCTGTCCCCGGCCCTATCCGTTTTGAGTGCCGTTTTCTCAGCGGGTTCCAGAATAGCAGAAATTTTTGCACTGCTCTTTGATGACTTCACTGCATAGTCGGTCTTAGTGAATGCCGCTGATGGGATAAGCGAATCCTTAGCTCGTCTCGGAGCTTGATATTGCTCGTTCTCTAATAGGCGTTTTTCGTACTTGCGGCCCTTCTTAATTATCTCCTCTAGACTATCAAACTTTTTCCCTTTTAATTCGTTCCCATAGTCGGGGTGTATCCTTGTTAACGCGATTTTAACCAGTTTGCGTTCGGATAGCCCTTTCTTCAGGTGTTGGTTAATATGCCGTAGACTCCCGATGTACGAAGCAATTTTTTCTCCCTCCGCCTGAGTTCGGTGGTTCAACTCATCTAAGACCTGCTCCTTAGTCAGTTCAGTTATATACCTATCTTTAAAGGCTTGTTCGAATCTGCGCCAAGATGTGAAGTATTTCTCCGTAGCCTCGAACCAATCAGCTGTCTCATTCTTAAAAGTGAATGATAAGCTTTTTAGAAGATCCTTGTCGGTTACTTCTAGGTTCCGCCTGATGGTGTTTAGCGTCTTTAGGTACTGTCGGGCGTGACTCGACGAGTCCTCTCTGAATTCTAACTTCCAATTCTGAAAGGCCTTAGTGCATCTGTCTCGCATCTTGCTCTTGGCGTTCGACGTTTTCCTACTGTTCCTCTTTCTCGTGGAATTCTTCTTCTTGTCTTTCTCTTTGCCACTGTTGTCATCCTTTACCTCCTCCTCGCTCTCGTCTGAGCTGTTAGGGGAGCCCTCGTCAGAGTCGTCTGACGGCTCGTCATCTGAGGACGAATCAGAGGAGGACGATGAGGATGAAGAAAAACTCGAGGATGATTGGTCCTGTCGTTGGTTGTTTTTTCTCTTGTTGGGCGAGTATTTCAAAACTGTAGTCGTTTTCGTTCCATCCTCTTTCCCCACCGACGTGTCAGCTAGCAGTTGGGTCAACTTGGCAATTTGCTGTTCCTGTTTTGCAGCAATTTGTTTATACCGGCTTAATTCTTCGGTGAGTTCAACCACTTTCGCTGTAACGACCGACTGATCTTTGGCGGAGAGCGATTCTTGCTGATCCCTTTCTTCAGTGGCGATAATCCCTTTATCTTCCTTCTTCGCTTTGGAAGATTTATCCTTCGCTCCTTTAGGTGGTCCAGATACTGTCTCTTCATCCGGGAAGAGTACTTGCAGAGAGGCTGCCAACGAAGGGTTGCTATTCGCTCCCGCGAAGTCTAGGTCCCCGTACCAGGGAATTGTCGTTTTCGGAAATTTCCTGATGACCTTAGATCGAAAGAGTCGTTCTCTCTGGGTAGCCGGTGGCCCTACGGTGGAGCATTCACTTGCTTCCAATTCTTCCACGACCTCAGATAAGCTTAAGGCTTGGATGGCCCTAAATTCTTCTTCAATGTTACCCGTCCGCTTCAACGCTCTCATGTCTCTTGTGTAAGTCTCCAAGAGTTGTTTGTCGTCCATTTTTATTCGTTATTGGTTTCAAATACTAATAGATATGTGTTAACTCCTTTGAATCACGCTAGTAGCCCTAAATGACCTAATCTAATCTAATAACGTATAGAAAGAAAAGAAAATGGCTTAAATTTATTAACTGGCCCAAACTTCCCTCTATCTATCTAATAATTCCAAATAATTTCGTAACTCACGGTTTAGACGCCTAAATAACCTCCACGTTCAGAAGTCCCCTTAGATATCCTTTATCTCAATTCCCATCTACTTAGCATTCTTTACAAGAAATCGGAGGACAACACATTATCCCTCCCTTAAGGATTCACAAACAACAGAAAACAGACAGAATACAGTAACAAATAGAAATTGCCTTTCAAGAAAACAGTAAACTCGTCACATCTGAAATTCGATTGAACACACACACACACACTTCCCCTTTTTTTTCAAAATTTTATGACAACACTTTTCACTTAACATCGCGCCTATCACTCGAAGGGCCCCACGTTGGGCGCCATTTGTGACACGCGGTTTGATACTCCCTGTGGAGTATGCCCCAACACCGGCGCACAACTTGGAACTTCACTCGGCTTGATTAAGGGCGCCAGGTAAGCTACGACGCTTACCGCCGGGAAGTCCCGCACTGGTCACGGCTCCTGATGCACGAGTTCGTGGGTCGCCTCAGCCTCCCGCGGACATTGCCTGGATAGCAGCGTGAGTTCTCCTTCTCGGAGGAGGTCCTCGAGTGACTGCTGCCTTGGGGCCGGCAGGCGCTCCTGGTCCGCTGACCCGCGCCACTCGCTCGGCCCGTACACGGCGAATCTACACTGTTCCTCCGCGCTCCTTCGCTCACGCGGCCCGCTGGCCCACACCACCACCGCACCAAATTTCACAGCCGACGCTGGCCTCTCGGCGTCGCTTGCACTTCACATCCCTCGCGATCACGGGTTCCTCGCTAACACTCCCGCCTCGCGTTCCAGTCCGCGCCGGAATCCTCCCTCGATCCCCCCACGCGATCGGTGTCTCCCCTCTCTCTCCCTCGCCCTCGACCACACGTCACAATTAACAAAAATATTATATACCCATGGCAACGTACGTTTCACTCCGTGTATTGTTTAACCATTCAATTTACGCACGCTGTCTCTCAGTCGGCGTGATTGTTAAATACGAAATGGATCAGAAAATTAACAAAGGAATTATATACCCATCGCAACGGACGTTTCACTCCGTGTATTGTTTAACCATTTAATGTACGCACGCTGGCTTTCCGTCGGCGTGACCGTTAAACACGAAATGGATCAGAATGGACGGGCACCTGACTGCCACGTCACAAGTGTGAGTGTCCTTTTACGTGTTATCTGTTTTATTCTGTGTTCTATTGTGCCGTCCAGAAGTTATATTGCTCTCGTGAGCACTTCCGCATCATCGATATATATATATATATATATATATATATATATATATATATATATATATATATATATTTATTTATTTATTTATTTATTTATTTATTTATTTATATATATGAAGAAGGGATAGCCTACAAATGGAGAGCACTTTGAAGGGGACAAAATCGATGTAGACTAAATTTTGCAAAATAAAGTTTTCAATGGTCTCAGTTCGGGCATTTATTGGACATACTTCGTCATACATCTATCTCCCTTCTACCTTCGAGGGTAATTAAGTGGGTAGCAGCTATTTGTAAAAGAAATACTCTAATTCCTGCCCCTTTATTTCATATTACGGCAACCCCTCGTTGGCTCTCGTCCCCGCCGCTGCATATCACTCAATAATTATCACTCGAGCAATCCCCGCTATCCTTCCTAAAACATCTACGAGGGTCATCCGGAAAGTAGTACCCGTTCGTGCCGCATGAAGTGCTGACGATGCGAGTAGCCGCTGGACGAGGTCAGATAGCTTCAGTGGCTTGTCTGCCTTCTCTGAGCGAAGTTGCGTGACGCTAGCATTGCCTGTGTTGTTTCTGTGATTGTTTACAATGTTTAAAAAAATTGAGAACGCCGCCAGTTGTGAAGTGAGGGCAGTGATTAAATTCCTCAATGTAAGAAACGTTCGCCCATGTGATATTCATCGCCAATTAAAGGAGGTGTATGGAGACAATGTAATGGACGAGTCGTCTGTTCGGCGGTGGTGTCGCAACTTCAACATGGGGAGGGGGAACACACACGACGATGAGCGTTCGGGGAGACCGTCTGTCATTACAGACCAACTGGTGAGCTCAGTTGACGAATTCGTGAGGAACGATCGGCGCGTCACAATTGATGACATCTGTGAGCATTTTCCCAATGTTTCTCGAACAATTGTTCATGAAATTGTTAAACACCATCTGCATTATGCAAAAATTTGTGCAAGATGGGTCCCTCGCATGCTTACAGATGAGCACAAAACCAAGCGTATGGCTGCAGCACTGACGTTTTTGGGACGTTATTCTGATGAAGGAGACTCTTTCTTGACTCGCATAATTACTGGTGACGAAACATGGGTTTGTTATGCATCACCTGAGAGTAAACGACAGTCAATGGAGTGGCATCATGCTCATTCACCAAACAAACCAAAACAATTCAAGACAGTTCTGTCCACCAGGAAACTCATGGCAACCATTTTCTGGGATCGACGAGGTGTATTGCTTATTGATTTTATGGCCCGTGGAGACACTATTAATGCCAATGCGTATTGTGAAACATTAAAGAAATTACGGCGGGCAATACAAAATCGGCGGCGAGGTCTATTGTCTACTGGTGTCATTCTCGTTCATGACAATGCCAGGCCTCATGCAGCTGGGATAACACAAAAACTTTTGCAGCAATTCAAATGGGAAACTTTGGACCATCCACCGTATAGCCCGGACTTGGCCCCTTCAGATTTTCATCTCTTTACAAAGCTTAAAGACTTTTTGGCAGGAAAAAGATTTGACAGCGATGAAGAACTTTCAGAAGGAGTGACCCTGTATCTCAATGAGCTGGCGGCGAAGGACTATGCAGCAGGAATACAGAAAGTTGTCACACGTTATGACAAATGCCTTAATTTGCTTGGAGATTATGTTGAGAAGTAGTTTAAAGTATCCTCTTTCAAATAAAATTTTTTATGTTTGTTAATATTTACTTTTGTGTCTTTATTTCACGAACGGGTACTACTTTCCGGATGACCCTCGTATATTACCTCTTTCCATCTCTAACTTAATATTCTATAATATGCCGGTCCTCAACATTGTCCTGACGTTCCATATTCCTATTCTAACCACTTTCGTATTCTTCCGCGTCTTCTGTCCTGCTTCTTTTGATTTTGCTTTGCAAGGTTTTCGTGAAATGACGACCCCATTATCTATATTTTCCACCATGAAAATCATGAGAATACGACTACCTTTCGTTTGGCTCCTAACCTTCGACCTTTGGGTGACCTTAAAAGGAGTGATGATCATTGCTTCCGTCAGAACAGCTCTAGGGGTCATCGAAACCCACAAGCCCTTCCACTTCACCGCGTAAAGGTTGTACTCTGTTGCAGGGGATATACTACCTTGATCAAAAGGTTCCCGGAATAACCACCGTGTGGCGCTCCCATCGTTCCGATTTGAGTTCTGTTTTTTTTTGTTAAATTGGTACATCTGTTGTTGATATTCCCTTTAACTCTTAGTGTCATAACTTGACATTTGCAAAAGTTAAGTTGCCAAGAGTACATCTATCTCTGTGTGTGTTGGCGATTTTTTACAATTGCAGAAATGGATTTAAATTTGTAACAACGAACTTGTATTAAATTTTGCGTAAAAAACGGATTTAGTGGCGCACGGACGTTGGAAATGTTGGAAAAGTGTTTCGGCAACGATTCTCTAAAAAAAAACGGTCGTTTACCAGTGGCACGAGCGGTTCAGAAGTGGTGGTGAGTCAATCGAAGATGATGAACGCAGTGGCAGACCATCGACATCGAAAGTCGGTGAAAAAATTGATAAAGTAAAAGAAATGTTGGTCAATAACCGCAAATTAACCATCAGAGAAATAGCGGAGGACTTGAACATTGCCTATGGATCCGCCCAAGACATTGTGGTTAATGATTTGGGTTTCCGTCGTGTAGCAGCAAAGTTGGTGCCAAAAGACCTCAATTTCATGCAAAAAAGAGACCGTGTTGACGTCGCAAAAGACATGATTTGCGAGGATGAATCCGATCCCACATTCATCAAAAGGATCATTACTGGAGACGAGACGTGGGTTTATGAGTACGACACGCAATCCAGACATCAGGCAAGTGAATGGCGTTCACCAAATGAGCCGAGACCAAAAAAACCACGTCGTTTTCAGTCAAAAAAGAAGGCAATGCTGACGGTTTTCATGGATTACAACGGTGTAGTGCATCATGAATTTTTGCCAGAAGGCCAGACAGTAAACAAAGAGTATTATTTGGGCGTTATGAGACGTTTGCGTGAAGCAATTCGCGGAAAGAGTCCAGAAATCGTCGCACAGTGCGTCGAGACCGTCGCACAGTGCTATCATTATTCGTAATTTTTTGACGAAAAATGCAACAAATACCATCCAACAGCCACCGAATTCACCTGATTTGGCTCCCTGTGACTTCTTTCTGTTCAATCGAGTTAAAAAACCATTACGGGGAACGCGTTTTAGCAGCCGAGAGGAAGTAATGGAAAAATCGCAGGAAGCACTGATGGACATACCGAAAACCGAATATAAAAAATGTTTCGAGGATTGGATCAAGCGCTGGCATAAGTGTGTTGCAGTCGATGGGGATTACTTTGAAGGGGACAATATAGATTTAGATGAATAAACTTGTATTTTTAATTTTCTGAATAAATTCCGAGAACTTTTTGATCAAGGTAGTGTATATATATATATATATATATATATATATATATATATATATATATATATATATATATATATATATATATATATATATGTAACACTTTTGTGAAAGTCTCACGGACGTGAATAATAATGTAAATGGAATTAGCACTGGTAGACAAAGACAAAAAACAGAAACATATATAAAGAGAGAAACTCACTCGGTATCGAATTTTCGGTGGTCCACATAATCTTTCTCAAGGAAAAGAAGGACAGAGTTCTGTTCCAGGACGGTCGAAGTATCATGACAATATGGCACTCTTCTATTCTCGGTGTTGCCCTTTCCTTGATTGGTTCCACGTTGTGCTTCGTAGTGTTAATTTTCAACCGCAGTTTTTTAATTCTCATTAATCTCTTCTTTTTTAGAATTTTTTATAGCATTATAACTAATAAAAGAGCTCCGCGACATTTGATAAATCAACTTTCAGGTATTACCATTTAACATTGTTGTTTGTATGACTAATTGTTATATGTTCCTCGAAAGCTCTAGAGAAATCCGCTTATGATTGTTGTAACCGCTTTCTTCCTATTTCCATGGAAGTCCATATTTACTAATGTCTTAACGTTATTTCGTATTTTGTGGATGAATAAAACGTAGCTGATCAATAATACTATGTCCTTGTTGTTGAGATGAGTAGATTGTTGGGCGGACTTTCTTATGATTTCCATGGAGAAGTGCGTCGTTGGGTGTTAACATAAATTGTTAGATGGTGATAAATTAGTAGATCTGGGTAGATTATTACAACGAACTAATTTGGAATTAAGTGGATTAATGTACAGTTCATTTATGTTTAAAAACGCGGTTGTTGAACAAATATTCATTCACATAGAAATAGACATGAAGAAAGGGGATAGGAACACACATAAAGGACGAAAACAGGAGAGGTGGGGAAGGCGGGATTTCGTGTTTGAATGTGTATTTGGCCAATGTGGCTCGTCTCTTCTTCTGGCTATGCGTGCCATGAAACGTACCGTTCCGTTCCTGTCCTCTATGATGCCGTATGCTTGATAACCTACTGTCCTTTCTTCTTGTGTGTATTGTCTATTTCTCCTCTGGTGGGTGAAACAGCTCCCTAACGCCATCTCTGGGCCAAGCAATCGGAGCAAAGGGGCGCTTTAAAACATCGCAGATCTCAGCGTAAATTATATTTCCTAAATAGCTTAATTGGTATATATATATATATATATAATCTTGAAAATGACGCTCTCCGGCGAGGTACAAACACTAAGATAATAAATATTACACACACAGAAACATAAAAGAAGGACACTTACAGTAGATATTTACGTTTCGAAGGCACGGATATATATATATATATATATATATATATATATATATATATATATATATATATATATATATATATATATATATATATATATATATCGGTGCCTTCGAAACGATATATATGTATATATATATATATATATATCGGTGCCTTCGAAACGATATATATGTATATATATAAATATATATATATATATATACCCATGTTCATCAATAGGGTGAGACAGAATGGACTCCTTGATTCTACAGACGAATGTAGAAAACCAACCAAGATATTTGAAAAAGGTTTATTTCCTTAAAACTAAATTCAATGCCATTCGAGCTGATTTCCACGTGACGAGGCGCCATCAGCATTTTTTTTGGTGCGTCGCGGATCACCGAACGGGAGTGTGCGATGCGGCTGGAATTTAATTACACCGGCGGACACAAAAGGGGTGGATTCTGCTCATTTTGCAACCCTTCGATACTATAATCTCCCTCACCCCTTCCCTCTCCTCCCCCCATAATCTGTGTCATCCCCCTCGCTTAATCGAACGCGGATTGAAATCCTCCAACCCACGAAAACGATTCCGTCTCTCTCCAACCCTTTTACACCGCATTAGGGAACACCCTCGTACGGGGGGCGAAGGAATTAAGAAAGAAAAACAATCGCACACGAAATGGGAGACGAGAGGGAATTCCCGGGGAATATATACGTGCACGTAGTCTGTGCAATAAATGCGCGAACTGGTGCAATCTGGCGGCAATGACGCGGATTATACCCCCGCCCACTAGCGGCGCTAGTTGCCCGAGACCCAATGAGCCGTCTGTGCTTGGCGGATCGTCGAGCTGTGCGTATGGTGCCAGTTGTATTAGTTTCCGTTATCCTTGTTTGTACTGCCTATCGAAAATGCAAATTGACGAACCGAATTTAGGAAATTCAAGGGTGCACATTGTTTTAACCGAACATTTGGGATTTTAAAAATTTGTGCAAAAATCGTGAATATTCGACATCGATTGTTCGACAGTTTCTGGCAAATCATTCAGTCACCTCGATCCTTGATCATCCTCCTTCTTCGCCAGATCTCTCGCCCCCTGCGACGACTTTTTCCCATTCCCAAAATGGAAAAATGTGATTAGGGGACATCACTGGGAAGATGTGGAAGACACAATAAAGCAAGAAATGGTGAAAAAACTAAAAAGCCTAATTACTGCCGAGATGACTTCCAAAGAGTGCTTTTTATGCAGTGGAAGAGAAGATGGAATAAGAAAGGATAGCCTACGAATGGAGAGTGCTTTGAAGAAGGGGACAAAATCGATGTAGACTAAATTTTGTAAAATAAAGTTTTTATGGCATCGGTTCGCGTATTTATTGGACAGTCCTTGTTCGTGTACATATTCCTGTATCTAACGACAATTTTGAAAATTATCTTCTTTTCCGCTGTATATAAAGAACCCTTGGAGCCAGTCCTCGGCAGTAGTTAGGCGTTTTAGTTTTCTCGTCGTTTCTTGTTTTATTGTGTCTTCGACATCTTCCCAGTGATATGTCCCCTCATCACATTTTTGCAATTTGGGAATGGGAAACAGTCGCAGGGGGCGAGAGATCTGGCGAATAAGGAGGATGATCAAGGATCAAGGTGATTGCAATTTTTGCCAGAAACTGTCGAACAATCAATGTCGAATATTCACACATTTTGGAAATAGGAAAAAGTCGTTGCCGGGGGGCGATATCTATAACAATAAGGAGGGTGATCAAGGATGGAGATTAAATTTTTTCATTCACCATCCTTTGTTTTTTCGAACAATCAATGCTGAATGTGCAGGTGCATTGCCATGGTGAAGGATCCATCCATCGCCTTGAGTCAAATTTGATCGCACACGACGCACGCGATCTCTCAAACGCTGGAGAACTGTGAGGTGGAACTTCGAAATTTACGGTAAGGACAAGAGACCGTACACGATCAATGTCGTCGTCAACAAGGTGGTCGTCCCGGCCTGGCATCATCCGCGGCGTCTTGCAGACAATCTTCAAAACGCTTAATTCATTTGAAAACGGATGTTTTCTTATTCAGAGCATTATCACCGTAAGCAGCTGTCAACATTTCAGTAATTTCTTGATACATTTTTACCGCACTTCACGAAAACACTTGACGTTGATTCGTTGCTCCGTGATTTCCTCAATTTCAATTTTCGAAAAACAGAAAAAACAAGGACAACGGAAACTAACCATACTTGCACCAAACGCACAGCTCGACGATACGCCAAGCACCGACGGCTCATTGGGTCTCAGGCAACTAGCACCGCTAGTGGGCGGGGCAATGGCCGCCGGATTGCACCAGTTCGCGCCTTTATCGTAGGTGCATACACGAACAAGCAGTGGGCAGTGTGATCGACAGGTGCATTATCACGTGGTCGTGCATTAGTCACGAATCGTTTCGCTAACAATACGGACGTTTTTTTGTATTGTTCCAGGCACACGGCGTTGAATTTGAAAGCGCTACTCATCGTTGATCGTTTGATCTTGTGGCATGAAGTCATGGTGCACTGTGCCGTTGAAATCTAAGGAGACAATCAAACAAAAGTCCACGAATTCTGCGAACGCACCGCGTATGCTCGCAATTTGAAGTTGGAGCGTAGTGTCGTCCTTTTTTATTTCACTGACATTTGAAAATTGAATAATTTGGCTTTTCCGCTTCAAATTTTTTATTCTATCGACCTAGGTTTCGTTATGGTATAACATCAGCAGGTCTAATTTATTTATTAAGTTGTTTCAGTTTCAAATGTCAATGTGATGATTTTCCTCCAAGTTACGCCAGAAACCGTTTTATTCATTTCACTGTTTATTCCTTCATTAATTTTCTCATTTTCACGTATTTATTTAGTCCCTTATTAGTGTTCACTTGTTTCTCTGGTTCCTAAGGCCGCAGTAACCTTGATTCATGGGGCGTGACTTACTTCCAAACGGTGCTTAAGAGATGGTTGTTGAAGCAAGAAGGCAGTGCCGCGTAGATTGGACGCACCTTGCGAGATGTGGGCGTGGGGTGGGGAAGGTGGAATGGACCGGAAGAGAAGCAGCATGAGGGAGGGGAGAAATCCACGGGAGGGAAAAAGTTGGATGCGGAGCATTTTGATTGGCGATGGAATGCTGTCAGGTACAATACTAATTTTATATTACGAGAGCAGTTTGAAAATTTCTTGGAATGGAATAGAAATAGACGACTTTTCTCAGTGAAACGTTTTTGTTTTTCAGTGTAGTCTCCCCATACGCTCATGCACTTGGTCCAGCGGTGTTCCGATTGTCTTTCCTTTCTCGAAAATTAGATTCCTTCGAGCCTGCAAAATATCATCCGTCTACGACTTCGGGTGTCTGTTCTTTGTTTGAAGGGAATCTCCGATCACCAAGGAAACCTTTGAGCTTGGGTAAAACATGGAAATTTTATGGAGCCAAATCAGGTGAATTAGGGGGGTTTGGCAACAATTTGTGTCTTAGTTCACGTATTTATGCCATTGCAACGACACTTGTGTGTGGACGCGCATTGTCATGATGAAAGATGGCTTTCTTCCTTCTAAAACGTGGCCTTGTTTCGTGTATTTTTTATATTTGGTCCAGGAGGTTAGCATACTATTTTCCAGTAATTGTTTGACAAGTGGGAAAAATCTGTCAGCGGAATCCCTTTCGCATCCCAGGATCACTGAGGTCATCACCTTTCCGGCCGATCGTAATGCTTTTACGTTCTTTTTTGGTGGTGAATCAACATGCCTCCACTGCTTTGACGGCCACTTTGTCCTTCGAATATAGTAGTGGACCCAAGTTTCATGTATGGTCTCAAACCTTCGCAGAAAATCTTGTTGGTTGCTTTTAAAAAGGCTCAAACCTCGTCCGGAAATATCCATCCATCCACGCGTTTGAGATCCTGCGTCAAAAGTCGCGGCACCCATCTAGCAGACAACTTCCTCATATCCAATTCCACTGTTAAAATTTGACATGCACGCTCAGATATCACAGCTTCAGAGATTTCCCGAAATTTCAGTCGGATATCCTCCATGGCCATTTTATGCACTTTTTCAATAATTTCTGGGGTATTGGCCAGGCGTTTTGGTCGACCACTACGCCGATCATCATCTAAGCTGCCTCGACCAAATTTGAACTCATTTGTCCACTGGGCAACAGTTGATAATATGAAAGAGCGGCGTCCCACAGAATGTCCTGAAAGTAGGCATGAATTTCTTTTTATACCTTTCTTTACAAAGTATTTAATCACTCCTACAATCTCAATTTTTTCCATCTTCACAAATCCCTACATGGGAACAACAATAGAGAGGTTTCCGCACCACAGATCTTTTCCCCGAGCACTGACGCGTTTGCTCATTAAGTATTACTACGCGGGAAACTCGTTGCGCTAGTGCTGACATTTGGTGAGGATTTCGAGAACTTTTCAAACCAAGCTCGTACTATCAGAGCGGTGTGCGAGTTTTTCACATGAACAGGATAGCTGAGGGTCACTTCTTCGTTCCCTTTGCCGCCAAAGGGTTTTCCAGAATTATTCGAAAACTCTCACGAAGCTTGGGGGCACGAGCAGAGTCATTAGCCCAGCATTCGAACAATTGGAACGTAGAAGTTTCAGAGCATGAAAATAAATCTCATTGATTGGGACTCGAAACGGAACTCACTTCTGCCCGATTCTAATAGGGCACTTTGGTAGCTCAATTGTTCCAAGTAATCTATCGGAAATCGAGGGAATCCAGGTTCGAATCCTGGTGAAGGCGAAATTCTTGTATTTTCAATGCGTATCAGTGCATGAAATTTGCGGTATCTCCGGCAATTCTTTGAATGCAACCGACTGCATTATCACGCCCCATTCTCCGCTTATCCCATCCGAAGATCTCATTATAGTATCATTCATTTTCCATGTGTAACCGTATCACATTTACGCTAAAGAAAGGTTTCGTCAACTTCAAGTAAAAATCTACGTTCATGTGTTCCTCTCAGTCGGGTAACTGTAATCCCAGACAGGATAAGACATATTTGGCACATTGGATCTATTTACTCAACGGCCATTTCTTCTCTCGTGGTTCTTTAAGGGAATCTATGTTTCCAATTTCACCACCCATACTATATAACAATTGCGCTGTGCCACTGTTGGGTCTGCATGATATGGAATGTCTGCCATTTGATTCACACGATATCGTAAGCGGATAATCAGAAGTCATTAATGAAAAATCAGCACGGCTTCCGAAAGAGTAGATCCAGCGACACACAGCTTTTTGTGCTTTTTGTTCATAAAATTCTCATTTCGGAAGACAGCAATGCTCCAGTTGACGCAATTTTTCTAGATTTTAAGAAATCCTACGACAAAGTAATTCATAGTGACTACTCGCAAAGATAGAAGCATATGTCATAGATAAAAATATTCTGGGTTGGATTTAAAGAATTATTGAATTCACGGGTTCAAAGAGTAGTGAAAGATGGAGTTATCTGAAATGCAGTATTAGTTACTTCAGGTGTTCCTCAGGGAAGTGTCATCGGATCCCTTTTATTCCTACTTTACGTTAACGACATTGACTCCATATTCACTAATTACTATTAGGTAATCAACCGTTTAAGGTAGGTTTTTGGATGGACACAACTATCAAATAAACATTTTGTGACTCCCCACCTATCAAACTAATCCAAATCAGGTCCCTCTTCCTCTCTGTGTACTTCTTTCCTCCCTTCATCCCGCCCTACATCCCTATCCTGTTCCTGCCCTTACCTCGCTTGCCCAACATTCTCCCCTCTATAGCGTCTGTTCCTCAGTGAGGCGGCTGCAATGGCGTCTGACCCCAGTGGGGCGGCCATTAAGTGATGGTGTCACGTTAAAAACACTATTGAGGAAGGCAACGGGAAACCACCTCAATTATTATTAGCAAGATTTTTATGATGGGCACTATAGATAATATGAGTCCTGGCAACTACGGGACTCGGCCCAAGAGGCCGTGTGTCGTGCCCGGCAGCGGGAGAGGCAAGGCTTCCGCGGTCGTCATCCCACGAAACCCTTGCACGGAAGAAATAACTTCAGCAGGACAGAAGACTCAGAAGAAGGCGAAAGTAGTTAGAATAGGAACCTGGAACGTCAGGACAATGTTGAGGAGAGGCAAATTAGAAAATATTAAGCGAGAGATGGAAAGAGGTAACATAGATGTTTTAGGCCTCTGCGAGGTGAGATGGAAGGATAGCGGGGATTATTGGAGTGACAATTATAGAGTAATATACAGCGGCGGGAACGAGAGCCAACGAGGGGTTGCCGTAATTTTAAATAAAGGGGTAGGAAGAAGCATAGTCAACATAGAGCAAGCGACAGATAGAATTTTACTCGTAGAGATTAAAGCAGAGCCGACGAACTTGGTCATTATTCAGGTATACATGCCACCGAGCAACCACAAGGAGGAAGAAGTCGATAGGATGTATGATGAGTTAGAGGATATCATCGCGAGTGTTCCTGCAGGGAAACATTTGATAGTGATGGGGGATTGGAATGCGACGGTAGGCGAAGGAAGAGATGGTGGTGAGGTGGGGGACTATGGGTTAGGCACGAGGAATGAACGCGGGGAGAAAGCAATTGAATTCTGCAGGAGACAGGGGTTAGTCATCACTAACACATGGTTTAGACACCACAAAAGGCGTAGGTATACATGGAAAATGCCAGCTGACTCAGAAAGGTATCAGTTAGATTATATTATGGTTAGGCACAGGTTTAGGAACAGTGTGATAAATTCGCACAGTTTCCCAGGAGGGGATGCGGACTCTGACCACAATTTAGTTATTATGAAATGTAACGTTCGTTTCAAGAAGATAAGGCAAGGGCGGCGGGTTAAAAAATGGAATATAGAAGCAGTAAATGAATTAACGAGGAAGGAGTATCAGGAGACTGTAGAGAAAATGATGGATGACGGTAAAGAACTGAGTACTATCGAAGAAAAATGGGAATGTATCAAGAAAAGGATATTGGAAGCCGCTAAAGACACTATAGGAACCGTTAACGGGAAAACAATAAGGAAACTATGGGTAACGGATGAGATGATTGCAAAGATGGATGAGAGAAGGAGATGGAAGAATGTAAACACAGAGTTAGGCAAAATGAAGTACAAAGTGTTAAACAATAAATTGAGAAGGGCCACAAATAAAGCAAAAGAAGAATGGTGGAAAACGCAATGCGAGGATATGGAAAGTTTACAGAAGAAGGGTGAAATTGGTGCTTTATACAGCAAGGTTAAGTTATTATCGGGAAGTAAGAAGGCAAGATCTGTGCTAACAGTTAAAGATTAGTGGGGTAAGATAATAGTTGAACCAGGGAAAATCCAAGAGAGATGGAAGGAATATATAGAAACACTATATGGTAAAGAACTTAGGCCGACAAGGTTAGACATAGAAAAGGAACATGACGTAGAAGAAGATAGCTTGGGTCCAGGCATACTCGACGATGAAATAGAAAGGGCATTAAAGGAGATGAAAGCAAATAAGGCAGTGTGGGTGGACAATATTCCTGTAGAAATGTTGAAATGGTCAGGGAAAGGTGGGGAGAAGGCCATATATGGACTGATTCGTAGTATCTATGAGGAAGGAATCTGGCCGGAAGATTTTGTGAGATCGGTGTTAGTTCCTATTCCAAAAAAGGCAAAGGCTTCGTCATGTGAGGATTACAGAACAATAAGTTTGATATCCCACGCAGCTAAAGTTATTCTCAGGATCATCAACAAAAGGATAGAGAGTAAGGCAAATGATTACTTAGGGGATGATCAGTTTGGGTTCAGGAAAGGAAGAGGTACGCGTGATGCCATTGCAGTAATGAGATCACTAGTCGAGAGGAATATAGAATACAATCAGGACGTTTTTGCCTGTTTTGTAGATTTCGAAAAAGCGTTTGATAGAGTGAATTGGGAAAAATTAATGCGTGTATTGCAGAAAATAGGAATGGATTGGAGGGACAGGAGACTGATCCGCAACCTGTACATGTCTCAGACTGCTCAGGTGCGAGTGGGGAACGGAGAGTCCGGATGGGCAGTGTTAGGAAGAGGTGTAAGGCAGGGTTGCCCATTGTCACCGGTACTGTTCAACGTATATGTAGAGGAAATGATTAAAGAGGCATGGGAAGAACTGGAGGTAGGAATGAAAGTCGGAGGGGAATTCGTAAAATCGGTTAGGTTTGCTGATGACCAAGCATTAGTTGCTCAGTCAGCCAAGGGGTTGCAAGCATTGTTGAGTGAATTGGAGGTTCAGTGCGATAAATATGGGATGAGAATCAATATTAGTAAAACAAAGGTTATGCGATTTTCCAGAAAGAAAAAGGCTAAGCTAAATATTAAAATAGGCGGGGAAAAAATAGAGCAGGTAGAGCAGTTTACATATCTCGGAAGTGTTTTGGACCAATACGGTCAGAGTGGTAGGGACGTAAGGAGAAGAATTGCGCTAGGCAATGAGGTTTTCTCATGGAGGAGGGAGTTGATGACGGGGACGTTGAGTAGGGATGTTAAGACAAGACTCGTAAAAACTCTGATATGTAGCGTAGCTATGTACGGCGCGGAAACGTGGTCGCTGAAGCAGGAGGATAGACGTAGATTGGAGGCTTTTGAAATGTGGGTGTTGAGAAGAATGGAGAAGGTGAAATGGACCGAAAGGAAAACAAATGAGGAAGTACTGGAGATGGTGGGTGAGGAGAGGGGTTTGTTGAGAGAAATCCTATGGAGGCAGGAAAAATGGATGAAAGGCGTATTGAGCGGTAGTGGAATGTTGAAGAGGGTAATAGAGGGGAGAATGTTGGGCAAGCGAGGTAAGGGTAGGAACAGGATAGGGATGTTGGATGGGATGAAGGGAGGAAAGAAGTACACAGAGATGAAGAGGGACCTGATATAGATTAGTTTGCTAGGTGGGGAGTCACAAAATGTTTATTTGATAGTTGTGTCCATCCAAACCCTACCTTAACCGGTAGATTACCTAATAATAATAATAATAATATATATATATATACACACATATATATACGCACACATATATACATTCAAACACGAAATCCCGCCATCCTTTTTTTAAACAAAGGAAACATCGCAAGCAAAAATGGCGAGAGAGGGTTGATAGGAAAAGGCAGGGCAATCCAATTATCATAATTGATTTCATAATAATAGGAATGAATAACCGCTGCCGGTAGTTGGCATCGCCCGCTCATTCTCACCGAATTTATTTTAGAACAACGAGGGTAGGTGAACTTTAGGGCCTGGGGAGTTGGAACTTTCCGAAAGAGCGACATTAAATGAGATCTCCATGGGGACACAAATCATCACTTAATACATTTCTCCTTCCTCGCGGATATTTAAGTTATAATTCTGACCTGAGTGGGTTAGCCAATTTCCTCCTTCGGCACTTTCCGTACGAAATGGGAGAGGGTGGGATGATGAAGATCGTAATTAGAGGTGATGTGAGGGTTACATCTACATCTACATAAATACCCTGCGAGCCACCAAAAAGGTGTGTGGCAGGGGGTGTAGCACCATGAGGGAAGGGTAAGGGTTAGGGGAATCAAATATAATCAACCGTTAAATATTAAAAAACTTGTATTTAAAGAACTCTCGTCCAACATTTTATGAAATCATTCTTCGAGAGGAGAAAGTATGTGAGAGAGAGAGAGAGAGAGAGATAGAGGGCTCACGAATGAGGAAAAATTTCGAGTCACGAACACATGGCGGACTGTGACGATGCGTGATTTTCCGCGAGTGTCCAGCCTTCTTCCCTCTCGACAATTCCGCCCGTGAATATTATAAACCAAAGGGAGGAAGGGGAGGAATGGCCCCGCGGGAGCCTTCCTTGCGTGTGTATTTATGAATTGGGTTTGAGATCTCGTCTGGTCGAGAGGGAGGGAAACGCAGTGCTCCCTCTCGACGGGAGTCGCAATGCACCGTTCATGCATACATAATTCCCCTCGGTTGCCTGCCAACGGGAGTGGAGATGTCGAGGGGTGGATGGGGAAGTTTTAATAGAAGAGGGAAGATGTAATCGTGGCTGTCACCAGGGGGAGGCGGTTCCGGGGTTGTAAATAAAGAAGGGGGGCCTTGTCGCCCACCCTCAGCCGCACACAAGGATGACTTCGAAATAATGAAGAGGGGCGTTGGAAAGGGGGTTACCTGTGATGAAAACGCATGTAATTACCCGAAAAAAATAAGCTTTTTCTCTTACCCAAGCCTCCCCTTCCCCTTCCACCGACAACCCCTCTCCCTTCCTCTCTCCCCCAACCTCCCTCGCTTCCAAAATTATGGCCGAAGCAAATGCAAAAGGCGCGCTTAAAAATTCCATCCCTCTCCGTCGAACCGCCTGCATGAGTTATTCATACTGAAACGTCGGCCGTGTTTTTTCCTTAACCCCCGCCCACGAGTTCCCTTCACATCTCTCCGCCTCTTTAGGCGTTGCAAGCCGGGGGCAAGAGGGAGTGTTTCTCGATTTCCTCATTGGACCGATTACGTAGGGAACATCGAGGGGGAGGAAGTTGCGAAAAAAACATCTTACATGCATATATATCTGGGTCACTCGCCTGCTGATGCTCCCAGTAAATCAGAGTAATTACCCTTGTCGATGAGCAAACAACAAGACCATCCAGAAAGTAACTTACGTTTTGAAATATGAAATATGGCCACAGAGGCAAGACAAAGTGTCATTACATATTACATTTAAAAGGCACATTCTTACACTATTTCTCTCCATACATCTTCATCTTCATCTACTTATTACCCCGCGTAGTTTCGTAGGACTCGGAAACTTGGTGGTTGAGGATATGTGGAGCTTGGAGGAAAATAAATTGACGGAAAGGAAAGCAAAGGATGAAATCATAGACATGGTAAGAGGGGAAGAGAGAAAGGGAAGCAGGATTGTAGGGAGAAATTCAAAGAAAAGAGATACTGAAAGAGGCAACGGGATGCTGTATACAATGATAAGTTAGTAGGGAGGATGATTGGAAAGTGAGGTGAAGGAACAGGGAATAGGAAACATTTTGGATGGAATAGAGGTTGCAGAGCTAAAGAATGAGGTGTTATACTACGGCATTTGAGGATACTTTGGTTAGCACTTACGAGTATGGCATTGAGTAGTACCAGGGTCAACCAAAAACGTACTCCTGCCCGCAAAGTCTGCTGTTTGAGAAATACGAGGGCTGTCCAGAGAGTAATCACCGTTGTGCTGTTAAAAATACCCTGGAATGGATCCAGAACATTTATTCTTTTCATCTCAAAACTAAACATCTCTGCTATTTTATATGGATATCCGACAAACAGATTTAATGAACATTTGCCGTATCTCTGAATAAGTTTCCCAATTCCTTCAGTTTTTAAATTCTGTGTCGCCTGAGACCGCAACCAACCGCAAGCGTTCGCATCTTGAAGTTCCTCCAGGGGGATCGGGATGGTGCGAAGGCTAACGTACAGGCTTCCCACCGCGAAGGCCCGGGTTCTAATCCTGGAGATGGCAGATATTCTTCAGTGGCATCCCGATCCCTACTTGAGGTACTATTTGGAGAGTACTTTGAGTGAGTACGCCGTCCGTCGAATGGGACGTTAAACTGCGGACCCCTTGGCGCCTTTCGCTGTTAGAGTAGGCTAATGCCGACGCCGGGTTTCTCTCTCCACCCTTCCTTTCCCACCCATCCCTAATGGCGTAAATGACTTCAGCTGCCGGTCGCCTCCCCAACAGAAACCCTGTGAATTGACATTATGGATTGTTGCGTTCACAAGTGATTTTTTATTGTTTGTAAATACACGTGATAAAACAAAGATGCTTGTTTTGTTGCTTCAGTTGATCGTGTGATTGTCGCTCATGTATTCCGCGTGGTTCATTTCTGGAACGGATCATTCATTACAGGTTGCCATAGGTTTCACAGCAAGAGTGTTTACTTTTAAGCCGTCAATCTATCAGCACCCAGTTTTTTTTTTTTAAATGAGGTCATGACTGCGAATTTTATGAAGATCTTGAATAAAAATATATCAAGGGGGATGGAAGCCGGCTTCATATAAATATTGAGGACGCCTCGATCTCTCTCTCTCTCTCTGTAGCAGAAGCGAGAACAGAGATGACCTTTGCAGTGAGCAGAAGGCAATTACTGCGTTGCGACTGGATGAAAAAAAGTTTTTTAAGCTATCAAAAAAATTTTATTAACAGCGTAGGACGTAAAACGAGGGTGTAAAAAAATGCGTTAGTCCTCTTTGCATTTTCGACTGCTTCCCAAAAGGCGATAAATGATGCAGGGATGTCGTCCTAGTTCCGGCTAACCGCATTTCTCTGTCCAGGGCGGAGGGAAAAAATCTGCATTCCGAATTGAGTGGAGGGAAGAAGAAAAAGGTCCGTTGAAAAAGTCGATTGATAGGATTGGTTCATTTAAGGCGTAGTGAATTGTATAAATGATACACCAGGAGAGAAAAAGGAAAAACGTCCGTGTTTTATTCATTTTTTATCCACTTCGATGAAGAATTCATGAACTTTGGCGCGGATTGGCCCATTAAGGATTTGAAAAAAAAAACTTTGTTATGGTGACATCTATGTCATATAATCGTAACAAAAAAAAGATCCACCCTAAATTTTTGCAAATAATAAAACTGCGATCGTTGAGGGAAAAAACATTAAATGAAATAAAATAGTAATAAATTCTCATTCCTTATGTCCCTGAGTGTATTAATATATTTATGGTTCCGCGTTATTTAAACAAAAAATATTACACCTCCCCCTAATGGCGAGGATAAATTGAGATTCTTTTCTGAGATTGGCTACATTTAAAATATATTTGCTCAAGCCGTAAAAGGGTTATTTTATTTTTAGTCAAAGTATCCAGTCTTGGAAAATGTCTTAAAAAACTCAATTTATCCTTTCCATCAATATCGCTATCCAGTCATCAAACCTTAAAAAATTCCATTAATTGAGAACGAAATTCGGACAATTATCTGAAGACATTCCGTTTCTTAAAAAACCTCTACATTATATAAAATATAATTCTGATTTCATAAAAAAAATTATCACCTTAAAAATAAATGTACACTAAAAATATAAATAAATAAAAACTTTAAAATGAAGGCAAAAACTAACGGCTTAAGAAAATATTGTTCAACATAGTCACTCCCCCTTATGAATAAGACAAAATAATCGCCAACAGGAAGGAATCTGGCCGGAAGATTTTGTGAGATCGGTGTTAGTTCCTATTCCAAAAAAGGCAAAGGCTTCCTCATGTGAGGATTACAGAACAATAAGTTTGATATCCCACGCAGCTAAAGTTATTCTCAGGATCATCAACAAAAGGATAGAGAGTAAGGCAAATGATTACTTAGGGGATGACCAGTTTGGGTTCAGGAAAGGAAGAGGTACGCGTGATGCCATTGCAGTTATGAGATCACTAGTCGAGAGGAATACGGAATACAATCAGGAAGTATTTGCCTGTTTTGTAGATTTCGAAAAAGCGTTTGATAGAGTGAATTGGGAAAAATTAATGCGTGTATTGCAGAAAATAGGAATGGATTGGAGGGACAGGAGACTGATACGCAACCTGTACATGTCTCAGACTGCCCAGGTGCGAGTGGGGAACGGTTCCAAGCGTTCATTGTCGGCCCATACGGGCACACATACACCGTCCCGGTGAGCGAAAACCCACCCTAACCGGTCATTTAACAAACAAGATAAAGCCATGACATTCCAAAAAAACATCTCATTCGTGTGCGTGTTGTTTGTGAGAGACGAGAAACTTATGATTTAAAGTAAGCTATGCTATAACAGAGGTTTACAATAGTGGTTGAAGCCGACAGGTAACGGCTCATTTAGAAAATAGGTTAAACTTGGCGGAGAAAAGCTATTACATGGCATACAATTTGAAAGAATATGTGTGAATTTGGAATATTGTCCGTACAGGTGGACTAAGGTGGAATACAAACTAGCACTAAGAGGAGAATGAATAAAACTTTATGGTAACAGACATAGGAAAGACTCATAGGCGAGTTACGTCCTTAGGCAGTGTATATGTATGCTTATAGTTGATATCGTAATCCCAGATGTCGGATAGCAGAGCATTTCCAGTTTTGCCGAGTCGCGAACGAAAGTTCGCGACCTGAGAGCGGATGAAGTCCGCGGCGGACGGAAGACGATGAGCGGCACGCACCTCGGCCATCCGCGTGAGGCGGCTAACCATTAACAAGCGCCGGATGGAGATGTTTTGTATTGTTTCGAGGTGTTTCCAAGAGTCCGGATGGGCAGTGTTAGGAAGAGGTGTAAGGCAGGGTTGTCCATTGTCACCGGTACTATTCAACGTATATGTAGAGGAAATGATTAAAGAGGCATGGGAAGAACTGGAGGTAGGAATGAAAGTCGGAGGGGAATTCGGAAAATCGGTTAGGTTTGCTGATGACCAAGCTTTAGTTGCTCAGTCAGCCAAGGGGTTGCAAGCATTGTTGAGTGAATTGGAGGTTCAGTGCGATAAAAATGGGATGAGAATAAATATTAATAAAACAAAGGTTATGCGATTTTCCAGAAAGAAAAAGGCTAAGCTAAATATTAAAATAGGCGGGGAAAAAATAGAGTGGGTAGAACTGTTTACATATCTCGGTAGTGTTTTGAACCAATACGGTCAAAGTGGTAGGGACGTAAGGAGAAGAATTGCGCTAGGCAAGGAGACTCCCTCCTCCAAGGAGGAGGGAGTTGATGACGGGGACGTTGAGTAGGGATGTTAAGACAAGACTCGTAAAAACTCTGATATGGATCGTAGCTATGTATGGTGCGGAAACGTGTTCACTGAAGCAGGCGGATAGACGTAGATTGGAGGCTTTTGAAATGTGGGTGTGGAGAAGAATGGAGAAGGTGAAATGGGCCGAAAGAAAAACAAATGAGCAAGTACTGGAGATGGTGGGTGAGGAGAGGGGTTTGTTGGGAGAAATCCTATGGAGGCAGGAAAAATGGATGAAAGGCATATTGAGCGGTAGTGGAAAGTTGAAGAAGGTAATAGAGGGGAGATTGTTGGGCAAACGAGGAAAGAGCAGGAACAGGATAGGAGTGTCGGACAGGATGTAGGGAGGAAAGAAGTACACCGAGATGAAGAGGGACCTGATGTAGTTTGGGTTGCTGGATTGGGTTTTGTTTTAGTGTAAGAAAATTTTTATTTGATAGTTGTGTCCATCCAAAAACCAACCTTAACCGGTAGATTACCTAATAATAATGCAGAGAATTGTGCATAAAAATGATACCTAGGGCGTAAGAAGTGATGTCATATTTTAGTGTAAACATATCGCGTAAACAAATATCTGGTTTGCAGTTTTAATTCATGTGAAATTTGATTGAATTTTCTAGAAATTTTCATATCATTATGGTTTGTTATTCAGGACCATTATCTTTTTCTTAGATGGAAGGAAAATATTGGATAATATTTGAATCTGGCTATGTCTATGGGTTTTTTAATTCCCTGCCGTTAAGGTATTGCAATCATATGGCCAGTTTAAGTATTTTGATCTTTTCGCGCCTCAACGGCGGTTTTTTAAGGAGGTCGAAAAAACTCCCTCTGGAGAAACGGCTGCATTGGATGCGACGGGGCCTATTTCCTTCCCACACGCAGTGAGCATTTAATGCGCAAAAATAAATAAACCACGAGAATAAAAATATGGTAAACTGGAGGGGACTGTACGGTGCGCCCAAAATGGCAGGCCTCAGCATGGATGTGTTCTATTCCCCGCTCATTCCTACCTCCAGTTCTCCCCATGCCTCTTTAATCATTTCCTCCACATATACGTTGAACAGCACCGGTGACAATGGGCAACCCTGCCTTACGCCTCTTCCTAACAATGCCCATCCGGACTCTCCGTTCCCTTTGGGAACGGAGAGTCCGGATGGGCATTTGGGAAGGCTTTGCGTGCCATGAAACGCACCGTTCCTATCCTTTATGATGTTGTATGCTTGCTAACCTACTGTCCATTCTCCTCTTGTGTTTGTCAATTTCTCCTTTGGTGGGTGTAACAGCTCCCTAACGCCATCTTCTGGGCAATGTTTCGGAGCACTTTGGCGCTTTATAAGATCGCAGATTTCAATGTAAAAGTACTCTTCCTCGATAGCTCAGGTGGTTTAGAGCATCCGCCCGGCAAGTGGAGAGATCCGGTGTTCAAGTCCCGGTCGAGGAAAATATTTTTACATTCGTGATCTGCTCACGTCCGCCATCCCCACCTCTTTTGTGTTTGTCCTTTATATGTGTTCCTTTACCATTTTCCTTATCTCTATTTCAATTTGAATGAATATTTATTCGCCATATGGCGGTATTTCGTGTTTGAATGTATATATATATATATATATATATATATATATATATATATATATATATATATATATATATATATATATATAAATTCACTGATAAGTCATAACAAACACAGAAACCAAAACACAAAAGAGGAAAAACTCACTGGTTCTCGAATTTTCGGTGGTCCCACCACCTTTCTCAAGAGGAATTAGGAACAGAACTCAGTTCTGTTCCTAATTCCTCTTGAGAAAGGTGGTGGGACCACCGAAAATTCGAGAACCAGTGAGTTTTTCCTCTTTTGTGTTTTGGTTTCTGTGTTTGTTATGACTTATCAGTGAATTTACATTACACGTTTGTGGGTTTTCCAAAAAAGTGTATATATATATATATATATATATATATATATATATATATATATATATATATATATATATATATATATATATAGATGATTTCTTCGAAGTAACACGGATGTGTTGAATAAAAAACTTATACAGCAACACACAGCACGAGAACATAAAAAGAACACTCACAATAATATCTTGATAATTTCGACGGACTCGAAATCCCGTCTTCTTCGGAAGATAAGATAGGACTCATCAGTTCTATATTATCTTCCGAAGAAGACGGAGTTCGAGTCCGTCGAAATTATCAAGATATTATTGTGATAGCTCTTTTTATTTGTTCTCGTGCTGTGTGTTGCTGTCTAAGTTTTATATAGATATATACTCGAATTTCCCGACCGTACCTGTGTCATCACACATGGTTCTGGTTCATGCCATCCAAAGCAACTCACCGTCCCAAATCACACCCCGTCCAAAATCACGCACCGTTATTATATCACACAGTTGCACAATACAACTTCTCACGACGTCCAAATCACGTACGGAACAATATTTTTAACGAATAAAAATAATATAATAATCACTGAAGAACAGACTTTACTGCTCAGTCCTTCGTCCTGAGGCCGCTTTACACTTATTCTTAAAACTCCTAAAATTGGATGGAAAGGGTAGAAAAAATCCAGGCAGCTGGTTCCAGTCAACAATAGTTCTATTTAAAAAAAAGCATCTATCCTTATTTGTTTTTTGTGTTCTTATTTTTATATTTAAAACTATGGTCATTTTTTCCAATAAAGTTTGGTTTTTCTATCTCTATCCATAAATCTTCCCACGCCTCGTCATTCTTAACAATTCTATAGTACATCGCGCCTAACCTTTGGTTCCTCTCCGCTTTTTAAAAGAATCCGTAAGATGTAAAACCATAATTTATGCAAGTATAAGCTCATATATATAAAAACATCACAGGTCTCAGTGTAAATTAGGTTTCCTTGACAGCTTAATTAGTAGAGCATCCGCCCGGAAAGTGGAAGGTCCGATGTTCAAATCCCGGATAATGAAATATTTTTACGTTTGTGATCTGTTCACATCCGCCTTCCCCACTTCTCCTGTGCTCGTCTTTTAAGTGTTTTCCTATCATTTTCCTTGTCTCTATTTCAATGTGAATGAATATTTGTTCACCGTAGGACGGGATTTCGTGTTTCGATATAGTGGAGGAGGGGTGAAGGAGGGGTATGTAGAGGGGGAGAAAGCGGAGGGGAAAACAGGTGGTGGGGGAGGGGTGAAGGAGGGGGTTATGGAGGGGGAGAAGGCGGAGGGGAGAGAAAGTGGTGGGGGAGGGGTGAAGGAGGGGGTTATGGAGGGGGAAATGGAGGCCAGAGGGGACCGGAGATGGAATAGGGAGGATGCGGAAATAGTACCAAGCGAAAAAGAAAACTAATCATTCCTTCACAGATACCACAACACCCATGACCCAGGCGTCAACTCACAAAGTCATCATAAGGGCTCCACAAGTCAAAACCCAGGCCAAGGATGACAAAATGTATGCGGATGAATAATTTGTCCCATCACCTCGCAAGAAATAAATCCACTCCCATCCAGCCCGACCCCCCATTTAGTGAACCACATTGAGACCCGGATGTTGATAGCCTTTACACAGTCATATATATGCCAATTCCATTGTTTTTAATTTTATAGGGTTATCGGATGATGGAAGGGATGCTAGAACGGAAACATTGTAACATTGGTTGAAGGGGGTGTTGTGGTGGGAGGCATGTTTTGGGATGGGAAGACCCGCGGACGGAGAAGAGGGATTAGGGATTTCCCCCCTCCCTCGTTCCCTTCTCTCTCTACACCACAAACTCATATACCTTAGTCCTAACTTATCTTTCGAGGAAGACAGAGTTCAAGTCCGTCAGAATTATCAGGATATTACGTGTGAGTGTTCTTTTTATGTGTCCTCGTGCTGTGTGTTGCTGTCTAAGTTAAAATATATATATATATATATACATATATATATATATACATAAAAAATATATATAGAAATATTATATATATATATATAAATATTATATATAGATATAGATAGATGATGCGGAAGTACTCACGAGAGCAATATAACTTTTGGACGGCACAATAGAACACAGAATAAAACAGATAACACGTAAAAGGACACTCACACTGTAGATGATTTAAGCTTTCGGCCTACTCCGAGGCCTTCTTCAGGTCACACTGACAGGTTTAGAGGGAAGAATGCCTGGGGAGGGGAGGGGGGGCGGAAGCTTTAGGGACTGTTGGGAAGGAAATTAAAGATGGCGGTTAAGGGTGGGAATTTTAAAAGATCGGAATTATAGGATGTATGCGGATTCGCGAGTTCACACCTCTATGTTGGTGGCTGAATCGGGTAGGGATTGTAGCACTGTTAGGGAATAGCACTCGTCAAATGATAGGTTGTGTGAACTTGCGTGTAAAGGGATAGGAAGAGAAGAGAGTGAAGCAGAATTACATGAGTAACGGTGATTGTTCATTCGGATGGATAATGGGGTAATGCATTCGCCTATGTAGAATGAGGTGCATTGTTTGCACGACAAAAGATAGATAATATTTTTGAGAGGCAATTAGCGTGGGAACGGGGTGAAAGGACAATGAGGGGATGTGGGGAGAGGGGAGCAGATCTGATTAGCAGACATGTTTTACATCGGGGGCGATTGCAGGTAGGGGAAATATGTGGAAATTTGTCAAGGCGGGGTGTCAAAGGGTTGGTGGATCTCAGAAGGTTTCTGAGATTGGCTGGTCGTCTGTAAGCGACAGAGGGGCATTGGGGCGGTAAGGATGTGGTCGCGTCATTGTCATGTAATATAGGATAAAGTTCTTTGAGAATAGTTTTCAGTCTGTGGGATCCGGGGAAATAGGTTGTGCAAAGGTTGAGTCCAGCATCAGATATGGGGTTGTCATTCTGTGGTGTGTGTGGTCGGGTGGAGCGGTAGATTTTATCCTGTAGGAGCTTTTCTGGGTAACCGCGTTTGTGGAGTGCATGGTGTAGATTGTGGAGGTATTTGTTGAGGGTAGCTATGGTGTTGCAAATCCGATGTCCGCGGATAGAGAGAGAGTTGGGAATTGAGCGTTTGGTATGAGAAGGATGACTACTAGTATAGTGTAAATATTGTTGATGATTAGTGGCTTTGATGTGTACTGAAGTGGTGAATTTGTTATTGTGAATTGAGATGTCTGTGTCAAGAAAGGTGATGGTGGAGTCTGAAATGGAAGAAGTGAATTTAACAGTGAAAGAAGAATTTCAGGCCGATAAGAAATTGTCAAGAGAATCAGAGCCGTGTGTCCAGAGAATAAAAATGTCGTCAATGTAGCGGACCCAGAAAAGAGGTTGGAATGGTTGCTGTGAAAGGAAATTCTCTTCAAGGTGGCCCATGAAGAGATTGGCGTACGATGGCTCCATCCTTGTTCCCATCGCTGTGCCTTTCGTTTGGAGATAAAAACAGTTTTGGAAAGAGAATGCATTTTTAGTCAGGACGACAGTGGCGAGATTGAGGAGAAATTCGGTCGAGGGGCACTGGCACGGCCATCTTTCTCTACGCCCCCCACCACTGACTCTGCGAAGTGTTAAAATGTGCAATGCAAGAGTAAAGCCGGCGAGATCTGTGAAGTGCGATCTGTGATTAGGTGCTCATTGGCAAAACACTAACACAAGCCAATTGAAATACATACGAGGAGATGGAATAATGATGAAGTCGGAGTGAGGCATTGGTGCATTCAGTTTAAAAGTGACCACAGCACCAATGTTCACGACGAGAGGACACCACAGGGATCGGCCTAGCCTCGTGGTGACAAATGACCTGAAAGGTGGAAATCAACGAAAATATTACTGAAAATCGCCAATTTACGAATACGGTGAATTTCTAGCTAGACTTACCACGTGCAACACATTAGTGCTTTGACGGTGACGTTACGCTTCGCACGCAGGTATATGCAAACAAGTGGTTAGAAATATAACGGCAATCGTTATAAACAACAGAATCGAGCCTATGCCGATGCCTACCGCTGGTATGCAGATCGTGGACGATTAAGGATTCTGAGAACCATGTAAACTATTGCTACACGATATATATATATATATATATAATATATATCGATGATGCGGAAGTACTCACGAGAGCAATATAACTTTTGGACGGCACAATAGAACACAGAATAAAACAGATAACACGTAAAAGGACACTCACACTGTACATTATTTGAGCTTTCGGCCTACTCCGAGGCCTTCTTCAGGTCAGACTCACCGCTCACTCACTTCAGAGTCTGACCTGAAGAAGGCCTCGGAGTAGGCCGAAAGCTCAAACAATATTAGATATATATATATATATATATATATATATATATATATATATATATACACACATACATATACCCCAGGGGCAGTACGCGGGGTAGGTTCAACCAGGTGGATGAAATTGCTCAGGCAAAAGCCGACCAGATTGAATACACCAACCAGTTTTTTTAGCGCTTCTCCGCGATTATTCTGTTTAGATTAGCAGTTTTTTCAACATTTTTTCAGATTATCTTGAGGAGATGCTGTACATCCGATTCCGAGATATAAACAATGACGCTAGACCCGGGGAGAAGTGTGCGTGGACACGGCCAAATCATTGAAACGAAGTCCACTGAAAATTACCGCCGATCCATACGCGTGGTCTGTGCAATAAATGCGCGAACTGGTGTATATCTGGCGACCATTCCGCGTACTATCACCCCACACGCTGGCGGCGTTTGTTACCTGAGAACCAATGAGCCATCTGTGCTTGGCGGGTCGTCAAGCTGTGCCTATGGTGCCAGTTGTGTTATTTTCCGTTGGCCTTGTCTTTACTGTTTGTCGAAAATGGAAATTGGCGAAATCACGGAGCAACGAATCAACATCAAGTTTTTCGGTGAAGTGCGGTAAAAAAGGTATCAAGAAATTACTGAAATGTCGACAGCTGTTCACGGTAATAATGCTCTGTGGAAAACATCCGTATTGAAGTGGATGAAGCGTTTTAAAGATGGCCGACTAGACGCCACGGATGATACAAGGCCGGAACCACTGTGTTGACCACCTGTGTTGACGACAACATTGATCGTGTGCGGTCCCTTTTCCTTACAGGTCGTCCAAAAACTGTCCGAATGATAGCTGATGAACTGAATTTAGGAAAATCTATAGTGTACACTACTATTTTAATCGAACACGATGGATGGATCCTTCGCCATGGCAATGCACCTTGATCCTTGTTCATCCTCCTTATTCGAAAGATCTCTCGCCCCCCGCGACTTTTTCCTATTCGTGAAATGCAAAAATGTGATTTGGGGACATGTCACTGGGAAGATGTGGAAGACACAATAAAGCAAGGAACGACGAGAAACTAAATGGCGTAACTGCCGAGGACTTCCAAGTGTGCTTTAAACAGTGGAAAAGGAGATGTAATTAGAAGACATAGCAACGAATGGAGAGTACTCTGAAGGGGACAATATGGATGTGGACTTAAGTTTGCAAAATAGTTTCTATGGCCTCAGTTCGCGTATTTATTGAACAGACTACGTACTCGTATATGAATCAGCCCCGAATTTCGACTCAAAAATTCCGTTTTTTTGCATATCTCGTGCATAAGTCGACGGTAGTTTTGTTCATAATAATTAAATATCGCAAAGTTATTTCCAGTAAATTAATAATTATAATAACCTGTGAGTTTTTGTTCAATCTTCGTTCTGAAGCAACAAGGACAACAATAAATATACTTTAAATTTAAACAACTGTAGTTAACAGGTTGCAACTAATCGATTAACATATTTATTGTATGTGTTTCGATACATCGAAAGAATTGGTTATCATAATCGAGAGCGTGTAACAGGATGAGTTCTGAAATTAACCGCCAGGGTCGAAATTACTGCTCAATCATTCCTGCTACAATTGTTTGCTTTTTCCACTACACAGCAAAAAGATGGCAGCAGTATCATCTTCCCCGTAACCATGACGCCTAGGTATGCCATTTTCATTATATAAACTTGTTATCTGTTAATAGATTATTCCATGAAAGCCAATGTGAAATTGATCATTTTCAATTTCAAAAATATAAAAAACGAGGACGTGAGAGCATCTTATTTTTTTATTCTCAAACAATAGACGATTTTAAGAGAAGAATCAACGCTTCAACAATAGCTGATTGTTTCGCCCAACACAGTTTTACCTAGTTTGGTGAAACTGTGTTGGACCTCCTTGTGATCTTCGGGGGGCGAATCTTCTTAAATGAACTCAGGATACTGATTTGTGCCACTAAGCATTAAAATGAAGTCGATCAAATATCTCAGCAATAGGATCTCACCCAGAACATATTATAGGGAAAATATAGTATGCACCAAATCCATGGAGATTAATGACGTGGAACTAGATAATCCACTGCCCTTCGGCCAACGTTTACGCTTATCAGGAAGAAGGCGAAATTCGGAACGATATAGTTCCACCCCCGCTACGTTCCACCCGACCGGAAACCTTCTTGGCTGCGAAGGATGGCGTAAATCCAAGATATGATATACGCAGAGCGACATCTGTTGGGTATTATTTCCTCTTGTAATCTCTCCACTCTTTTCTAAGGATTTCAATGTCCTTCCAAGCACATCCCATGAGAGAGTTGACTCCCCATTGCCCTTGCGGCTTTTACATCACGACTCGATGGCTCCCTGGTAGGCGAAGGATCCTTAAGTGTATAGGCGGGCAAGCTTCTCCGAGGGTTTGACTTAGGGTGGTGTCCTTTGAGAAAAGGAGAATTTCACTTTTATAAGGTATAGAAATAATAGTCTTCTGGTTCCAAGTACTGTAATGAGGTTGGGGAATCGTCGCGATGCCATATGCAGAAGGTCTTCGCAAGCAGACGAGACACTCGACTCTGCTCTTTTGGTCGTCCTTCCGTAAGACCTTCGGGAGGACGAGTTTAGCGCAGATCAGATTTCGCATCGCCAAATTGTCAGTGATTTAAATGGTGTGAGCACTGTCACTGTCTTATGTCAATGCCAATAATACGATCCGCTATCATGCGCACACTTGACAACCGACGACCGCCTGAATTCAGCACTTAAAATGCAATGCACGTCAGGAAGAAATTGTCACCAAATATTTTTATACGAAACTTGTCTTCTTGCGTAAGACCCTAAAAGGACCCTCTTCTCCCCACCGTACAGTGCATCGTGGAGAAGGTGGAGGCCCTGGCCGAGAAGCTGCACAGCGCCGGGAACAGCACCAGCGACGAGGACCACGGGGGGGGCAGCGAGGAGGGCGAGGGCCCCAGTGGTGTGGAGGGAGGCGGTGGGGGCAGGGGGCGGAGAGAGGAGGCGCGAGGGGGCGGAGGCGACGTCGAGGGGGTGGAGGAGGAGGAAGTGGAGGAGGAGGAGGACGTCCTGATCGAGTTCTCTTACCACAGCGCCAAGTGCTCGCAGGTGGAGGTGCTGGTGGAGGAGGCGGCCGCCGCAAACGGCTCCATCTACCGGGAGGACAACGCCACTTGCGAAAACGACGGCATATACCGTCCAATGCGCCTCAAGGCCGACCGCCACTTCTACAACATCCCGATCAACGACAGCCACAGCGCCGTCCACGTGCCCACCAACGTCTACGACCAAGGTAAAGCCAACCCCTGGCCGGTGCACGCCCGCCACTTCAGTCCGATCGGAACTATTGCCCAATCACAACAGGTGTAATTTTAACAATTGTACTGCCAACAATCGAGAGCGCCAAGCGTGTTCCGGTCGCACCTGCTACGTCATTTGGGCTAAGACAACTTCAACAGATCCTCGTGGTCCATCTATACCAGCAAACGACTTAGCCTCTGATGGCGGGGAAATACGAAGGTAGGCTGAAGAGTAATGCACAGATGCTTGTTGACCCATGCAAAGAGCAAGATCGGGTTAAAAGTACATTAAATTGCAATTATTTAGTTTCAAAGTCATGTACGAGGCTGACACATTTCTCCCAAACTGTAACAAATTATGTTTATTCCGTCACTGAAAAACTCTTCCGACTTTTCTCGAATCCAGGACCCGACAGCTCCCTTCACCTCATCAACTGAGATGTAATGATTACGCTTGAGGTGTCTCTTGAGTAGAGGAAAAATATCGGGGGAATAAGGAGGGTGTGGAATCGGTTCAAATTTCAGGTTTCGCAGAGCCTCTCCAGTTGCGCGCGAGGTGTGTGGTGGACGAGCGTTGTCATGTTGCAAGGTTATTATTGGCGCCAGACTGCCTTTAACACGACAAACTCGACCGATGTGGTTTGCGATACGCTTTCGAGTGGTGCGCCGGTCATTTTGAATCAAATCTTCGAAGAGTTGGCGATGTTTATCGTCTGTGACAGTGATCGGACGATTGACAAGTACGTAGCACATGGAAATTAGTCGATAATAAATCTTTATTAAGTGGAAAATTGCAAGTTTTCGTCTCTATTTTTATGTAACATAGCGTTAAACTTAATACACGCCGTGGGATTTCAAATGGTACATATGATGTATAATGGTGTATATATCTGCACAGGTATTTTTTGGATGTGTGGATTAAATTAATTTTCCAGAAGAATTTCATTGCCTGCGCTCACGTGTTTCGAAATGTGAAGTGTGTTCAACCCTGAACTCAACATGTGATGCAAAATTATCGCGAGTGCAATTGGTTTATTTAACACAAAAGAGCATTTCGCATTTCCATCGATGTATTTTTCAATGCCGGGAGTCGATGTTAATGTGAAATGCGCGCAAAGAAATAATCCCTTATTTCAGGGCATTTTATTGGTCATTTGCTGCAATTGCACGCATTCTCATTGAGGTGAAGAATGCCTTGAATTAAAAAATGCATACATTAATGCTTCTCCTCTTCCCACAGTTATAAACTCATTTCGCTAAATTCGAGGGAAATTCCTCGCCATCTCTTTCATCGCAAGTCCACAAAAAAGGATAACTGTTGCGACCTTTTACTTTCTACAAAGGCGGTAAAGGGTAGATTTTTGCTAAGCAAAAAAATTGACCTACAAATCCCAACAAAAACATACGATGTCTGTCCAAAAAATACGCGAACTGAGACCATAAAAATTTTATTTTGAAAAATTTAGTCTACTTAGATTTTCCCCCCTTCAAAGTACTCTCCGTTCATATGGCTGCGTAGATTTTCGCGGCGGTGGCTTGAAGAATTCTGCATATTCGGGTTTTCACCCCGTTGTTGTTTGAAGACGACGACAACAGTTTCGCCGAAGTTGCATCCGGCGTCTTCAGGTCGAAGGTGAGGGACTCGGATTTTGGCCGTCCTTACATAGGTGGTCCCGTCCAGGTGCTGCTCTCTGATTGGTCTTTTTTCGAAGGACTCTCTTCCACGCATTGTGGAGATGGTAGCCTTCATCTCTATTGAAATTCGCCGGGACACTCTCCGTTCGTTGCTACGCACTTATTCCATCTTGTCCCTTCATCGTATTTTTGCATTTTGGGAATAGGAAAGAGTCGTAAGGGAAATCTGGCGAATGAGGAGGATGAAAAAAGGATGGTGATGTCCTATCGGCCATCTTAAAAACTCTTAACCCACTTGAAGACGGATGCTTTCTTCCGAGCATTTTGCCACCGTAAACAGCCGACAACATTTCAGCAATTTCTTGATAACTTTTACACCGCACTTCACCAAAGAACTGGATGTTGATTCGTTGCTCCGTGATTTCGTCAATTTCTATTGTTGACAAACATTAAAAACACGGACAACAGAAACTGATATAACTGTCTCCATACGAACAGCTCGACGATCCGCCTAGCGCAGACGGTTCAATGGATCTCACGCAACTAGCGCCGCTATAGGGTGGGGCTATGGCCCGCGTCATGGCCGCCAGATTGAACCAGTTCGTGTATTTATTGGGCAGACTACGTATGTTAGGAGACTGGGAAAACTTGGATACGTTATACGATACTACTTGACCATCTGAATCTACTTCTACTCATTCCCTCCACGACCAAGTGTCCGAGCCGTACAAAACCACGCTACATATCAAAGTTTTCATTGTTTTCCTTACTCTTAACCTACGGTACTTTCGGGGGATGGGGAGAGGTTGATAGGTACGCAACAAAGAGCCCATTTGCTACGACGGAAGGTCACCAATCTTCAAGATGCGTTTGAGGCACGGCATAATTTAGGGGAAAAGAATTTCGATTTCAACGAAATGAAATCTGAAAAGAAAACTCCTCTCCGAAAATATTAATCGCCCTCCAGAGTTCATAATTCGTATTAGTTCTGCCATTGCTATCGGTTATATTAATTTCGGTCATTTTCAATTATATTCATAATGTATGCGTTATTCAGCTGTTTTTCTTTTCTAATTTAATCCCGCTGTGCGATGACAGAGGTGAGTATTCTGTTTCTCTAATTTAGCGCGAAACGAAAATGTAACAATGGATGAATTCCATTGTTTAATGTTTACCAAACATCCATTATCACCATGCAACACGGTAGACTACCTAATAACAATAATAAGAATTAGTTTGCCAGTCGGCCAATGGGTTGCCAATAATCACAGAAAAATTAATATAATGGGAATGGGGTGTCGATCAGATGAGCAAAACGAAAGTTATGCGGCTCCAGATGAAGAGGAGAGCTAAGTTAAACCTAATCTTGGAAGATTTCTGTTCCAAGACGATCAATGCAGTTGGAGCATACGATAACTAGTGGAGGTGTAAAAAAAGAATTGGGCAAAGGCAAAGAATTGGGAATTGGGCAAAGAATCTTTCGCAGGAAAAAGGAAATTGATTTAAGAGACGTTGGATAAGGTTGTTAAGAAAATATCAGTGAAACCTTACAAGGAGAAGACAAGGAGCGGTGGTTTTGCATTGGTCAGAAACTTGGAATTTGAAGTAAGATAACATTGATTTCCATCCCAAAACCTACACTAAATGGCTGACCAACAGATGTGTACGGGAAAAAGTTTTATTGACTTGTAATAAAATATATTCTTATCTTTTAAGGCACAGTTCTATATTCTGTGGTAATTTTTTTGCGCGTGTGAGTTCACATGTGGGAAGATGTACATTAACTGCTTTTTCTGGCACCCGAAGTCACTTTGACCCTTCTTTGCCATCCATATGGTCTTATCCTATTCTGCTCTTCTATAAACTTCCTCGTTCCTTACTCTGTCTGTCCATTCAGTCTTCAGCTTTTTCCTCCAGCACCATGTTTCAAAGGCTTCTATTCTTCGCTGGTCCACTCTTCCAATGTTCCATGTTTCTGATCCGTAGAATCCCATGCTCCACGCGAACGTTTTTGACGAACTGCTTCCATGTTTTCCAATCTTATGTTCTTTGAACATAGTAATTGCCTCTTCTCAATGATTGCGTTCTTAGCTTGGGCTATTCTTCGCTCGATTTCGGTCGAACTTCTCCCATCCCATGTTACCATGCTGCCCAGGTAGATTCCACTTGCTCTAGTTTCACCCCTCGAATTGCAATATCCGCATCCAGCTTCTCTCTTCCACGCACACTAGGATTTTGGTTTTCTTCTTGTTGATGCTCGTATTGTACGAGTCTCACGTCTTTGCTCCTACTGCAATGTCATCTGCAAACCGGAGCATGTTGATTTCCTCTCCATTTACCTTGACTCCCTTGATGCCCAATTCTTGTGCTTCCTTTATTGCCTCTTCCAGGTATGCGTTGAGTATTTCGCTGGCGAGAGGCTGCATACTTGGCTTACTCCTTTGTTTATCTTGGCTTCTATTTTTCTTCCAATTTTTCGTTCTCATTGTTTTTACCTGATTCTTGTGGAGGTCATGGATAATTCTCCTGTCGGAGTCGTTCAATCCGAGCGCTTCTAGTATCTTGAGCATCTTGTTCGTTGTCGAAGGCCCTCTCCAAGTCCACGAATGACTCGCATTATGGTTTATTTACGTGTCTCGTTTTTTCGCCCAGAACTCTCAAGCTGAGAATTGCTTCTCTTGTTCCTCAGTTTTTCCTGAACCCGAGTTGGTTTTCTGAGAGGTTTCCTTCTGTCCCTCCTTCTATTCTTCGGCTAATTATCCGAGCAAGCATTTTTGGTGCTTGAGTCACCAGGCTCAATGTTCTGTGTTCTTCGCATTTATCTGTTCTAGTTTTGTTAGGTATTGCAATCATTAGCACTCTTCTCGAAGTCCTCAGGAAGTGTTCCACTGTCGTGGATGCACACCATTATTTCAAATATGGTGTCCTTTGCATTGGCCCCGAGTGCTTTGATTATTTCTCATCTTCCATTAAATGCTGTTCATTGAACTTTCCTAAAAATGGTTTGGGAGTTCCGCCTTCAAAATAGTAGCCATCGAGTCCTTTTCTAAGTCTCTCTAGAAGGTGAATTCGTAAACTGCCTCATTCCTCAATCATCAAATAAAATCGTCAATCAACTAAAAAAATAAATTACTACAGAATCTAATATTTTCTAATTCAATATATATATATATATTCAGCTTGTGGATGGCTGTAAAAATATGTTGGGTCTCAAAATGTGTTGCAGTATCATACTTTATTTATTTTGTAAATATTCAATGCATTTTCATTTGTTTATTTGCTGTAATTATTTACCCATGTATTATATATTTATTATATTTTGTGATTCCAATAAACCTTTGATAGTCCCATGATTTTCACACGTACTGCAAGTGGTATAATTAATTCCAGAACGCTGACCACTTGAGCAGGTGTTAACTCCCGCCAGGGGTGAACGACCCCCTTTATGAATCCCCTCCCCAAAAAGCTACTCTGGCTACGGTAGCCTGCATACTGGCACTGTTTCACCAACATGAAGGCTGCTTTCTTCATGTACTAGCGCTCGATTCACTCGGATCGCCTGAAATCTACGGCCTCTAGGATCTAAGGGAGTCAAGAGATCTCGTTCATTGACCTCTGCCTAATGTCCCATGTTCATTTGTTCTCTCCGCAGCCCCACGTCTCTTGAAGCTGATAAGCATGTCGGAAGGCCTGGATGAAGTGTTCGTTAAGAACTACCAGAGTGACCCATCCCTCTCCTGGCAGTATTTTGGGAGTGCCGCCGGGTACCTTCGCCATTTTCCAGGTGAGACGACCGTCCACCTGAAACACGCCCTTCTATTTCATGAAATTTTGATTTTGGAAAAGATTGGAATAAACGCCTTTCGGAGAACTAGCTACAACGTGAGCCGCATTGGCTAATGCGGCTCGTCTCTTTCCTCTGGATATTCGTGCCACGAAACGCACCGTTCCCATACATTTTGACGTTGTATGATAGCTAACCTAGTGTCTTTTCTCTTGCGTCGTCCCTTTCTCCTTCTGGTGGGTGAAATATCTCCCTAAAGCCATCTCTAGAACAAAGAATCGGGGCACTTGGTTGCATAAACCTCCCAAAGCAAATTTCAGTGTGAATTACGTTTTATCGATATCTAAAGTGTTCAGAGCATCGGCCCGGTAAGTGGAAAAATACCGTGTTCAAGTCCCGGTCAAGAAAATACTTTTGCGCTTATGATTTGCTCGATTCCGCCTACCCCAACCCCCCTTGTTCGTCATTTACATGAATTCTTTTCTTACGTCCCTACTACTTTGACCAATTTAACCCATGAAACTTCCAAGACAAGTAAACTGTTCTACATGATCTATTTTTTCCCCTCCTATTTTAATGTTTAGCTTAGCCTTTCCCTTTCTGGAAAATCGCGTAACCTTGTTTTTATTAATATTGATTCTCATCCCATATTTATCGCACTGATCCAATCTACGTCTATCCTCCTGCTTCGGTGACCACGTTTCCGCGCCGTATTGCTACAGTGCAAAACCGTGGCCACTACGCTCCATATCAGAGTTTTTACGAGTCTTGTCTTAACATCCCTACTCAACGTCCCCATCATCAACTCCCTCCTCCTTGAGAAAGCCTCCTTGCCTAGCGCAATTCTTTTCCTTACGTCCCTACCACTTTGACCGTATTGGTCCAAAACACTTCCGAGATATGTAAACTGCTCTACCTGCTCTATTTTTTCCCCGCCTATTTTAATGTTTAGCTTAGCCTTTTTCTTTCTGGAAAATCGCATAACCTTTGTTTTATTAATATTGATTCTCATCCCATATTTATCGCACTGAACCTCCAATTCACTCAGCAATGATTACAACCCCTTGGCTGTCTGAGCAACTAATGCTTGGTCATCAGCAAACCTAACCGATTTTACCAATTCCCCTCCGACTTTCATTCCCACCTCCATTTCCTCCCATGCCTCTTCAATCATTTCCTCTACATATACGTTGAAGAGTACCGGTGACAATGGGCGACCCTGCCTTACACCTCTTCCTAACACTGCCCATCCGGACTCTCCGTTCCCCACTCGCACCTGAGCAGTCTGAGACATGCACAGGTTGCGGATCAGTCTCCTGTCCCTCCAATCCATTCCTATTTTCTGCAATGCACGCATTAATTTTTTCCAATTCACTCTATCAAACGCTTTTTCGAAATCTACGAAACAGGCAAAAACATCCTGGTTGCATTCTATATTCCTCTCGATCAGTGATCTCATTACTGCAATGGCATCACGCGTACCTCTTCCCTTCCTAAACCCAATCTGATCATCCCCTAAGTAATCATTTGCCTTACTCTCTATCCTTTTGTTTATGATCCTGAGAATAACTGTAGCTGCGTGGGATATCAAACTTATTATTCGGTAATCCTCACATGATATGGCCTTTGCCTTTTTTGGAATAGGAACTAAACCGATCCCACACTATCTTCCGGCCAGATTCCTTCTTCGTAGATACTACGAATCAGTCCCTATAGAGTCTTCTTCCCACATTTTCCTAAACATTTCAACAGTTCTACAGGTATGTTGTCCACCCCCACTGCCTTATTTGCTTTCATCTCCTTTAATGCCCTTTCTATTTCAACGTCGAGTATGCCTGGACCTAAGCTGTCTTCTTCTACGTCATGTTCCTTTTCTATGTCTAACCTTGTCGGCCTAAGTTCTTTACCATACAGTGTTACTATATATTCCTTCCATCTCTCTTGGATTTTTCCTGGTTCAACTATTATCTTACCCCACTTATCTTTAACTGTTAGCACAGATCTTGCCTTCTTACTGCCCGATAATAACTTAACCTTGCTGTATAGAGCACCAATTTCACCCTTCTTCTGTAAACTTTCCATATCCTCGCATTGCGTTTTCCACCATTCTTCTTTTGCTTTATTTGTGGCCCTTCTCAATGTATTGTTTAACTCTTTGTACTTCATTTTGCCTAACTCTGTGTTTACATTCTTCCATTTTTTACACTCATCTACATACATATATATGTAGATACATTACATAAAAACATACATATATATAAATATATATATGTATATATTTATTCATTCTAACATAGAAATAGGTATAAGGAAAGGGGATAGGAAAACACATAAAAGGCGAACACAGGACATGTGGGGAAGGCGGTTTTTTGAGCAGATCACGAATGTAAAAATATTTCCTTAACCGGGATTTATATATATATATATATATATATATATATATATATATATATATCACGACGGCGGACAAAGAGTCATCCGTTGTCGTGCTAAACAAGAAAGACTACGACACTGAGGCATTACGACAACTAAATGACCTTTCTTGCTATACCCCCCTGCCCCAAGATCCTAATCCTTCATACCAAAAGGATATTCTATCTTTTCTATCCAATTTTGGCCCCGGAGAAGGTCTCTCTCGCAAAGATATATCCATTCTTTCTCCTCCTAATCCTAAGACCCCACACTTTTATTTGCTACCCAAAATTCACAAAACCAATAACCCCGGACGCCCCATTGTCTCCAGCATCAACTCCCCCACTGAGCGAATTTCCGCATTTATAGACCACCACCTTCAACCCATAGCCACTTCACTCCCTTCTTACATCAAAGATTCGTACCACTTCCTGGAACGTCTACACTCAATCCCAATTCCTCACAGCACGACCATTCTCATGGCCACAATAGACGTTACATCTCTGAACACCTCCATTCCCCACAAAGAAGGCTTAGAAGCCCTGAAATACTATATTACCTCTCTTTACGACCGACACCACACACTCCATCTACAGATTTTCTTCTCGAACTGAGCCAACTCGTCCTAACCAAAAATGCCTTCCAATTTAATGAAAAAATTTATTTGCAAATAAAAGGTACTGCAATGGGCACGCGTATGGCTCCTGCATACGTCAATCTCTTTATGGGTAAACTAGAAGAAAAATTTCTCCAGCAACAAACTCCAGCAACAAACCCTTAAACCACTCTTCTGGGCCGTTATATTGATGATATTTTCCTCCTTTGGTCCCACGGACGCGATACCTTGTCATCCTTCATTTCCTCTCTCAACTCCTCCTCCTCGGTTTCTTTTCACTTCCTCTATATCAGACTCAAACCTCACCTTTCTAGACATTGACATTCATCTCCAGAACAATATGTTTTACACCTCAGTCCACATTAAACCGACCAACACCCAACAATATCTCCATTTCAATAGCTGTCACCCATCGCACACAAAACGCTCCATCCACTTCTCACTCTCAGTCCGCGGCCTCCGTCTCTGCAACAACACCCCCTCCAAACAGAAATACATTGACCAGTTACACGTTTCTCCAGAGAATGTGGGTACCCTGAAACACTGCTCAACAGGAAAATTCTCAAACCTTCAACCCAAATACACTCCTCTCCCCAAACCAAACCGCCCAAAATGCCCTAACCTTATCACCACTTTCTTCCCCGGATCCCACAAAATTAAACAGATAATCCGTGAACTCTTCCCAATTGTTAGCAATAGTCAATCCACATCACCTTTATTCCCACATTGTCCCTCCGTTTCATTTAAGCGCCCGTCTAACCTACGTGATATCTTCAAGTCTATAAAACCACCTAGGAGCACCCCTGTCTCTTCCCCCCCCCCTGTCCGCACCATGCAACCGCCCACGATGTAAATGCTGCCATGTCCTAAGACTCTTCACGTCCCTTATTACCAACTCCCAACCCATAGCCACCTGCACCTCTAAAAACATTATATATCGCCTCTCCTGTAACTTCTGCCCTACCTTTTACGTGGGTGAATGCACGACCACCCTTTCCCTCCGAATGAATAACCACCGCTATTCCACCAAATCTCCCACCTTCCTTAATTATCCCATCCCTACTCACACTGCTTCCCACAACCAGTCTTTTGATGACTGCTTCTCCGTTTCAGTGATTGAAACCCTTCCCAATTCCGCTAGTAACATAGAGGTGAGAACCCTCGAGATGGCACATATCTGGTTGCTCCAGTCCTTCAAACCCCCCGGGCTGAACCAAGCCCACTGATTTTATCCAACGCTGCCTACATTTCCCCTCCACCACCTTGTCCGCTTCCTATTGGCCCCTTACCTCTCCTCCTCCTTATATATGTATATATATATATATATATATATATATATATATATATATATATATATATATATATATATATATATATATATATATATCTAAAAAGTATGTATATATACATATGTGTATGTGTGTGTATGTATATGTGTATGTATATGTATGTGTACGTGTATGTATGTGTATATGTGTGTATGTATATGTGTATATATATGTATGAATGTGTTTGTGTATATATATGGGGATTTTATCCAAAGCTGCCTAGAACCGCTTCACCCTTCTGAGCGAATCGGTCACCGAGTCCCCCACTAAAGGCCCGGCCGCTTCCCGACCGGGTCCTTCCAGCTCTTCCCCTACCGCGGCAACTCTACCGCCCCCTGCCATTTCCCCCTCCCCCACCTTGTCCGCTTCCCATTGGACCCTTACCTCTCCTCCCGTCACCCTTCTCTTGCACATGTCCTCTCCGCTCTTCCCCGACAACGGCATTCTGATGACGACGGCCGTGCCGTCGAAATCGTCGAAAGTCGAAATAAAATCTACCGTAAGTGTCCTTATTTTATGTTTCTGTATGTTTAATATTTATTATCCTAGTGTTTGTGTGTTTATATATATATATATATATGTGTGTTTTCTTCTTCTTTCTTATGATGATATGATTTCTTCGAAGTAACACGGAAGTGTTGAATAAAAAACTTAGACAGCAACACACAGCACGAGAACACATAAAAAGAACACTCACAATAGTATCTTAATAATTTCGACGGACTCGAACTCAGTCTTCTTCGAAAGATAAGATATGACTCTTATAAGTCATATCTTATCTTCCGAACAAGACGGAGTTCGAGTCTGTCAAAATTATCAAGATATTATTGTGAGTGTTCTTTTTCTGTGTTCTCGTGCTGTGTGTTGCTGTCTAAGTTTTATATATATATATATATATATAGTCACTTTCTTGGAAAACCCACGAACGTCACAATAATGTGAATTCACTAAATAGTCATAGCAAACAGAAACTAAAACATATAAAAGAGGGACTCACTAGTTCTCCAATTTTCGGTGGTGCAACCACCTTTCTCAAGAGGAACTAGGAACAGAACTGAGGCAGAGGAGGGCCCGAAAGCAGTGGTAGGAAGGAGAAGGGGGAAAATGGGGGAAAAGAGGGGAAAAGAGGGGAAAAGAAAGGAAAAGGGGGGAAAAAGGGGGGTTAAGGCATTCGAGGTGAGGGGTTTGGAGGGGTAGTGTATGGCGGGGGAATTTTAAAAAATGTGGGTATAATGTGGAAGTTGTTGGGGGCGGTGGGGGATGAAATTATATGCATAAAAGGGGCAATTAATGTCTAATATTAATACCTGGGCGATTCCAGGAATCCAAGAGCCAGATGAAAGCTAGCTCTAATGTTTTGAGTCTCAGTGGAGGGTCTGAGTGTGGGAGGGATGCTAAGACGGATACTTTAAAACATTGGTCAAAGGCAGTGTTGTGTTCGGAGGCATGTTTGGGGATTGGGAGCATACCAATAAGGGAGGAATTGTTGCATGAGGCTCGATGATTATTGATTCTAATATTAAGGGGTGTGGCACACTGTCCAATGTAAAAGGCAGGGCAAAGTTGGCACTTGAGTAGGTAGACAACATTGCTGGAGGTACACGAGGAGTAGGGAATTGATGGGAGAGAGTTAAAGAGCGGGTGGGAGAGGGATGGGATTCTGGTTAGGAAAATAGGACATGTTTTGCATCTAGGTTTATTGCAGGGTCTGGGAGTGATTTTGGAACGGGGCGAGGATTTAAGAAGTGGATTGGTAGATTTTAGAAGATCTGATAGATTGGCGGAGCGTTTCAAAGTGACAGAGGGGCATTTGGGGAAAAGGTTGGTGGTGGAATTGTGGTTTTTGAGGATAGGATAGAGGTCCTTTAGGATAGAACGCAGAGATTCTAGGCCAGGGAGAAACGTGGTACAAATTGAAAGAGTGTGGTTTTTCGCGGTGGTGGAAGGTCTGGGAGTGTAAGTATGTCTACGGATCCTCTTATTCAGGAGTGATTCAGGATAACCTCGTTTCAGGAGGGAATGGTGTAAATTTATGAGGAAATTGTCTAGGGAGTCAGGGTCATTACAAATTCTGTGACCCCTTATGGAAAGGGAATAAGGAATGGAACGTTTGGTGTGGTATGGGTGACAGCTGCAAAAATGTAAGTACTGTTGTTTATTTGTGGGTTTTATATGTACGGATGTGTGAAATTTATGGTCTATAAATGATATGTTTACATCTAGGAAGGTGATTTGGGAGGAGGAAACTGTAGACGTGAAGGAGATAGAGGACGAAGCATTAAGGTTGGAAATGAAAGTTTTCAGGGAATCAGGACCATGTGGCCAGAGAAGGAATATATCGTCAATATATCTGAGCCACAATAGCGGTTTGAGGGGTTGTTGTGACAGGAATTTATTCTCCGCGAGACCAAGAAAGAGGTTTGCATAGGACGGGCTGAACCTGCTACCCATGGCACAACCCTTGATTTGTAGGTAGAATTTATCATTAAAGGAGAAGGAAATGCGGGTAAGAATGAACTCGGAAAGGCTGAGGAGAAAATCTGTGCTGGGGATGTGTGGCTCAGGGCGTTGGGAGAGGTAGCGTTGGAGGGCGGAGAGACCTTCTAAGTGGGGAATGGATGTGTACAGGGATGTGGCATCTATAGTGGCCATAATGATCTCTGGAGGGAGGGAGATAGAATTTAACCTATCCAGGAAATGATAGGAATCTTTAGTGAATGATGGTAGGGCCTGGACAATCGGCTGGAGATAGTGGTCTACAAATGCCGAGATTCTTTCTGTTGGGGAGTGACGGGAGGATAAAATCGGTCGACCAGGATTACCCGGCTTGTGAATCTTCGGAAGGATATAGAAATGAGGAGTGCGTGGGTGGGGAGGGGAGAGGAGGGCTAAGTCTGAAGGAGATAGACCCTCATTCGGCCCATTGGCACTAAGAAATTCAATTAGGTCCTCCTGAAGTGCGGGATTTGGATCTTCGGGGATTTGCTGGTAGGAAGAGGTGTCAGAGAGTTGTGTTTCAACTTCCCTAATGTAGTCTGATCTGTTTAAGACCACAACCGTTGACCCTTTATCTGCGGAAGTAATGATGATGTTAGGATTTTTCATTAAGTTATTTAGCTCTGAGAATTCGGTAGGGGACAGGTTAGATCGAGGATTAAGGGACTTGAGGAAAGACGGGTTGGCGATTCTGGACAAGAGAAGGTTTATAAAAATTTCAATTGGATGATTTGAGGGGAGGGGACTGGGTTCTTGGGCTGAAGCCGGCTTGAATTTCTGTAAGGCGTTGTGAAGGGGTCTGGAGATTTGCTGGGGTGCCGGTTGCGACTCCCAAAAAGCCTTCCACCGGAGATTCCGGCAAAAACGCAGTACGTCAGCGAGAATTCTTACGTGGTTTACTCTGGGGGTGGGGGTGAAAGAGAGGCCCTTGTTTAAAAGAGAAGTTTGATTTGGGTTAAGGGGTTTGGACGAAAGATTAACCACGTGGCTAACGGAGTCCGTCTCATCGTCTGGCGGCATGGGGGCGGCGGGTATAGAGACTCTAGAATGCGGGTACTTCTCGGGGAAAACCCCGCGAGAGGTCGGCGGGGGGAGGTTATAGATGGTAGCCAGGTCTGGTTTGTAGAGGTGTAGGGGAGGGGGAGGCGGGGGAGGGGTGGCTAGGGAGAGGGGTAGGCGCAGACCCATTCGGAAGTGTGATTTACAGAGAGAGGATAACTTTGTGAGTAATTTTTGACGCCGATATTGTAGCGAGCTCGCGGACGCTCTCAGAGTCTCTTCTACTTTGTAAAGGAAATGTGGGGCGGCCAGGGAAATGATATTAATCAGGGATTAAATTGAGTTATAGCATGTGGCAATGAGATGATTGTACCGATCTCGTATGAAATGACAGAGGAAAAATGAGTGTTGGAATGTTATTATGTTCAAGGAGGGACGAAACTGGGGAGGTAAACCTGAAATGGGGAATTTCGTACGTAGACCATTGGGGATTATGCCTAGTGTTATACACGACGAAAGAAACTCACAATGACTGGTGTATTGGGCGAGTTTGAAGGAATATTTTCTGATGTGGCGTAGCCATAAGGCATACTCCCAGACCCTGCAATAAACCTAGATGCAAAACATGTCCTATTTTCCTAACCAGAATCCCATCCCTCTCCCACCCGCTCTTTAACTCTCTCCCACCAATTTCCTACTCGTCGTGTACCTCCAGCAATGTTGTCTACCTACTCAAGTACCAACTTTGCCCTGCCTTTTACATTGGACAGTGTGCCACACCCCTTAATATTAGAATCAATAATCATCGAGCCTCATGCAATAATTCCTCCCTTATTGGTATGCTCCCAATCCCCAAACATGCCTCCGAACACAACACTGCCTTTGACCAATGTTTTAAAGTATCCGTCTTAGCATCCCTCCCACACTCAGACCCTCCACTGAAACTCAAAACATTAGAGCTAGCTTTCATCTGGCTCTTGGATTCCTGGAATCGCCCAGGTATTAATATTAGACATTAATTGCCCCCTTTATGCATATAATTTCATCCCCCACCGCCCCCAACAACTTCCACATTATACCCACATTTTTTAAAATTCCCCCGCCATACACTACCCCTCCAAACCCCTAACCTCGAATGCCTTAACCCCCCTTTTTCCCCCCTTTTCCTTTCTTTTCCCCTCTTTTCCCCCATTTTCCCCCTTCTCCTTCCTACCACTGCTTTCGGGCTATATAATGTGAATTCACTAAATAGTCATAGCAAACAAAGAAACTAAAACATATAAAAGAGGGACTCACTATTTCTCGAATTTTCGGTGGTGCAACCACCTTTCTCAAGAGGAATTAGGAACAGAACTGAGGCAGAGGAGGGCCCGAAAGCAGTGGTAGGAAGGAGAAGGAGGAAATGTATATATATAATCTTGAAAATGACGCTCTTCGGCGACGCACAAACACGGAAACACTAAGATAATAAATATTACACACACAGAAACATAAAAGGACACTTACAGTAGATATTTACGATTACGATTCTGATGACGACGGCCGTGCCGTCGAAACGTAAATATCTACTGTTAGTGTCCTTTTATGTTTCTGTGTGTGTAATATTTATTATCTTAGTGTTTGCGTATATGTATATATATATATATATATATATATATATATATATATAATTTATTTATTTGATAGTGATGTCCATCCAAAAACCTACCTTAACCGGTAGATTACCTAATAATTATATATATATATATATATATATATATATATATATATATATATATATATATATATATATATATATATATATATATATATAGCCTCATTGTTCATCTTTAATCAAATGTTTAAATATAGATATATTTTAAATATATAGCAACAGTGCTAAAAACCGTGGCTCATTCCGCCATGTATTGATGGATGTTCGAAAACAGTCTGAATCTTCATTTCTTCTTCACAGCGATGAGGTGGAAAAGTGACCCAGATCTATTCGACTGTCGTGGCAGGCCTTGGTACGTTGAAGCAGCAAGTGCCTGCACCAAATCAGCAGTGGTGTTGGTTGACACCACCGGTTCGATGACTGGCATGCGGTACAGCATAGCTCGGCTGACAACTGGAGCCCTTTTGGAAACGTTTGCCCCTAACGACATGGTGGCCGTTGTTAAGTTTTCGGAGACTCCAGAGGAGCTTATTCCATGTTTTAAGGACACATTAGTTCCAGTGAGTAAGAAGATATTTCTCCCCTCCCCATTCACTGTCCATTAAGTCCTTTGAAAACATTATCTCAATTCCAGTTTGAAAAAATCAGTAAGTTCAATTGAAAACAGTGTTTTCAGTTGTTACCTGGCAACCAATGCTGATTTCTCATTACAAGCCGAAATAATTAGCATAACGTGTCCATTTACGAGGGTAGGCTGGAAACTAATGCACACATGCTTCAAGACCACAAATCAAATGACCTTCAGAAGCACTCCTCGTGGCATGTGGAAGTAACATTCCCCCTCAACACGCATGCGCAGGTTTGAGGTCGTGTTACATTCATCCAGTGTATTTTGCGAAGCGGAAGTATGGAGACGTGTTCTAGTGCTAAGTCATCGCGAGTTAAACAGCGTGTGCTGTTATCGATTTCTGAACTGCTGAAAAAGTGACTCCTACTGAGATTCATCGTCGTTAAAAGCTGTTTATGGTGACGATGCTGTTGATAGGTCTACTTTAGTATGATGGGTAGTACTGCGATGGGCAGTAAAATTTCGTGGTTGCGAGCCTGGAAGAGCCATAATTGTGATGAAACACGCAGCGGACGCCCGATCACTGCCAAACACGATAAACATCGCAAACTCGTCGGAGGTTTGACTCAAAATGAACGGCGAATCACTCGAAAAAGCGTATCGCAAACCATACATGTTGGAATATCCAGTGTGGAACGCGTCGGCTTCACTATAGAACAATTGGGATACCGTCAAATCTGTGCACGATGGGTCTCACAGCCGAGAACAAACAGCGTGGAATGGAATCCCCTCCTTATTCCCCCTCTTGCTCTTGCGCCTTGCTTTTTTAATTCTTTTCCTCAGCTCAGGAGACACCACAAGGCATTACACCTCCGTCGATGGGGTGAAGGCAAAAATTCGATAACAGCACACGCTGCTTAACTCGCGTTGGCATAATAGCATTAGAACACGTCTCCATAATTCCGCTTCTCGAAATAAACTGGATTAATGTGACGACCTCAAACCTGCGCATGCATGTTGAGCGGAAATGTTCCTTCCACATGCCACCAGGAGTGCTTCTGAAGGTCATTTTGTTGGTGCTCAATAAGCATATTTGCATTAGTTTTCAGCCTGCCCTCGTCATATTAATAAAATTTGAATTTTTTTTTTTACTCTGGCCAGCATTGAAGTTGAGATTAATGTACAGGTAGTAAATGCCTCAAACACTAAAATCTAATGCAACCCAGGTGGTATTGTATGCAAGTTCTACATTAGACCAATATCATTTTTTATCACTGATGTCTGCATAATGCCAGATGAAATTGCCAAGATAGAAGTGATGTCTCCCCCTCAGGTGAAAACAACATCTGTTTGGCTCTCTAAAATTGATGTTAACTTAATATCCTTTGAATATTGTATGATCTGAGTTGATTATAATGATGAAAACTGAAGGATATACAGTTAATTTTGAGTGAAACCCATCGTCTCTTGACTCAGTTAATATTATTCTTACTTTATTCATTTTGATAAATGGTGCAACCACATTAAATGTTGTCAATATAAATACTACTTAATATGTAATCATACGTTCTTAAATTTGATGAAGATTGTCACAGAAGAATTCATCAAATGAGTAAAGAGGGTGAGAAAGTAACCAGGTATATTCCATATTCTTGAAATTTGGAACACAATTTCAACGAAGTAGGCAGTCAGTTACACGATTTTTGTTTATTTTTTGAGGTCCAAGCGCATCCTGAACATTCAGGGTCTTCAACATCTTCTCTACCCTCCCAAAACAACTTGTGCCACTCGATAGCACATGATCTACACATAGCGCTACCCATACCATAAGCTGCTAAGTGATGCATGTCGTGAGTTTCTTTTCCATTTTGGTCCAGTTTCACGTAAAATTTGATGACATAGCACTGTTCCAATAACTGGCTCATGGTAGAGTATTACAAGATCACGCAATAGAGGTTTTGCAAATGAACGATCCACCCTCCGCAAAGGCTGGGAGCCAACTGCCACCGTCCTCCAGCCTTTGTTGAGACTCCCCTCCCTCGAACCCAGCCATAGCAACTGCCAGCTGCCCATCTATCCAGGAAGAAATAAGCCCTACTGCTTTTGGGGCAGACCTTGTATGCAGTCCAATGTTTAAGTTATGAAATGGTTTGTAGTTTGAGGACAGCCTACAATAAATGGTATTCAGATTCACCTCATCCCTAATGGTGTAGCTATAGATGTGGCATCTTAATTGGTAAGTATCCAGATTAACTTTCACATGAATCAGAGTCTTAAAGACATAAACTAAATACAGTCATGATTCCATACCTAATAAACAAAGGTTTGCAGGAGTCATGTGGAGGTATATTAACAAGAGAGCAAATAACCCTCTTTTGTGGGAGCAAGGGTTGTTTAACATGTGGGGAATGATCTCATTACTCAAGTAGTAGTAGATATTAGGGAAGGCGACCAACAGCTGAGGTCATTTGCGCCATTAGGGATGGACGGGAAAGGGTGGAGAGAAACCTGGCATCGGCATTGGCCTACTCTAGTATTGAAGGGTGCCAAGGGGTCCACAGCTTAGCGTCCCGTTCGACGGATGGTGTACTCACTCAAAGTACCCTCCACCAAGTACCTTCATCTTAGGGATCAGGATACCATTGAGAAACATATGCCACCACTGGGATTCGAACCCAGTCCCTCTGGGTAGGAGGCCAGTACATTAGCCACTGTACCATCTCAATCCCTTCATAACTCAAATAGCTATCAGTTGATATCATTGACATGAAATGCACTACCCATTGCACCAGCATACCCTGTGATGAACCCTGATATCCACTTTCACTTCACTTAATTTCCTGCAATCACTGTACAGAAGGAGGATGATGCAATTAACATGGTTCCCTTGAGCCTGTGTCATCTTCACAAACTCCCATATAAAAGGTGTCTTGGTGGTATCATTCCGTGGATTTGATTACAGGCAACTGAGTGGTTAAGACACTCTAGAATCATTCTTAATGCCACTGGGTCGATCCTATGAATGGTCAGTTTCACTTTAAATGAATTATTCCTCTAATTTATTTGTATTTTTGTTTATTTTTTGGAACCGTGAAAGCCACCACTAGGATGTGTGGCAGAATGCACGAATACCTTGTATTTCTGCAGCCAACTTAAATTGACCATAGGCTTCCTTTTTTATTCCTAAACATGCGTTTCTGATGTGGAATCCATCCGTTTAAGCCAAACCCTTAAATATTCTTTCTTTATTTCTTCCAGGCCACCAGAGAAAATATCATTGCATTCAAACATGCATTAGCAGATGCCCAGGAACATACTGAAGGCTATGCCAATTTTACGGCAGCATTTGAAAAGGCGTTTGAATTATTTGAGATTGTAAGTACCTCTCCGCTGGATTATATAGTGTAACAGTCAGCTGTGGTGAACCATTCATGAATTATTATGCACCATTTTCCTTTTGAATTTCATAATAACATATGCAAAATTGCACCCTTCTTTTCTGTGGAAGTGCTCGGCCTAATTCAATTGCGATTTACTTTGTCTGTAGAACAGAGCTAGCAGAAGTGACTGCAATCAATGTGGACCGGTTGACAACGAAGTCCTTTTCCTGGTAACAGATAATGTGCCAGGGAATTGGTCGTGGTTTCTTGGCCAGTACAACAGTCTCAATTCACCGCTGTCCATGAGGATGGGATTCAATGAGTCTTATAGCTATGGAAATATCACAGAAGAGGAAGGACGAGCTGAGCCCCTGGTGTCTGATAAAATAGTGTCTGATGATGATTCTATGCCAACGGCATCCACAATGGAAAAGAATGCCGAGGACACTTTGCCCCCCATCCGGATTGTGGCCTTCTTGATTGGGAAAGAAGTTTTCAACATAAAGGAGATTGAGAAGTTTACCTGTGAAAACAGAGGTGAGTTTCAGAAACATTGAAATTTTATCTCAAATTAAACATTGACCCATAAGCTGTGCTTACTGGTATGTTTGTGAGAGCAATGGCGGGAGAAAAGTTCTTGCAAATGTGATTGCCTCTGCCTCTAAAGACCCTGAACTCCCCTTCTCGTCTCCACAGCCCCTCCTGACTCCTTCTTTATAGCAAGAGAGGGTCAAATTCCTTCCTCATCCAAACTGCCTCTTCCCGCTCTCATTAGCATTTTTGCCTTCCACCATCATGAGATATGATTACTCTTTGATTCCTTTATTGCAACAATTACATTAATGATGATGCCCACATTTGGTATTTTAAAGGTGAGGATTAATGAAAGTTCTGTCTTTATGAACAGTGGCATAAATAATAATACAGCAGTAGCCCTCAGGTAATATCCCAGGCCATCTTTTTGTTTTGTGAACAGTTCTCCATTCAATTACACACACACACATACGTACGAAAAGAATTCAAGAGAGAGCAGTATAACACTTGTACAGTACAGTAGAACACAAAAAATATGAATAGATAACACGTAAAAGGACACTGTCATTCCAAAAATTTAAGCTTTCAGCCTTCTCTGAGGTCTTCTTCAGGTCAGACTGGAAGGTTTCAGACTGATGGAATGTGGGAGCTGTGACAGGGAAGGCACAAGGAATGCTGGGAAGGAATCTAGTGGTGACGATTGAGCCCAGGAATTTCAAAAGATTTGAACACTAGTACATACACAAATTCATGAGTTCTCACCTCTATATTGGTGGTTGAATCAGGCATGGATTCTAGGAGGGTTAGGAAGAAACTCTGGTAGAAGGAAAGGTTGTATGAATTTGCATCTTAAGGGATAAAAAAGTGAGGCAGAATTACAGGAATAACAGTGATTGTTCATGGACCGGGAGGGGGTGATGCATTCGCCGATGTAAAACGAAGAGCATTGATTGCATGTCAGAAGATTGATAACATTTTTGCAGAGGCAATTAGTGTGGGGAGGCAATGAGGGGGTTGTTGCAGAGGGGAGCAGATCTGAAAAGCAGACATGTTTTACATTTGGGGTGGTTGCAAGTAGGGGAGATATGAGGAAATTTGTCAGGGGGTGGCGGCGCCAAAGGGTTGGTGGATCTCAGATGGTTTTCGAGAATGTCTGAGGTTCGTCTGTATGCGAGAGAGGGACATTTGCATGTTTGTTTTGGAGAACTCATTAATTTTTTCAGATGCATAAAATGATCTCAGAGATGAAGAAGAGTATTAAACAATTAATTGTGCATACAATAATTCACTATTTCTTTTGAAGGATTCTCCGTGAACTTGCAATCACTGGACGAGGTGAAGGAAGAGGTTCTTGAATATGTCCCACTACTTGCAAAACCATTAGCCCTTACTTCAGCTGAGCGGGAGTATCCCAGACCCATTGTCTGGACTCACACTTTCGCCGATGTGTCCGTGAGTTAATCTTCAGGGGTTTTTTTCTCTCATTCGTAATACATAAATATTTTCTTTAGCATGATTATATTAAATAATTCTATTATCTTTCACTTAAGCTTCGAAATTAGCTTCTTCTTCCAAGAGATGGGATTAATTTCACTTTTTCCCTAAAATGCCTTGCTAAAACTTCTGCTATTTAATGCCACTTTGTTTAACTACTTGCTTCCTTGTGACTCTTTCTAATGCATCAACATATATTTGGTTAACAAGAATGTCTGGGGTATTCATTCACATAAGTTTATAATCAAGAAGACACAATAAGATTTTTTTAATGTATATGAAGCAGAAATTTCAAAAAATAGAATAAAAAAACAATAATCTCTTGTGTTTATTAAGACAATTTTGTGATGAACGTGATATTTTTATTCATTCTTTCAGTTGAAATTGTTGGTTTTGGTGTTTTTTTCTTTCTGCCTGTTTTGTTCTGTTGTTTTTTTTTTACATATATACTCATGCCTACTTGCAGCATATTGTGTTTTGAAGTGAACACGTACATTTTTGAACAGTTTCTTCTTGTGATTGAATTCTATCACTTATCCTTTCAAAAACAAGCCAGAAAATCATTCCTTCTTTTGTTTTTCTGTGTTGTGTAAACAGTTCTCCATACAATTGTTCACAAAATTACTGTACAGTATTTGTGTTTACTGAAGTCAGTTGCTGGCATTACGTTTGTGTGCAATATAATAGAATATACAGAGATTCATTTTGATAGAATTTCATTTGATATGGCTGATATTTAAGTAACTCTACAATCGAATTTGTTTGGTGAAAAAATATTTTTTCTAGAGATTTGAATGCACATTTTATACCCAAAGTGTCACTTTATAAAGGATGGAAATTATGATATTGCAGCCATGTACCTCTATATATCTGTGGAAATTTTTTTAAAGGTCAAATTCAAACTTATCTGATTTTGCAGTAGATTTTTATTTACTTTGTGTCTTGAAATTGTGCATGGCATTAATATTTGTAAGCTATTGGGAATTTGTTGATGACAAAAGCCTGGCAGAGAAGGGACTTAGTAGTTTGAAAATTGCTTTGTGACCATCATTTAGGGCATTAAAGTAACTTTAGGTACCTAATAGTATGGTAGTGGATAAATATGGCTTGCCAGATGAGTTAGACTCTTTGCAAAAAGCATTCTGCATCTATAGAACAATCTGATTATTGGATGCCAAAGTATTTTGCTTTTATGTCCAGAAATTAATAAATAATAGCCATTATTACCCTGCATAGAGTGACCTTCATAAATAATGATTTCATCATTTAGATGGAGCATTTTAATGATATCACATTCAACTGTGGACTTCCATAAGCTTCCTATTAACACTCTAAATTACAATTGAATAGGGAACCACAAGAAAATGTTATGGAGACCAAAAAACAAATAATAAAATATTCTGAGCATTGAGATATTATTTTTCGCAAAAACTTATGTGCAGTGAGCGGAGAATCTACCCTTGATTGATGATGCCCCTAGATTTTTTCCATAAATGTAATAAGTATGACTCAAAATTTCATAGAGGACTATACATAATATTAGTTACCATTGAATTAATGGGAAGGGTAGTTAATTTTCCATCAACAATCAGTCCATAATTTTGTCTTTGAACCCCAAGTAACATAGTCATCGTTAAATATGGAACATAGTTGACAAGTTATGTTGCCCAGTAGACCTTGGCTACTTGTATGCTTTTTCTCTTTGAAAACTGCCAATATTACTGTTTATATTAATAAATACTGTTCATATTATTGGTGTACATATTGTAATGATAATCAGAGCTTGTTGGAGCTACAGAACTTACTTGCTTTTAGATAATTATTTCTTCTCATAGTATTTGAGAAAAGGTAATGAGATTTTTCATTCCCTGTCAGAGAATCATACATGTATATCATACAAGCAACTGTTTTTGAGGTCTAAGGATAATATTGAGGACAGTTTTGAACATGAATTGTTGATGAAAAGTTAAATATTAAAAGTTATACTCCTGATTTTACTTGTGATGGGAAATATTCCAATTTCACATGCAGTGGTAGATTCACGTTATAATTTCGAAAATTAAAATAAATTTCAAATTTTTGTCCTTATCATGTCATACCATGTCACCATTTTACTCTGTTGCTGTTTTTTAAACATTTAAGTGTCTTGATCAGAGACAATATTTCCGGTCGCAGCAATGGTCCTCATATCACTTTCCCAGCATAGCAGCCGTGTAACATAATTTGTATAGCTCATAAAGTGTCAAGGCTTCAAAAGATTATTTGACATTATCAATTTGAAATTTCTAAAGGCTTTCAGATTTATCAATTTCCACCTTCCCTTTCCAGTTGTGAATCTTTCAATTCAACATGAATGCTTTTTTAATTGAATTACCCCAACATAAATTTTCACATGCCAGAACTTCACTTCACTTTAATAATTATCACAGATACTGTCATCCAAATGTGTATGGTTAGCATTAGTGAAATGCATATTCAAATTATTTGATTTATATATCTCAGCTTATGACTATTACCTTCTCATTATTTATTACCATAACAGAACTTGTTGAAAGCATTATGGCTCTTAGAGGGTTTATCATATGATCAAGTTCAATTAGAGTGAATGCCATCATTATTACATCAGTGTTTGTTTTTAATGTCAGGCTTTTTCATGAGCAAATTAAGTTATTTCCTAATCCTTTGAGTGTTTTTTCAGTGTGCAACTCAACCTGTAAACACGAGGTTGCTTTCTTTTTCCCTTTGGTTTGAGAGATTTCCTTCAAGTGTGTTGTGGTTTGGTGTCTACACTAACTGCTTGCAGGATCCAAAGGTTTCAAGATGGCTATGGGAGGTGATGCAAAGTGATGATCAGAAGGAGAGATTTGATGCGTATGAAAGGAATAAGGAAACATTTTTCAACCAGGAGGAAGAAGACCATAGATATGTTAAAAAGCGAAGAAAGGTATTTCAGTTGCACAGTGCTCACCGTATGTGATACCCTCACTTTCCGTGAGAGGGCGGGACACCTTTAACATCTCATTTCTATTCCCTGTGAATAATTTTCAGTCAGGAACTTTCCTTCTTGTAATCTTCCTTTCTCTCTCTCTCTACAAGTTTTAAGTTTTCCTGTAATTTTCTGTCAAGCATTATTGTGCCCGTGTAAATATTATATATATATATATGTAAAAATTAATGCCATAGTGTATATATTTATAAAGACATACACACCTCATCATATATATGTGTGTGTGTGCATATATATATATATATATATATATATATTGATGATGCGGAGTCTGACCTGAAGAAGGCCTCTGAGTAGGCCGAAAGCTCAAATCATCTACAGTGTGTCCTTTTACGTGTTATCTGTTTTATTCTGTGTTATATTGTGCTGTCCAAAAGTTATATTGCTCTCGTGAGTACTTCCGCATCATCGATATATATATATATATATATAACTTTTGGACAGCACAATAGAACACAGAATAAAACAGATAACACGTAAAAGGACACTCACACTGTAGATGATTTAAGCTTTCAGCCTACTCCGAGGCCTTCTTCAGGTCAGACTCACCTGTGTCTATGTATATATATATATTATATAAACACACAAACACACACAGAGGTGGGGATAAGATGTGGATGCTAAACAGGGCACATTTTCCTTGTAGTGTGTCTGTATTGAAGACATTCACATTCACTGCAGTTCAAGATTGTAAATAATATGGACACCAATAAAACATTCATCCCAATCTCCCCAGGGAATCATTTTTACTCTTGAATCCATCTGTGTGTTCATTTCCACATTTCAAATAAACTGCACCACTTCAAGTTTCTATTCATAGAAGTCTTTAATGTGAAATCTTAATGTACATTTCTGAAGAATAGTTCATGGTATAAATAAATTTCACCCAATAACCGCATAATGGTGGAAAATAGATGGAAGTTCTTGTTTAGGTTAATAATGCAACAATTTCAGAGAGTAAAAATCATTCGCCTTGACCGGGATTCGAACCCGGATCCCTCGATATCCGGCCGAGTGCTTTAACCAATTAAGCTACCGAGACGTCCTCTTACACTCTGAGAAATTTCCCCCAAAATTTCAGAGTGTAAGAGGACGTCTCGGAAGCTTAATTAGTTAAAGCACTCGGCCGGATATTGAGGGATCCGGGTTCGAATCCTGGTCAAGGCGAATGATTTTTACTCTCTGAAATTGTTGCATTATAATGCGCACATATCGGGTGACTCCATTAAAGTTACTGTTACAGTTTCTTGAAATTTGTTTAGGTTAAGTTAAATCCCTCATGGCAACCATTCCTACTAAGCAGTGAACACTCTTAATGACCTCAATGACATTTCTTTGCAAAAATGATTTTAATGTCCATTTGCTCTGTGCATTTAATAATCCTTGAAGAATACTCATCACTCTGACCATTGAATGTTCATTTCATCAGAATATTCTCCTCTCTATTCTATGGCTTGATTCTTGCCCCCAGAAGTTTTTGTTTTGCTGTCTTTCATTATTCCTGGGCACGTTCACAAGGCATAAGTGAGTGAGCAAGTTTTTGTGTGAAGTAAATGCTGTCTTTTATTTGCTTCATATGTTGTTGCACTTCCTCTTGTTAACTCACAAAAAATGCATACATATTTGATTTTGCAATAAATTTCTCCGCACAAGTATTTATTCATGTTCCAAATATATAAAATAAATAAACCACAGTTCATTAAACTTTAACTAATTAATTGGTTTATAGTTGACAGTAAACATGTACATGTGACAAGTATTCAAGATGCAATTCCACCTCCTTGTTTTTGCTGAACATTTGCTAGAACCTACTCACAAAAGATTCCTTGCACCCAAAAAGCATCACAAATTCCATCTCCAAAGTAATAGCATTTTACCTCAGAAAAATATCTCAAAACTCAATGAAGACAGTTTTTTTTTTCATTAGTTGAATTTTCATGAAGTCAATATCATCTTTGCATATTTAAATTCAATGGCGCTAGCTAAAAATTCTATTCCAGGCTAGAAATTTCATTTGAATTTTAAAACTATGCGAAATAGTCTTTGATTTATTGCCTTCTCAAAAAGTTGTAAACAATGAAATTTGGTGATTTTTTCCTTTGGATGTAAAATATGGATCCTAAGTTTCTATTTAAGCACAAGCACTCAAACAGCTGAATATGGTTCATTAATCATCTGCTAAATATCATGAAAACACTGAAGCTCGAGGCATACTGACCTATTTTGCGTCAATACAGCCAACAATTGACTCCCCCCCACTACTTTGCAGACTGCACACACACGTAAGTTACTTTCTGGACAGCCCTCGCACATGTAAACCTAAATATGAACTCTTCAATCTTTGTACCTAATAATGCCATAATTTCATAAAGCAAATCTAACCATGAAATATTCTTTGGAAGAATACACCTGTACATTAAAAATGAATACTCATATTTTAGTTACGGCTTTCTGCATCATTAGAGATTTCTGGTTTGTTCCCAACATGTAAAATACACTTAGGTGCCAGTGATGGTTTAGGTCAGAATGAACCATTAAAAAAACCAGTACTGTAATTAGTACTCCTATTTTTTTAAGGGATTTTGTGAAAGTCTTAACTCGAAATAAACTATCTCTACACGGTAGCTGGAATAATGTTTTAATCCTTTTTTCTACGAGTGATAAGTGCAAAGTACTCCTCACATCCCAAATATAGATTTCCAAGGCCTAAGGTGAATATATTGAGTGCTTGCATGTGTTTATATTGGCAATTAATATTCATTCCATAGTTTGTGTGTGTCCATAGTTAACCCTTTGGAACTTGTATTCATTGACTAATAGTGATCAGCTGACATGTAATGTTTACTAATTAACTCACTCACCCCAAGTATTCTTTTTACTTGTAGATTAGAGAGATCCATCATGTTCTATATTTGAGGTAAATAATGAATCAGGACCTTAAAAAAAAACCTGACAAGGTTCATAAAACCAAATAAAGCCTTTTGTTTGTAAAATCTGAATTCCATAACAATGTCATTGATCGTGATATTTTATGATACAACATTTCAAAACAATATTCTTTTTCATATCAAACTGCCATTGAAGTCACAGAGCCATTATTTAAAAATCCAAAGACATATCAGTAATCTAAACAAATTGATTACAAATTTAAAAAAAAGCTACATATTTCAGTGAAATTAATGAACAATTTTATTTTCTCTTAAGCTACATATTTGCCAATTTCACTCATGTGTAGTATTGTCTAAAAATGAATGTATAACCGTTTTTCCCTCTTTCATTAATTCATAAAAAGAAATGTTACCTTCAACAGATTGTCCAAAGTAGCTCAGCACATGAAACTCAACTACTTATCCAAATGTATTCTACCTGCCTAATCCTACATTAATTAAGATAGTGCATCTTAATAAATAAAATTGTATTATTTATCAGAGTCCTCTTTGTTTCCCTTTGAGAAATAAAACATAGTCTACATCCTTTGTAACCATCCATAATGTTTCCCAAAATTATGAGTTTACAATGTGCTTCACCCTGTAGTAGCCTGTACATTTTTTGAAAGCACCTTTCCTCAGGAAACTAGAGTAAAAATATATGTTGTAAACTGTATTTTCATAGCCAGACACATCTGAAAAATTACTTAGCATTGAATATTTGCAAGCATCCTGTGAATGCTTTTTTGTCATGTTTATATCATAGAGTGTATCTTGTATTATGCAGTTTGCAGTTGCTCATGTAGCTTACATGACTTGATAATTTTTATTATTACTATTATTAGCATATTTCTGCATCATGCTGAATCATGTGCATAATGGTGCAAATATGTAATTCAATTCCTTTCTGGTCTTTTGTGATTAACTTTGCTTTAACATTTTTGTGATAATAGTTTTTAATCTTGCTGAAGCTCAAAGGCTTTTGAGAATTCTGCTATGGGTGGCTTCGTTTTGATATCTGCAGCTCTCATGCTAAAATTTTATATTGTACGCATTCTAAATACTTATTGAATTTTAATTTTCTCCTTGCAATTAAAAACTAATGATCTTTTCTGCATATTTAAGGAAGATGATGAATCATTGGGATACGAATACCAGGAGTATCGCCTGATGACATCTGTTTCATCTCCAGCATTCATTCGTCAGACGGTTAATATCTCAAATGAAGTAAGTGTGGCTCGTTAATATTATTCATACATCTCTCCTTGCGAAAAACTGTTTGAAATGTCATCATAAGCTCAGGACACAGATGAATTTACTGATTTAAAAAACTGTTATATTTGTTTTCAAGGAACTTTCAAATGTACTATTTCCTTCAAAAACTTTTTAATTTCAATTCGAGACACCACCGAATATATTGTCTAACATTGTTGACTATTTTCATGAAAAATTTGAATTAACCATTGAAAAATTATGAAAATTCAAAAAACCAAGCCATTGAATTACAACAGACTAATTTTTCAATTTCAACTGTGAAGTGTTCAAATTCAACAGTTATCCTAATATTTCAACAGTAAGCAATAAATTTAAGCAGTTGCAGTTATATTTCAAGAGCTCACTGTTGAAATCCAACAGTTTTTAGTCTACCATTATCTGCCCTATCTGAATGAAAATCCCTAAATTGACTTTAAGGTAATTGAGAAGTAATAAGTCATCATACTCTTTCTTGTCCATATTCCTGTTGACATAATCATGATCTGGTTGTTGAATTCACTTTTTGTCATAAATGGGCTCTACAGTATTAAAACAAAAATCCCTTAGAATCACCCACAGGGGTAAATTGAATGACTGCAAAAACATTTTAAGCCAAGTATGAGCATTTATATCCAATTTGATTGAACATAACCTTTCAAAGCAGCATCCTATGTAGTGTCTCAGTTTATGTGCTCACAAATGTGGGTTATTGTCTTCTCACTGGGTTAGGTCCTCCACCCATATTTCGATAAATGTCTTGCTCATCATCTTCAGGGAGACGTCCCTTTCTCACACCTCCTCCCTCTATCCCTTCTCCCTAAGAGCACCTATTCAACTTCTCAACTCAAGAATGAGAAGATCTGGATCCATAAGAAACCCACAGCTCAAGTTTCAATGATCAAATGCCAAAAAATGTTGGCTATGCATGGTATGTGAAATAAATACGCGTACTGTTGCAATCTGGCAGCCATGACCCGGGCTACACCCGCACCCACTAGCGGCGCTAGTTGCTTGAGACCCATTGAGTCATCTGTGCTTGGCGGATCGTTAAGCTGTGCGCATGGTGCCAGTTATGTTAGTTTCTGTTGTCCTTATTTTTAACGTTTGTCGAAAATGGAAATAGACGAAATCGCGGAGCAACAAATCGACATCAAGTTTTTCGGTGAAGTGCGGTATAAAAGTTATCAAGGAATTACTGAAACGTTGACGGCTGTTCACGGTGGTAATGCTCTGGAGGAAACATCTGTTTTCAAGTGGATTAAGTGAAAGATGGCCGACAAGACGCCACGGATGATACAAGGCCGTGACGACCTTCAACCACCTGTGTTGACAACAACATTGATCGTGTGTGGTCTCTTGGCCTTACCGATCGTCGAAAAACCTACCGAACGATACCTGATGAACTGAATTTAGGAAAATCAATAGTGTACACTACTATTTTAACCCAACATGATGGATGGATCCTTCACCATGACAATGCACCTGCACATTCAGCATTGATTGTTTGCCAGTGTCTGGAATCAAATTCAATCACCTTGATCCTTAATCATCTTCCTTATTCACCAGATCTCGCCCCCTGCGACTCTTTCCTATTCCCAATATGCAAAAATGTGCTGATTGGACATCACTGGGAAAATGTGGAAGACACAGTAAAGCAAGAAATGATGAAAAAACTAAAAGGCCTTAGAGCCGAGGACTGGCTCCAAGGGTGCTTCAAACAGTGGAAAAAAAGACGGAATAAGAAGGCATGGAAATGAATGGGGGGCAAAATAAAGTATTTATGGCCGCAGTTCGCTTATTTATTGGACAGAGTAGTAAAGCTCAAGTGCATTCTGATCATCCCGAAGAACAGTCATCACTTTTTCATCATCTATTTGGCTCACTGTTTTTTCACTTTTCTTGGAAACATTTCAGTATAGGTTTCCATGCATTACTGAGTTGGTAACCAGAATTCCTGTTGAAATAATTGAACCTGATCTGCTGCATGATCTCCTTTGTCAGTTGGTCCCAAGAACCGTGTGTGTGGCAAATTAACTTTGCCTCGTGCCATATAATGTTACTATAATGGTATTGTCATGGCCAATACTATGCTCTACATCTGCTGACTCAAGCAGTTGCCCCAATCTGAAGTGCTTCTGGTTTTCCTTCCGTCTAGTTTCTATGGTGTGGCCTTCTCATCCGTGTAAACCTCACCACACTCATAGAGGATTTGACAGATGAGTTAAGAGAAAAGACATAGCCAATTAAGAGAAAGGGAAAGTGATGAATGCTCTTCAAAACTGTCAGAAGGCACACGACCCATGGACAGAGGATGTATAAAAAGTATCGGGAAAGTTTCCACCAAAAACAGTTTTCTTCCAGATATTACTAAAATGCCTCAAAATTCTTCAAAAGGCATCCCTTGAACCCTTGCAGCTTTTCCATGACTCGAAGGCTCCCTGGTAGGCAGATTCCGAATAAGGGTACTCTTAAGGGTATGTGTGCAAGCTTCTTTGATGGCACTAAGGGTCCCATTGTAGTGTCCTTTGATGGATGGTTGATTTCACTTTTGTAGGGAATAGGAGGAAATCGTCATGATGTTGTTTTTCATTAGGTGGTCATCACCTTGGAGCAGGTGTGGCTGGGTGGACTACGCTATGGGTGAGTGAGTTTAGTGCATCGTCAAATTTTCAGTGATAATGGTGTGCTCTGTCATCTTGTAACAATGCCAATAATATGATTTGCGATCATGCACACACTTAATCGACGGCGGTTTGAATTCAGCACTTTACATGCACACCTTGTCATTGGTTTTTGACATCGATGGCAGTCCAGTATGGGGCTCGTCTTCCACTCTCTACCGGCCATCTTTGAAGAGCTTGTGACACTTAAAAACTGCAGTTTGTGATATGCTTTCATCCTTGAACATTTGACGAATCATACCAAACTTCTCCTTATCCGATTTCACCAGTCCAACGCAAAATTTGATTGTGCACCACTGTTCAAACTTTCGATGCATTTTGCACTTGCACCGAGTCACTCGACAGGAGTCCAATAAAAACACGATCTAGCCTAAACAAACTGCTAGCAGGCAATTGGTGCTTTGCGCTTGTTTAAGTTCAGGCCTGCCACCACCAAGTATGCGCAGTGCAGCATACAGTCACGTTAGGAAAAAATCGTTCCCAATATTTTTGAGAGTTTGAATGAGAGAGGGAGGGAAAAATGTCTGGGGAAAATAAGTGTGGGGAAATGACAGTGGTCACAGAAGTGGAAGTGGCCCTCCTGAAGATGACAAGTGGATTCATTTTAAATTAATTCAATAAACATTAGCGGAGCTGGAGGAACTAAACCTGGCAGGAAACTCAATAAGATTTCACTAATACCATACCATACCATAAGTTGAGAAAGCACCAGAAATTCCTGGATAATTTTAAAGTGGAAATACAATTCACAACAGAACAAATCATCAGAGTTCATTATTTTTATTCAAATCAAGGCCTTTAAATTAAATTATAATTCTTTGGTCCTGAGGCAATTTTTAATTTTGTGAAGTAAAATCTATCATTGTTCAAAAATTCACTACTTACATTGCCCACCTTGTACTGTTTGTATATGCAGGGGTAATTAATTTGTTCATGCAATGTCATTTAGATCAACAGACTCTGTTAGAAAATTTCTCATAATGTTCCCTCTCCTCTTTGTAAATTACCAGACAGAAGTGGTTGCAGAACTCCTTGGAGTGGCAGGAACAGATGTCCCAATTGATGAGTTTCTGGAACTTCTAAATTTATATGAGGTAATGTATTTTTTTTGATCCCATGAAAATGTTTTTCTTTTTAACCTTATCCACAGTGATGTATCTTTTTGCAGTTAAATGTAGTACGCTCTTTCTAAACCTAATCAAAATTTAACTCTGCAATTGATTTCGAATATTCATATAATTTATTCACAATTCATGCATTTTTCATAGTATGTCTTGATTCTCATGCCAACAAACATGAAGAGTGATATATGTGCATGGGCCCTCAATCAGTTGCCCAAGCTATTTAGCAAAGCAAAAATTGCAAGGGCCAATCGGCATGAAGTGGGAAAGAGATTAAAAAGAGACAAAAAATATTAGTATTTGAAACTGCTTCATGTAATTTTTCATTTAATCCTTCACTGCCAAATAGGATGTGACATCATTATTACTAGAGTAATTAGAGCTTTTCGTAATAAAAGTTTACCATGTAAAATGTTCAAATATCTAATGAAAATAATGGAATGATAATGAGTTCTCCTCATTATGAGCTATTTTTGTATCAGCATAATTTTAATATTTCCCATTAAAAATCTTAACAAATGCATTATAAACATAGTAATTTACACTATACCAGACAGCAAACATATTTAAAGTCTGCAATAAAAATTCACCTTACACTTAAATATCATTTGTTCTAATTGAGTAGCTTCAGGCGTGATGTGGTGGAAGTCGAACATAATGAATAAGATAGTATTTAGAAGAATAAGCAGTAGATAGAAGAATATGTAGAACTTTCCCACTTGATATCCTCATTTGTTCTTAAGGTAAATTACTTGTATTTAAGTTTTATTAATTTATTTTTAATCATGAATTGCATTAAACTTTATATTATATATCAAATTATGTTGAATCTGATCCACAACCTGTACCTGTCTCAGACTGCTCAGGTGCGAGTGGGGAACGGAGAGTCCGGATTGGCAGTGTTAGGAAGAGGTGTAACGCAGGGTTGCCCATTGTCACCGGTACTGTTCAACATATATGTGGAGGAAATGATTAAAGAGGCATGGGAAGAACTGGAGGTTGGAGTGAAGGTCGGAAGGGAGTTCGTAAAATCGGTTAGGTTCGCAGACGGCCAAGCATTAGTTGCTCAGTCAGCCAAGGGGTTGCAAGCATTGCAGAGTGAATTGGAGGTTCAGTGTGATAAATATGGGATGAGAATCAACATTAATAAAACAAAGGTTATGCGATTTTCCAGAAAGAAAAAGGCTAAGCTAAATATTAAAATAGGTGGGGAAAAAATAGAGCAGGTAGAACAGTTTACATATCTCGGAAGTGTTTTGGACCAATACTGTCAGAGTAGTAGGGATGTAAGGAGAAGAATTGTGCTAGGCAAGGAGGCTTTCTCAAGGAGGAGGGAGTTGATGACGGGTATGTTGAGTATGGAGGTTAAGAAAAGACTCGTAAAACCTTTGATATAGCTATGTACGGCGCGGAAACGTGGTCGCTGAAGCAGGAGGATAGACGTAGATTGGAGACTTTTGAGATGTGGGTGTGGAGAAGAATGGAGAAGGTGAAATGGACCGAAAGGAAAACAAAGGAGGAAGTACTGGAGATGGTGGGTGAAGAGAGGGGTTTGTTGAGAGAAATCCTATGGAGGTGAGAAAAATGGATGAAAGGCGTATTGAGCGGTAGTGGAATGTTGAAGAAGGTAATAGAGGGGATAATGTTGGGCAAGCAAGGAAAGGGTAGGAACAGGATAGGGATGTTGGACGGGATGAAGGGAGGAAAGAAGTACATGGAGATGAAGAGGGATCTGATGTAGAGTAGGTTGCTGGATTGGGTTTTGTTTGGAGTTACAAAATATTTATTTGATAGTTGTGTCCACCCACAAACCTACCTAGATAGGTAGAAGTAGATAACCTAATCATAATATGTTGAATCAATGAGTTTGAACTCACAAATAACAATAACAGTAGTGATAAACTGATCTGATAGTGATAAACTGTAGTGATGCCAATCATGGCAATCAAACTGAAAGGTTTCAACCAATTTGAATAACAAATGTCAAGTAAATAATAATGGATTGTAAAAAGTTAGGTTCTAAAGGTTAGGTGCCAAATAATGTACCAAACAGTTCACATTTTACCCATTATTTCTTCACTGAAAACAACTTTTGATGAAATCTTGCATGAATATCAAAGGAACTGTTATTATTGCATATCTCTTTGTGGAAATAGTGAAACAGTCAAATTCAAACTAATTAATGATGAACACGTATAAACAACGTCATGCATACCAGAAGACTGGTATTTTGTCATCACCATTATTGAACCAATATAATTAATGTAATTAAATAGTGGTCAGTACACTATCAGTATTACTTATCGCCGCTCATACCTCGAGGGGACCTTCCTAAACTCAAGTCCCACTGCACTTTATCACCAACGAACTTAACTTCCCTTCTACTGTCCACGACATGCTCTTTGCAATGGCAACCTTGAATCCAAGTTTATAGCCATAGTTTGTCTAATGGGATGTGCACACTTCTAGTTGCAGCTCATAAATGCTGGAAAAAATTTAATCTTCTCAAAGCAAACTGCTTAAGAGTGTTTATTTTATTCACAGATTGGAGCAAATGGATATGGTTTTGCTGGAACAACTGAAGGAAATATATTATTCCATCCAGACTTGCGACCCGTTGTAAGTATATGACTCTTCAGCTCCTTACAAAAACCTTTTTAAAAACCAGAAGATTGCAAATTGAAATTATTGAAAGTAAAAGTTTCTTGCGATGAATTCTTGAGGTTTGTTTATCCTAAAGCATTTCAATTCCCACCTACAGTTAAAGATTTGAGTTCTTAAAGAGAGGATACTAATAGATCCTCATCAAGGTCTCGTAAACACCTTTTATAATAGAATTAAAAATCATACTCAGTCCAATGTCACTTAGCACTTCAGAAACTTGAGAATTTTAGAAAAAATTATATATATATATAGAATTTTAGAAAAAATTATATATATATATATATATAGAATTTTAGAAAAAATTATATATATATATATATATATATATATATATATACACATGTATGCATACCAATGTACTGCTATATTTACCTATCATTTAGTTAAGTTGGAATTGATTCATAGTTATGTTTCCAGAAATTCATTTACAGAGTAGAACATATTATTTTTTAATAGGTTGAATAGCTTTTTCTTGAAAACAGGTACTTTTGTTATTTAATGTGATATTTGATTTAACATGGAAGTTTATTGAAAAACCTTAAGCCCACTGCTTTGGGCTCATGAGCAGGATTATGTGTTCTGACATATGACTGAAGTAGGTCAATGCAGGTCCTTGAATAGTGACTTATATCAGGTACATACACCACCCACCTGGTATTTTTGTATTATGATCTCTAGGTAAATAGAAAGTAATAAATGTTGCGGTATATTTAAATAATTCAAAGGGAAGTGATATCATTCCTGCCAACTCCCCTAACACAAATGCCAAAAAAATGAATGGCATTCTTTAATATTATTCTGGTATTTTTTACTTTAAATTCCTCAATCATGATTTTGCATTTCCATTGGAAAGTTGATGCTTGAAGTGTTTAAATGACTTTAATGGATTCTACCCTCATTTCCCATGCAGTTTCAAGGGAGTCTTAAAGATGGATTCAACAGTGTGCAACAGTGTGGATATTGCTGAAATTGAACTGATAGCCAATGGGAGTAGCCCGCGAGAATTCTCTGAAGAAATTATGCTGGTAAGATGTTTGGAACTTTAATGAATATTGTGGGATTGCTCTTTCTTTCCAGTTTTCCAATGGAGACCTTTTTATCAAACTCTCAGAAAATTTCCTAAAGAAATGCCCTCTGTTAGACAAGGTGTCTAATGTGAATAAAAGGATACCTAATTGTAAGCTAAGGACTAAATATTTGTACTGACAAATTAGTCGGTGGCAGGTCTTCATGGCAGTTTATTCATGTGCAAAGGCTTTTAAAGTTTTGCTGTTTGTGTGTGTGTCTGGAGTATTCAGTGGCTCTTCATGTTTCTTATATTGCAGACAGTGTATCCTCCGATTCAATTTGGGTATAAAGACTTTGCCAGATAGCAACTTTGCCCCTAAAGATGCCCTCTCTGATGTGGTGGAAATGTCTTACGACAAAAAGCTGCGAATGGAGTAAAACTCAAAGACTCTCACTCATTGTAATGCCTTTTTAGGATTCTTTTATCTAGCAGACCATGTTAGCTTTTGCTTTATATACAAGGCCTGTCCCAAAAGTAGTAGGACTGAGTCGATTTAAAACTAAATTTATTGTCAGAATGGATACATTCACCCAAAATTCTTCAAAGCAGCACCCTTTTGCATCCACACACCACTGCCAGTGGGTTTTCCATGCCTTCTTGAAGGTGGTGCCTGGAATGCTGCTAAGCTCACGGCCTGTTGTAATGCTTCTACCAAGCTGCAGTTACATCCTTTCAGCATAGATTTGAGGCAGGTGGAGAGGAAAAAGTCTAGTGAAGCAATATTAGGGCTGCAGGGTGGCTGAGACATGGCGGAGAAGCTCTTGTCAGATCCACATGTGAGTTTTCTTTAGTTCATCCGAGAGCAATTGTGGCACTGACTTTGCACACACCTTTCTCATGCCCATGCTTTTGGTCACAAGTCGATGAACATCATTTTTAGTGATTACAGAGGCCAACAGTGGTTTTGGTGCCGGAGCTTTTAATGCTGATTTAAAGAACAATTGGGGTGCTGAATCCAATTATGACACTAGTTTTTTCCTATCAGCTATAGTTTTCAAGACATAGATATGTTGTTACTTACGTAAAAAAATCTTCTACATGATGATATGGGAATATTATATTAATAATAAAACCCACTAAATATAAAGACTTGATTTATTTCTAGTGCTGTTAAATCACCCACAAACACAACAGAATTTTAAAATACAATTGAACACAAATACTAAAATTTTTTACTATAATAAAACAAATTGAAAAGAAAAAAATACATAAAAACATCACTCAACACATCGGAAGCTTCTTTTGCGCGATTTTCTCGAGTGCACTTTGTTCAAACAGTCTCGTTTTAAGCACCAGCAGTAATCTGCCATCATATGGTTATCCCATCTTCCTTGGTAGCAAGCTTCCATTGTTTTTATATCCTGGTGAAATCTTTCACCTTGTTCTTCACTTGTGTCTCCTAAATTTCCAAGAAAATTGTCCAAGTGGCTGTGTACGTAGTGAACTTTTGTGCTCATGTTACATCCAAGTGATTTGAAGTTACAGAGCATAATGTTTACCAGCTCAATATAATTTTCACTTTTGTGATTTCCAAGAAAATTTTTTATGACCTCAACAAATGACATCCAACTAATTTTTTCAATCTCATTCATTGACTTGACAAAGGCAGGATCCTTTGTAAGTTGTCTGATTTGTGGCCCCTGAAAAATACCAGCTTTAAGTTTTTCAATACTTGTATGGGGCATCTTTAGTCTTAAGTAGCCGAAGCATGGTCCATCCTTGTCAAGAGCCTTTACAAATTGCTTCATTAGGCCTAGTTTAATATGTAGAGGCGGTAAGATGATTTTCTCTCTTTCAACTAAAGCTTCAGCAATGATGTTTTCTTTCCCAACAACCAAGTTTTCTCTCTTAGGCCACTCCTTCTTAATCCAGTGGTTTTGTCTGTCCCTGCTATCCTAGAGGCACAAGAAACAAGGATATTTTGTGTAGCCACTTTGCTGCCCAAGAAGAAAGTTCACCATTTTTAAATCTACACAAATCTCCCAGCAATGTTCCTGGTATTTTATCTTCTGTAAGACCAATTCTATTGTATCGTATTCTTCTTTCACTTTAGTTGAATGAGCGATTGGTATTGCGCCAAACCTGTTACCATTGTGAAGAAGTACACATTTTAAACTACTCTTGGAGCTATCAATGAACAAACGCCAATCACTAGTATCATATTGTGATAGTAGTCCCATTTTTTCCAAAAGACCCTTAGCGTCTAAACAAAATGTAAGATTGTCTTCTTGAGTAAAGAAGGGTAGCATATCCTTTTCCCTTGTGCGATAAAAACTTATTTTTGTACCGGGTTGCAGTAAATTCTTTTCATGCAGTCTTGATGCTAGTAGTTCGGATGCTTCCTTCTATAAGTTCAGTTCTCTAGCAAGATCGCTTAGTTCATCTTGATTAAATAGTTGAGGAATTGTTGATACCCCCTCGTAGTCACTGCCACTATCGTCAATAGAATGAGAAATGTTTTCAAATAACTCAAATTCTTCCTTAGATATATCTGGTAACGTCTGAAATATTGGGATCGGTATTTCTTCTGAATGGGGTACCGGGCATCTAGCTGAAGGCAAATCTGGATATGTCCACTTGTGGCGATTTTTTCGATCAATTCCCGAAACATTTACTATGCAAAAAAACAGTCGTCAATATGGTTCACAGGTTCTCTCCACACCATTGGCACACCAAATTTTAGACTTTTCCTTTGTCCTGTTGTCAATTGCCGCAGATGTTCAGTACATGTTTTACACACAAAATGCGGTGCCCGTGTTTTATCTTGGTCACCAAGCTTAACTCCAAAATATCCCAAGTATGCATGTTTCACAAAGTCTGTAATATTTTTCCCATTTTCTTTTACCATATATTCCCCACAAACGTAACAAAACACATCAGGATCATTAACACAGCATCTTCGACTTGAGCTCATTTTTAGATGATGTTTTACAAAAAGTTACACTTTGAAGTAAAGTCCGTCCACCTACTTCGAATAGCCAAGGGTAACTAATGAAACAAAAATGGCTGTCAAGAGAACAGAAAACGTGGATGCCATCTAACGGATACCTTATGAACTAATTTTGCCATCTTTTACCGAAGTCGATACAAACGATTTTTGTTTTTTAATCTCATTGGCCTACAATATAGAAATATACATAAAACTTATTGACAGTTTATTGAAAATAAAAGGAACACCGCAGAGTGGTTATAAATTAGTATACTTATAGATTTATTTAACTTTGAAAATTATTTTCTGGAATATATCAAATATTAAAACAACTAATCGTAAGATGTGCCATACCTAAAAGAGTAGAGCTGTTAAATAAAAACGGATTTCATATTTGGATTCAGCTCTACAAATATAGTTAAAACCAGCACAAAGATTCGCGGGACCAAAAAAAAAATTTTTTTTTGTAGGCCTGTGTTATCATCAGTTCATCAGAAACCATGCAAACACTTAATTTGCAATCCCCGTCTAACAAAGCCTTCACTCTTGCAAGATTTTCATCACTTTTTGGGGTTGAAAGGTTTCCTGAACATTTGGCATCTCAACATCTTCTTTACCCTCCCAAAACAACTTGTGCCACTGGAAAACACCCAATCCACCCATAGCGTTATCAGCAAAAGCTGCCTTAAACATGTCAGGAGTCTCTTTCCTGGTTTTCCCCAGTTTTACGCAAAATTTGATGGAGCAGTACTGTTCCAATAATCGGTTGATGACAGAGCATAACGAGGTCATGGTAAGGAGGAATTACGAATCAATGATCCACACTTGGTGGAGGCTGGAAGCCAACTGCCACTGGCCTCTGGCCTTTTATGAGACTCCCCTCCCTCAAACTCCACCAGAGAAGCCGCTGCCTGTCCGGGGAATACACATCCAACTACTTTTGGAACAGACCATGTACAAATTAAGTAATTTAAGGTATCATGTGAAATTCGAACACTTGTTTCAATCTTTTCTTAATTACAGACCATGTATGTCTCAATCAAATTATCATAATGCCTTACTTCAATCAATAAAAATCATAAGTCTCAAAGCAAGTTTACTTCATTAGAATACTTACATTATATTTCGTTAAAAAATGCAAGAGACATGGTAGCTTAGGCGGTGAGGAGTTTGGCTTCTAACTGGAGGGTATGGTCCATTTCAGAAAAGCTGGCCAATGCTTAATAGTCTACTGCTATGATCAATCTAGTCCAACTTAGATTTAGGAGAGTATCTATTTATTTGCATGACATAGCATATAGCAGTAAAAAAGATTGAGTATCCATGCTCTAAAAGTGGGTCTGGTTATTGGGGGGGGGGGGCTTGAGTCATCAAGTTGAGTGGGCTGTGCTCCTTTGTTGTTGGTGGTACCAAAGTTTTCTGAAATATAACCTGTGGCTCTCACATTTTACGAGCCATAGAACCTTATGCCCTGCACTGACTAATTGAAACTAGTCTTCCACTAGCGCCAGCAGTTGAATATTGAGATTGGATGGGGATTGGTGGTCTTGATTTAACACAATCCTCTTCAAACTCTTTATCATTGAAACACCATGGTTTCCCCAAACGGATTTAGGCTTCCATGACATGGGCACATGTAGGTCATAACCATTTTCAAGTGCAGTTGCCAACGAATTTGATGGTAGCCATGACGAAACCAAAATTGCACGTACATGTAATTACCCATTACAGTATCGGCACCATAAATGCCATTCACAATTTCAAATATCACCTTGACAACGAGCATAAACTTGAAATTGATTGATTGATACTTTACGAGATATCGATCACTACAGCCATCTACCAAGGAAATGATGGATTTATTTTTCCTCAACCTAATATATAATGGTCTCTGCGCCATCACTATTATTTTATATTCCTATTATACATTTGTTATATTATTATTAGCCTTAAGTGGTACAGAATAAGGTCACCATTCGTAAAAATATAAAATCATGATTGATTCATGCAAAATTGGCCGTGTTTTTTCTGCAGAAAAGAGTTTTTTAAATTTCTTGATAGTAATTACTGTACTCTTTCCACAGTTGCGTGACGGAATGATCAACCAGGAGAAAGGTGAAGTTTTGGGATTGGATATCCTCATGCATCATGATGACATGGTAACTTTTTTTATATTTCATTTCATTCTTTAGAACTTTTCAAGCTTTTCCCTTTGAATCCTTCCGAATGAAAATGTATCATAAATCTCAACAGTGAGATCTACTCCAATTAAAACAAAGTCTTTGTTCCCCAACATTATGTCAATAAGCCAGCATAAAGTCCAGGTAGCTGCATGTACAAAACAGAAGTTTGAAATTTAAACACACAAACCGTTATGGGTGCAATCTTATCTAATTGTTACCTACCTGTTTTGCGTAATGTCATCACCGGCAGAAAATAAGCCATTTCAATTATCACATCTCTGCCCGAGAATATGTCAATAAATATCTGCCAATGAGTGAGCCAAAAATGTTTTCCTTTGCTAACAACCGAGAGAGTGCATTTATCACATGTTAAACGTTATTCCAAAACTGCTAATGAATCAATGCTCCAAGAGGTCATCAAAGACACATATGTAAAGAATGCATAAATGGGACTACCTAATGTTGGTTGGTGCAGTGTACTATAGTTTCTTATTCAGGTGATAAAAACATGTAGCAACACTTAAGAAGGTTCGGCATTGTAGTGTGTCCCGAGGGGAGACGGGGTGGCGGTTGGTGGGAGGGGAGGGAATGCCTCTTTGTAAGTGCAGTAAATGATCCAAACATCAGAAAATGGGGCATTAGAAAATGGACACTGTGAGGCACGAGTGCCGTCCAGAAAGTAGCTTGCGTTTCGGCCTAGTGTGGCCACGGTGGGTAGGGCTTGGTGTCAAAATGTACCTACACTCTAAGTACGTATCCATCCTGCTGTGGTAGTGTGCAGGCAGATTGTGTTTCTTCTATACTTTGCTCACTCTGCAAACTGTTGAAATGGAATGCACTGCAATATAAAATCCCATGAGTTACGAAGTACGATCTGTGATTAGCTTTTTACTGGCAAAAGAATAACGCAAGCCAATTGAAATTCATAGGCAACTTACTGAAGTGTACGAGGAGACAGAATAATGAGTGAAGACGGAGTGAGGTGGTGGTGCATTCAGTTAAAAAATGACCACAGCACCAATGTTAACAATGAGAGGACACCGCAGTGATTGGCCTAGCCTTGTGACAGGCAGCAGATGGCTTAAGGGATGGAATTGAAAAGCTTGTGTATCGCTATGATAAATGCCAGAGATCATAATGATACATTGGATAACATACTGGCTTCCCACTGAGAGGGCCTGAGTTTGAATCCTGGATACCGCAGATATTTTCCAGTTGTATCCCAATGCCTACTTGAGGTGATATGTGGAGGGTGTTGAGTGAGTACGCAGTCCATTGAACTGGATGTTAAGTTAAACTGTGGACCCCTTGGTGCCTTTCCTTAAGAGTAGGCCGATGCTGAAGCTGTATTTCTCTCTCCAGCCTTCCTCCTTTCCCATCCATCCCCTGTGGCGCAAATGACCTCAGCTGTTGGTCGCATCCCCTAAAAACTACTGCTACTAAAATGAGAAGTGCTTCAATTTGAATGGTGACCATGTAAAAAAATTGTTTTTAAAACGTGTATTTCGAAGAAATATAATAAAACTGTCTTGTCACTAGATTCGTATTTTTTCAAATCGTAAGTTACTTTCTGGACGGCCAACATACTACCTTGATCAAAAAGTTCCCGGAATTTATTCAGAAAATTAAAAATACAAGTTTATTCATCTAAATCTATATTGTCCCCTTCAAAGTAATCCCCATCGACTGCAACACACTTATGCCAGCGCTTGATCCAATCCTCGAAACATTTTTTATATCCGGTTTTCGGTATGTCCATCAGTGCTTCCTGCGATTTTTCCATTACTTCCTCTCGGCTGCTAAAACGCGTTCCCCGTAATGGTTTTTTTAACTCGATTGAACAGAAAGAAGTCACAGGGAGCCAAATCAGGTGAATTCGGTGGCTGTTGGATGGTATTTGTTGCATTTTTCGTCAAAAAATTACGAATAATGATAGCACTGTGCGACGGGCGATAAACTCATTAGTCTCATCGGACTCACTTTAACTGTGCGATTGGCACTTTAACGTCTCATAACGCCCAAATAATACTCTTTGTTTACTGTCTGGCCTTCTGGCAAAAATTCATGATGCACTACACCGTTGTAATCCATGAAAACCGTCAGCATTGCCTTCTTTTTTGACTGAAAACGACGTGGTTTTTTTGGTCTCGGCTCATTTGGTGAACGCCGTTCACTTGCCTGATGTCTGGATTGCGTGTCGTACTCATAAACCCACGTCTCGTCTCCAGTAATGATCCTTTTGATGAATGTGGGATCGGATTCATCCTCGCAAATCATGTCTTTTGCGACGTCAACACGGTCTCTTTTTTGCATGAAATTGAGGTCTTTTGGCACCAACTTTGCTGCTACACGACGGAAACCCAAATCATTAACCACAATGTCTTGGGCGGATCCATAGGCAATGCTCAAGTCCTCCGCTATTTCTCTGATGGTTAATTTGCGGTTATTGACCAACATTTCTTTTACTTTATCAATTTTTTCACCGACTTTCGATGTCGATGGTCTGCCACTGCGTTCATCATCTTCGATTGACTCACGACCACTTCTGAACCGCTCGTGCCACTGGTAAACGACCGTTTTTTTAGAGAATCGTTGCCGAAACACTTTTCCAACATTTCCAACGTCCGTGCGCCACTAAATCCGTTTTTTACGCAAAATTTAATACAAGTTCGTTGTTGCAAATTTAAATCCATTTCTGCAATTGTAAAAAATCGCCAACACACACAGAGATAGATGTATTCTTGGCTACGTAACTTTTGCAAATGTCAAGTTATGACACTAAGATTTAAAGGGAATATCAACAACAGATGTACCAATTTAACAAAAAAAACAGAACTCAAATCGGAACTATGAGAGCGCCACACGGTGGTTATTCCGGGAACTTTTTGTTCAAGGTAGTATACACATATTTCTTACTTTGGGAGCATTTCACATATTTGGCCAAGCTAGAGTTGAATTTACTGTTAAAATACTATTCTGTTTATAAAGGTTGTAATCCTAAATGTTTCTAATTGTTATTAATAAGCATCATTTAATAATGCCACCAAAATATCACTTCCTTCTTGTAGCTGAAAGATTCTCTAGTATGCATAGAGAAGTATATCTCACTTAGCAACTTTAGTTCATGTACCTGTAGTCATCACAATCTACATTATTTGAATTATTTTACATTCATTCATTGTAAATAAATTTCAAGTAATAAATTAAATATTAACTAAATTTTTGATGTTGCATGCCTGGTGTTAATTAAGTAGTGTTCAAAATGGAGTAGAGAGTACAAATCTGATGCCCACAGACAAAAGTATTGGGTGTGAACTGTAGAAATAAATGAATTAAATCGTAAATAATTGCAAAGTTGCCGAATCCATTTCAAGGGGTGAGGGTCACGTGACATTGGTATTCTTCGACAGTGATATTAGCATTGATTTTGATCACGTCATGCACATTCAACCTTTCTTTACTCTGTGATTGAATCAACCCTTGCCAGACACCCTAATGCTTGCAGGGTTGCATTATGTTGATGTAAGAACTTCTTTGGCACCACAAACTGAGCAAGGGACTTTAAAACTTGGTCAATATTATAAGTGCTTCATTTGCAAGATGATTTTGTCGTTGTGGATGCTGATGGGATGCATTGTGACTTTTTCCAGAGAAGACTAACTTCGGAACAACGAAACTATTACTATTCACCATTGCCTGGAACTCCATACACTGTTGCAGTGTCTCTCCCTGCCAGCTATGGCCTCTACAAGGTGGAAGTCAAAGGGCAAGAGGAAATTGAAACAATCAAAAAGAAAGGTAGGTGCCCACAACATAGTCTGCAGTATTTGTTGCAACAATGAAACCTTCATACATGGTTTGTACAAATACTATCCGGAAATGTTTTGGAAAAATACAAGAGTTATTGCAGATATTACTACAACGCCTCAGAATTTTTTTTCATAGTACATCCCTTGAGAGCATCGACCCACTTTTGTCCTTGCAGCTTTTCCATGACTCAAAGGCTTCCTGGAAGGTGAAATGTCCTCCTTAAGGGTACACGTGCAAGCTTCTTTGACATCACCTAGGGTCCCATTATGCTGGTGTCCTTTGAGGGAGGGAGGATTTTACTTTTATTGGGAATAGGAATATAAGTCTCCTGGTGCCAAGTCGGGGGGCTGTGATTGGGGAATCATCGTGATGCCAATGCAGAAGGTCTTTGCAAGCAGTAAGAGACACTCGACTCTGCTCTCTTGGTCATCTGCCCAAAGACCTTTGAGAAGACAAGTTTAGCGTAGATCAGATCTTTCGCATTCCCAAATTGTCAGTGACAGTGATTGTCTCTGTCACTATCTTATCAATGCCAATACATGATCTGTGATCATGGGCATGCTTAACCGATGGACTGAATTCAGTACTTGACGCAATTCACATCAGGAAACAATTGCTACCGATACTTTATATACAAACCTTGTACATACATGAGGAAACATTAATTAAAGGGATTGTTGGGAGGAATCATAAGGAGAAAGGAAAAATAGATAAAGGGTGTACTGATTGGCAGTGGTTTGTTGAAGATTGTGATATAAGGGAGAATGTTGGGCAAATGGGAAAGGGACAGGAATAGGTTAGATAGGGATATTGGACGGGATGAAGGAAGGAATTATATAATATGGAGGTGAAGAGGGACTTGTTGTAGATGTCAGATAATGCTTTGTAAGAAGAGGCAATGAAAGGTATTGTTGTGTCATTTTCCATTCTGTTTCCATCCAAAACCTACCCTAAATGGTTTAACTTAAATTCACAGCATAATTGAATATGATAAATCATTTACTTACAGCAATATAACAGGATATTTAAATAATGCTATGACTAAAATTTTTTTTGTCTAATCAATTTTTTTTGCTAAATTTTCATCTTACTATGACTCACTGGAATCACCAACATTTATTCTTCATTTTAATCTTTCAGGCCTGAAAGAATATTTTAATGAAGAAAACTGGAAGGTTCATGGCAACTGGTAAGTTTACTGATGGTTGACTGAGCCATTGCTATTCTCGTTAATGGTTCTCTAAGGGTTGTTTTTACAGCATACAGGCTGTAACCTTATACCATCCTGATGATGATAAGAGGTTGTGGTTGTTCATATCCTTCTGAAATTCAATGGGACCATTGCATATTTTCTACTTTTTGAAATGTGCAGTTACTATTTTTGCAATAATATAGCTGTTTGCATCTGTGCAGAGAAGAGTAGTTGCATTTTTTTAGTATTTTGTTGCATGTGTTTCCTCTCTGAAAATGTTAATGACCACAATTCCTTCATTTTGCATTTGGAAACAGGAATGGCGGCAATAAATCATCAGAGTTAAATTACTAAGAGGTTTAAGGAAACTGCAGATGAGATGCTGTGAAAGTGGCATTTAATGGAGTCATCTGCTAATAACATATGAATTGCAATGCAACAAATTCAAAGAGTAAAATTCATTTGCCTTGACCCACTGACCTAAAATTTGCCTTGACCCCAAATTTCAGGGCGTAAGAGGACACTTCAGTATCTTAAATGGCTAAAGCACTCATCCATGTGGTCTCATCTCTCCTGAATCTCAGTCAAGCCAAATGATTTTTACTCTTTGAAATTTGTTCCATTGTTACTAAGAGATCCCAAAAAAGGTCAATTTCCACAGGTTCAATGTTTATTAAGATGTAGGATTCACTTATTAGAGCATCATAAGCATCACCATTTGACTATTTACTGCCAGCTAAGAGTCTTATTTATCACGAACAGCACTAATGTCTAATACTGCCTGCTTCTGGCAGTTGAGCCATAAAAGCAAGCAGTTGTAGCAGAACCATTTGGGTAGCCCTTGTGGCACTGGTGGTTTTGCCTGAACACACTCAACATCTCACTATCAATGATAATGGTCAATAGTATGTATACATTGAAATAATTTTAATTAGAAGCTATCAATTGCAATTAGATAACTACAATTAATAATGTTTGATTATATTCCTTACAATTCTAATCACATGAGAACACATCAAAATTTCATAAGTTATAAACAAGTATAATTCATATACTGGAATTAACTTGGCAGTATTTATTAATTACAAAAAATTGATGTTGACTCATGTGTGAGATATGTAAAGTCTTGGAAATTTGAAGTAATGGATGGGTTGACCTATTCGACGGGTTAACCTACATAAGGGTATAGTGTTGATGTAGGGATGACACTTTTAGTCCATGAATCAAATTGTGATTATCTCTACATCTTTCTGACAGATATGTTGAACAAGTTAAATCAGGTAGTCTTCTAGCCTATTTTTTGCTTAGTGATGCAAGCTATTACTTTTGAAATACAAATTAGGATTTCCCTCATTTTTCCACTTGTGAGGTGAATTTATGCTCTAGAAAACCTGATCAGTAATTTATGTAATAATAATATTTTGTGCTTTGTCTTTACCAGGGTATATTGCAAGTATCTTAGTGAATCTTTCCAGTTGTTTCAAAGTCAAGAAGAGAGACTTGTTCACTTTTTGGAAAAAATCCAGCGACCTGATTGGCAATGGATGAAAAGCGATGTTCTTTTCTCAGCATCCGACGCAAGTGAGTGGAAACATTTTGAATGCCTCATTTGAACTCCTTCCCTCAATGATGATTTCCTCTCTTCCTGCACCTTTGGTGACTGTTACTGCCTTACTTTCCATCTGTTTCATAATTCACTCTGTCCTGATCCATGTCCAGCATCCCAGAAGTCTCCAATAGTTACACCCTTCTCATCTCCACACTTGATTAGTTTCTGCATTTTATATTAAATAATGCTCCCTTATTTTTTTGTTTTATCGAAAATATCTGTCTTCATCCCCCTCCTCAAAATCACACCCTAATGTCACAATAAATATTTTCAGAAAACATGCAAGCTTGATTTTGCCTTTACTGATTAGAGTGAAATGAAAATGTAAAATTGTCTCTGATCATTTTAAGTAGAGTTCATTAAATGTTTGACATGAAAAGCTAATGATGTAATAAATGGATTTTTACGCATAATATTCATTTGATAACATAAAATGCATGCATGTACACTTGATAAGAATGTTGCTATGCATCATGGATGTGAGCTTGGGAACTAAAAGTTTTAATATTCAATTAGGGCTTACATTAACAAAAGACTAGTATGTTACATACATACTCTATCATGAAGAATTGCCAAGATTTACAAACAATTTAAATATATCCCATTCAATTTCAGGTGCGCATTGCAGACATGCTGAATTGGCTAAAGATGCACACTTATGTGAGTACATTCATTTGATTTATGTTTTAAAATTACCACCCCTCATGGATCCACTGAAAGTTTTAACTAATGCGTATCCACTATGAAACAAATTGGTGTTTTGTTTTCCATGTGGCATAATAGTAAAAGTTCATAATTTTGAGTTAAAAAACAAAAAGAAGGATTTTTCAAATAGAATGAGAGAGAATTGATAAACTCCCCCATTAATAGGTTAACATAACAGTTTGCTTATTACTTCATAATTAATAATGATAAAAAACTCCCACAAATAACCCGGCTGGATGATTATCTCCACAAATCAGTGATTTTTATAATGTTCACTGAAGAGGGAACTTTATGTTTCCATATTTGGGTGATTTATCAGTTTTGCTTCTTGAGGAAATATGGAAGGACTGAGCAGTAGTGCTGTTTATATTAATCCTGATGCCTTAAAAATCAAGGGTTCCATAAACCTGAATTGGGAATTTGGAGATATCAATCATTGTGTAATTCACACACATGCGACGCATAATAATAACATGAGTGGGGTAATCTATAAATGACTTTGCCCATTTAGGAGAAGTGAGTAGTTTTCCACGGGTGGTATTAGGGGACATGAGAGGTTAGGGGTTACAGCATGTTTCTGGCAGAATCTCTTTTATTTTAGTCTCAGCATGAATAGGTACGTACTTCGCGTGCCATGAAATGGGGAGGAATGACAGTTGCATACGTTATCAACGTAAATTTGTTCAATGTGTTACTATTCAATCCATCTGCTGGGATTGTCACCAATGTTCATAATTTTGAAAGAAAGCAAGAGTAAAAGATTCTGCCTTTTCTTCCAAGCTACAAAGTAGTCTCCATTTTTACAGGTGACAAAACTCTAATTGAATTGCTTCTGTTTGATGCAAGGCTGACAAACACTTTCTTCAGAACAAAAGAGTGGAAGCTTGAGGTTGAAGAGGAGTGAGTATTGTGCATTTGCCTTCTTTTTAACTCCTGAAAAGTAAATAATTCAACTTTTGATTTGCTAAAATGTTGAATGTGCATATGAAATAAAAAGGAGAAATCAAAGGACAAACATAGGAAAGTATTCCTATTTTAATTGCTTGCAGAGTCCTTAAATACTGAGTCAATCAATGCCTAACTTTTTAAAGATAAGAATTACCAGGCACATTAATTTGAAAGATAAAAAAGGAATTTTTAAATGAATTTGGATCTTGCCTCCTGGTTGTAAGACTTTCTGTGAGTGCTTCAGAATAGAAATAAAAAATATTAAACAAGCACTCTTATTCAATGTTATCTCTGTTGTTATCCATTATCATTGAATTCAGGAATTGAACAATTTAAAGCTTAAAATGAAAAAGAGTGAAGCAAATGCATTTAGTTTAAAAGTTCATTTTTTTTAATGATTCCTCCATTCATATTTTAGGAAAGAGCTCTTCCACATCTTCAATGTGACGTTACGATTCATGGCAACACACAGTGGTCTTACGAGATGGCAACATAGCTCTGCAGAAAATGAAAACAGCACACACAAGTTAGTATTTATTGTATTTCATATACCTTGGGGTGTGGCTGGAATCATCCAATTGACGAGTACAATCATTATTTTCATGATGTTTCATCGGTAAGTAGTGTTTCAAGGGATCAAAAAATTTTAATCTAAGTTTTTGTTAAAGTAATAATTGATATCCACTTATAGTAACTCCTGGTGGGTATTGCAAAAGTTTAGTTTTGAATAAAAACAAAAAAACAATAATGTACCTTTATATTTTGTGATGCATCCTCACCTCTTAATGGCACTGCACATCCTTGAAGGCATTGGGAACACCCTGAGGATAATTTGGTGCACCACCAGACATTGGGAAAATAATCATAAAAGTTATCTCCATTGCATTAAGTTGATATGTGACATACTTTAAACTTTTGAGTCAAAAATGAAAGCCAGATAATGTCAAATTTTGTGGAATTAAAACATAATTAACATTCAATACATCTTGTTTTTTCAACTCAGTTCAAATTCCTTTGAAATATTTTCAAATGAAATATCTTGCAGTTTTATGATAGATTTCTCATAGCAGTTGTTTTAAATATTTCAGTTTTAAAAAATAAATAATTTAACATTACAATACATAATTAATTACAATAATAATAATAACACATTGACGTGAATATTGTTGCAAAAATGGAGGATGTGATAGACCAGGGGTAGAGCATTGGACCAAAGACTGGAGGGCCCTGGTTCAATCCCCAGGCATGCCTCTCTGGCTACCCTTAGCTCCACCCAAACTTGGTGATTTTTCGGGTACCAGATCTTCCTGGGAAACCATAACCAGCACAGGGAAAGGAACTGGCCCTCCTAATTATCCTGTTAACATGAGAATTTCACATGCCTTACAAGGTTTAGTAATGGGTGAACTCTACTGTCACCTACCAACCGACCTTCTGGTTGATAGACTGCAATTATGGTTTTTATTGCTTAAGATGTCATGTGTTTGTCAAAAAACCTCTTGTTCTGCAAAATATCTCTTTTAAAATTTTTGCACCATGATCTTTCAATTTACAGTAAAAAGGTAAAATGTAATTTTCTCTCTGATGTTTTTTAATTTTTTTCCTCCAAGGTATTTTGTCGACAACCATAAAAACTCCATTGATGAACCTTGGTATAAGCTGTCAGTCATTCAGCATGAATCTGATCCTGGTTCATACGTCTACACTCTCCCATACCCAAGAGGTTAGTTGAAGCATTTGTCATTGTCATGGCTTATTATTTGTTTGTTTCCTGTGGATGTTTTTTCTGTAATACTGGAGAATTAATGGCCCACTGTTTTACATATGAGTACATTACTGTGGATACTCATGTATAGGTTGACCTATGACCTATATGAGAGAGGTGTTCAATAATAAGTAGGGGACCCGCGCCGCTCCTATTGGTCAGAGTGGGATCAAACTACTTGGAGTATGTGGGGGGAAAGGTAAGATTTTCCGCGAAACCGGTCTCAGGTCTCAGTGCTCTCCAAGCTGTGGAATTGGCAGGACTTCAGTTATTGCAAATCTCTGTTTGCTGACCGTGTCACAAAAAAATGGAATCAATGATCAAGCAACATTATGCAATTACTAAGTTTTGTGCTTAACTAAAATTATCTCTTGAAGAGACAAACAAAATGATTCGTAAGGTTTACAGAGACCCTGCTCTGCCCTTTCATAAGTTTAGAGGTGGTTAAAGGCCTTAAAGGTGGACCAGGAAGAGGTTCACATTGAAATGCTTTGGGCAGCCATCAACCAGCAAAACTGACAACAATGTGGCTCTTGTTTGACAATAGTTGGACTCTGACCATCGATTGAGTATCAAGATGGTTGCCAATGAACTGAACTTGTCATCTACTGTTGTGTATCGCATTGTTACTGAAGATTCAGCGATTAGTAAAGCATGCCCCAACCTCGTGCCCAAGGTGTTTACCACAATGCGCTATGAGTCCGTGAGTTTGTGGCCAAACACCAGGTGCCAATGCTGCCCCGCCACCCATATAATCCTGATGTCACCCCAGCAGACTTCTTGTTGTTCCCTCGGATTAAGGCAGCCCTGAAAGGAACTCATTTTTCATCCGAAGAAGAGATCCAACCAGCCGTGACGAAGACCTTCCAGTGAAGAAGAGGTCCCCGAGGATGCCTTCCAGGGCATGTACCGGTCACAGTCGAGTCGTTGGAAAAACTTTTTAGAGGCCCAAGGAAGCTTTTTTACTGTTTTTGCAAATCTGTTCAATAAATTACTTTAAAAAAATAAATGTATTACTTTTGGAGCGCACCCTGCGTTTAAGATGTGAATTAAACTTCTACAAGTTCGCATTCTGAAAATCACAGCACACATTATTCTTGCAGCATGAATACAATGATATTTAAACAAGTAGAGATTTTCTCTCAATGAATCCATTGCACTTATTCAAATAGAGCATGCTCAACCATGTACCATTTATCCTTAATATTCTACCATTGACGGCAGATTACGAATGGACTCAGAGGCACAAGGATACATTTCTTTATCTCTCCTAAAAAACACCTTGCATAAATTAAATAAGCTTTTCTCACCACAAAGATGACTGCTACTACTGACGTCTGCTTGCTGAAGTTCAGTGGTGAAAGAAGACAATTGTGTGACCGCACCCATTGAGCACTCCTTGTGGCGCTGGTGGTGTATTACAGAATTTATTCAAATTCTCACTATCAATGAGAGGTCAATACTGTTGAAAAACCTATTGAAATAATTTAAGTAAATATCAATCATTTACAGCTTAATACATTAATTTTTACAAAAGTTCAATAGTTGAAATCAAAAGTTATCTTTTGAATTAATTTATCAATATTCAATAAATGCAAAAAAACAGCGTCACTTATACACGAGGTATATTTTAACTAAAATAGTAATTTAAAATTTCAAGATTGATCTATTCTGATATGTACTATGATTGTCCAGTGATTTTACATGATTAATTCCTTCGTTGGTGCCTCATAGTATGCATTCCATAAACTATGAAAAAATTAAAATAACCATCAAACCATAAACATATCATCATATTTTCTATCCATCCTCTTGGAAATTCCCTCGTGAACTCCCTCAGCTTGTGGCACTTCGTGGACCAACTTTGGTCCTGCTGACCTTAGATATTAATGCCTATTTTTACCACAAGTGAATTTTAAAATCGAGTCAAATCATTCGGCAGGGACTGAAACAGAGGAGGGGGGTGAGCTGGTGAACCTTCTAACTGTCTCACGGGCTATATTCTTACAAGAAGAGAATAAATCCACACCTGCTTCAGTCGTCGGATACCAGTTCCCCCAATCATCGCTGCAAACTTTGCTGGAGAGAATATCATCTGATCACTTTGTAAGTTTTTAAAACTTCCCACAGTACATTGATTTTTGTGCTGCAAAACTTCCATATTTTCCTCTTTCAAACATTTAACACTTTTTATGTGTGCACTTAACATGTTTACTTTTTTGAATAGCAACGTCCCTCTCTCTCAGACTCTTTCTCTGTCATGGAATATCTAAAATTATAAGTTAATATTAATCTTTCTTTCACCTTTTTAGAATTGAATTATTTGAAAATATTTTCATAAAAGCTTCACAGAAGAAGTAAAATTAAATAGTACGCATATTAAATATTAATAATTTTTTATTCCATATGAAAAACAATGTTTTGCTGCCACTTTTCTTTAATTTTTACAATTTAGACAGTGGTCATTTCTCAGGCAAGTTGAGTCAAACTGTCAGTTGGAGCCATTTTTTTATATGACCTAAGGGAAGCAATGTAGTTACTTTACAAGTAAGAATAATAAATTATTTGAGCTCTTATGGCTAATAGTATTGAATAATTGAAAAAACTCCAATTGTGGTAAACAGTTTACCTTTCGAAACAGGGTGCAATTTGAGTTTAGTTGGCAAACGCCACAAGTCAAAGGATTGGGTAAATAAGGAAAGGGAAAAGAAAGGTGAATACGAATATTTGTGTATTTCGGCCACAAAGTAGCCCTCTTCAGCGTACTCAAGGTAAATCGTCACGACAACACAAGTTGAAATGAGAGTGGGTTAAGGGCATCCGGAGAATATATAGTGTGGAATGTGGGGGGGGGAGATATCTCAACAATCTTGGAAATGACCATTAAGTAAATGAAGGGTTGCGAAGCAAAAGACTTTTTACTGAGAAGTTGGGCATTTACCAAATCAACTGTGGGAGTTGCCAAGCTTCTTATCTTTGCCAAACACGTAGAAACATTCTAGCTAAATATATAGAACACTACTCTCATTACAAAAACAATAAGCCAGATAAATACAGCATGGCACAGCACCTAATTGAAACAGGACAACACATGAAAAAAGACAATCTGAACCTTTAAAACAAACGACATATAATTTGTGGATTTTGCCTACAAATTTAAATTGTACCCTGTTTTGAAAGGTAAACTGTTTTCGGCTACTGGAGTTTTTTTTCAATTTTACAAGTAAGATTCAATTTCATGGATGTATTTTATCTGTGCTTGTGTATACCATTATGAAAATGTCTTTCATGCATTTCAAATAAAAATTCTGCCTTAATTCCAAATTTAAAAATTATACATTAAAACTCAAATTTGACTATGTACCGGTACGAAAATGTTATTTATAATTACCTTAGTGATTGACATTTGAAAATTAAACAACTTGGCTTTTTCCCTTAAAATTTTTAACTGGAAATTCCACTTTAGATTTTAAGTGGAAAAGCCAAGTTGTTTAATTTTTAAATGTCAATATGAATATTTTCCAACAAGTTACACCAGAAACTGTTATTTATCTTAGTGATAATTGATTTTGTCTTTGTTTTTTGAAAGGGTCATTCTTGTTAATATACTTCAAAATTAAAAATATTGGTAAAGGTATTTGGCTATGCAAAAGCTGAAAATAGCATTTCTCCTCCGATGTACCTAGTTTAAGCATAAATAATCCCTAATCTTGAACTCTTCTTTGCCCAAAATAGTCTCCACATCACTAAATATTGGCTTTTTTATTAGGAGTGAAAAATATTAGACAATGAGTCTAATATTTTTCACTCCAACCTATCAAAACAAACTTATATGTTTGTGTTGTTGTATCATTGGAAACCATTATTCCTTTCCTATGCCAAAAGAGTCGATTTGAATAATGAATGGTGTGTTCACGTAGCTGTCTTGATTGGCAGTGTGCTAGCAGTGACAACAGCAGTACATGCAGCAACAGAAGAAGAATCTTGAGTGATATGGGAACTTCTACAAATGAAAGTGCTGAAAACATGCTTTTCTCTCCATCTTCCACTTTCCCCTCTTGCACATCCGGAGAGGTAATTTGCTACGTCATAGACGGATCAGGGTAAGTTAAGTTTTCAAGCATCATAATATTGCATCTATTGACTATTTCAGATCTAAACTTGAATAATGATAGAGACTGTTTTTTAACAATGATAACCTCCTAATCTCCCTAGCATTTGTTTCCTTGAATTGCATCGTTCCTTCTGCACGAATGTTGGACATAAAAAGGAAGGTAATTTCCCAAGATGGTATAATTAGGTATTGAGGATAGTTAACATAATTGACTTCCATTTATAATCTGTAATGCTTTGGTTTTCCTCTTCTTGTGTGGATAATTCCCCACAAGACCCATGTATTGAATGATGATATGGGGTCTATTAGACTTAAACTATATCCATCGGTAATGGCTATAGTTTTAATGGTGTTTAGTTCTTTTTCGTAGTGGGATTTTTTAATTGAGATGTTGAGGGGTTGAGGGAGGCATTGAGTGGAAGCTCACTAGTTTGTGTTCAATGGGGTGGAGGGAGTCATGTAGTATAATTTGGTCGGTGGATGTGGCCTTCCTGTAAATTGAGAATTGGTGCATTGAGCCCTCTCTTCTGATGGTTAGATCTAGGAAGTGATTCTGTTCTGGTTCCATAGTAAATATTGTCATTTTGCTCCGAGTTTAAAAATGAAACAAAGTTGTTGTCTGTTAGTTCTTTTCCAGTCACACAGAATGTCACCTGTCATGTAATTGAACCAGTATATAACATTTCGGGTTAAGTTTTTGGCCGAGTTGAAAATTGTGTTTTCCAGATTGTCCATAAATATGTCCGCTGATACAGGTAAGAACCTGTGGTCAGGCCTTCTGGTTGTTTTTAGAATTCATTATTGAACATGAAGTAATTTTGTTCCATGCTTAGATTCATGAGTGAGCATATTTGATGAACTTTTTCTTAGGGAGCATCTGTGCGTAGTAAAATATCTTTTCCTATTTGAGTGGCTTCAAAGGTGGGGATCGACGTGAATAAGTTTGAAACATTAAAAAAAATTAATTTACAGTTGATGGGGATATTTATATCTTTGAGTTTTTTGGTTAGATTGATGGAATTATCCATCGCATGTTTTGCTCAGAAATTTGTAATTTGTCAGAATATATGATTAAGTTCTAAAGCTACTTTGTATGTTGGGGCATCAGTGTTGGATACTACCGGCCTGATTGGTGTGTTGTTTTGGTGTAAATTAGGTAGTCCATAGAATCTGAACGTTGTATGAACCCATCGTTCGATGGGTTCATTGAAATCGGTCAGTATTTTCCATTCCCTGGGAAGAGTGATTTACTGGAGGTGATTGCAGGCCTGACCTGTGTATTGAATGATGATGTGGGGTCTTTTGTGAGAGTGCTGCCCTTGTTTTAGGTAATGAAATCTTTTTTTTTTTTCAAGAAACTGTAACAATAACTTTAACGGAGTCACCCGCTATGTGTGCATTATAATGCAACCATTTCAAAGAGTAAAAATCATTCGCCTTGACCGGGATTCGAACCCGGATCCCTCGATATCCGGCCGAGTGCTTTAACCACTTAAGCTACCGAGACGTCCTCTTACACTCTGAAATTTTGGGGGCTTTAAAGGAACAAGATGTTATGACGAAATACCGTACATACAATGTCACAAGCATTCGTAGTCGTGCGCGACGCGCCACGGTCCACGATGTTAATAAAGCCAATTTCAAACACTTAGGCTGTTCATACCTTAGGCAAATTTCAAGAAACTGTAACAGTAACTTTAACGGAGTCACTCGCTATGCGTGCATTATAATCGTGGACTGTGGAGCGTCGCGCACGACTACGAATGCCTGTGACATTGTATGTACGGTATTTCGTCATAACATCTTGTTCCTTTAAAGCCCCCAAAATTTCAGAGTGTAAGAGGACGTCTCGGTAGCTTAAGTGGTTAAAGCACTCGGCCGGATATCAAGGGATCCGGGGTCGAATCCTGGTCAAGGCGAATGATTTTTACTCTCTGAAATGGTTGCATTATAATGAAATCTTCACATTTGCAGAAATAATCTTTGAATTGTCAATGCAGATTTGTTTTTTTCCTGGCAACATTGGCAAACTTAGATGGGAACAGTTGTGGCACAATAATTGCAAAGGCTCAGACAAAGTCTGTTTATGAGATCCCATGGTTACAAAATGTTGCAGTTGTGTATTGCCTATTCATGTGTATCAGTTGTTTATTGTTGTTGCCAATTGCACTTTGACATGTGGAACCACCGACTGACAAGCTTTGTCGATTCACATAAATTTTATAGTTACATCTTAGCAGTGACCATCAGGGAGAACAGCACAGAGGATTCAACTGCTCAGAAAAAAATCGGCAAATTCTTTGGGGAAGTAGAGCCAGACGTGATGAGTGAGCTGGTGGAAGCGGGGATGTACACCCGACATCCATTTTTTGACTACCAGGGTCTCTGTGTGGAAGAGTTCATCACCAGCCGCGCATCCTTCCTGTTGATGGTGAGCTAATTAGGCCGTGCATGAAAATATAGGTCTAACCCAAGCTATGGTGACTCAAACACTTGTTCAACTTTAAAGACTGCAACACTGTTCATATTTAAGTGTTGGGAGAGAGGTTAAATGTATTGTGTGAAAGATGAAAAACATTTCTATCAAATTTGGACTCGGTCAAACAAATGTTAGAGGTAGCAACTTCTTCCTAATGTTACAATTCTTTATGAATGACCACCTTAAAATTCAATTACAGCCAAATCTCATTACTATGCCACCTGCCGGGACCGAGCAAGAGTGGCATATAGTAACGAGGGTTTATAAAAATGGCTTTATTTTCTCAATCAGTAGAAAGCTCTCAAGAATTGTCGGCTGCCGCATCTTCTTTTGGCAGATCTCGTGCATCTCATTGTCTAGCCGATTGCGATGCTTGCATCACACTGGGTTTCTCGCTTCTCTGTTGCATTAACTTCTGGATGGTGCTCCAAGCACGCTGGGCTTCCTCGAACGGAACGATTTCCTCCTCGACAGTTATTCAGTCATCTTCGCTTTCTACTGGCTCCGCACTTCAAGCATCTCCTCTACAATCTCCTCCAGCGTGAAAGACCCGAGGAAAGATGCGAGGCGCTCGTCGGCTTCGAGAAAGTCAGACAGCTCGATCTCCCCGTTATCGTGCATCTTTTCCTCGGCAGGCAGAGCTTCCCAGATATCAAGCAGCTCAGCATCCTGCACCTCAGTTTGGATCTCCTCTTCAATGAAATTGGCCTTTGCGAAACAATTCCTGATTGTCGACTTGCCGACCTGCTTCCAAGCATGCTGGGCGATGTGTAGAGTGCCGGGCGAAGTGTGGAGTGCTGGGCGACGTGAGCTTGAACTCCTTTCCCTCATCCATGGCCTCAAGCTGGCAGAATAGCAGGAGCTTCTTGTAGCGGCACTTGGGGTTCTCTGATTCCTTGATCCATTGGTTGCGAATTGGCTCTCGTGTTGGGTGGGAAGAAGACCATTTGGATGTTGTTCAGCTGGTGCCCGGGAGGGTGGCCGGAGAAGTTATCGAGACAGACCAGCACTCTGCGTCCATGCTGGGCGAGTCATCCATCCCACGCATGCAACATCTCCTCAGAAAGCTCCACTTTCATCCGCGCCTTAGAGTTCATCTTGTACTCAACCGGGATCTCCTTGCTCTTGAAGGCACAGGGTGCGACACTCTTGGAATTGCCGATCACCAGAAGAGGGAACTTTTCACTGCCCCTCGTGTTAGCCTCAACCAGAAGAGTGATCCTTGGCTTGCTTTCCTCCTGTACACTGATCTCCCCTGAAAGCCATGGTCTTGTTTGGAAGCATGCAGTTCCCTCAGTCACAGTTATTACTCACGCAGTTCTCGCAGACGTTGTCTGCAGAGAATTGCCTGAGTAAGGGCCTGTTGTTGACACTCAAGAAGGGATTGCGAATCCACTGCTCCAGCTGTACTGCCTTGAATGTGATGCTGTGGTGCTTATTGAAACCAACTGTCGCCCATCATGAAGTCTGGGATGTGCATCAGTTTCATCGCCTTCTCCTTGATCAGATCGCAGCTGACAGGCAGATTCTGTCCTCTTGCTTGCTTCAGCCACATGAGCACCCCCTCATCAAGCTTTGGGTCGTGAATCTGTGTCAACTTCATGCGCTCTGATTGAACTCCTGCTTTGATTGCAGCCTCGATTTCATCATCCTTGCTGATGGTGCAGTCTTCAGTTCACCCTTCACGGTGGTTCTTTTAACTTCGACACCCATTTCTTGCTAATCTCCCTGGCCAACTTGGAATGGTTTGGCCCCTTCACGGCATTGATGATCTCCTTCAGCATAAAGTCGGTTCACTTACATTTCTGGGCTGACATTAAGGGCTGAATTTTTAAAAAATGATGTCACTGTTGTGCGAGTGTCTGTGGATCTGGGTGTGCTCATGCCATTGTAATATTTTTACATGTTGTATTACTACAAGTAGTTCCACATAATGTAGTTCTAGTTAGATGCAGTCTAGTTACACCATGTAGTTTTACACAATGTTGTTTAACATGTTATAGGTTTACATAATGAAGGTTACTTGGTGTAGTTTTGCATGTTAAAGTTTACATGTTGTAGTTTTACCTGCATTCCATGTATAAAATTTAACATCGAATGTATTCACAAAACCACACGTCATGGGAACTACAGGAAACATGTTAAAATGGAAACTCTCTCATCCCTTGGCGTTTCCCCTCTCCACCGCCATCAATTACTATGTGATATGAAATTCTTACATAGCATCTTTAACAGAACTCTCCGTACCAACCACCTTCTTCCTCTATTTTCAATTCGTGTTCCCTTTCAGCCAATACCTAACTTGAGTCTGTTGCAGATTCCAACTTTCCGTCTCTCGGTCTCTCAACGCTTACTATTCCATCGACTTCCCGCAACGTTTAATTCCCTAAGCATCCAGTATCCTTCCCTGGACCTCTCTTCCTCCCTCAATGCTTTCACCTCTTTCCTTAAATGCCAAATAGTAACTTCGCTCTTTCTGGTTGCATATGTGCTCTCCTGCCTGCTGTAAAACTATAACATGTTAAAATACATTAAGTAAAACATGTAAATCTCGATCATTTGAGCTTGGGTTGCAGGCTAGTTGCTGTGCATGTTATGATTGGCTTGTTGTGGCTGGTGTCGGGGAGAAGCATCGCATGTTTGACCTTGACACAGTCTGTCTATGCGCGTATGTATTGAGTTATGCTGGGCACTACTGGATTGTAGTTCGTCTTCATTTAGTCGCCTTTGGGATGCAAGTGTAATAATCGAGCACTGAATTTTCCACGGCTAGTGCCTTTTAACAGTCACACAATAATGGCATAGTAGCAAGAGTAGGGGAGGGCATAGAAAATTTATTTTGTATTGATTTTTTTTGGGACCGAGCAAAAGTGGCATAACAGTGAGAGTGGCATAGTAACGAGATTTGACTGCATTCTATGCATGATTCATTTAATTTTTTAGAAATTGTACAGTAAAAACATAATTTTTTTCTCCTTCATGTTACCTTCACTATTTTTTCCTCTAAGGGGTAAACTATATTTATTCTTAGCATTCATTTAATTTACACTTGATTTGGAAAGATGTCCATTATTCATTTGATTGTAAATGGGATTAAGAGGGTCAGTATCGGAATCATATTAAGTTGCATTTTCTATAAAAATACTGCATGACACTTTACCTTTCCTTCACGCCAATTACTCTTAAACATTACTTGTCTTCTCTTGAATGAATCACTGAGAGGTCAGCACTGTTTTATTAATATTCCAACCTATCCAATATGAAATATAGTGAACTATGAATCCATAGAAATATTAGTAATTTTACCCATTGTCTCTGATTAATTTTCAAATATTCTGTTGACATGCTTTGAATTTAAATATTCATTGAAAACATATTCATTCTATGTTTTTCAAACAGACATGATATTCAAAGTTTGTGTACATATTTGCCTTTCAAATTCAGTGCATAAAAGTAATATTTTTAGATTGCCAAAAATATATTTTTGAATGGAACTGGGCAAAATTATGTCACACTATTATTCAGTCTATCATGTACAAGAAAAAAAGAGAGGGATTGCGATGATGCGGTGGCTAATGCACTTCTTTCCACTCTGAGGGCCCAGGTTCGAATCCTGGAGAAAGCAAATTTTTTTCCATGGTTTCCCGATCCCGACTTGAGCTGCTTTGTGGAGGACACTTTGAGTTAGTACGCTGTATGGATGGGATTGAGAACTTCTTGGAGCCTTTCATAAAGAGTAGGTTAATGCCAAGGCTGGGTTTCTCTCCACCCTTCCTCCTTTCCCATTCATCCCTAATGGTGCAAACGACCTCAGTTGTCGGTAGCCTCCCCTATATACTACTACTACAAGACAAATAAATCATAAATTAATGTTGTTTCACTCCTGATGAATATGCAAATGTGACAGTTCTAGTGAATAATGAAGTCACCTACCCACTAATTCACTGATGCAAGCAGCTTGTCAGGGAACAAGCAGCAGCCTTGCCTATCATCATCTCCCTCACTTGATTCTGGTAGGTATTTAAATCGCTTTCCCAAATATATTATGGCATCTCATTCAGCAAGATTTGAAACCATTTAAAAAATTGGTGAAGCAATGTTCCAAGAATTAAAAAAGATCTACAGAAACAATGGAGCTTCTCATGAGAATGCAAATATAATGCAAAACCATCATCCATTAGTGAATGGAAGGGAATGGACGCTGACTGCCAATGTGTGCTGTGTGATTTCAATTCTAAGGTCATTACTAATGATACATTGGAGAGTACCCAAGAACTTCAATCAGTGATAATGGAAAATCCACACCATTTGTTTGTACCCAGTACTATAATGACAATAAGGGAGTATATTGGGTCCACAATCCTAAAGTTTTTGATAACCTTGGTGTATGTACATTTAAATGAAATAGTATTTGTCATCACTTTGAAAAATCAATATGGGGGTTTTTTTTGAGTGCATAATAAAAATAAAACATTGAAATAAGTTGGCCAAAGCCAAAGCAGGTGGAACAGTTTATGTATCTTGGAAGTGTTTTGGACCAACGCGGTCAAAGTAGTAGGGACGTAAGGAGAAGAATTGCGCTAGGCAAGGAGGCTTTCTCACAAGGAGGAGGGAGTTGATAGCAGGGTCGTTGAGTAAGGATGTTAAGAAAAGATTCAAAAAATCTTTGATATGGAGCATAGCTATGTACAGCACGGAAACGTGGTCACTGAAGCAGGAGGATAGACGTAGATTGGAGGCTTTTGAAATGTGGGCGTGGAGAAGAATGGAGAAGGTGAAATGGCCCGAAAGGAAAACAAATTAAGTGATAAGAATGGTGGATGAGGAGAGGGCTTTGTTGGGAGAAATCCTATGGAGGCAGGAAAAATGGAGAAATGTGAGTGATTCAGTAGTGGGAGAAATGTGAAAAATAATTACAGTTTCATCATTTCTTTTGCAGCCCTTTTACGGTTTGAAATGGATTTTCCAATGGGCATTTGGCCAGTTTCTGTGGATCCTCCTGAAGACCAACCTCCACAGCATGATATTTCCACGATGGGCAGAAGCAGCAGTTGATGGTACTTATCCGTTCACTTTATTCTTTTATGCCTGTCAAGAATGCATTTGTTTAAACAAATCCTCTTCTGCCTACCATGTGCCTTGGCCTCCTACATCTTCTTTGAATTCTGTTTTTATCTGCGTAAGGATGCCAACGTTCTTTGACTATTTTTACATTGAATCTGACAAGAAACACATTCGTTTTTGGTGGAATATTTGGACTAAAATGTTTCTCTCTGTCTATATTGAGAAACTCTTCTATTAATATGCACTACAAGTTAGAAGTGGGAATTTTTTGTCAGTAAGGAGGTTTTTTGTCCCATGACTCATAGCAAGGAGAATGCTCCCTTAAGCATTAGGTGAGGATTCTTTCTCTCTTTGATGCACCTTCTGTCAGCATATAGTTTGTTCCTTTCTTTTAATATTGTTGCCATCAAAACTGATTGGATGTGCTTATAAAAGTTGTAAAAATAAATTAGAGAATATTATAATTATTGACCTTTGGCAATTTGCAAAGAATGACTTCACTCTAATTTCTAGTTATTATGACAAAAGACAATGTATACAATGTCACCAGTATGTCGAGGGAAATGAAATTCTTGCATTTTGATGCACATTTTTGGATGAATCCATTGAAGCAAATGTCATCGCACTTCCCACAGTTTTTGAACTCTCCTATTAATTGGCAAAAGGGCTATAGTGATTGTTTCACCAATTAATTATAGTGTCAAAATCAGTGGCCAACTGTGCTGTTCGTTTAACTGTCCCCTCCTTTGAAATAGAATAGTAGTTTTTGTTTTTGGAGCCTACTTTTCTCCTGGAAAATCAGAATTACAATTCTTTCAAATCTGACAGTTTTTGGCGCATCTGTGAATTGACCTGGTGACCTTCAGCTCCATATCGGACTTGCTACAAAAATTGCTCATTGCTTGTAATAATGTCCTTTTCTCCTGCCACTAATTTTCCTCTTCCCTTGACATCATGGTCATCGAAACTGTACCATTTTAGTTGTAGCAATGATGTCATTTCTCAGAGATGATTGGATGAGATCTTTTGTTTGCAGCATATTATGACAACTATGATGACTCGGGGCTCCTGGTGCCCTTTGGGAAGGAGGACGACGGTGAGGAAGAGGTCGTCCTGAAGGACTGGAGGGGGAGGTCGATCGAGAAGGATGATGACTACCAACCAAAGTACACGACGACCATCGTCCAGGAGTCATGCGACAAGTGGGCGTACCGGTTCTCGCTCACTCCCCCCCCTCCACCACCCCCCACGACGGAGCCACCCCCTGCGACCTCGCCTGGATACAATGAGACCGATTTCTACGATGAGATGAATGTGACGTCAAACTACTCCGAGCCAAGCACAACCTCGGTCACGGACTCATTAATCCACCAGAGTGTCTGGAACCGCTGGAGGAGATCCGCTTCATCGACCTCCCCTGCACCCACAACGGAGCAGCCGTACAATGAAACGCAGTGGAGCACCACTGAGGAGTACGACAACACCACAAGGATGGACATTCTAGGAGACATGGAGAACAAGACTATTTGCTCAAGGTCCATCACTTTAACTCTTGTTCCCCTATTCAATCTTGGGACATACGAGGTCTGTCCAATGAATACGCAAACTGAGGCCATAAAATCGTTATTTTGCAAAATTCAGTGCACATCCATATTTTCCCCTTCAAAGTACGCTCCATTTGTTGCTACGCACTTATTCTTTCCTTTCCACTGTTTAAAGCACCCTTGGAAGTCCTAGGCAGTTAGGCTTTTTAGTTTTCTTGTCATTTCTTGCTTTGTTGTGTCCACATCTTCCCAATGATGTCCCCTCCTCATATTTCTGAATTTTGGGAATAGGAAAAGTCACAGGGGGCGAGATATGGTGAATAAGGAGGATGATCAAGGATCAAGGTGATTGAATTTTTTGCCAGAAAATGCCAGAAAATTTTTTGCTTGAATAATGGAGAGTTTACTGTAGATGGATTTGTATATTCACACCACATGATGCGATCTTTAAGCTACTGCTAATGAAAGTCTATGAACCATACCCAATGTGGCTATTGATCAAATTCATTTCCTAATTGATAATTCCGTCATCAACAAGTGACTAAAATGGCAATTGGATAATCACATGTAATGTGATAATCCAAAGTAACAGAAATACCTAATGTTTTTGTTTTCACAATTTTCATTTTTGAGAAAATAAACTGTGAAATAAAATATTAAGTTGTTATCATACATATACAGGGTTCGTCCGGAAAATAAGTGTACTGATTTATTCCCGCCGCTCCAGGCGCGCCCAGCACCGCTCTGACGGGGTGCGATTGGAGGGGGGTATGTTGGCAAGCGACGCTGAAAAAGGCAGTCGGCTCTAAGATGTGGTGTAGTGAGGAGCTCTGTTAACGCGAACCTCCACGCTCGACCCACCTCACGGAACGCGATGCCGAAGTTTTTGGAGCAGCGTTATTCCATCAAATTTGCGGTAAAGCTTGGGAAATCGTCTACCGAAACTGTCGGTATGATTAACCAGGCTTACGGTGAGTCAGCCATGTCCAGGAACATGATCTTTCGGTGGCACAAGATGTTCGTGGAGGGCAGAGAAGAGGTCGACGACGAACCACGGCCTGGACGCCCATCAACGACACTCACCGGCGAAAATGTGCGAAAAGTTCGCGACGTACTGAACTCTGATCTTCGTCTTAGTGTTCGGATGATAGCAGAGCAGTGTAATGTGCCAAAAACAATAGTGCACGAGATTATTAGGGACCAAAAACATCTGGCGGCTGCATCACGGCAATGCGCCGTCTCACACCGCGCTTGTCATGTCGGACTTCTTGGCCAAGCACGGCGTGGCAACGCTGCCGCACCCGCCCTACAGCCCGGACTTGGCACCACCGGACTTCTTTCTGTTCCCGAAGATAAAGAGGAGTTTGAAAGGAACGCGATACGGGACTTTGGACGCCGTCAAAGAGGCCGTGACGACGTGTCTTCGAGAGGTTCCCGATGATGCCTTCGCGGGAGCGTTCCAGGAATGGGACCGCCGCTGGAACAAGTGTATCGACTCACAAGGGTCCTATTTTGAGGAATATTAGCTTAAGATATGTAAAAGTGTAATGATTTTTTTTCCTGAGCTCAGTACACTTATTTTCCGGACGAATCCTGAATGCTATTGCCTTAAGAGTGGCAAAAGTCATGAATTTATATGCTGACTTGATATAATTACACTTCAGACTTTGGGAGAATTGTGATGTGGATTGAACAATTAGGATATTCCTCCAATGAATAATCATATTGTTTTATGTATTCACAACCTGGCTCTCAGTCTCTTGCCAACTATTTACACCTCCAAGTCAAGGTTTACAGTTAAAAATTTTCACTCTTGGTCTTGTAACAGTGGTGTGATGATGCATTTGATTGTTCATGGTTTTTTGTGGACAAAAAGACCTTTTATGGTGACTAAACTGTTTTGAGAATGAAATTGAGATTATTACATCATGATGAATATTATATGATGCAACTTTTGGGAGGAAATGGGAGAACAGGAGAGAATGGTTCAAATTTTACATATAATCTGAAAAAAAGATTAGCTTTAATGTTGGTTAAAAATGAATTCTCATGTCCAATAACATTTATTATTTCAAAATATTTATTTTCATTCAGGCCATATACTGCTGAGAGGATTCCCTACTCTGATTTAGTCCTTGTAGTTGTTGCAAATTCAGAGACATACTTGAACTGTATGGAGGCCAATAAGGAAGACGATGAACTTGATCAGGTAATCTTATCTTAGCTCATTTACTTCTTTCCTCTAAATATTGACTCAGCCCTTCAGATTGTACTCATTTACTCAACCGTTGAGTGGTCCGTCAGTGGATTCATCAATTCCAATATCCTGCCTTGTCAAATTTATACATTGGTGAGTAATATTCACAGCTTTCAGTTCAGAGCAGCCAAATAGTATTAATTGGAGACTGTACCATGACTTCCAGTGTAGCAATAGTAATAAGGTATGAACTTCTATTATTCCTCATCTTTTGAGAGTCTTTTCAACCAAATTCAGGATTCATTATTTTCTTGGCATGACTCCATCTCTCTGTCTCTCAAAACCACTCACTCTTCTACCTTCAATGCATTTGTTTTCATGATTCAACTCTTATCTCTTCTTTCCCAACATGACCAAATCAGCAAAATGCACTCCTTCCTTTACTAATAATTGGTCGGCTACTGTTTAATGTAGGTTTTTGATGGCACAGACTTGAGAATGATATACTCCTTAGCCATTCATAATGAATAATAGACACTGACACTGCCATTAAATCCTTCTTCATCCCTCCATACTTTCTTCCTCACTTCATTCCCTTAAACGATCTCCATCCTTGTTCTCCCCTGACTGCAACTGCCTACTGTCCTCCTCTCTTTACATGGTATGACCCAAAAATAAGTAAAATAAACCTGGGGGAAAAATAATTGCAGATTAAACTACTAATTACTAAAATTCTTCAAAATGGCACCCTTGTGCATTGACACATCGATGCCAGTGCCTCTGCCAGTTGTGGTACATTCCCAGAAAGGCTTCGATGGGAACTTCATGTTCAGGCCCCTTGTCTCGGGCTCTTTGACATTATCCAGCATTCCAAATATTTCCAGCCCAATTTCTCTCCAGCCTTCCTCCTTTCCCACCCATCCCTAATGGCACAAATGACTTCAGCTATAAGTCGCCTACCCTTAGAACAGCAACAATCAGACTTGAAAAAACACTCATTTCTTGATATGTTCCACATACGGTCAATATCTCTGTCATTAGAATTTTGCCTGTCTTGTAATCTATTCATCCAGCCTACCATCTGTCACCGACAATCTTCTTAAGTTTAGCAAATCATCCAGCTGTTCATTTATTTCTCCAATCAAAATGCTATCACCCTTACACCCTACAAACAATTACCCTATTTAAAAGTGGAGTGTAATATAGTAATCGATGTATTCTAAATATTGGAGGAATTTTAGGCAATCAGATTTTGGTGCATTTCTTTAAGGCAGAAGAGTTTTCTGAAACAGGGGGAAGCCTAAGGGGTTCCTCATTTCTTTTTATGTGCCTGTGACACTTCTTTCTGACCCAATTGTGTGCCTCTGAAACATTTACTCAACCTTGAAAAAAAACTGAAAATGTTTGGCTTGTGTCATTACTTCCTGTGCATTGATTTTCACTTATAATTAAATGGCTAATGTTTCTAAATTAATTTTATAGGAGAGTGGTCCCAGTAAAGAGTTGGAGGACTACTGGAATCCTGATGGATCTGAGATGCATGTGGAGTTGAAGGAGCTCCTTTACAACGATACGCATGTATGCCATAAATTGCGCACGGGGAAGTTGCCTCGGGGAAAGAGGTTAAACACGTGCATCACGCAACATCCAAAGGTGAGAAAATGTTGGGTAATGAAGCTAGCCTAATTTACATTTGGAGGTGAATGTAAATCATTAAACTTAATTCATGCATAATCTTCATTAATTCATTCAGACTGAGTATTGGTGCCTTCAAAAGAATATCATTTCACGTTGCATGATTGTTTCTTGCATAAGACACTTTGAGAGTAAAAAGGAGTCCAACATTTGTTGTGGTTACTTGGTAAAAGGTTATGTCACTCAGTATTAGGTTCTGCTAGTCTAGACATGACTATGGCTGCCCCATATTCTTAACACATTCACTGTGACCCTGACATAGTAACATTAAAATAAGAGCTAACAATTTCCCCTTGATGCAATAATTTGCAAATGCATCATATGCAACGTTTCCCGCCAACAGAAGAGTAACTAAATTATTATTATAAAAAGAATTTATAACTCTAATATTTCATTTTAATGCTTATTACGGATGGCAGTTTGCACAGAGATGTTCCAGCCTCGAATTAATGTTGGCAACCCACATTAATATGTTGGCATAAACATGAAACTTAATCTGCACTGATTCCTGAATTGGAAACTCTTTATCATTTTGTCTGCCAAACTTTTTAGGCGATACATTTTTTTGCAAGGATTGTGAAATGATGCTCCTTGAGTAGAATTCTTGCACTAATCCAAGGTTAACCCCTTGGATCAAAGTCCTGAATTAAAAGTATTTTACTCTTTGTGTAAAATCCTTTAGGAATCTCACTCCCTATACACTTAATTAAACATAAAAAAGGATGAGGTCAACCACTTATTTCATATATGACTCTTCATATGATTATGATTAGTATTCATCTTAATAGTTGTTATTATTAGTAGGCAGTACACCATATAGTAAGGTAGGCCTTGGATTAACACAATCTGATACATATCTTTGACTCTTCAACAAATAAAACAATCTGACACCTTACATTGCAATATACACTTCTTCATCCCCCTGTATGTACCTCCTTCCTCCCTTCATTCCATCCAACATTCCTGTCCTTTTCTTATCCCTTCCTCTATTACCCAACATTGTTCCCATTATCACCATATCTTAACAGTACTAATCATAATCAAATGAGTACACACACAGGATTTAACAATAATATCTATGCAAAATCTGATGGTTGGGAAATGGATCGATGAAATTCACACTGCTCGAATCGAATGCCCTAACCAAACGTGTCCTCTCCATCTGAATGATGCTACTTCATTCACTCCAAATACAATTGCGAATGAGGAGGGAAAAGAGCGGAAAGTTCCCAAACTCACGACTGTTTGAGAGTCAATAGAAATAAAGAGAGCATGGCTTAATTGAGAGAAAGACCTGTTGTTGAACCCCCATATCATAAACTTCAACTTCCTGGCAATGGTGCTACCAAGTGTGATGAAAATGTTATGAAAGACAATGCCTCTTTCCTCCAGAATCTAGTGATAAACAGCCATCTACACTGACTTAATTTCCCCTAATTTTTCACCCCCTGTCCTTTATAGTGGGTAGCCTTGAAGAGCTCTATAATCTGTCAAGGGGTCAATTACAGGATGTTAGGAATGAATATATATACAATAAATGAAATGCATTGCTAGGACATCTGCTGTTCTCGAGTCTCCTTCCAAGTTTTGTAAATATTGCTGCATTGGCAGAGTACTCCATGAATTAAATTGCCCAAGCCATATTATCCAGTCAAAATACAGGGTGCGGCGCTTATCTCCAGACAAATTTCAATTTTGATTTCCCGCCATATCGTAGTTCCCCTGGAGGTCACGATGGGCGTTTTTGGAAGCTATAGGCATCTAGTAAACAGTCATAACCTCAAATGGCCGAGACGTCACATGTGAGTGCAGAGTACAATCAAAGAGCTGCTATTATCGAAAGTGTTCATGCTGGGTGTTCGCCCTGCGAAATAGTTCAATTCTTCTTTGGAGACCCCAGATCAACTGTTTACAATAGTGTGGGTAAGTGTAATGCTTCAGAGAAGTCTGGGGAAGGTTTCGCTAACCTGGCGGGGAAACCTCATTACGAGGAAACACTCATTCGTCTGGATTTAAGAGCCACACCCTGTAAATACCTAAAACAAACGTGACCTGCATGATGTGTATGTTAAATATATAGTCCATGACGCTAGGACAAAACTGCAGTTTGCCAACCCAAAGGTAGGTTTAGTAGGCAATGGTAGAGTTCACCCAGTGCTATAAGCCATATACGGCGTGTGGTGGAATTCACACAATAACAGGGTAATAAGGGGGGTCATCCTTACTCCCTGTGCCACCAATGGATTCCCTGAAAGATCTGGCACATTAAAATGTTAGGACAAAGAATGATTCAACAAAATTTCAAAGTGCAACTTGTTTCAACCATGAGGAATCTGTGTTATGTTATGTTGCACCTGTGTGTTATTATTTCAATTTCATTACAATGTCTCATTTTCACAATGTAATACCTACCACAAGGTATTTCAACAATCTATGTGCTTAAATTTGAATTATCCATCCTTCATCATACATCCAGGGGCATACTGATAATGTTAGAGAGTATAATAACAGAGGCAAAGACTATTAGAACACTTACACCTTATCACAACTGAATCTGAAATTTAAATTAGAGAGTGTACCGCATTGGCATCAGCCACAATGGGCCAGTTGTGCCACTCTATCCAGTGGCATGGATGTCCTCATGAAAACCCTTTGCTCACCTGCATACACCATCGCAAAATGCCTGCACTTGAAAGAATGCATAAACGCAAGCAAGTGAATTGGTTGAGGCTAGAAGCCACCTCTCTTCCCAGCTCGTTCAACCCAAAGGATAGGATTGATGGGCGAGGGTTAAGGTCACCACATTCCATGACACACATACATAAATGTGCGTTGGATACCAATTGCTGTGCATCTCACTTCATTCCCTCACAGCTCTAACACCTCCCATCACCTGCTTCCTACCATAGTTTGTCTTCCTCTTTTATATTTCTTCCCCCTTCCATGTTTCCATCAATTATGCTCTCCAAGGCCTCAGAATGTGCCGCTAATTAGTGTCCCTCCTCTTCTAAATAACGTGTCCTCTTCTCTCTTCAAAGTACTCTTTCATTTGTTACTCTGTCTATCGTTCTTATTTTCATCATTCTTCTGTGGCACCACATTTCCATCAATTTCTCAATTCCCCTTTTCTCTGACATATCTAGTTTAACAAATCTTGCCGTCTGCTAATGACACTTCCATCGCTGCTTTAATAGCAAAACTCTTCCATTGGTTCCAGTGCGTCTTCCTTCAATCCTGCTTTTATTTTCCATTCTTTAATTTCAGAGCATTGCTACACTTTTATTCCCATTTTATCCTGAGGCTGTACTGGTTCATTCCCTTCTCCATTCTGCCCACTAACACTTCTGAGGGCCCCCCTTTTCCTTGACCCTATGGCATGTGAAGTGAGGACATTGAGGGCATGAAGGGGTTAGTTCAAAAGAACACCTGTGTAACACCATTGGTTTATCAGAAATGTCCGGCACCCAAAATTACACTCAGTATGGACTTATGTACTGTATTTGAGCCCTGGGAACGACAACTCTATCATACCACCGTAGCACAAGGTACTTTTAACCGAGATTTGTTATCAAGAAAAATCAAGCAGTAAAATGATGGTTTTCATTTCGTTAAATATCTCAATGTGCAAAATTTTACTGTTGAAGTTGATATTTGTTGGCATATGTTGCATGTATCATTGCTGTGCGATTCATTTTGTTTTTATGACTGGATGTTGTTGTCACCTGCGCAGTTGTCTTTTTGAGTCAAACATTGGATATTATCTTTGCCCTCATCAGCACTTTTGCGTGTTTGTGCTAATAGTTTTGAAATTCTTTTCAGGAAAGATTGCGTCTGCTTACATGCAGGGGGTGTGCCGTGGCCATGCCAAATGTCCTGTTAATGGTGCTTAGTACTCTTGCGGTCCTCGTGAATGAAATCTCACACTTTGTTGTGTCCTCCTGAGGTTGCACATACACTCTTGTTGGAATTCTATTCAAACTTTCCAAGAGTTTTTTGATATATCTCATTTCCATAATCTAAGGGAATTGTTAATTTTGTCCTTCCCTTTTGTTTTTCTTCTATTCCCCCTCTTCAAAAAAGTCCTAAAATTTAGGGCTCTATTTTCAAAAGCATGCGAGCGAGGATGAATTGTTGCAACATATTTTTCCTTCCATGAATGACCTAAAATTCTAGTCCTATTAAAGTTGTTGCATATATATATATATATATATATATATATATATATATATATATATATATATATATATATATATATGATTGAATATCAAGTATATTTGTTATGATCTTTGTAAATAAACCTAATACTGTTATTTTGATAATAAAATTTTCCTGAGAGTAACTGTCTAAAATACTTATTGCAGCATAATATGAAAATCTCCAAAACAAGAGTGTTTAACCACTTAGAAACAAAAGTATATGAGTTTGGAGTTTCATCAAAGGTACTTGCACCCTTCATTATTCTTATCCTTTCATTGTTCTTGGGCAAGTAATTTTCTTCAAATTCACATGTTACAAATGGTAAGTATTCTGTCATTTTTTTCTCATTTATAATAATTAAAAATTTTCCTATTTATTTCAAAGACAATGAACTGATGGTAGAGATGAGATCGACATGGGAAAGTGAAAATTTAGAGAGGATGCAGCATCCTGGCTGAGTCATCTTGCGTTTCCACTTTTATGATGTGTGGACTACTGGAAAATATTTTCCTGGGGATGCTTTACATGGAAATAGTACCATTATTACAAGATGTGTTGCATAACTAATGTTTGGTACACTGAGTTGTCAGTTTAAATCTGAGATAGACTCGGAGAAGAAAATGCGTACTTATTATCGCCCAGTCACTACAAGTTTGTTCATTGTGGTAATGAGTACTACTGGCACATGCAAAAGCAGTAAACGTTATTCATCCCAGACATTGGGGGAAGATGGCCACTCGAAATTTTAATAAATTACGATACATAAAACTTGTTGTATATGAGTATCTGGGCTCTATAAAACCCTGGGATTCGTAAATGATTCTCTCAGGGGTCCAGAATTTAAGGATAAAAGCCAAGAGTTCGGTTCTCTCCCTTGGGTGTTGTTTTGCTAACAAGTCTCCTGAATGGGATATTTTGATTGCGGTAACAGCATTTATGAAATCCTAAATTTCTGAATTAGTCCACATGGAAGCCTGGTTTGGTAGGTTTTATTCTTGCCTAGTAGATTTCGTGATTGATCGCCTCCAAACAGAGTTAAATTATAGCTAAAAAAGTTAAAGCTAAAAATTTCGGTTCCCTTCATCAAACTGCAGTAAATCTAAGAGAGCAAATAAAAAAATACCTTTGCATGCTTGGTATTTCTTACGACTCTACACTTACAACGAATATACATACACTTACAACGACTATTCATTTAATATAAGTGCTTAACATTTTTAGAAGGGAATTATGTGTTTTGAATATTTGATATTAAATGTAAAAATTTTATGCATTAGATAATTAATTATCTCAGGATAAATATAATATCCCATTTAGTTTAAGTTACATATTATATATTAATCATTTAATCAAATAATTTAAAATTGTACGGGGGACCCGAAATTTTTCATTATATTTTTAATTCTGCCTTGGGTGTCAGTGAGGAATTGTCAACAAGATATAGTGGTGGAGGCGTCCCATTCCTCCGAGGATGTGCCAGTTTCGCGCGTTCCAAGAGATTGTTACTCGACCTCCCCACAAGCACGACGGATGTAGGGTCGACTTTCGGAAGGGCTCCAAATTTCAACCGCGAGATATGAGGAGACCGCAGGGAGCAATAGGATTTGAAACGTAGTCACAGTTTTATTAAAATATAATTCAATTGGCTTTTGGGTGATAAATGGTGCATTGAAAACGAATGAAAGAAATCGGCACATCATGGAAAGCGTCTCTCGCCTCGGGAGGGTCACCGGTCATTGCCCACCACCCTACGCCATCTGTATTTGGCAATGCCATCCTAGGCGTCTACCGTGTGTGGAAGGAGCATGCCGGCCCTGGATGTTTCCCATTTTAGTTTTTGATTGGAGCATCGTGAGGGGGTGCGAAATCCGGTACCACCCTTTTCGATTCGCCCCCTCCCCATTTTCGTCCGTTTTGCTGTATCTCTCGCCGTTTCCGAGATATCGCGAATTAAAGGTTTTCTTCAAATTTTCGGTAGGCTCAGAATCGGGCTAAAAAAAGCTAGGCTCAAAATTTATGAACATTCGAAAAACCTTTGAGACGCGATATCTCGGAAACGGTGCGAATTGGAATAAAATTGACGACATTTTTGTGGTTTCCCGGAGAGGAACCGACAGAATGACCAACCGTTCCGATGGTCGGATAAAAAAGAAGTTTGGCACACATCCGCATGCTCCCTTAAAATAATGTGACGGTAAATGAGACAGCCAGGATGTCAAAGCCGGCTACGAATGACGTAGTTAAGTGTCACAGGATTGCGGGGAGTGACGATCCAAGATGCGGTGACGAGAGACGCTATTATGCAGCGAAGAGGAACTGAAGCTGGTTGAAATCCAGGCGAGATTTCACCATGGACGCCGGAAAAACAGCAGATCCTTCTTCAAATTAAGGATGTTCTCATCCATAAAAGATCTCGATTTCCTAATTATTTCACAGTCCTGCGCTGCGACAGATTCCGCCCTACGTGTCGTGGCAGTTCATAAAAAATATATATTCACTCTGTAGTGAATAGTTCTTCTACGAGGTCTGTCCGGAAAGTATCCAGCCATGCACTATTTTGAGGAAAAATAGCCTTCCATAGAACAAAGAGGAGGCCTCAGTTATCCCCAATAAAAGTCCTCGCCTTTGGATACCTCACATCCCAGCACTCTCTTCCACTTTTCAAAAGTCCTTTCTATCGAAATGTTCATCAGCTGTCTCGTCGCATCATTCTCTCCTTTTCTTTCTCTTCAAAGTCTATAATGTCGTTCTGCAGTCACAGGAGTCTTGCTCCTAGCCGCAAACGATGACCCAGGTTTTATAATAAAGGTCTCATGACTGGAGATGAGTAATGGGTCAACCGTTATGACACTGAAATAAAAACCCAGTCTCCCCAACAGTTGGCGAGATTAACAACATATTTATTCTTAAATATTTAACGTGTTTTTCATCCACTTTTCCCTTGTTCACAATACTTAATCTGTTATTTTCCCGAATATTTCATCGGATTAGAGAGCGATGGTGATGAGGTGGGGTGGGGGTAGACCCCCATCCTGTTTAGGCTCGAGGAATGACCGCGGAGAGAAACAGTTGAGTTCTGCAGGAGACAGGGGTTAGTCATCACCAATACTTGGTTCAAATACAACACAAGGCGTGGGTATGCATGGAAATTGCCTACCGCATAAGGGAAATCTTCGCAAGAACACTGACCGTTACGGTCAGTCTTCTCGTGAAGCAGGGGGAAGGCAGGGAAACAGGAGAAACGGCGAATTAATTCCTTGTTAGGCAGGGAATACGGGGAGAGGCAACAGGAGACCGAAGCCTGTCGAACCTGGAAGTGAGTTCGGTAATGAAGTGGAGGAAGGGAAAGAATGGGCATTTTGGAGGGAATAAAAGGGATGTTTGAAGATAAGAAATGAGCCATTCCAATTTGTAGTATTGGGCGAGGATATTTTGAGACATGCGAAGAAACACACATGTCTACACTGCCTAAAGATAAAACTCGTGTTTGAGTATCTCCTATGTCTTTTAATTTTGAATCTTCTTTGTAGCAACAAGCCGCTTCACGGCCCGACGGGTCTCTTCATCCGTCCTTTATGTTATGTTATTAATATCCGCTCCACGGTCTCGCTACTACCCTCTAACCCAAGTGTAAATTTCCGCTGTGGGAAATGGGCACTGCTTGCCTCCTTGTTTCCTTTTTGCACCGCTCTATGCTCAGAGTGCGCCGGTGGGCAGTTATTGCCGTTGCTGCATTTATATTGTACCTGTTCGTAATAAGCCGTCGGCTTTCCTTTCTTGTTAGGTTAAGATTTCATAGTTTATTCCTATTTTTAAGTTTCTTCTTGTCGCAAACCACACTTTCACTTCAGCCATGTTTCTTTCTTTCCAATGCCTTGTGTTTCTTATGTACATTGACGGGTAAAAGTGAAATTTCACTCACGGGGACGGTTCGTGCTTGCCCGTTAATGAACACGTCGGGAGAGGGCGTTGCGGAGGGTGAATCCGAAGTTGGCAGTGCTGATGGATGGGGCGGGATGCTGAGAAGGCCACGGTAGAAGGGAGAATGTCGGGGACAGAGGAGGGAAGAGAGCGGCGGCACCTTAAGACAGCAAGAGGGAAGGCTAAAGTCAAGAAGTATGTACTTATCATGGACAGCGTAATTTAGGGCAAACGAGAGGAATGGCAATGGCGTGCATACGCAACGCACACTAATGAGTGCTACGAATCGTGCAGAACATACATTTTGCACCAGATTAAACTTTATGAAGATGCTAGACCCAGACAACATGCCCGTTAAGAAGTGTGACAACCGGAAGCTGCGAGTTACTTCCTAAAATCACCCACATTTCCTTTTCTTTCCTTACCTCCACAAATCTCTCTCTATTAACGAATGGGCCAAACAGGAAAAGCTAAAGCAATGTATATTCCTAATCAATGACTGCATTACACCTGGATACGTTATTTCATTCCTTTGCTAAGGACAGGAAAAACTTTGTTCATTTAAACGAGACACCATTATGAGAGGATCGAATCGGAATACAAAAAGCGCAGCTCTTCACCACAACGTAACAAAACATCAAAATTTTAAAATATTCACAGTTTCGCAAACAATGGATTTAAAAAATAACGATCTTCATTTTGTTGGTTGTCATGATGAATCATGACACGCTCAAAGAGAGCAATAGCTTTTTATGATCCATTATTATACGATAAAAGCAGGACTGTAATTAATTATTCATTTCTTAATTATTCTTTCCGATAATATTGTAACTGTTGTACCGACAATATTGTATCATCATTAAATATTGTAAATAGTTGTCCGCATATGTAATTTCGGAGTGCACCCAAGTGAATGAGGTGTTTTGGTGAAACTAATGTTTTAAAATCATTATCGCATTATCTCGAAGCGCATTATCTCACTATTAAATAATAAGCCACAATACTCTTGACTCGTTAGAAAATTACCTCTAGTCGTATGGTGGTTAACTCATCCACATACAGTTTCACAACAAACACTTTTTCAAATAATTTTTAATGCGTAATTATTTGAAAATTTCAGTAATACATTTTACAAAAATAATGGATATCTATGAGCATCTATCGTGTCCAAGAAACTGTCAACTATTGAATGCATATAAAAAATTAAATTGTTGTCTGGCAAAAAAGTAACACAGTAATCAACCCGAAGGTCGGTTTGGTAGGTGATGGCAGAATCCACCCAGTACTAAGCCCCCTATACGGCGTGTGGTGAAATTCACACATTAACAGGGCGTTAAGGAGGGCCCAGTTCCTTTCCCTGTGCCGGTAATGGTTTCCCAGGAAGATCAGGTATCCGAAAAAACACACAGCTTGGATGGAGCCGCAGCGGTCGAGGGAGACTAGACCAGGAATCGAACCCGGGCCCTCCGGTCAGAAGTCCAACCTTCTACCTCTGGGCTTTGGGGCTTTGTATATATGTATATATTAGAGAAGGGAACAAAAAATAAACTAGAAATAGCAATAGTCTAGTCATGAGATAACCACACGTTATTGGACCAATCGACTAAATTAAAGACAAATGCAAACGAGTTTTCAACTACAATGTCAACTGTGCGGTTTTATTCCAAAACCATGACAACGGAAAGAATCAAGACGCGCACATTGAAACGGAAATTTCACGTGATTTGCGGATCTGCTCGAGACGTGCGCTAAACATTCCCGCGATTAATCTTACGCGGTGCGAAATAATTTTGATTTTATTTTGTCTTCTTCGTCGAAGTTTTATTTCTTTATCCTTAATGGTGGATCGCTGCGCTCGCTTGGAAGATGAACATGCAAATGTCAGAATGATGGATGATGACGTGTCGTCAAAAAAAAACAGGGCAACGCTTGGCGCAGGCAAGCGATCGCAGAATCGATTGATGACCTAGAGTGTTACGTAATGCTACAGATGAAAAGGAAGAGATGGAATAGAATTGAAATTATTACGACATATCACTGTTATTAGCGCAAGTCTTTCGGTTTCTTGTAATTATAGCCAATTGCCCACATCAATAAGCACTTCTAGTTGTGCCAACTTCACAAGGCTTAAGTTTTTCTATTCCTCGTAGAAAATTGGAAAAAAACCCGATCGCAACTCCTAATAGTTCGCACACGTCACAGTCGTCCATTTTCAAAACCCCCAAATAAAATTCAAACCCCTTTTCATTTCCGTCCAAACTGCCTGAACGTCTACGCCTTCAGCGGAGGGTGACCAAACATCCTTCCCATCATTTGTTCGTTGGTTCCTGATTTCGCCACTCATCCGATGTTCTTTCGCTTACAATGTTCCCGTAAATGAATGATGGTGCCGGATGCAGAGAAAAACTGAGCATCGCGTGGAATGCATGCGCGCGCGGATATCCTAAAGGAACCCGATTCTTTTGTTTTCGTCACTGCACTGCAGCGCAAATATTACCGTAACCCATAATTGAACAAGTCCCGGGACTTATTAAACGGGATAGTATTTTGGGATGCGCGATGCACAATCGACTACCTTGAAAAGGGAAAATCTATCAATGGGGACTGTTACATTGGGTCGTTGGTGCTTTTGAAGGACGAAATCGCAAAAAACGACCGCACAAGAAAAAGAAGAAAATGATCATCTATTAATCAAGACAATGCACCACAGTGCCACAAGTCAATGAAAACAATGGCAAAAATTGAACGAGTTGGAGCTTCAGTTTGTTCTCCGCACCACCCGCCACACGTCCTCTCCAGATCTAGGGACCACTGGCTGTTTGCTGATCTCAAAAAGAGGCTTCATTGGCTACGACAGACGAACATAATTAAAATAAAAATGACTTTATTTACGCATAATATTACTATTCATCATTATTTACTATTACTAGCGACAATCTACAGGGATATGATAGGGTTTCGATGGATCCTGACAAATACACCCTTATGCGAATCTTTTCCCTTTTATTTTCAGAGGTTGTCTACCCTGTCATGGGTATGTTTTTGATGGACCGTGAGACTACACACTGCCCCCTCCCCCTGCTCCTCTAGCCTAACAAACATACCACAAAATATCCTTCAACTCCATATTACATATTGGTGCAATACGTTACTGTTCGGTTCTACATGCTTTCTACATCCCTCAATCCCATTCTAATATGTCCGCCCTCTCTTCCTCCCTCTCGCCCTTCCCAGCATCCTCCACTCTTATTTATTGGGGTATTCAGAGCATCTAATCGCCCACTTAAGTATTATATCCTGTCAAAATGACTACATGACCCCGAAATCTTCCATCTGTGAAAGATATACACATCTACTAAAACAATATTTGTACTCCTTTGTGACGCAAAGCGTTTTTTCAAAAGTTTTGCCTGTGAAATAAAAATGTTGTCAACGTTTAATAAACCAAAAAAGGTAAATGCTTTACAGAGCTTTCACAACAATGGCCATTAAATTCTCATTTTTGCATTATTTAAGCATCGAATACGATTGTAATATTTCTTAGATGAAATTCTGTCGCAATTTAGTCTCCAAAACATGTTCCTATTTCCTTCTTCAATTATAAATAGTACAGCATTAGTCATTGGCGATCAATAATCAACCGATCGCTCCAAATTCAAACTGAACACCAAAACGCCGAACTAGTCGAGCGGCCATTTTCTCCTTCACGACGTGGAATCTGCCAACAAAAGGGCTTTGTAAACACTTTCACGATCTGAAAATACCAGAGAATCCAGCATAAATGTTCTAACAGAAACAAAAATAATGCAATTATCACTTAAGACATCAGTTTTTTTTATAAATGAGGCATTACATGTTATTTTAAATGCATTTTTTACGTGAATTATTAAGGAAATACATTAACGAGAGCCTTCAAAATCAATCTACTTGGAACGAAAAGGATAGAGAAAAGGCAATCGTGGACAAATATAAGTGATTTGAAACCTCTCTTCACAGATGCAATGGGAAAGCTTTAATGGCGCCTGTGGTCGTCCGGCTTCATTGAAGGGGTAGAGCCACAGCGGACCAACCAAGGGCCCACGTCCAATGGATTCTCCGCGGGTGCAAATGACTCGTTTTTCGATTGAATCTCACTCTGCCCTCGCAGCATCCGGCTCCATCCGGGGAGCATTGTGGTAAGCAGTGCCGGATGAGTGACGCCATTCCCGTTTCATTTGTTTTCCATAATGACTGAACACGGAGGAAGGGCGGAGGGCGGCCTTTCGCTTGTCAGACACATTCGCTCGTTGATTGGCCAACCGGCAGATTGAGCAAGCGAGATTTCAATCTCCATCCGAGGGAAACCTCTATACATTTACATATACAATTATACGCACAAGGTTTGTATACAGAGTATTGGGAAAAGTTTCGGAAAAATAGATTTCATTCTGATAATTATCTACAATACCTCTCTTCAATTCTCCAGAGTACTTCATCTCTTGAGAGCACTTTTCTCGAAACACACTTTGGCCAGAGCGGCTCTTCCACGATTCTAAGGCTCTCGGAGGGTAGGCGGAAGGGCATTAAAGGTACGCGTGCAAGATACTTTGACGGCTTTGCTAAGGGCCCAATGGCGATGGTGTCCCTTCAGGGAGGGAGGATTTAACTTTTATAGAGAAAAGGGAAATAGTCTGGTGGTGCCAAGTCGGGACTGTAAGGGGGTTGGGGAATCGTCGCGATGTCGTTATAGAGGGTTCTTCGCAAGCATACAGACACACTCGACTCTGCTCTTTTGGTCGTCCGTCCGTAAGACCTTCGGGAGGACGAGTTTCGCGCAGATCTTTCGCATCGCCAAATTTTCAGTCATTTCAATGGTGCGTGCACTGTCACTTTCTTATATCGATGGCAATAACACGATATCTGCGATCAAGCGCACACTTAACAACCGACGCCGGTCTGAATTCAGGACTTCACGAATGCACATGTTAGGAAATTATTGTTAACAAAACTTTTTTATACAACCCTTGTATAAGCTAACTCAAAATAGAGTCCTTAATTGGATTGGTGTGGCCGTGGCAATTGATATTCTTATTATTATTAAAATGTACATGTATAGATGGACAATGTCAGGTGGCACACTAGCCCCATGTATTACAATCAAACTTGCCTTGGAAAAAATAACATGACATCTCAAATCCGATCAATATCACAAAAAGATAATAAATAAAATCAGTCAGAAAAAAAACATTACACTTCAAGGAAACTTCCAAACACAAATATCTAACACAAAACATAATCCCAATCTCAATATAAAATAATTCCCATCTCATTAACGTCAGTTTCCCAAATCAACGAGGAAAAAAAATTTAAACTAAGCTGTTGCATACAATTTTACACAAAAAATCAATCAAATTATTACATAAAATGTTTATATATTTTTCCTTAAAATTATTTACCCTATCTAAGGAAAAGGGCTCGAATAGTTATGCAGGTAATTACAGATCAAATTATCCTTTCTAATGTACTCTCTGTCCAGCTATCTATATCGGCCAATGCAGCACTGTGGCACCCATATTAGATCAGACAGAAGCATAAGCCATCGTCCATCCGCCACCCCCTGCCAGTTCCCAGACACGCGATCACCCAGCACTGCGAAAATTTAGACAACTGCTGCAAAGTATTCATTATTCCCTCCCTATCGTAAACAGTTCATATTGTGTCTGTATTTATATGGATACGTGTGCATAAAGCATAAAACGATGGCGTAGAGAGAGCACTATTGCACGATCACGACCAAAGAATATTTAAGAGTGTGTATTTAAAATCGGATGAAATTCTTCATGCATGGCAAAATTGCTGATATATGCACTGAATTCACTCAACAGTGTTTAAAAATCAATCGTAGAACTCGTGCTGATAGACTGAAGAAAATCGATGAGGAACTTACAGTTGAACGCCTATTTCTTGGAGCGGAGTGAAAGAATATTCTTCAATGCTGAAACTTATAAACTGAGGTGTGATAGTATTTTTAAGATTCAAGTAGCACATGGCAAATCCCCCCAAGGTGTACAGATTCAAAGAATCATTACATTAAACCCACCAAATCCCCGGGTCCCGAAAACATACCAGCTAGGGTGATAAAATATTTAGCTCCTAACATCGCCCCGTACCTCGAATTTATATTTACCAAATCCCTCACTGAGTGCAAAGTCCCTAAGAATTGGAAAACCGCGCAAAGAACGCCTATTTTTAAAAGTGGTGACAGGGAGGACCCCAGCAATTACAGACCCATTTCTCTCACTTCTATATGTTGCAAAATTTTAGAGCACATAATTGTCAGTTCCATAATGTGATATCTTGATAACATTAACTTTTTAAGCGACAATCAACACTGATTCAGGAAAACCCGCTCATGTGAGACCCAATTAGGATTATTCACACATGACTGAGGCAAGTGGATGCGATCTTAATAGATTTTCAAAAGGCATTTGATAAGGTTCCACATGGTAAACTCATCCATAAATTAAAGGGCGCAATAAATTGGGTTGAAGACTTCCCTGCAGAGCGGGAACAGAGGGTAGTCCTTGACGGTGCTAGTTCCGACAGCGTGTGAGTCACCTCGGGGTACCTCAGGAAGGTGTTATCGGGCCGTTACTATTCTTGATTTTTGTTAAAGATTTGAACCACGAAGTGAAAAGTAAGATAAGGATGTTCGCGGATGACACAGTGATTTATCGGGAGGTGCCTGGGGATGAGGATCGTTGCATTCTAGCACATGATTTAGATAACATTACAGAATGATGTTCAAAATGGGGATTGCCATTAAATATTATTAAATGTTCGGTGGTAAATTTCTTTTAAAGATCCACGGGATTCGTTTACAAATTAGCTGAAGTTCACCTAGAAGTAGTTGATACGGTAAAATACCTAGGTATTACATTCGCTAAAGACTTAACTTGGGGGATCCATATACGTAAAGTCTGCGAGCAAGCATATAAAAAATTAGGATTTATTAGACGCATTGTCGGCAGAAGTGACTCCAAGGTCAAGGGACGTAGTTATCATGCTTTTGTAAGGCCCCATTTAGAATATGCATGTAGCGTATGGGATCCGTGTGAAAAAGGCCTCATTCGGGAAATTGAGAAGGTCCAACGTCGGGCAGCTCGTTTCGTGGAAAACTTACGATAAAACGAAAAGCGTCACTGAAATGCTTATGGAGTTGGGATGGGAATCTTTGGAAGAAAGACGACTCAATGCTAGGTTAAACTTACTAAATAAATTCGGATCCGCATGTTTCAGCACCGAGGTCTCGCAAATTATTCGCACTCCAAAATACATTGGTCGCTTGGATCATGTGTATTAAATTCGGGAAATATATGCCAGAACTAGCAGACTCGAGGGTTCTTCGAAGGACTTCTTCCCTCGGACAATACGGGATAACAACTGTAGGCTTACACTCGTAAATAGTAAATACGCCACTTGTCACCCTCAGCGTCTAGGGAATAATTAGTTCTACTGAATTGCATGCACATTCACTAACCTCTATGTGTTGTTGTCAAAACACTTCCCGCAGGGAAAGGAACTGGCCCCCCTACCCTGATGTGTGAATATTCACACGCCGTCGGGCTTGGTACATGGGTGAGCTCTACCATCACCTGCTAAACCGACCTTCGGGGTGATTACTGTGTTTATGTTTTTTTTTAATGTGTTGCTGTTTTCAGTATTGTTTGCTCTGCTTTTGGTACCCTAAATTTCCCCTTTCATCCCTTGTCCCTCTCCGTGGGGGAGCCCTCCTCCTACCTGCAGCGTTGGGTCAAATTCCTTAAGTTGGGTAGGAGAGCGTTTTATGTTGCACGATTTTGTGGTGGTAGAATTTCGCCTTGCTACTTACCAAAATCTACCTTGCACGATATTGGATAAATTTCTTACCGCTTCCTGAGGTGCAAATATTTGTTAGATTATAGCATATGTAATCGCATGCGTGTAAAATGAAAGGAGAAAGTAGATATGTATTTGCATGTGGGTAAATTATAGGATATTTCTATGAATGTATGCACTGCTGTGGATTTGGGCTTGTATGTGTGTGTTGGTTTAGAATGCGGTTTTTCTTTTTTCCCTTTTTGGGTGGTGACCTAACACCCCCCGTCACACCCCCCGCCACACGCCCCTGCGGCGGGTTGCGGGGTATTATGTAGATGATTCTCATGAGCAATGAGATGTGCTGGTTATTCAGTGCAAGGCGTTCCCTATCGTTCAGTTGAGAACTCCCCCGTGAAGCACGTCATTCCACAATGCTCAACCGCATCACACGGGGCCTACATTTTAGGATACCCTTGGCAATGATCCAAATGACTAAAGAGCGGAAGAGCGGAAGCACCATGGCGACGATGGCTCGTATCCCCTCAACGGGCACGGGAAGCTTTCTGAAGACGCACACCATAGCAACCTTCTGAATCACACCACGAATTAGGTGTAAAAAAAGGATAAATAATAGTTTTCGGATTTGAACGGCATCATTCGGAAAATTATCACCATAGTGAAATCGCCAATAAGGGATTGCAGACTTGGCTTAAGAGTGAAGTTTAAAAAAGATGTGAACATAATTTTTACTTTTGTATTCTGTGCATAGTATTGTTATCTGTATATACCAGGACGAATTTGAGGCATTGTAGCAATATCTGAAATAAACCCGTTTTCCCGATACTTTTTACATACACATATATGTATATATATATATATATATATATATATATATATATATATATATATATATATATATATATATATATATATATATATATAGAATAAAACAGATAACACGTAAAAGGACACTCACCCTGTAGATGATTTAAGCTTTCGGCCTACTCCGAGGCCTTCTTCAGGTCAGACCTGAGAATGAGTCTGACCTGAAGAAGGCCTCGGAGTAGGCTGAAAGCTTAAATCATCTACAGTGTGAGTGTCCTTTTACGTGTTATCTGTTTTATTCTGTGTTCTATTGTGCCGTCCAAAAGTTATATTGCTCTCCTGAGTACTTCCGCGTCATCGATATATATATATATATATATATATATATATATATATATATATATATATATATATATATATATATATATAATCTTGAAAATGACGCACTCCGGCGACGCACAACCACACAAATACTAGGTTAATAAATATTAAACACACAGAAACATAAAAGAAGGACACTTACAGTAGATATATACGAGTCCCTCTTTTGTGTGTTTTGGTTTCTGTGTTTGTTATGACTATCAGTGAATTTATATATATATATATATAACCATAAACACAGTAATCAACCCGAAGGTCGGTTTAGTAGGTGATGGTAGAGCTCACCCATGTACCAAGCCCAAAGGCGTGTGAATATTCACACATCAGGGTAGGGGGGCCAGTTCCTTTCCCTGTGCCGGTTATGGTTTCCCAGGAAGATCTGGTACCCGAAAAATCAACTAGCTTGGGTGGAGCTGCAGGTGCCCAAAGTGCCTTGCCCGGGAATCGAACCCGGGACCCTCCGGTCAGCAGTCCAACGCCCTACCCGCTAGACCGCCGCGGCCCGCGACTGTTTATATATATATATATATGTATATATATAAACACATATAATTATATATATATATATATATATATATATATATATATATATTAGGTAAGGTAATCTACCGGTTAAGGTAGGTTTTTGGATGGACACAACTATCAAATAAACATTTTGTGACTCCCCACCTAGCAAACTAATCTATATCAGGTCCCTCTTCATCTCGGTGTACTTCTTTCCTCCCTTCATCCCGTCCAACATCCCTATCCTGTTCCTACCCTTACCTCGCTTACCCAACATTCTCCCCTCTATTACCCTCTTCAACATTCCACTACCGCTCAATACGCCTTTCATCCATTTCTCCTGCCTCCATAGGATTTCTCTCAACAAACCCCTCTCCTCCCCCACCATTTCTAGTACTTCCTCATTTGTTTTCCTTTCGGTCCATTTCACCTTCTCCAATCTTCTCCACACCCACATTTCAAAAGCCTCCAATCTACGTCTATCCTCCTGCTTCAGCGACCACGTTTCCGCGCCGTACGTAGCTACGCTCCATATCAGAGTTTTTATGAGTCTTGTCTTAACATCCCTACTCAACGTCCCCGTCAACAACTCCCTCCTCCTTGAGAAAGCCTCCTTGCCTAGCGCAATTCTTCTCCTTACGTCCCTACCACTTTGACCGTGTTGGTCCAAAACACTTCCGAGATATGTAAACTGTTCTACCTGCACTATTTTTTCCCCGCCTATTTTAATATTTAGCTTAGCCTTTTTCTTTCTGGAAAATCGCATAACCTTTGTTTTATTAATATTTATTCTCATCCCATATTTATCGCACTGAACCTCCAATTCACTCAACAATGCTTGCAACCCCTTGGCTGACTGAGCAACTAATGCTTGGTCATCAGCAAACCTAACCGATTTTACGAATTCCCCTCCGACTTTCATTCCTACCTCCAGTTCTTCCCATGCCTCTTTAATCATTTCCTCTACATATACGTTGAACAGTACCGGTGACAATGGGCAACCCTGCCTTACACCTCTTCCTAACACTGCCCATCCGGACTCTCCGTTCCCCACTCGCACCTGAGCAGTCTGAGACATGTACAGGTTGCGGATCAGTCTCCTGTCCCTCCAATCCATTCCTATTTTCTGCAATACACGCATTAATTTTTCCCAATTCACTCTATCAAACGCTTTTTCGAAATCTACAAAACAGGCAAAAACGTCCTGATTGTATTCTATATTTCTCTCGACTAGTGATCTCATTACTGCAATGGCATCACGCGTTCCTCTTCCTTTTCTGAACCCAAACTGATCATCCCCTAAGTAATCATTTGCCTTACTCTCTATCCTTTTGTTGATGATCCTGAGAATACCTTTAGCTGCGTGGGATATCAAACTTATTGTTCTGTAATCCTCACATGACGAAGCCTTTGCCTTTTTTGGAATAGGAACTAACACCGATCTCACAAAATCTTCCGGCCAGATTCCTTCCTATTAGATACCACGAATCAGTCCATATATGGCCTTCTTCCCACCTTTCCCTAACCATTTCAACATTTCTACAGGAATATTGTCCACCCCCACAGCCTTATTTGCTTTCATCTCCTTTAATGCCCTTTCTATTTCATCGTCGAGTATGCCTGGACCTAAGCTATCTTCTTCTACGTCATGTTCCTTTTCTATGTCTAACCTTGTCGGCCTAAGTTCTTTACCATACAGTGTTTCTATATATTCCTTCCATCTCTCTTGGATTTTTCCGGGTTCAACTATTATCTTACCCCACTTATCCTTAACTGTTAGCACTGATCTTGCCTTCTTACTTCCCGATAATAACTTAACCTTGCTGTATAGAGCACCAATTTCACCCTTCTTCTGTAAAATTTCCATATCCTCGCATTGCGTTTTCCACCATTCTTCTTTTGCTTTATTTGTGGCCCTTCTCAATTTATTGTTTAACTCTTTGTACTTCATTTTGCCTAACTCTGTGTTTACATTTTTCCATCTTCTTCACTCATCCATCTTTGCAATCATCTCATCCGTTACCCATGGTTTCCTTATCCTTTTCCCGTTAACGGTTCCTATAGTGTCTTTAGCGGCTTCCAATATCCCTTTCTTGATACATTGCCATTTTTCTTCGATAGTACTCAGTTCTTTACCGTCATATATATATACATATAATCCCTCCCATGGACTACAACCTTGTCGTGGTGGAAGGGCTTGTGTGTTCCGATGACCCCTAGAGCTGTGCTGGCGGGAGTAATAATAATTACTCCTGGAAGGGTCACCCATGCCAGATAGGTCGAAGGTTAGGAGCCAGACGAAAGGTAGTCCACGCAGCGTCTGTTCCTCAGTGAGGCGGCTGCAATGGCGTCTGACCCCAGTGGGGCGACCATTAAGTGATGGTGTCACGTTAAAAACACTATTGAGGAAGGCAACGGGAAACCACCTCAATTATGATTCCCAAGAATATAATGATGGGCACTATAGATAATATGAGTCCTGGCAACTACGGGACTCGGCCCAAGAGGCCGTGTGTCGTGCCTGGCAGCGGGAGAGGCAAGGCTTCCGCGGTCGTCATCCCACGAAACCCTTGCAGGGAAGAAAAAACTTCAGCAGGACAGAAGACTCAGAAGAAGGCGAAAGTAGTTAGAATAGGAACCTGGAACGTCAGGACAATGTTGAGGAGAGGCAAATTAGAAAATATTAAGCGAGAGATGGAAAGAGGTAACATAGATGTTTTAGGCCTCTGCGAGGTGAGATGGAAGGATAGCGGCGATTACTGGAGTGACAATTATAGAGTAATATACAGAGGCAGGGACGAGAGCCAACGAGGGGTGGCCGTAATTTTAAATAAAGGGGTAGGAAGAAGCGTAGTCAACATAGAGCAAGCGACAGATAGAATTTTACTCGTAGAGATTAAAGCAGAGCCGACGAACTTGGTCATTATTCAGATATACATGCCACCGAGCAACCACAAGGAGGAAGAAGTCGATACGATGTATGATGAGTTAGAGGATATCATCGCGAGTGTTCCTGCAGGGAAACATTTGATAGTGATGGGGGATTGGAATGCGACGGTAGGCGAAGGAAGAGATGGTGGTGAGGTGGGGGACAATGGGTTGCCAGGACTCATATTATCTATAGTGCCCATCATTATATTCTTGGGAATCATAATTGAGGTGGTTTCCCGTTGCCTTCCTCAATAGTGTTTTTAACGTGACACCATCACTTAATGGTCGCCCCACTGGGGTCAGACGCCATTGCAGCCGCCTCACTGAGGAACAGACGCTGCGTGGACTACCTTTCGTCTGGCTCCTAACCTTCGACCTATCTGGCATGGGTGACCCTTCCAGGAGTAATTATTATTACTCCCGCCAGCACAGCTCTAGGGGTCATCGGAACACACAAGCCCTTCCACCACGACAAGGTTGTAGTCCATGGGAGGGATTATATGTATATATATATGACGGTAAAGAACTGAGTACTATCGAAGAAAAATGGCAATGTATCAAGAAAGGGATATTGGAAGCCGCTAAAGACACTATAGGAACCGTTAACGGGAAAAGGATAAGGAAACCATGGGTAACGGATGAGATGATTGCAAAGATGGATGAGTGAAGAAGATGGAAAAATGTAAACACAGAGTTAGGCAAAATGAAGTACAAAGAGTTAAACAATAAATTGAGAAGGGCCACAAATAAAGCAAAAGAAGAATGGTGGAAAACGCAATGCGAGGATATGGAAATTTTACAGAAGAAGGGTGAAATTGGTGCTCTATACAGCAAGGTTAAGTTATTATCGGGAAGTAAGAAGGCAAGATCAGTGCTAACAGTTAAGGATAAGTGGGGTAAGATAATAGTTGAACCCGGAAAAATCCAAGAGAGATGGAAGGAATATATAGAAACACTGTATGGTAAAGAACTTAGGCCGACAAGGTTAGACATAGAAAAGGAACATGACGTAGAAGAAGATAGCTTAGGTCCAGGCATACTCGACGATGAAATAGAAAGGGCATTAAAGGAGATGAAAGCAAATAAGGCTGTGGGGGTGGACAATATTCCTGTAGAAATGTTGAAATGGTTAGGGAAAGGTGGGAAGAAGGCCATATATGGACTGATTCGTGGTATCTAATAGGAAGGAATCTGGCCGGAAGATTTTGTGAGATCGGTGTTAGTTCCTATTCCAAAAAAGGCAAAGGCTTCGTCATGTGAGGATTACAGAACAATAAGTTTGATATCCCACGCAGCTAAAGGTATTCTCAGGATCATCAACAAAAGGATAGAGAGTAAGGCAAATGATTACTTAGGGGATGATCAGTTTGGGTTCAGAAAAGGAAGAGGAACGCGTGATGCCATTGCAGTAATGAGATCACTAGTCGAGAGAAATATAGAATACAATCAGGACGTTTTTGCCTGTTTTGTAGATTTCGAAAAAGCGTTTGATAGAGTGAATTGGGAAAAATTAATGCGTGTATTGCAGAAAATAGGAATGGATTGGAGGGACAGGAGACTGATCCGCAACCTGTACATGTCTCAGACTGCTCAGGTGCGAGTGGGGAACGGAGAGTCCGGATGGGCAGTGTTAGGAAGAGGTGTAAGGCAGGGTTGCCCATTGTCACCGGTACTGTTCAACGTATATGTAGAGGAAATGATTAAAGAGGCATGGGAAGAACTGGAGGTAGGAATGAAAGTCGGAGGGGAATTCGTAAAATCGGTTAGGTTTGCTGATGACCAAGCATTAGTTGCTCAG